>JAQSUU010000493.1:4467500-5667500 GCA_038087645.1 Saccharum hybrid cultivar R570 | reverse complement strand
TAAAAGTTGTAGATAATTTCATAATCTTTCCAACCATATAAAGTACACCTCTACTGGATATCTGTAACTCGAGATAGGTCTATTTTACCGAACTGCTGAAATTGGGATATATCCAGAAGGTTTTCAGATTTCGTTCTCTATCTCTAGAATTATCTATAATATGGTAATCTCTAAGATTTGGTATTGTATTGGATGACAGATGTCTAGAAGAGGACGAGGCCAAGGCCGTGGTCGTGGAGTTGGTCCACAACCCACTATTCATGAGCTCTTGGCAATGCAGACACAGTTGATGGAGGCTCTGGTGAACAATTAGCAAAACCAGCCAGTTGGAGGAGCACCTGCGCATGATAAGCGTGGTGAATTTTTGAAGGGTCATCCTCCAGTGTTCACCCATGCCACTGATCCATTGGAAGTTGATGATTGGCTTCGTGCGGTGGAGAAGCAGCTCAACATTGCTCAATGTAATGATCAACAGAAGGTGTTGTTTGCTTCGGGACAACTTTAAGGAGCAGCTCAAGACTGGTGGGATTCATATCAGTATGGCCGTCCTGCAAACTCTCCCGCCATTACTTGGTAGGAGTTTATAGAGAGTTTTAGATCCTACCATATACCAGAGGGAGTGATGGCGCTGAAGGCAGAGGAATTCCACAATCTGACACAGGGATCTATGCTTGTAGCTGAGTATCGCGACAAGTTTGCTCAGTTGTCACGTTATGCGCCGAATGAGGTGGCTAATGATGTCGATAAGCAGCGACTCTTGTTGAAGGGTCTACATGATGGTCTTCAATTGCAGCTAATGTCCAATGCTTACCCAGATTATCAAACATTAGTGAATCGCGCTATTGTGGTGGACAACAAGCGCAAGGAGATGGATGCCAAAAGCAAGAGGCTTTAGGGACAGGTATCTGGAAGCAACACTCGCCAGCGCACTGGTTTCCAGTAGGGTTATTAGCAGAGGTATCCACCTAACCAATGGAACCGTGGTCAAATTCCGCCACGTAATCAGTTTCTGCAACGTCCTCCGTATCAGCCACAGAATGGCAATCAACGTCCTCAATAGTAGAATGGGAACCAGATTTAGTGCCAGTGCACCCCCAACAACACCCCAATGAAGACTAGTGCCCCTAATACTCCTACTAAGTGTTTTTGTTGTGGAAAAGAAGGTCACATGTCTTATAACTGTCCTGAGAAGGCCAATCAGCAAACCCCCTAGAAGCAAAACAGTAACCAGAAGCCACCGTACTACGGAAAGGTGACTCATGTGTGTTTGAGGAAACTGCAATGGCGGAACCTAAAGTTATGCTCGGTACGTTCGATGTCCATTCCATTCCTGCCACTGTTCTTTTTTATTCTGGAGCTTCGCATTCATTCATATCTCAAATATTTGTTAAGACACATAGCATACCTTTATGTGCCATGAAAAACCCCATATTAGTAAATTCACCTGGGGGAAGTATGCAAGCTTCCTATCAATGCCTCCCTATTAGTTTAATTTTAAGGGGGGTAGAATTCAGAGTGAGCCCTATAGTGTTTAGAATAGCTGGGATTGAACTTATTCTGGGACCGCATTGGATGAAGCAAAATCAGGCAGTGATTCAGTGTAAGGAAAAGGCAGTAGCTCTGACAACACCGAAGGGAGATCGAATTAGTGTGGAGATCGTAGTGCAGAAGCAGCAGACAACTACAGTGAATCGGCTTGATGATAATGTTAATCAGGAGGATCCAATTGTGGATGAATTTCCGGATGTGTTCCCCGATGACTTGCTAGGTATGCCACCCGACCGTGACATTGAGTTTATTATTGAATTATTACCTAGAACTGCACCTATAGCTAAGCGTCCATATAGAATGCAGGTTAATGAATTAGAGGAACTTAAGAAACAAATAAAAGAGTTGCAAGAGAAAGGTTTCATTCGTCCTAGCTCTTCACCGTGGGGAGCTCCAGTGATCTTTGTTGACAAGAAGGATGGTTCACAAAGGATGTGTGTTGATTATCGGTCACTTAACGAGGTAACTATTAAGAATAAGTATCCACTGCCTAGGATTGATGACTTGTTTGACCAGTTGAGAGGTGCTTGTGTGTTTTCTAAGATTGATCTTCGCTCTGGTTATCATCAATTGAAGATTCGTGCTACTGATATACCAAAGATAGCATTCACAACATGGTATGGCTTGTATGAGTACACAGTGATGTCTTTTGGCTTGACTAATGCCCCTGCATACTTTATGTACTTGATGAATAAGGTATTCATGGAGTATCTCGATAAGTTTGTAGTAGTATTCATTGATGATATATTGGTATACTCCAAGACTAAGGAAGAACATGCTAAACACTTAAGGTTGATCTTGCAGAAGCTCAGAGAGCATAAGCTCTATGCTAAGCGTAGTAAATGTGAGTTCTGGTTGAAGGAAGTTGCCTTTCTAGGTCATGTAGTTTCTAACAGTGGAATTTCAGTGGATCCTAGCAAGGTAAATGATGTGTTGAATTGGAAGCCACCAACCGATGTGGGAGAAATTCGTAGTTTCTTGGGATTGGCTGGATATTATAGAAGATTTATTGAAGGGTTTTCTAAGCTTGCTAAGCTAATGATAGCATTGTTAGAAAAGAATGCTAAGTTTGTGTGGTCTGATAAGTGTCAGGCTAATTTTGAGGAACTGAAGAAGAGATTAACTACAACCCCGGTGTTGGTTTTGCCAGATTTGAGTAAGAACTTCTTTATCTATTGTGATGCATCTCGTCTGGGTCTTGGTTGTGTGCTTATGCAAGAAGGCAAAGTAGTAGCCTATGCATCTCGACAGTTGAGAAAGCATGAGTTAAATTACCCTACTCATGACTTGGAGTTAGCAGCAGTGGTGCATGCTTTGAAAATATGGAGGCATTATTTGATTGGGCATAAGAGTGATATTTACACTGATCATAAGAGCTTGAAGTATATTTTTACTCAGTCAGATCTGAACTTGAGACAATGTCGATGGTTAGAGTTGATTAAGGATTATGATCTGGAGGTACATTATCACCTAGGAAAGGCTAATGTTGTTGCTGATGCTCTTAGTAGAAAGAGCTATGCTAATGAGGTACAAGTAATGCCTATGTCAAATGAGTTGAGTGCTGAGTTTGAGCATTTAAACTTGGGTATTGCCATTAATGCGGTGGAATTGGTGATAGAGCCTATATTGGAGCAAGAGATATGCAAGGGTCAGTTGATAGATGACAAAATAAAGGAAATAGTTGAGAATATACCGAAAGGCAAGGCACCTGGATTCCATTTGGATGATAAATGTCACACCCATTTTTAAGGAACAAATGGAGTGCATACGCTTATGTGCGCCCAGAGATCAATCACACATAAGTTGACAAATATAAATAGTATCATCGCAAATGTTTATTACATAACGAATAGAATCACAGTGTTTTCACATAAATAAGCGGAAACATAATATAAATATAGTGGTAGCTAGCTCCATAGCACAGGCACGTCAACTGGTTGACCACAAGTCTAGTAATCTTCAGGAAAGTAGTAGTAGTAGTCACTATTAGCACTTTCGGGATTCCATCCTGTGGTGGGGGAATGCAAGGGCGAGCACAAAAGTACTCAACAAGTGTAACATGGGGTTCATGTAGCTCAAGTAGGCTAGACACTGGTTCAACTGCATGTAGCTTTTAGTTGATCATGTTTTAAGCAATTGAGTAGCATCAAGTAGGTATATTCCCAAAATAAACATATGATCATGTAAAGAGAATAATGAATAGCAAAAAAAAAGTAAATTAATAGTGATCTCTATTCCGTAAGGGTCCAAGGCCGCTCGTGTCCGTGAGCACGGCTGATATACCAGTTTTACACTCTGCAGAGGTTGTACACTTTCACTGTGAGTCGTGATCCCCAAAAGCCCGAGGTCATGACTCCCCATTGGACAATCAAGATTCACTATGAAGTCTTTCCAAGGTTCGTCTAACAAGTTAGGGCCGCTAGGTTTCTATGGCCTGCGAATGTAGAGCCCCCCTTCCATATGGCACAATGACACGCAGCCTATACTCATAGGGACAGGAGCCGCACTACACCCAACCCGGAACACACCCCTTTTGCGCCATAAAGGTAACCACTAACAAGCTAGAAAAGGTCCTCTTATATGACTAAAGCCAGAGCCATGTAGCCCTCACAGCTGTACTGTAAGTCCCGGATGTTCGCTTACAGATAAGTCCTTACAGAGAGGAATCTAGAGATAACTCTAGCCCTCTTGTTCCCTGTTGCTAAAAAGCATCTTTTAGAGTTATTGCATATATCATTAGTCAAATTACAAGATCATTGTTTAGGTAAGCACTAGCCACTACCCAATGCCAATAACCCTAGGATTCAAGGGACAGGATCAATACTAAGACATCCTTAACAAAGAGACACATGCAGCATGAATTAAGTAAATTAAAGTGAATAGGTAACAAGGATGATCCCATGCTATACTTGCCTTGATCTAGCTGATCCTGTTGATCTGACTCGTAATAGTACTCTTGATCACCAACGAACTGATCACCGTCTATTCTCGATTAACACGTCAACAACAATCATCCAAAGGCAATCATGCAAAGCAAACAAAGCTACAATTAGAACAGTACACCAACAACAGTAAAATAAGATGAAAAGTTTTTAAAACAAATCTACATCGCTCTAGGATCACACAGACGCGAAATTCACGCAAATCGGAGCTAAAACGGAAAAGTCAAGATTTACTTTATTAAAGTAATAGATTAAATCTAACCTCGAATTTTAAAAGTGTAAAATCTACTATACAGTAGTACTAATAGATAGAATATGAAATTATGAACCTAACGCAACTTGAACGGATCAAATCGGAGTTAAAACGGAGATTTTATGACCTATTTATACCTAGTGGCAATTCTGTAAATAACGGAAAGCGTATTTTCATTTAAACCGACGAAATTACGCTTTCAAAATAGCAAAGCGTAAACCAGTGAGTGCGCCATGGATTGCGGGTTCAAAAACGAAGAAAGCCAGGGGCTCTTAAGCAAAATCGCCACCCGAAGGGGTACGATTCAATCTGAGCCGTTGGATTAAAAGAGAACGGCTTGGATTAGATCGGGGAGGGGAGAGAAGAAGAATCCGGCCGGCTACAGTACCGAACGCGGCGGTGGACATGGCCGGCGGCGAGGAAACTCGCCGGCGCTCGCGGTTAAGGCCCTAGAGGCCATGATTTGGCTCAGGAATAGCACGGGAGGAACAAGAAGCTCAAACCGAACTCACCGGAGGGGAAAAACGGAGTCGGGGAAGACGATTTGACGACGGGCGGCTCCAATGGTGACGGCGGAGCTCCTCCAAGCTTGAGCAGCGGCGAAAACGCGTTCTGAGGGCGTGATGAGGCTTTGCGGCGGCGTGGGGGAAGGCGGTGCGGCTGGGCGCTATTTATGGGCGGTTTGTAGGCGTGCGGCCGAAGAAAAAGGGAGGAGGCGGGGCGGCACCGGACTCGGTCGATCGACCGGTGTCCGACTCGAGCACGACGCGAGGAAGGAGAAGCCACTATGGCGTGGGCCCGGCGTGTCAGCGAGACAAACGGAGGAGAGGCGCAACGGGCCGGTGCGGCAGCCGGTTAGGCCGGCCCATGACGCGGCTGCGGGGGGGGAACAACGGCTGGGCCGCGGGTGAGGAGGCCGAGCAGCCCGAGAAGAAGAGAGGGGAAGGCTGGGCCTTCGGGCCGAAATCAGAGAACAGTAAATTCCTATATTTTTTTTCTTTTTTTCTATTATCTCAAATGCTTTTTCACAAGATTCTTGAAATAATTTTCCTCCAAAAATAAAAACCAATCACCAAATAAAATATGCATCGGCATGTATGCACAAACACTTATTTAATCCCTATATTTGATTTTATTTTAAACAAAATATCATTTGACTAGGTTAAAATGCTCACAAAATTGCGTAAGTAATTCAAATTCCCTATTTAAAAATATTCAAAAATTTAGGGTGTTACAATTCTACCCCCCTTAAAAGAATCTCGTCCCGAGATTCGGACGATGCTTACTCAAACAACTGTGGGTATGCTTTTCTTAAATCTTCCTCTCTTTCCCACGTAGCCTCTGCTTCCGAATACCGACTCCACTGAACTTTACACATCTTTATAACTCGGCTTCGGGTAACTCTTTCCGCTGTCTCCAAAATTTTCACAGGATACTCCTCATAAGTAAGATTTTCCTTAACAGTGAGTTCTTCCAACGGTATTTGTTCTTCCGGTACACGCAGACATTTCTTTAACTGAGACACATGAAACACATCATGCACACCTGCTAAACTCTCAGACAATTCCAACTGATATGCCACTTCACCACGTCTCTCTAAGATCTTAAAAGGACCGACATACCTCGGTGCTAACTTTCCTTTTCGATTAAACCTTTTCACACCTCTCATAGGCGACACCTTCAAATAAACATAATCTCCCACTTCAAAAGTCAACTCTCTCCGTCGAGTATCGGCATAACTTTTCTGCCGAGACTGAGCTGCTTTCAAGTTATTTCGAATCATTCTTACTTGTTTCTCAGCATTCTTAAGCACATCAGGACCAAATACTTGACTCTCTCCCGTCTGGTTCCAAAACAATGGAGTTCTACACTTCCTACCATACAAAGCTTCAAAGGGTGCCATCTGTAAACTTTTCTGATAACTGTTATTATAGGAAAACTCTGCATACGGCAAACTCTTGTCCCAACTTGTACCATACTGCAAAGCACAAGCTCTTAACATATCCTCCAATATCTGATTAATCCTTTTTGTTTGCCCATCCGTCTGAGGATGATATGCTGTGCTAAAATTCAGCTTAGTCCCTAATGACTCTTGTACTTTCTGCCAGTAATACGATGTAAACTGGGTACCTCGATCAGACACTATCTTCTTTGGAACTCCATGCAAACTTACTATTCTTTCCAAATACAACTCTGCCAACTTTGCACTGGAATACGTAGTTCTAACTGGTATAAAATGAGCAACTTTAGTCAAACGATCCACTATAACCCATATTGAATCAAAACCCCTCTGAGTGCGTGGTAATCCTACTATGAAGTCCATACCAACTTCTTCCCACTTCAACTCGGGTATCTACATCGGTTGCAACAATCCTGCAGGTCTTTGATGTTCAGCTTTAACCCTCTGACAC
Source organism: Saccharum hybrid cultivar R570 (assembly GCA_038087645.1). Lineage (NCBI taxonomy): Eukaryota > Viridiplantae > Streptophyta > Magnoliopsida > Poales > Poaceae > Saccharum > Saccharum hybrid cultivar. The sequence continues at coordinate 5,660,346 of JAQSUU010000493.1, read as the reverse complement.
GTGTCACATAGTGCAACATACTCTGCAACATCTCTTTTCAAACCATGCCACCAATACTTTTCTCGTAAATCCATATACATCTTAGTACTTCCAGGATGAATAGAGTAAGCGGACTCATGAGCCTCCCGTAAGATTGCTCCTCTTATAGCTTTGTCCTCAGGCACACATAATCGTTTTCCAAACCATAGGGTTCCCTTGTCATCCATCCGGAATCCAGGTGCTTTACCTTTCGGTATATTCCCTACTATCTCCTTTATCTTGTCATCCGTCAACTGACCCTCGCGTATTTGTTGCTCTAACATAGGCTCTACTACTAATTCCACTGCATTAACAGCAATACCCAGGTTTAGATGCTCAATCTCAGCACATAACTCATTTGACATCGGCATTACTTGTACCTCATTAGCATAGCTCTTTCTGCTAAGGGCATCAGCAACCACATTAGCTTTACCCGGATGATAGTGTACCTCCAGATCATAATCCTTAATCAACTCTAACCAACGACGTTGTCTCAAGTTTAGATCTGATTGAGTGAAAATGTACTTCAAACTCTTATGATCAGTGTAAATATCACTTTTATGTCCAATCAAATAATGCCTCCATATTTTCAAGGCATGCACCACTGCTGCTAACTCCAAGTCATGGGTAGGATAATTTAACTCATGCTTCCTCAACTGTCGAGATGCATATGCTACTACTTTGCCTTCCTGCATAAGCACACAACCAAGACCCAAACGGGATGCATCACAATAAATAGAGAAGCTCTTATTCAAGTCTGGCAAAACTAACACCGGGGCTGTTGTCAATCTTTTCTTCAGCTCCTCAAAATTAACCTGACACTTATCAGACCACATAAATTTAGCATTCTTTTCCAACAGCGCCGTCATTGGCTTGGCAAGCTTAGAAAACCCTTCAATGAATCTTCTATAATATCCAGCCAATCCCAAGAAACTACGAATTTCTCCCACATCAGTGGGCGGTTTCCAATTCAACACATCTTTTACCTTGCTAGGATCCACTGATATTCCACCATTAGAGACCACATGACCCAGAAAAGCAACTTCCTTTAACCAAAACTCGCATTTGCTACGCTTAGCATAGAGCTTATGCTCTCTGAGCTTCTGCAGGACCAACCTCAAATGTTCCACATGTTCTTCCTTAGTCTTAGAGTATACCAGGATATCATCGATGAACACTACTACAAACTTATCAAGATACTCCATAAATACCTTATTCATCAAGTACATAAAGTATGCAGGAGCATTAGTCAAACCAAAGGACATTACTGTGTACTCATACAAACCATATCGGGTGGTGAATGCTGTCTTAGGTACATCCGTGGCACGAATCTTCAACTGATGATAGCCAGAGCGTAGGTCAATCTTGGAGAACACACAAGCACCTCTCAACTGATCAAACAAATCATCAATCCTTGGCAGCGGGTACTTATTCTTGATGGTTACCTCGTTGAGTGACCGATAATCAACACACATCCGTTGAGAACCATCCTTCTTATCCACAAAGATTACAGGAGCTCCCCATGGTGATGAGCTAGGACGAATAAAACCTTTCTCTTGCAATTCTTTTATTTGTTTCTTAAGTTCTTCTAATTCGTTAACCCCCATCCTATATGGACGCTTAGCTATAGGTGCAGTTCCAGGCAATAATTCAATAATAAACTCAATGTCGCGGTCGGGTGGCATACCTGGCAAGTCGTCGGGGAACACATCCGGAAATTCATCCACAACTGGATCCTCTTGATTAGCATTATCATCAAGTCGATTTACTGTAGCTGTCTGCGGCTTCTGCACTACAATCTCCACACTAATGCGATCTCCCTTCGGTGTTGTCAGGGCTACTGCCTTTTCCTTACACTGAATCACTGCCTGATTTTGCTTCATCCAGTCTAATCCCAGAATAAGATCAATCCCAGCTGTTCTCAACACTATAGGACTCACTTTGAACTCTACCCCCCTTAAATTTAAACTAATAGGGAGGCATTGATAGGAAGCTTGCATACTACCCCCAGGCGAGTTAACTAGTATAGGGTTTTTCATGGCACACAAAGGAATGCTATTTGTCTTAACAAATATTTGAGATATGAATGAATGCGAAGCTCCAGAATCAAAAAGAACAGTGGCAGGGATGGAGTGGACATCGAACGTACCGAGCATAACTTCAGGTTCCGACATTGCAGTCTCCTCCGACAAGTGAGTCACCTTCCCGTAGTATGGTGGCTTCTGATTACTATTCTGCTTCTGAGGAGTTTGCTGGTTGGCCTTCTCAGGACAGTTATAAGACAAGTGACCCTCCTTTCCACAACGGAAGCACTTGGTTGGAGTATTAGGAGCACTAGTCTTCATTGGGGTGTTGTTAGGGGTACTCTGTCGCTGATTCTGGTTCCCATTCTGCTGTTGAGAGCGTTGATTGCCATTCTGCGACTGATAAGGAGGACGTTGCAGAAACTGATTACGTGGAGGAAGTTGACCATGATTCCATTGGTTGGGCGGATACCTCTGCTGAAAACCTTGTTGATAACCAGTACGTTGGCGAGTGTTATTCCCAGATATCTGTCCCTGAAGTCTCTTTCTTTTAGCATCCATCTCCTTGCGCTTATTATCCACCACAATAGCGCGATTCACTAGAGTTTGATAATCTGGGTAAGCATTAGACATTAGCTGCAGTTGAAGACCATCATGCAGACCCTTCAGGAAGAGTCGCTGCTTATCAGCATCATTAGCCACCTCATTTGGCGCATAACGTGACAACTGAGCAAACTTGTCTCTATACTCTGCCACAGGCATAGATCCTTGTGTCAAATTGCGGAATTCTTCTGCCTTCAATGCTATCACCCCCTCTGGTATATGGTAGGACCTAAAACTCTCGGTAAACTCCTGCCAAGTAATAGCGGGGGCATTGGCAGGACGGCCATACTGATATGAATCCCACCAATCTTGAGCTGCTCCTTGAAGTTGTCCCGAAGCAAACAACACCTTCTGCTGATCATTACACTGAGCAATGTTGAGCTGCTTCTCTACTGCACGAAGCCAATCATCAGCTTCCAATGGATCTGAGGCATGTGTAAACACTGGGGGATGACCCTTCAAAAATTCTCCACGCTTATCTCGCGCAGGTGCTCCTCCAACTGGCTGATTTTGCTGATTGTTCACCAGAGCTTCCATTAGCTGTGTCTGTATGGCCAAAAGCTCATGAATAGTAGGTGTTGGTCCAATTCCACGACCACAGCCTCGACCTCGTCCTCTTCCAGACATCTGTTATCCAATATAGTATCAAATCTTAGAGTTTACCACATAATAGACAATTCTAGAGATAGAGATTAGAATCTGAAAATTTTCTGGACACATCCCAATTTCAGCTGTTCGGTAAAACAAACCTATCTCGAGTTACAGATATCCAGTAGAGGTGTTCTTTACATGGTTGGAAAGCTTATGAAATTATCTAGAACTTTTATTTAACTCATACTTCCAGATTCTGTCACGAAGTTACCCAAAAACAGAACACAACAGAAACTGTTTCTGACCACCAGACTGCACAGTAACTTCATCTTGTAACGATTATAACTCATGATCCAGAATAGATAAAAAGTTGATTCCAGAGGCATTGGAAAGGTACGTGGGTCTAGATTCTCTCATAAAAATTTCAGAATTTTTCGCTGATCAGTTAATTTTAAGCATAAAAGGAAAGACAGATCGCTCCAGAAAAGACAGAACAGAGAGAAAAGTTAACCCAACTAAATTATTTATTTATCACACTAAAACTTAATATTGTATAACTTGGAACTTTTGTAGACAGGCCCACAAAGCTCCAGCACTCATTACATGGAAAATCCAACTCACACATAAGCACAATAATAACTCAACTAACCACACAAAGTTCACGCGACACCACAAACTCAACTTAACTTGACACTACTCGAACTAACGTATTATTACATAAATGGTATTCCAACTCCTAAGTACGGGCTTGGTGTTCATGATGATCATAGATCGGTTCCATGCCTTGGTCAATCCTTAAGCCATCTATCACTTCTTGATACCTCTTGACGTCTTTTCCCAAAGCTTTAACCAGGGCTACCAACCGACGATTTGTCACCATCATGTCATGACCAAAATCCACCATGACCCGAGGAACTAAATCCAAATTCCCAGGGTCAGTCATTACCCATCCATACTCCGGATCTCCACGAGGAAAATAGCAATATGGATCATCTTGCATAATCTCATAGCGAAGGTGACGAAGTCCCAAGCATGCTTCAAAGGCTGCATCTTCTATACCATCTTCTATAGTGGCACGGCGTCCACTATGGGAAAAACACCGATCTAGCAAAAAGGTGCCCAACTCATTGTTCTTAACGAAGATGCGCACACTGCACTTCCAATAAGTAGCTTCCAAAGGGTGTTTATGCTCCCAGCAGACATACTCAATTGCAGGATCCCAATCCGTGAAGTAGGCATTAAGTATGTCACCCAGTCGGTGGTGTGACGGGGTGTCATGACTTGATTTGTGATGGATCCTTGTAATCCAGCCCATAGGAAGGGATGGCACTCCAATTTCAGCAGAAGCATCTGGTGAAGGCGAAGGGGGCTGTCCTCCGTTGTTAGCAAGCTCAACATCTTCATCGTCACTCAAATAGATAACTTCCTCCTTAGGTTCAATTTCCTCCTGAGGCAAAGCTGGTTCTGGCGCCTGTTCTGGTGTTGATGGCGGGGTTGGTGTAGTGTCTTCTAATTCCTCCTGAAGCTCTTCGGGTTCCTCATGAAGCTCTTCGGGTTCCTCCTGAAGCTCTTCTGGTTTCACCAAGGAACGGGGTGGGTAGTATCCTCCAGTGGTGATACGGGCAGTCTTGCGGGCACGAGGCATCTACAGATTTTAGTCCAAGGGTAAGTTGAAATTAGAGGCAATATTTTCATAATAGAATGAGACGAAAGAAGCATAATAATTTAGCAATTATCAAGAGTAAAGTGATAAGCATGAAACAAGTGAAGAAAAGAGAACTAAAACGACCATTACTAACTAGGCTTGCGTCCTACAGTCAACATAGCTCTGATACCAATCTGTCACACCCATTTTTAAGGAACAAATGGAGTGCATACGCTTATGTGCGCCCAGAGATCAATCACACATAAGTTGACAAATATAAATAGTATCATCGCAAATGTTTATTACATAACGAATAGAATCACAGTGTTTTCACATAAATAAGCGGAAACATAATATAAATATAGTGGTAGCTAGCTCCATAGCACAGGCACGTCAACTGGTTGACCACAAGTCTAGTAATCTTCAGGAAAGTAGTAGTAGTAGTCACTATTAGCACTTTCGGGACTCCATCCTGTGGTGGGGGAATGCAAGGGTGAGCACAAAAGTACTCAACAAGTGTAACATGGGGTTCATGTAGCTCAAGTAGGCTAGACACTGGTTCAACTGCATGTAGCTTTTAGTTGATCATGTTTTAAGCAATTGAGTAGCATCAAGTAGGTATATTCCCGAAATAAACATATGATCATGTAAAGAGAATAATGAATAGCAAAAAAAAAGTAAATTAATAGTGATCTCTATTCCGTAAGGGTCCAAGGCCGCTCGTGTCCGTGAGCACGGCTGATATACCAGTTTTACACTCTGCAGAGGTTGTACACTTTCACTGTGAGTCGTGATCCCCAAAAGCCCGAGGTCATGACTCCCCATTGGACAATCAAGATTCACTATGAAGTCTTTCCAAGGTTCGTCTAACAAGTTAGGGCCGCTAGGTTTCTGTGGCCTGCGAATGTAGAGCCCCCCTTCCATATGGCACAATGACACGCAGCCTATACTCATAGGGACAGGAGCCGCACTACACCCAACCCGGAACACACCCCTTTTGCGCCATAAAGGTAACCACTAACAAGCTAGAAAAGGTCCTCTTATATGACTAAAGCCAGAGCCATGTAGCCCTCACAGCTGTACTGTAAGTCCCGGATGTTCGCTTACAGATAAGTCCTTACGGAGAGGAATCTAGAGATAACTCTAGCCCTCTTGTTCCCTGTTGCTAAAAAGCATCTTTTAGAGTTATTGCATATATCATTAGTCAAATTACAAGATCATTGTTTAGGTAAGCACTAGCCACTACCCAATGCCAATAACCCTAGGATTCAAGGGACAGGATCAATACTAAGACATCCTTAACAAAGAGACACATGCAGCATGAATTAAGTAAATTAAAGTGAATAGGTAACAAGGATGATCCCATGCTATACTTGCCTTGATCTAGCTGATCCTGTTGATCCGACTCGTAATAGTACTCTTGATCACCAACGAACTGATCACCGTCTATTCTCGATTAACACGTCAACAACAATCATCCAAAGGCAATCATGCAAAGCAAACAAAGCTACAATTAGAACAGTACACCAACAACAGTAAAATAAGATGAAAAGTTTTTAAAACAAATCTACATCGCTCTAGGATCACACAGACGCGAAATTCACGCAAATCGGAGCTAAAACGGAAAAGTCAAGATTTACTTTATTAAAGTAATAGATTAAATCTAACCTCGAATTTTAAAAGTGTAAAATCTACTATACAGTAGTACTAATAGATAGAATATGAAATTATGAACCTAACGCAACTTGAACGGATCAAATCGGAGTTAAAACGGAGATTTTATGACCTATTTATACCTAGTGGCAATTCTGTAAATAACTGAAAGCGTATTTTCATTTAAACCGACGAAATTACGCTTTCAAAATAGCAAAGCGTAAACCAGTGAGTGCGCCATGGATTGCGGGTTCAAAAACGAAGAAAGCCAGGGGCTCTTAAGCAAAATCGCCACCCGAAGGGGTACGATTCAATCTGAGCCGTTGGATTAAAAGAGAACGGCTTGGATTAGATCGGGGAGGGGAGAGAAGAAGAATCCGGCCGGCTACAGTACCGAACGCGGCGGTGGACATGGCCGGCGGCGAGGAAACTCGCCGGCGCTCGCGGTTAAGGCCCTAGAGGCCATGATTTGGCTCAGGAATAGCACGGGAGGAACGAGAAGCTCAAACCGAACTCACCGGAGGGGAAAAACGGAGTCGGGGAAGACGATTTGACGACGGGCGGCTCCAATGGTGACGGCGGAGCTCCTCCAAGCTTGAGCAGCGGCGAAAACGCGTTCCGAGGGCGTGATGAGGCTTTGCGGCGGCGTGGGGGAAGGCGGTGCGGCTGGGCGCTATTTATGGGCGGCTTGTAGGCGTGCGGCCGAAGAAAAAGGGAGGAGGCGGGGCGGCACCGGACTCGGTCGATCGACCGGTGTCCGACTCGAGCACGACGCGAGGAAGGAGAAGCCACTATGGCGTGGGCCCGGCGTGTCAGCGAGACAAACGGAGGAGAGGCGCAACGGGCCGGTGCGGCAGCCGGTTAGGCCGGCCCATGACGCGGCTGCGGGGGGGGAACAACGGCTGGGCCGCGGGTGAGGAGGCCGAGCAGCCCGAGAAGAAGAGAGGGGAAGGCTGGGCCTTCGGGCCGAAATCAGAGAACAGTAAATTCCTATATTTTTTTTCTTTTTTTCTATTATCTCAAATGCTTTTTCACAAGATTCTTGAAATAATTTTCCTCCAAAAATAAAAACCAATCACCAAATAAAATATGCATCGGCATGTATGCACAAACACTTATTTAATCCCTATATTTGATTTTATTTTAAACAAAATATCATTTGACTAGGTTAAAATGCTCACAAAATTGCGTAAGTAATTCAAATTCCCTATTTAAAAATATTCAAAAATTTAGGGTGTTACAATAAAGGAACTTTATGGTTTGGGAACGATTATGTGTGCCTGGGGACAAAGCTATAAGAGAAGCAATTCTACGTGAAGCTCATGAGTCAGCTTACTCTATTCATCCTGAAAGTACCAAGATGTATATGGATTTGAAAGAGAAGTATTGGTGGTATGGGTTGAAAAGAAATGTTGCAGAGTATGTTGCACTATGTGATACATGTCAGAGGGTTAAAGCTGAACATCAGAGGCCTGCGGGATTGTTGCAACCGATGCAGATACCTGAGTGGAAGTGGGAAGTAGTTGGTATAGACTTCATAGTGAGGTTACCACGCACTTAGAGAGGTTTTGATTCAATATGGGTGATAGTGGATCGTTTGACTAAAGTTGCTCACTTTATACCGGTCAGAACAACGTATTCTAGTGCAAAGTTGGCTGAACTATACATGGAAAGGATAGTAAGTTTGCACGGAGTTCCAAAGAAGATAGTGTCAGATCGAGGGACTCAATTCACATCATATTACTGGCAGAAAGTACAAGAGTCATTAGGAACTAAGCTGAATTTTAGCACAGTTTATCATCCTCAGACAGATGGGCAAACTGAAAGGATTAATCAGATATTGAAAGACATGTTGAGAGCTTGTGCTTTGCAGTATGGTACTAGTTGGGATAAGAGTTTGCCATATGCAGAGTTTTCCTATAATAATAGTTATCAGAAAAGTCTACAGATGGCACCTTTTGAAGCTCTGTATGGTCAGAAGTATAGAACTCCATTGTTCTGGAATCAGACAGGACTCAAGTGTTGGGTCCCGATATGCTTAAGAATGCCAAGAAACAAGTAAGAATGATTAGAAACAATTTGAAAGCAGCTCAGTCACGACAGAAAAGTTATGCCAATAATCGACGGAGAGAATTGACTTTTGAAGTAGGAGATTATGTCTACCTGAAAGTATCACCTATGAGAGGTGTGAAAAGGTTCAACCGGAAAGGAAAGTTAGCACCAAGGTATGTCGGTCCTTTTAAGATCTTAGAGAGACGTGGTGAAGTGGCATATCAATTGGAATTACCTGAGAGCTTAGCAGGTGTGCATGATGTGTTCCATGTGTCTCAGTTAAATAAATGTTTGCGTGTACCACAAGAACAGATACCGTTAGAAGAGCTCACTATTAAGGAAAATCTCACATATGAGGAGTATCCAGTAAAGATCTTGGAAACAGCGGAAAGAGTTACTAGGAGCCGAGTTATAAAGATGTGTAAAGTTCAGTGGAGCCGGTATTCAGAAGCAGAGGCTACATGGGAAAGAGAGGAAGATTTAAGAAAAGCATACCCACAGTTGTTTGAGTAAGCATCGTCCGAATCTCAGGACGAGATTCATTTTAAGGGGGTAGAATTGTAACACCCTAAAATTTGCATCATTTTAAAATGGGAGAATTTGATTTATTTACGCAATTTCATGAGCATTTTAACTTAGAGAAATAATAATTTTTAATAAATAAAATCAACTATAAGGTTAGACACATGCTTGTGCATACATGCCACTACATATTTTCCTTTGTGTTGATTGATTTTTATTACAAGATAAAAGGATTTCAAAAACTATTTGAAAATGGCTTTGAAATATTAGAAAAGAAAAAGAAGAAATAGAAAATCTCTTTCTCCTCTCCTCTCTGGCTTTCGGCCCGCTCAGCTGGAGCCGCTGGCCCGTTCGGCATCGTCACCCGGCAGCCCAGCAAGCCGCTCCCTTTCCCCTCTTTCTCTTGGGCCGAGCCCAGCTCACTGATCCGGCCCAGCTGGTCTAAGTGGCGAGCCCGCCTCCCCTTCTCTCTTTGTCTCGTTGCCATCCCAGGCCCGCGTGGCACCGTCTTCCTCCTCTTGCTCGTGTTCGAGCAGGAGTCCACCGAAGGAATCCGCCCCCGCCATGATGCCTCCAGTTGACTTGATCCGCATGTCGTGCCCTCTCTTAAATAGCCGCGTCCACCGCCTCCCCTCAACCCCAATTGCAAGTCATCGCCTCGAATCGACCTCGCAGCCGCCTCGAAACCCTAAAGCTATCGCTGCCAAGCTCGCCGAGTTGATTCCCCGCGTCATCACCGCCGTAAGCTTGTTGACGAGCTTCGAGTCGCTATTTCGAAGTCGCCGAGTCTTCTTTCCCTTCAATTTTCGCTTCGGTTGGCTTACTTTGTCTCACCGTCGTGTATAGGAGCTCACCGTCCGCCTTTGGGAGCCGCACGCCATCCCTGTCCGATTTCCGTTGCCGAGAGCCGTCTTGGTGAGTCCGCGATGATCTCCTCTTTCTTTTCGCGCTTGTCCCGTGTCCAGAGGTTTCCAGAATCGCCCTTGCGATGAACTCCGGTGAGGATAGGCCTATTCCGGCCATGGCGCCGCCGTCTAGCTCACCGCCGGCAGCCCTCCTTCCTCCTTCGTCTAATCTCGGCCACCGGTTTTAAATCCAATGGCCAGGGAAGCCTGATACCCCTTCGGTTGTCCGATTTGCTAAAGAACCCCTCCGTTTTTCTATAATTGTGGCTGCTGTCCTCGGTTTCGATTTAAAAATCAGATTTCTATTTATTTTCATTCAAATTAAGGTTCATTTATTTACAAGTTTGCCACTGTCTTAAATTGCTTATAAAATCTCCGTTTTAACTCCGATTTGACCCGTTCAAGTTGCGTTAGGTTCGTAATTACATAATCTACATGTTAGTGATACTGTTTAGTAGGTTTTCAACTTTTAAATTTTGAGATTAGATTTAATCTATTACTTTAATAAAGTAAATCTTGTTTAAATCATAACTTTTTTTGTTTTAGCTCCAATTTACGTGCAATTCGCGTCTATGTGATCCTAGTGAGATGTAGATTCGTTTTACAAACTTTTCATCTTATTTTACTACTATTGGTGTACTATTCTAATTGTAGCTTTGTTTGCTTTGCATGATTGCTCTTGGATGATTGTTGTTGATGTGTTAATCGAGAATAGACGGTGAGCAGTTCGTTGGTGATCAAGAGTACTATTGCGAATTGGATCAACAGGACCAGCTAGATCAAGACAAGTATAACATGAGATCATCCTTGTTACCTATTCACTTTAAGTCACTTAATTCATTATGCATGTGTCTCCTTGTTAAGGATGCCTTAGTATTGATCTTGTTCCTTGAATCCTATGGTTATAGCATTGGGTAGTTTGCTAGTGCTCACATAAACAATGATCTTGTAATTTGACTAATGATATATGCAATAACACTAAAAGATAATTTTTAGCAACAGGGAACAAGAGGGCTGGAGTTTTCTCTAGATTTCTCTCCGTGAGGACTTATCTGTAAGCGAACATCCGGGACTTACAGTATAACTGTGAGGGCTACATGGCTCTGGGTTTAGTCATATAAGAGGACCTTTTCTAGCTTGTTAGTGGTTACTTTTATGGCGCAAAAGGGGTGTATTCCGGGTTGGGTGTAGTGCGGCTTCTGTCCTTATGTGTATAGGCTGTGTGTCATTGTGCCATACAGAAGGGGAGCTCTACATTTGCAGGATACAGAAACCTAGCGGCCCTAACTTGTTAGACGAACCTTGGAAAGACTTCATAGTGAAACTTAACCGTCCGATGGGGAGTCATGACCTCGGACTTTTGGGGATCATGACTCACAGTGAAAGTGTACAACCTCTGCAGAGTGTAAAACTGGTATATCATCCGTGCTCACGGACACAAGCGGCCTTGGACCCTTACGGAATAGAGATCACTATTAATTTACTTGTTCTTACTATTCATTATTCTCTTTACATGATCATGTGTTTGTTGTGGGAACATCACCAATTTGTTGCTACTCAATTGCTTAAAATATGACCAACTAAAAGCTACATGCAGTTAAACCTGTATCTGTCCCTTTTGAGCTTCATGAACCCCATGTTACACTTGTTGAGTACCTTTGTGCTCACCCTTGCATTCCCCCACCCCTCAGGATGGACTCCAGAATGTTTGAATAGTGACTACTACTACTTCCCTGAAGATTACTAGACTTGTGGTCAACCAGTTGACGTGCCTGTGCTATGGAGCTAGCTACCACAAGAGTTATCTTATGTTTCCGCTTAAATACGTGAAGACTCTGTGATATTATTCGTTATGTAATAAACATTTGTGATGATGCTATTTATATTTGTCATCTTATGTGTGATTGATCTCTGGGCGCACATAAGATTATACATTCCATTTGTTCCTTAAAAATGGGTGTGACAATTTTTGATGACATGGCAATGTTTTAATGAAGAGAGAGAGAGGAAGTGAGTTTAATGGAGATGAAACTCTCTTAGCACGATTACCAACTCTCTGTTAGTCATAAAATTAAATATCTATGAAACTTTGGAATAAAACTTTGCATTGTAAGTGGGTGTTTTATCCAAGTTTCATTTAATTTTAGATGACATGGCAGTCTTGGAAATGGTGTAATAAAACTCTCCACTGAGACTGGCCTAATAGCATACTTGTATCGACACTTCGTTATATTTATCCTCTTATTATGACTGAATTGTGTTACCAACTATATTAAATACTTTGTCACGCCCTTGTTCGCATAGAACACTCATGGGTGTTGAACATGTGTTTAGTTCAAATCTTAGCTTTAACTAATGAATGCGTATCCTGAGTTTGTTTTTTTCTATATTAATAATGACATAACAAGTAATTTAAAAATATTATAGGAGTCTTTTGGAATCTTTGTTTTATAATGTCATATGTAAGTAATCTAGATTTGTGATTACATTAGGTTATTTCAATAATAGTGGAGGTGGGAAATTTAGATGCAAATTTTAGGGAGTTACTTTGTTTTACTTTTTGTATTGGCATTTATGAGTAGTTAGATGAAAGCTAAGGGGTTACTTTAAGTTATTTTACATAATGGTGGTGGTGGATTATTTAGATTAAGATTTAGAGGATTACTTTAGAGTATTTTTAGAATGACCGAGGTGAGTAATTTTTTAATAACAGAATAGACTTATTAGCTATTATTATTAATGATGATTATAGTTCACCGAATACTCCAGATGACGAGTTGTTTTTTATGAGAATTTCTATGATTCTTTCTTTTTTCTAACTTATTTTGCGAGAATTAGTATATATGGAGGGTCGGAATTTGTCTGTATTATCACCAATAAATTACTCAATCCCAAAATGAAAGATCATTGCTATATCTGTACTAGTTTCTTTTAATTATGTAATTCAGAATATATAGTGAACCTGTCGATATTTAATAAATATAATGAATAATCATATGTTTGGGTCATTGGGTGGCTGGCCATGATTCAGGATTCTTTTTGACACGTGACATTCATTCCCTTCTCGTTCTAGCTTATTTTGTGACAAGTAGAAAAATATGATGAGCTGCCTTAATAAGAACTCAATGCAGACATGCAGTATACCGTACTGCCTGATTAGCATCTTTGTACTATTTAAAAAAAACTGTTAATTGAACTAAAAAAACTGCCTGATTAGCATCTTTATACCATGCAGACTTGTGTTGATTAGCTAATGAACTAAAAAAACACACCACGTATGCTAATCATATCAAACCGATTTTCCTATGGCAGCCTTGATAAAAAGTGTCATAGTGCTTTTGCTAAATTGAATTGTTCTAAGATGATTTTAAGTGAAATGAACTAATCAAAGCACCGAGGGAAACAAATATATCATGTACCTAGATGGCAGTTCATGTTTTAATCCTGTGATAGTGCTTTTGCTAAATTGAATTGTTTTTGGATTAGGCTTGTTCCTTGGCAAAGCCACCTTATCTCATTATCTGCTTGAAGAAATTATGTGATTACATTTTCCTTTACATGATTGATCCATCCTTTGCATTTCAACTTATTTACTATATATGCAAATCAATATTTCAGGTAAATGTGAGTTGTTTAAGCACTGAAGAGACAAGTTCCATTCAACAAGATGATTACAAGCATTCGCAGAGCTTGTTAGATTTGTTGTTCTAGTCTAAAATCACATTGAAGAGGCAGACGAACCACAAGTGATGCAGTTTATGTGTGAACAATATTTGCATCTGTTTTTACAAGAAGGTTTATATATTTCCTCGAAAGTGATCCTGATAGATTTTATGTGAAGTGTATTTTTAATGACATGGGTCATGTATTTCCTTGGAAATGACCATGAAAGTTTGTATGTGAACTAAATTTTTCCATTTTTTCTGAGATGAGTTGTGTATTTGCTTGAAAGACAAGGATGATATAATTTCCTTGAAAATAATCATGAGAACATTTGAACTCTAATTTCTTAAATAAAGTGATCATCATGTATGTATGATCTAAACCTTGTATTCTCAATGCCAACGTGTTGGTATTTGGGTGCAAGCTGTTGTTATAGCTTGTCTTTGTTGTCTCTATATTGTTCATATTGTAGCACAATACTCATGTAGGTATTTTCTTATCAATATCTGGTTGTGATAGATTTTAGTTACCAATTGCTTTGCATATGGTTTATAGTTGTCCACTTTGCATTGCACCTCAATATGTGTTCACATATGTTTAATTGAAACTATCACTCATTTGTTCATATTCTACTTTGCGATCATTGTTCATGGTTTTCCTATTTGCATCACAGATCCATGTGTTCAATTAATAGTCTTTCATTTAATAGCATACTTGTATTGACGCTTCCTTATTATTTATCTACTTATGGTTGAATTTAGTTACCAATTATCTTATATACTTTTTCACGCCCTTATTCACATTTTACATCTTTGCATAGAACATTCACGCATGCTCGACATGTCTTTAGTTCAAATCTTAGCTTTAGCTATGCATTTGGCTTAAAATCAACATGCTCATTGCTTTGTACATATACATATATGGTCTATATAGTAAGATGCCTCGCACAAGTGTATCTTGAGTTTGTTTTCTCTATATTAAATAGAAACAAGTAATTTAAAAATATTATCGGAGTCCACTGCAATATTTGTTTTATAATGGCGTATGTAAGTAATCTAGATTTGGGGGTCATATAAGGTTATGTTCAATAATAGTGGAGGTGGGAAATTTATATGCAAATTTTAGGGAGTTATTTTGTATTACTTTTCGTATTGGCATATATGAGCAGTTAGATGAAAACTTAGAGGTTACTTTAAGTTATATTACATAATGGTGGCGGTGGATTATTTAGATTAAGATTTAGAGGATTACTTTAGAGTATTTTTAGAATGGCCTAGGTGAGTAATTTTTTTAATAACAGAATAGACTTATTGGCTATTATTATTAATGATGATTATAGTTTACCGAATACTCCAGATGACGAGTTGTTTTTTATGAGAATTCCTCTGACCCTATCCTTTTTCTAACGTATTTTGCGAGAATTAATATATATGGAGGGTGGGAATTTGTCTGTATTATCGCCAATAAAGTACTCAATCCCAAAATGAAAGATCGTTGCTATATCTGTACTAGTTTTATTTAATTATGTAATTCAGAATATATAGTGAACCTATCGATATTTAATAAATATAATGAATAATCATATGTTTGGGTGGCTGGCCATGATTAAGGATTCTTTTCGACACGTGACACTCATCCCCTTCTCGTTCTAGCTTATTTTGTGACAATTAGAAAAATATGATGAGCTGCCTTAATAAGAACTCATTGCAGACATGCAGTATACCGTACTGCCTGATTAGCATCTTTGTACTATTAAAAAAAACTGTTAACATGAGGATGGTTGAACTCGAATGGTATCCTGCTAATTTGTCAGGTTTCGAAAATTTGAATATTTATATACTGAGGGTGAATCTGGTAGCCTTTCAGTATCAACATCAAAGGTTCGGCAGTGAGTTGCAGTATCAACATCAAAGAAAATTATTTCAGTAAGCCTGGAAGTAGTACATTACAAGATGATGAAGAGCACAAATAATGCGTAGTCTTCCTTGAGAAAGCCATAAAGGCGCGCGTAGCCAAAAAGAAGCCCATAACACCAAGCAGTTGTCGTCTCACTGTTGAAGATGTCGGAAAGGTAACTTAACTGAAGGCCATGTCATGGATGCTCTGCTGGTGTACTGCATCCAAACATGTATGCTCGGGCAAAATAGTCCATGATTGAAAAAAAAGAATGACGTACTATAACGTCCTTCTTCTTATTCTCCCCTTTTCTATTTCTTCTTCCCTATCGGCTTCCTCCAGCAACCGGCGTCCATGCATCCTGTGACCCCGATCAGCGGCTCCGTCCCGGCGGCTGCGCATCCTGCGACCCCGGTTGGCGGCCTTGCCCCAACAGTTGTGCATTCCACGAGCCCAGGCGACTGTGGCCCAAGCCCCGGCGGTCGCTCCCAGGAGCCCCGGCGTCTGCGCCCTGCGATCCCTTTCTCGCGGGGGCAAATCCGGTTTCCACCCACGCTAGGCCCACAAAGTGCACGGTGAAGCTATGGGAATTGTGTGAGAGCATGATTTAAGTAGTTTCCTGGTTGAAGTTTTTTTAAAAAAAATTGTGTGAGGGCATGATTTAAGTAGTTTTCTGGTTGAAGCTGTTTAAAAAAACCGTTTGGTAAAAAATAACTCACAATGTACAGCTCATAAAACTGTTAATGAAGTTGTGGCAAACAGAACCTACATTTAGCCCCGGCACCGGCAGCCTCTCACTCTTTCCTGCCTGCCTAGTTGCCTCGTCACCTGACGTCTGCCGAGTTGCAAAACGACCTGCATTATTTAATGGTGCCATTCTAGAGCCCCTAGCTGGACAAAAAAAGCTTGATGGTCTGAAGCTGAATTTGGGGAAAATGCATGCCCCGGATATAAGGCTGGATAACGAGCCGAGCTGGCTCGGCTCGTTCTGGCTCGTTAGGATAACGAGCCAGCTCGGCTCGGCTCGTTATCTTAACGAGCTAGAAAGCCAGCTCGGCTCGGCTCGTTATGAGCTCGAGCTGGCTCGTTAGGCTCGCGAGCCAGATATAAAAAATACACAAAATATAATATTTGCATTTATCTAAAGCTTAAAAATATTAATAATATAAAAAATAATATATTCAATAACCTTAAATCGAATAAAATATTCATATGAGCTAACATATCATCCATTTATGAAGTGCAAGACATGAAGTAATGCAAAACTAATATAAGTTATGATGACTTTTTCCCTAAAACTACGGCTCGTTTGGCTCGCGAGCGGCTCACGAGCCAGCTCGAGTTGGCTCGTTATAGCTAACGAGCTAAAATCCTGGCTCGGCTCGGCTCGTTATCATAACGAGCCGAGCCGAGCTGAGCCGAGCCAGCCACGAGCCGAGCGAGCTAACGAGCTTCGAGTTTTTCGTCCAGCCTTACCCGGATATAGTAGTTTGGTGCACCCCTTTTGGCTGAATGTGAGGAAAATGCTGGTTGCTTTTGTCGGGGATGGATGGCCTCCTTTAGATTGTCTCCAACAAGAACACATATGGGAATCCAAACCCAAAATAGATAGCAAGAGATCTAAAATCAGCCTCCAACAGAGTACCTATACAAGAGACCTATTTTGGGTTGCCTGAGAGGCACAACCCAAATATGGGCATCCTCTCTTCTGGAAACCCCATTTGCAGAAAGGATTTTCTTTTGGGTCCTGTTGTTGGAGAAGAAGATGCCGAATATGTATTGAACCCTTTTCCTGTAGCGCTACCCAAAGGACGAATATGTCTTATATTTTGGGTGGTATCGTTGGAGATAGCCTTAGGCAAGTTTAGGTTCCTCCGAGTCCAAGCAATTTTCTGTTCGTTTGGCCCATAGGTGCACAACTCCACGCCAACCTAATTTCTTTTTGTGCTTAGTTACAAGCCCATGCATGCACAAGCTGGATGAGCCAGGCCAGGCCGAGGCCATGGCCGATGCGTGTCCCAATATCCCAACTTTTTTTTGGGCTTAGTAACGATGAGCACGTGCGACATTTCTTGTTGGGCCCTTGGTTAACATGGCCCACAAACCCCACAACACAAGAGGAAGAAAAAGAAAAAAAATCTACATTACCTCCCTTAACTTTTACGAAAGTCTGCTTTTCCTCCCTAAACTCTAAAACCGGGTAAACCACCTCCCTAAACTTTTAAAACCGTTCATTTTACCCCCCTGACCGGTTATAAGCGGTTTTCAAAGGCGGTTTTATCTTTTTCTTTTTTATTTATTTTGGCTGAATCTTTGAAAAATCATAGTAAATCATAGAAAAATCATAAAATGAAAAATCCAATTTTGTTGGACTCTACGTGAGTAAATCTACACAGTGAACATATAATATGGTATGCTTTAGTATAATTTTTTTGCTGTAGCTTTAGATCTATGCTTTTTTGTAATTAATTCATAGCTGCAGTTTCTATAGTCCAATTGTGGTTAAATTTTTATGGTGGACTAATTATTATATGCTTAAACTGTGGTAAAAATTTCATACTCATAGGATCATGTATAACTTAATTATAGATTTATATAACTTAGTTATAGATTTATAAATACTTTTTAACAAGCATACAACTAAAAAAAATCTATAACTAAGTTATAAATGATGCAATGGGTATGATTTTTTCTACAGTTCAAGCATACAACTAAGTATAACTAAGTTATAAAAACAAGCATACAACTAAATAAATTTATAACCAAGTTATGCAAACAAGGAAAAAGTCCACGTTATCTCCCTCAACTTTTGTGAAAGTCTGCTTTTCCTCCGTGAACGCTAAAACCAGGTAAACCACCTCTCTGAACTTTTAAAGTCATTCGGTTTTACCTCCCTGACATGCTATAAGCGATTTTCAAAGGTGGTTTTGTCATTTTATTTTTTATTTTTTCGGCTGAATCTTTGAAAAATCATAGTAAATAATAGAAAATTCAATTTTGTTGGACTCCACATTAGTAGATCTACACAGTGAATATATAATATGGTATGCTTTAGTACAATTTTTTTTGCTGTACCTTTAGATCTATGATTTTCTATAATTAATTCATAGTTGTAGTTTCTATGGTCCAATTGTAGTGAAATTAT
This sequence comes from Saccharum hybrid cultivar R570, assembly GCA_038087645.1. NCBI lineage: Eukaryota > Viridiplantae > Streptophyta > Magnoliopsida > Poales > Poaceae > Saccharum > Saccharum hybrid cultivar. The sequence goes on along the minus strand of JAQSUU010000493.1, from coordinate 5,641,629 downwards.
AATGTGGGCTAATTATTGTATGCTTAAACTGTAGTAGAAATTTCATACTCATTGGATCTATATAACTTAGTTATTGATTTATTTAGGTGTATACTTGTTAAAAAGTATTTATAAATCTATAACTAAGTTATACATGATCCAATGAGTATGAATTTTTACTACAAGTCAAGCATACAATAATTAGGCCATTATAAAAATTTCACCGCAATTGGACCATAGAAACTGCAGCTATGAATTAATTACAGAGAAAAAGCATAGATCTAAAGCTACAACAAAAAAAATTTGTATTAAAACATACTCTATTATATGTTCATTGTGTAGATCTACTCATGTGGAGTCCAACAAAATTGAATTTTTCATTTTATGGTTTTTGTGATTTATTATGATTTTTTAAAGATTCAACCGAAATAAATAAAAAAAGAAAAAGACAAAACCGCCTTTGAAAACCCTTTATAACCGCTCAGGGTGGTAAAACAAACGGTTTTAAAAGTTTAGGGACGTAGTTTACCAGGTTTTAGAGTTTAGGGAGGAAAAGTAAAATTTCGCAAAAGTTTAGTGAGGTAATGTTGGCATTTTCCTAAAAACAATGGCAGTAACTAACTACTTATATGTTGGGCCGTCAGCCCAATAGATAGTACTACACCATTGTTAACGTTTTTGGGTATTGGGCCAGTGGATCGATCAGCCCACAATCCTGATCCCTACCTCCACATTCCATTTCCATGCAGTTGGCAGATTTGTGAACATTTCACATGGCCTGACGCGTGCCTACAAAATTCTGAGCCCTACCTCCACATTCCTGTGATGCACATTTCCAGGCCAGCCGCTTGCTGGTGCTTTCCTTTTCACTTTTACCCTCCCAGATTTCCACACCGGATTCCCTCGCCGGCTCGCCGCCACAGTTCGCCACACGCAGAGATCTCGTCACTTTTCTTTCTACAAAAATTTCATCCCCTTTTCTCCCTGCGGTCCCCCGAAGTCCAGGAATGTATGTCACAAGGACTATATATGGTTTTTTTTCATATCATAGAAAAATATAGGATTTAGAAAGAAGAAGAAGAAGAGAAATCCGGCGTGCCACGTAGAGCCTTGCTTGTTGGAGATGGAGAAGGCCAGACGACAGCCGAGTGTGGTTCGGAAATTCCGATCGATCAAATGTTCACCACCAAGTATGTATGGAGATCCTCCCCCTGTAGCACTTGCCGAAAGCAGCACATGGTACTGTAGTAGAGGATGGAGGATGCAATGCAACACGAACCATCCCTGTCACTGTCAGATATTCAGATGAAGGTGTAACCGAGCCAGAGCACTGTGTCTCAATGTCTGTGATAGTGGACGTGTGGTGTGGCTACCGTACTCTTTCCTTCCCTCCAGGGAAATCAAATTGACTTTGGCACGTCCAACGACCACGCCCGACTATCACCATCACTACCCCAAAAACCCAATCACACCTTTTTCTGCTTGCATGCGGGCCCAACCAAAGGCTGGACTCAGCTGAGCAACAACAAGAAGCCCCCGCAGGGTAGTGTCTTTCCAATCAGTATACTAGCGTAGCGTCTTTCCAACCTGCCGCCCTGCCACTGCCAGTAGAGAACAAGAGACAACAGGGGACGGCTTGTGCTGTGAGTCGCTGGGCCCTGGGCCGCTTTGTTTAGTTCCTCTCTTAAAGTTTACTCCTTATCACATTGGATGTTTGATATATGTATGGAATATTAAATATAGACTAAAAAATAACTAATTGTATAGATTGTGACTAATGTGCGAGACAAATTTTTTAAGCCTAATTAGTTCATGATTTGACAATGTGATGCTACAGTAAACATATGCTAATGACATATTCTGTAATTTATTTTTTTTATTAGTATCCGAACACACCATACGACATCTCCATGTAACACCTGATGTGACATCCTAAACTTTACTCCCTCGATTTAAACACCACCAGAGAGCCTTTTGTTTGAGCCTTTTAGAAGAGACCCATGCATGCATGCCCCAAGCCCAGCCCAGCCCCATCATGGCAATTGGCAATGCCAAACTGCCAATGGCATGCAAGAGAGGCAGGCAAAGCAAAGCTCATGTCCTTGTCCTCCTTCCCTTCTCTCTAGTTGTAGTACTATTAGGACTGTGATTGCTTTGCCTCCCTCAACAACTCTCCTATCCAATCCAACTCCATGACCATACCATGCATGTGTTCTTCGGAGGACAGTCCTGCAAACGGCCTGTGCCTGTTGTGGGGCATAGGCGCGGCTTTGATGATGAAGCCTTCAATGTGATGATGTTCTCCAACAAAGATTAATTGGCTTTTTCTTAAAAAAAACAAAGGTTAATTGGCTCATACTCCCTCCATCCCAAAATATCGGTTGCTTTCATTTCCCGAGAAATAACTTTGACAAAATATATATTAAAACATATTAATATTTATGATATATAATTGATATCATTGAAAAGGTATTTGAATCTAGTTTTTTAATAAATTTATTTGGAAATACAAATGTTACACGTATTTTCTATAAATTGAGTCAAATTTATGGCACGAAAGCCGAAAACGACAAATAAATTGAGACAGAGGGAGTAACTCACTTTGGAAATGTGACTAGGAACTTAGGAAGCAAGCTAAGCTAACAAGGCAGGTGGCCGGGTACTACTGATGTGATTAACAAGACACCCCTTCTCAGCGACATCTGTAAGCTTTATTTGTTAAACAAGACACACGGCCAGCTGACTAGTGAAGTGAGATTATATGGCATGAATGAATGAATGATGGTGATGGTGAAGTAACAAAACACCCTCTCCTCGTACATTACATATTCTGGATGGATGCGATGTAATATAATGTGACCTCATCATCATGCCAATGCCTCCTTTGGTCAACATGTCCAGGAAGCAAGACTTGACAAGCTGATGACCTCATCATGGAGGCAAAGGTGAAAAGGATGTTAAAAGTAGGCAAATTGCATATATATCCACACCAAAAAGTGTTCAACTTCCAATACATGAGTATAGATCATCCAGAACTAGTATGAAAAATGGACTACATCTACAGTGTTACTTTATTTGCCTCCCAAAGAAAAATAGCCTTGGTCTGTAACTGCCTAACTTGCCATATTTTTTCTGGAGAAACAAAACAGTAACAATCTCCTAACAGTGCTTGTACTTTCTCAGCAAGACTTTACACTAACTTGCATAAAGAGCACCACTTATTGTACTGTATTGTTAAGAGCTCCTCTATGTAATGACGATGGAGAAATAGGACTAGTTTGACAGGTTGACCGAAATCTAAGCAGAATCTGTCAAGAAACTAACTGCTCCAATACTCCTCTTTTTAAAAATTGCACAGATCTCAAAGCAACTTGTCTTACTAATGAATTTTTCTCAATTATTTTTCTCTTTGGGCCGGCCCATCCAAGCCTAGCTCATGTCCAGTCGTGACCCACGCGCGCTCTGCATGTCAGCGTCATTGGCAACCTTCTGGGTATGCAAACTCGATTGCTGGTAGCTAGCTCCGGCATGCCATGAGGTCATCTTCAAACATGCACGCACGCACACAAGCCAAGACGCCAAGTGGCTCCTTGCATTTATCCGCGGAGGTGAGGCAGCTGCGCTGCGGCCTGTCGCACGGCCGTGTGCCTCTACCTCATCGCGCTCGGCACCGGCGGGCTCAAGTCCAGCGTCTCAGGCTGCTTTAGCATGGACAGTTTGACGAGTGTGCCGGCGTGCTTGGCATCTTCTTCGACTGCCTCTTCTTATAAGCGTCGGCACACTCCTCGCCGTCACCTTCTTCGTCTATGTCTAGGACCATGTCGACCGGAGCTGGGCCTAGGCATCTGCACCGGCTCCATGCTCATCGCCATCAAGTCTTCGTATCAAGCACCAGGCAATACCGCTACAAGCGCAGCTCCGGAAGTCCCGTCGTGCACACCCTCCATGTCTTCCTTGCTGCCACCCGAAGCCAAAGCAGAACATATATGAAGCAGCCGCTCACCGCCTCCGTACTGCGCGAGAGATTCGCGCCTGTCGTCGTTTCCTTCGACGAGTAAACGGAGCCGCCACCGAACAAAAAGGATCCGGGAGTTAGACCTGGACACGGGCTGGGCTGGACAGGCTGGGCTCACGTGGAAATCAAGAGAAAAAATAATTAATTAGTTAGATAAGTTGCTTTGAGATGTGTGTAATTTTTAGAAAAAGGAGTACCGGAGCAGTTCTCAAGAAACTAACATCAGCAACTGTCACTGTGAAGGTGATCAGGGATCAACTAGCAATTAGTGATCAGAATGCATGTTTCCATTTCGTTTTCTCAGCATTGAGAATTAACCCAATTTGAATTGATGAGCTGCTAGCTAGCGAAGAAAGATGCAATGTGACCTCATCTCATCATCATGCTAATGCCTCCTTTGGTCAACATGTCCAGGGAGCAAGAATTGACAACCTGATGATCTCATGGAAGTAAACACTACGGGAGCCGGTGGCTTTGCCGAGGGCCCCAGGCTCTCGGCAAAAGCCTCTCAGACCCTCGGCAAAGGCTTTGCCGAGCGCAGCTCTCGGCAAAGCGGCCTCGGCAAAAACCCGATCGGCAAAGCCTTCTTTGCCGAGAGCCGTTTATCGGGCTCTCGGCAAAGGCTTTGCCGAGAGCCAGCGCGGCTCTCGGCAAAGAAAAGACGCTGTTAACGGGCCCGCCTTCTTTGCCGAGAGCCCATTTGGCTAGATCTCGGCAAAGAGTTTTTTTTTTTGCAAAAACTCTTTACCGAGAGCCAGTCTGGCCAGGCTCTCGACAAACATTTTTCTTTTTTAAAAAAAAAAAATCTCTGCCGAGAGTCTTGCTGGCCTGGCTCTCGGCAAAATATTTTCTTTTTTTTGGAAAAACTCTTTGCCGAGAGTCTTGCTGGCCTGGCTCACGGCAAAATATTTTCTTTTTTTCAAAAAAAACTCTTTGCCGAGAGCAAGTCTGGCCAGGCTCTCGGCAAAGCCTATCCTTTACCGAGTGCAACGGTTGCCGAGTGCAATGACCGTTGCACTCGGCAAAGTGGGAAATTTTGTTTTTTTCTTCTAATTTTCCATTTCATTACACATACAAATCACATTCATCACATATAAATCACATTCATCACGTATAACACATATATCACATGTACATATCACATTCATCACATATATGTCACGTTCACATATACGACGCATATAGCACATTAATCACAATATTTGAACCAAACGAAAGTTAACCATCACAAGTTATCATCGAAACATAATAAGTTTTCAATCTAAAGTTCACAATCTACTAGAGACGACACTCTAAACACACTCATGACCAACCTTGCCCTGGCCACCCCGGAGAAGCAATCCCGCCTTGACCCCCGGGCGTGTTCCATCCAGCGCTTGCGGGTTGTTCGAACCCGCCGACGGAGGCTGCAAAAATTAGATATCTATGTCAGACAAGCAAAAGCAGAAACAAAACACTGAGGAATCGATACTCACAGGAGTAGCATCCGCGTTCTGAGACGGCGGTGGAGGAGCCATGAGCGCCGCAGGCACCTGCATTCCCTGGGAGGCCATGAACGTGATGAGATCTTGCACCTGCTTAGCTTGGGCCTCCAACCGGGCCTCCATCTGGGACCGCATCTAGGCCTCGGCAAGCTGGCGCTCCTCCCTTTCTCTTTCCAGGTGGGCCTGCGATAATACAAAGGGAATGTTAGAACAATGCAAACATTTAAACATCAATGTACGACGAGTAAAACAAAAATAACCTCGAGCTCGGTGACCCGCGACTGCGAAGGCAACGGGCATGGGCGTATGGGGACGCTCCCGCTCGTGGTCTGTGCTCGAAGCTGGGCCAGAGTGGGAGTGGAGGACGAGTCGATGATGCCATCGCCAAGCCAATACCGCCCGTGCTTCTTCCCTCCTCCGACCCTCATCACGATGCTTCCGTCCAGGTCCTCGCTGGCCAGATCAAAGTCGGCCCCATGGACCGCCCTTGCCGCCTCTGTGTAGTCAGTGAGGCGGGTGTGGACGCTGGAGTTGGAGTATGCCTCGGGGGGTCGTCGGGGTTGTAGGAGGTCTCCGGTGCGGTGGCCTTGCCCTTGTGGGACATGGCGTATGCCGTGAACGTGCTGCAAGGCTGGCCACCGTGTGACGCCGTCTGCAAGGAAGACAACAAGATGATTAGTAATTAGGCAACATTTGAGCATTACAATACATAAAGTGTTTCACGTACCCAAGCTTGTGCGTACTCAGCGAGGTTACGGTTGCCCTGGTGGTGTGGTACACCTGGCATCTGCAGACGCGCCTCCCGGGCCTCGGCGTGCTGGGCGGCCCACTCTTCAGAGAGCCACCGGTCCACGATCATCTCCCAGCACTCGGGAAACGACTGGCACCATTGGGGGACCATCTGCACATCATCAAGTATTTCAAATATAAGCGTCAGATGAAATGAGCATAGCTTAATCTCAAAAGGAATCACTTACCTGAATGTACTGCACCCGGCTCAGCGTCATGCCTCTCGCCTCGACCTTCGACACCCTCCGTCCTTCGACCATGGTGTTGTAGTTGACGATGGCCTGAAGCCTCGCCTCGTAGATGATGTCGGTGACGAGCTTCCTGCAGGCCCTTGTACTCACCACCTCCGCCTGTGCCTCCTTCCCCTGCTTGCACCTATAGAAGTCCTGCATATAGATGCAATACAAACTCTAAGTAATTCAAGAAAAGTACGATGAATGCGATGTTGTGTGACGAAGACTTACCCACAGCTCCGCTCTGACCCTCGCCGCCTTGTTTGGGTAGTCCGGGTCTGGGGCGACGGTGTAGTGGTCAAAGGTGTAGGCCGGCTCTGTCTTCCCGGCATACTGTACTATGCCGGGGTAGTGCTCGCGGCACAGGAGACCTAGGATGCCAATGGGTTTGCGGCCGTGACCCTCCACAAACTCCCAATGCCTGCACAAGTGATACAGAAAGATTATTAGTTTCTATTTCAATTTTGAACATATCATATGAACGAGTAGTTAAAACATGTACCTTTGTCCAACGGGGCAGATCACTGGGCGTTGGTGAAGTGGTATCGGTCGGGCCGGGAGGCTGGCGGGACCTCGCAAGTAGGGCATGGACGCCCCTGAGGCAGCCGAACCCTCGTCTGCCTCGGCCGACGGCTCATCCTCCTGCTCGGGCTCCTCCTGCCCCTCGTCCGCCTGAGCCTCGGCCTCGGGCGTGGCCGGCACCTCGTCCTCCGGTGGAGTCGGCTCCCTCCGGCGGCGACCCCTCCTTTGCCAAGATGGCCCGTCGTCCTGCGAGGCCCGGTACAGGGAGCTCATCGACCTCTGACGTCCGCTCGGCATCTTGGCTCGACCTCCTGCATTTAAACAGAACAAACAATATTGTATTAGAAATAACATAATGAAATATATGCAAAATAAATAAAACCCTAGATCCTAAGAATATTAGAAAAAAACATAACAGGAGTAGAATATAACATAATATTACGTGAATTAGAAATAATCTGCATCATCGGGATTAGCCGGAGCATAAGTGTCATCATCGCTGTCAACCATGTCTAAGTACTCCTCAGTATCCGAAGACGGGAGGTCGTCTTCATTTGCTTCGCCTAAAAGAATCGTTCTAGCATTTGTATGTCCTTCTCATTTACCACCTCATCCCCAGCGTCCTCGTCATCATTCTCTACTTCCATTTCCATCGCTTCGGTTAAGTCTATCGTGAACGTCCCTTGTAGCCCAGCTTATTGAAAGAACTCCCCATCATACGTGTTTGTGTTGAAGTTATAATCCTCATCGTTGGGGAGAGGTAGTTTAGCATGTGGTGATATCTTGTGCACAATATATCAACCCAAGATATGCTCTTTGCTTTTGCACGCATATGGCGTGTAATAAACCTACGTGGCCTGTTGAGCCACAATATACACATCGCCTCCTGGATAGACAGAATCCTGTCGAATTTCAACTAGCCCAAGATTAGGTGTGAGCCTCGTTACTCCAGGGTCAAACCAATGGCATTTGAACATTACAGGATTCAGAGGCTTGTCACCGTGAAATGAAAGTTCATATATTTCTTCAATTCTTCCATAGTAGTCATGGTTGTCATTGCCTGGAGTACAAACTCCGCTGTTTGTGGTTTTCTGATTGGGCCGACTCTACTCGTATCTCGTTGTGTGGAAGCGATATCCATTCACATCGTAACCGTTAAATGACTTGACCCTACGGTCAAAGCCGTTTGCAACCTGTCTTAGCTCTTGACTCATAGACGCATCGGTCTGAGCCTGCAAGGTGAAGCAAGGTATAACGTTATTAAGTCCGAACGTAGGAGCAAGTTGGAACGTCGGACTAAGTATGACCTCGGTTGGACAGGACCTTCTGTCGGAACCAAGAAATGAAATCGGGCCTCCCTTGCCCCGCACCGTTTGCAATTAGGGTTTCGGCTACCGGGTCAGAAGGAGGCCATGGCCCATTCCAGAACTGATGAAGAAATTCCCTGTACGAAAGAAAAACAAGGGTGTTTGATGCAGAATAGTATTGGTGAATTGAATGAACATAGTTGAGAACTTACCCCATGAACGGCTACACCTCATCAAGGTTGGTAAGCACGTATAGCATGATCTTTCGCCACTCTTCATAGTTCAACTGCTTAACTGTGGATCCACTTGCCGCGCCTTGCTGGCCTCGGAAAAGGCTAAGACTCGATTCATTTTCTCCAGCATTGTAATGAGGGGGTGCATTATGCACGCTAGGAAGGTTCTCGGAGTAGTATTGTTTAGTGAAGTTTGACACCTCCTCTAGAATGAATGCCTCTGCAATGGAAGCCTCAATTTTGGCTTTGTTTCTACATTTCTTGCGAAGAGTCTTCAGATTTCTCTCGACTAGATAGCACCAACGGCAATGCATAGGCCCTCCCATTCGAACCTCATTAGGGAGGTGTACGATCAAATGCAGCATTGGAGTGAAGAAGCCTGGTGGAAAGATCTTCTCCAGCTTACAGATCAACACAGGTGCAGCTTTCTCCAAGTCATCAATGACGGACCGAGATATCTCCTTGGCACAAAGTTGGCGGAACAAATAGCTCAACTCTGCCAGGACAACCCACATAGGCTCAGGAACATAGCCTCGAACCATCGCCGGAAGAAGGCGCTCGATCCATATGTGAAAGTCATGACTCTTCATTCCTAGGACTCGCAGACTAGATAAGTTGACTCCTCTCCTCAGATTCGCTGCATATCCATCAGGGAACGTTAATGTCTGGATCCACTGAAGTATTTCTTTCCTTTGTGGCCTGCTCAAGACAAAATCAGCCTTGGGCCGTGTCCATCTCCTGCCGGGTTGAGGAGACCGTATCTCTTGCTTTGGTCTATCGCACAAGAGTTCCAGGTCTAGTCTAGCCTTAGGGTTGTCCTTGGACTTTTCAGTGTCCATGAGTGTTCCCCAAAGTGCCTCGGCGATGTTCTTTTCAGTGTGCATTACATCAATATTATGTGGCAGAAGGTCATCGTAATAGGGGAGCCTTTCCAAGCCTGACTTATGCGTCCACATATGTTCCTGACCATACCCCGCAAAACGACCGTCTCTTTCATTGAACTTGAGAGCATCTATCTGAACATGAACCTCGGCACCGGTCAGCATGGAGGATCTGTCACCACGACCCCTTTGATCAAGTTCTTGGTGTCTTGTCTGAAAGGATGGTCAAGAGGCAGGAATTGTTGATGTTGGTCGAACGCCGAATACTTGCCACCCTTCTTCAACCAGATAAATCTCATAGCTGTCTTGCAAACCGGGCATGAGAACTTGCCGTGGACACACCAGGCATAGAATATCCCATATGTCAGGTAGTCATGCAGTGAGTACTGGTACCAGATATGCATTGTGAAGTTTGACCTTGAAGCTCGGTCGTATGTCAATACCTCTTCGTTTCAAGCAGTTTCTAATTCATCAATCAGAGGCTCCATGTACACACCCATGTTATTCCCCGGGTGTCCAGGAATTATCAATGACAAGAAGACAGTATGATGTTGAAATAGGATGCCGGGGGGAAGATTGAGGGGGATAACGAAGACGGGCCAACAGGTGTAGGGGGCAGCCATGAGTCCATAGGGGTTGAAACCGTCTGTAGCAAATGCAACACGAACATTACGAGCTTCTCTAGCTTTGTCATGATGAATGCGATCAAAGTGGGCCCATGCTTCACCATCGGCGGGATGTACCATCTTCTCAGGACTGTATCGTGTACCCTGTTTGTGCCATCTCATCTGTTTCGTGGATTCCTCGGTCATGTAGAGACGTTGGATCCTCGGTGCGAACGGCAGGTAATGCAGGACTTTCATGGGGATAGAAAGTTGTCTCTTCAGGCCTTCACCATCGTCTACCTCCATGTATCTCGACGCTTTACACTTCGGACAGTAACCTGCATCCTTGAGATCTTTTCTGAAGAGGACGCACCCATTTGGACATGCATGTATCTGCTCATACATCATCTTTAGTGCACGAAGCAATTTCTGTGACTCGTACAGGCTCTTTGGCAATATGTGGCCGTCCGGAAGCATGCTACCAAATAGGGCCAACATACCATCGAACGCTTCTCGACTCAGGTTGAACTGGGACTTGAACCCCATCACACGGCCAATGGCATCCAGTTGAGAAACCGTTGTCCGATCATGAAGGGGTTTCTGTGTTGAAGACATCATGTCGTAGAACGCCTTTGCGGTCTTCTCCATCTCCTCCGTACGTCCTGCAGTGTACTGTGCTTGTTGGAAGTCATCTAACAGGTCTGCTACCCCAGCATCAGCATCAAAGTCCTGCAGACGTGGTCGCACCGCCTCCTCTCTCAAATGATGTACTTCACCATGGTAGATCCACCGGGTGTAGTCCGGCGTGAATCCATGGTTCAGAAGATGTTTACCCATGTTCTCCTTGTCTTGCCTTCTCCAGTTCCCACATCTGCTGCACGGGCACAATACTTTCATCTCTCCTCGCCGAGCCGGGCCAAATGCATGGTTCAAGAAAGCATCTGTCTTGTGCAACCATTCATCACTGAAATCACTCTTGCTTCTGCGGCCCGAGTACATCCACTGACGGTCATCCATCCTACTGCCATCCATCCGAGTACTTACATCTACATCCAAGTACTTACATCCTATTGTCATCTAATAGGTGAGGATAGGTCCTAATCCCACCCGCGGATGCGTAGACGAGGCTAGTTCCCATTTTCTGCCCCAACCCAAGACAGAATTTCGGCAGCACCTCCCCGCTATTCTCCCGATACACGTCCCTGTAGGGAGAGTGTGTATCCAGAGAACAACAGAGAGGTGATGCCGAAACTCCGTCTCGAATCAGGGCAGACAATGGGAGCTAGCCTCATCAACGCATCCGCGGGTTGTCCAAGTAACGTGGACAATCCGAAACAGATACAGTTATCGACATGCAGAGATATGCATACCTTCAACCGTATCTCTTTCGGACGGGAGACGCCTAATTGGGTTCATGACCTACGACCCTTATCCGGGAGAAGAGGTTATTTATACCTAGGGTGGCGGCGGAGTCAGGCTAGCGGCGCAGTGACGAGTCGGTGCAGTGGCGAGGCGAAGCGGTGCAGGCAGACCCGCAGTGGACGATCCTGCAACTACAGTTATCAACAGAAGGCTATTAGAAAACTCTAAAACAACTTAAGATGAGAAAGTACACTATATTTTTGCTGATCTACAGACTAGCAAATGGCAGCTGGATGGGAAGGGTTTGAACTGTAGTAATCTTGGAGAGCTAAAGGATTTAAATATTGGTGGTTCATTAATGCTAAAGCAGCTCGAAAATGTTTAGCTTCATGATAAGCCCCTCTGTCTCATATTCCTAGACCTGTTTAAGATCTGTAAACAATCAGATGTGACTGTACATCATATGAAACTAGAACCACAAATGATAACTTTCACTAGGTGGCTGGTTGATGATTTGAGGCTGGGATGGGACAAGATACTAAGAGATGCAGCTAATTTTCAACTGGTAGTTGAAAAGGACTTGATCCAATGGAAATTTGGCAATAATGGGCATTTTAGTGTTAAATCTGTCTACAAAGCCTTAACTGTTAGTGATGCTGACCCATACCACATGAAAATTTGGAAAGGGAAGATCCCTGCCAAAATCAAAATATTCCTATGGTTAATTATGAATAATGTAATTATTACAAAGGACAACATGATTAAAAGAAGATGGTTGGAAGCCCCACTTGCTATTTCTGTGATAGGGATGAAACCATAGTTATCAATTCCCTTCCGGTACCGGCCGGAACGACCGAAACACCTCGTACCGGCCACCAGAGCGGCACAAAACTCACGGCATCCCGTACCGCCTTCTATCCCGGGCGATTCCAGTCGTTCCGGACAAATCCGGCCGTTCCGGACGGAATCACACCTGCCGTTAATCTCGGTACCGGAAGAAAGCATGAAATCAAACATGGAGAGCTTTCGACAACAGAGAAGAAGCAAGCAGAGAAGAAAGAGGAAGATGCACGGTAGAGGTATCGACCGGTCGGCAACAGCCCAAGCACTCACCAGCCATAGCGAATCTGGAACTCTCGCGAGTGCGGAGGAGGCACATCGAGAGCAGCAGCCCTGGTCTATCGGCGGTGGCGGCGGCCGTAGGCTACGCAGAGCAGGCGAGGCACTCGATTGGGAATTTGGGATGCGTTAGTTTTCACAGGCCAATGTAGCTTGGGCCGCTGTTGGGCCTGTGCCGATGCTTTATATGTGCTTTAGTGTTTATTAAATTTATTTGTAATAATAGTTTCTGCTCAAAAAATTTGTAATAATAGGCCTTGTTTAGATCCGAAATTTTTTGGGGAAAAATTCCTGTAGCATTTTCGTTGTTATTTGGCAAAATTTGTCCAACCATAATTGTTATTTGGCAAAATTTATCCAACCATAAACTAACTAGACTCAAAAGATTCGTCTCCACATTTACAGACAAACTGTGCAATTAGTTATTTTTTTACCTACATTTAATGCTCCATGCATGCGTCCAAAGATTCGATGTGACAGGTACTGTGCAAACTTTTTTGGCACTTTTTGCCAACTAAACAGGCCCATAGTTTATTTATATGTATATACATAAATATATTATTAAATTATTAAATCTAGAATGGTACACCGGAATGCACAGGTATCGGCACGTTCCGTTCCCATGGATAAACCGGAATGACCACCGGAATGGAATTGATAAGTTAGGATGAAACTGTTTCTCATCTTCTTTTTCAATGCAGTATTGCAAAAGCTGTTTGGGCCTCATTGCCCATTGTGTTGGTGCTAATAACGTGGTGTGAGAATTGGCACCGGCTGGTAAACAGTTCCATACCCTGGGTATTGCAGCTATCTGCTAGGCAATTTGGAAAACGTGCAACACTGTGTGTTTTGAAGGCAAATGACAAATCCTGTTACAATTGTGTGCTTTGCCTGTTCGCTCATGAGTTACTGGGCAGGTTCCTGGAGAATGACAAGGAAGCTCCCAAAGCAACTGGTGGGCCTCAGCTCAAATATACAGGGGATAATGAACCATAAGTTCGCTCGTACTGCTTTAGCTAGGATCACCTAATAAGCCATCATATTGCATCTATAAGTATAGGCCCAATAGAACACCTATATACTTTGAGCCTAGAGGTCCAAGAAATCATCCACATACAACAAGTGAAACAGGACATAAAAATGGAAAAAAGAAAACAGGAAAAATACAAAGGCAAAGAGGTCATAAGCAACATTCTCCCACAGTTTCCCTTCCCTTTACTATCAGTATTTAGAATAACTGTAGTGATCACCCAAATATTATGAGTAAAGTGTCAATGAAGAACAGAAATTATTGAATAGCAAAAAATGCTCCTCAAATGTGGAAAAGTAAACTAAGTGAAATTTATTAGCTAACAACGATAAACCTGACAGCATCTACAGTGTGCACTCAGTAAGTGTCATTGGTTACTTTAGCCAAATTATAAAATTCAGCCTGATAAAATAGTAGGACAGAATAGAGGAAAATGTAAAAAAAGCTCATGCATATGTATGGCCTAATGGTGTAACGGCTCAAAGATATAAACTAATGGAGAAATTCCAACTTGTAGCCCCTAATCGAACAATGAACCATCTCACAGATTTGATCAAAGGATAAAGGACCAGGCAACCAGCAAAACAATAAGCAATATGTTACGGGTGGTGACTAGGTCTTCCCTCTTGCTCTTGGACAAGAGGAACATACATGGCAGCAAAAAAATCAATGCACAACGGCGAAGCCAAAATACAGCGACTCAAATCACTCAAGTAAAAAGGCACTTATATTTATATGATACTAAATGAAGGAAAAGCGCTGCAAAGTATCTGACTGAACAGTCTGATGAACATGCAGTGCAATAAACAGGTAACTCTGCATTATAAGCTCATATATGTAGTTCAGAGTGAGATGTGAAGGTTCCGTTTTCCAATAACTTGTATTTATATTTTGAAACTAATGATCAACCTTGAACAGATGAATTCATTCATTACTTAATATATATAGATAGATGCTACAAAAGTGAGAACTCAGATTTCTTGACAGTGACAGATGATGTCCAGCAAAGAAACATAGGTCAGAATTGAATTTGGAGAAGTTGTGCTATCTTACTAAAGAAGGTATCTTAGGAATCCATAATTCGTTCCTATTTGCTATGCGCTTCCAGTTGCGAAATTATTAATGAGGGTATGGTGGTGCTTTAGTGCCAACCAAGAATAATAAATGTATGGCACAAATAGTTCCAGCATGTCAGGTTCAGCGCCAACAGGCACACCTACTCCTCTTGCCATGAACAAAGAACCTAGCAGCTTTTAAGTGGGCAAATTACCGAGAGCAGTGAGCGAGGAAAGAAAAAAGTATAAGCATTCACAACAGTGAAACTAACAGTGACCATCCATTTCCCCACTTAAACCAAATGCAGTAATAATAATGCGCATACATACATATACATAAACTTTGGTCCGCATAGGTCGAGGCACACGCTGCATTGGCTAGATGCAGAATAAAATCGCAGAGCGGGCCACTTCACTACCTCCTCGCCGAAATCATTACCGAGGCTGTATGGCTAGAGCAACAAGGCTCCTGAAAACATACGGCGAGCACTAGCTACACGGAGCACATCTATAACTGAGTTCATCATGCAACCAATTACTGACTATTTAAAATGGTTTTGTTTCAACTTTCAACAAAGTTAACTGAGTTCAGATCTAGCATCGGATGTAATTGTGAAGAGAAAAAACATGTGTGCTATCAGAGTTTAAAGGTTAACCATACCCTCTAATACTTCGCACATCATTTTTGCATACGCATGACCAGAAACCATTACCTATTCTATTACTGTACATTCATATTTTTGGTTAGCCAACCAAGAGTTCTAAGCGAGGCTGGCTACCTATCAATCTTTGCACACATAACTAGAAACCAATTCCAGCTCCATCACACTGAGTGCACCACAAGTTTTAGTAAGCCAACCTGATAGGAGACTACTATTTTAAGCTGGTTAAGGTCTAATTTAGGCAGTGACCTGTTATGGACATGATTTATTGGGGGAGGAAGGAGATGGCGAGTGCTGCAGATCATTTGAACTATTTCTTAAGTTAAATCTCCTTCACAAGTACAGATAAACAAACCAGACCCAGTTACATTACATATTGACATGAGGTTCACAGTATAAGTTAGCAGGAAAAAACTAAACTTAGATATAGAGAGCAATGATAAACAACCATGAAACATAAGGGATATTCATTGCAGCTGGGCAAAAGGGCTACAAGTTTTCACTGGAAATACATTTCTCCAGATTTACTTAACATCAGCCCCACTAAACCACATATGAATTATCTGGGAGGTTGGGACTGATACATGACGCAATCAGACTAAGAGGTGATCTGCATGAACAACCTAGTAGCACCATTAGAGTGACAAAAAAAGTATAGTGGCAAGAGACAGGGAGGGGGGGAGGGAGAGGGAGGAAGTACCTGAACACGCCGGGTCGCTCCTCCCGTCGGGCCCTCCCTGGCTTCCCCTCCGTGGACGGCGGCCGGCGGCGCCGCGGGGGCGGGGGCGCGGCCGTGTGGGGGTGCGGTCGGGCCGGGGCGAGGACGCGGCCAGGCGGCGGCGCCGGCGCGGGGGCGGGGGCACGGCCTGGCGAGGGCGGCGCGGGCGAATGCGCGTCCGGTTGGCGGTCGGCGGCGGCGGCAGTGTGAGGCGCGTGGGTACGTTGTGAGGCGCGTGGGTGCATTGTGAGGGGTGAGGGGCGCGGGTGGTGGCTTTGATTCAGATACTCTTTGCCGAGAGCTAGATCAGGCGGCTCTCGGCAAAGAGTTTTTCTTCTTTTTTTTGATTTTCTTTGCCGAGAGCCCCAGCCCAGGCTCTCGGCAAAGAGGCTCTTTGCCGAGAGCTTTAGGAGGCTCTCGGCAAAATATATATAATTTTTAAAAATTTCTTAACTAGATCAGGCGTTCTTTGCCGAGAGCTAGGTCAGGCGGCTCTCGGCAAAGAGTTTTTATTTTTTTTATTTTCTTTGCCGAGAGACCCCAAGCCTAGGCTCTCGGCAAAGAGGCTCTTTGCCGAGAGCTTTAGGAGGCTCTCGGCAAAATATATATATTTTTTGGATTTTTGCTCCTAATTTTTTCCTGCAGCCTTGATATAGTACTAGGTGGCCATGTTTGAAATTTGGTGTATTTTCCATTCATCTTGCTATATTTCGTGCATTTTCTTTATTTTCTTTATTTTTTCCGCAAGACGCACATTTGAACTGCAGGTGCATGAAATAATGAATCTCAGTGATTCAAAAAATGATATTAATTCTTCCGAGAGTATTTCAACACCGTATCTAGGGACAGACGCGGAAACTCGACCATCTCGTGCACGAGACATGGCGACCAAGTTGTGTAGGATTTGATTTAAAAATATATAAAATGCGAACGGAGTCGGAAAATCATGAAAATAGACGGGAGGCCTTGACAGGATACGTAGAGTTTATGGAAATAATTTGGGAATGTTTAGAGCAAGTTATGACACAAGATGGTTGAAACCCTGAGATCTCCGCATGTGATATCTTGTTATCATATGTGGAGATCTCAGGGTTTCAACCATCTTGCGGCACAACTTGCTTCAAACATTTTCAAAAAAATTTTATAGCCTCTACATGCGATGTCAAGGCCTCCCATCCATTTTCATGATTTTTCGACTCCGTTCGCATTTTATATATTTTTAAATCAAATCTCACGCAACTTGGTCGCCATGTCGCGTGCACGAGATGGTGGAGTTTTCGCGTATGTCCTTAGATATGGCGTCGAAATACCCTCGGAAGAATGAATATCATTTATTGAATCTCTGAGATTCATTATTTCATGCACTTACAGTTCAAATGTGCGTCTTGTGCAAAAAATCAAAAAAATGAAAAAAAATACACGAAATATAGCAAGAGGGATGGAAAACACACCAAATTTCAAATCTTGGCTTCTAGTACTGTAGCAAGGCTGCACAAAAAATTTGGGACAAAAAATAAAAAAAAAAGTTTGCCGAGAGCCTTGGCTGAGGCTCTCGGCAAAGAAAAATATTTTGCCGAGAACCTAACAGTAGGCTCTCGGCAAAGATGACGGCGTAAGTGGGCCGTTTGTGGGGTTGAAGCTTTGCCGAGGTTCTGTTTGTACCGAGAGTCGAGCTCTCGGCAACATATGTATCCACACCAAAAAGGGCTCTCCAGAACTAGCATTAAAAATGGACTACAGCTACATTGGTTACTTTATTTGCACCGCGCCCCCCCCCCCCCCCCCCCCAAAGAAAAATATACTACTGCCTTGGTCTGTAGTTTGCCTAACTTCTCAAATTTTTCTGGAGAAAACAGTAAAACACTCTCCTAACAGTAGCAAGAGTTTACACTAACCTGCATAAAGAGCACCATATATTGTACTCTATGGTTAAGAGCTCCTCTATGTAATGATGATGGAGAAATAGGACTAGTTTGACAGGACTTCTAAGCAGAACCTACCAAGAAACTAATTAATAAGCTCACATCAGTAACTGTCACTGTGAAAGAGATCAGGCATCTAACAATTAGTAATTAGTGATCAGAGTGTGTTGACACTCAAAAAATGTCCCAAGGAGGTTTTAAGTACCATGAACAAGTTACAAATACCATGGACATGCTTGAGATCAAATGGCATGAAGAAATAACAAACGAAACGCGCGGAGGAGACGGCGAGCCACCCCGAGTCGGCTTAGCCGACTGCCTGAGTCGGCTAAGCCGATTCCCCCTGATGCTAGCCCCGCGGGCGTGCCTGAGCCCGTAAAAGTCAGCTAAGCCGACTCCCCCTGTCAGCTAAGCTGACTCCGTCTAGAAACCGAGGAGGATACTTCCTAAAGTCGGTTTTTGGTATATTTTCAACGTGGGAAACTTGGAGAACGCGTCTTGGAGATGTTTCCTAATGGGATAAGACCACCCTCCTCTATATATATGAGAGGATCATGGCCGATTGAGTTCCTATCTAACCAATCGACAAAAAAACACAAAACTATCCCTATCTTTGCCCTAATTTCTTCTCCTCAACCTCTCCAGCAAGTTTCTCCATGAGATTTGTTGGCATCTTAGGCGGCCTTGCTGGTCCTAGGAGATCCTCCACGTGCTCCTCCCTGATGGATCCTTTCGGGAGTAGTTCAGGAGCTGTTTCAGCCGAGAACGAGTTCAACATCGGCCCTATCAATCCCTTGATCAGTTAGGCCGGTTACGCTGCGTCTTTTGCTGCGTTGCAGGTCTTGTGAGACCTCTTGGGCGTCCAAGGCCCTCGCTGGTGTGTTGGCTTGGAGCAATCTTCAGCGTCAACATACTTTTTGGCGACTCCGCTGGGAAACACTAGGAGAAAAATCAAGTTTTCCTCCAGCAACATGGGAAACAATGGTGAAGATACTAGGGATAGGACCCAAGTCCCTCATGAGGGCAACATCAACCATCCCATGAACATCGATGAACTCCCTCAAGAATTGAAGCAACAAGGGGAGGCCAAGTTTAACGCCGTTCTGAAAGCTTTTCTTTAGAGTTGCACTAAAGATCGGCGGGAAAATGTCACTCAATTCAGGGAGCCGGATTTCAGCGAGTTGATCACTTCTACATCTTCTGCACCCGCTTCACCTGAGGTAAGATCTTCTAAACCTAGGTATGATGACATTGTCGATCCTTACCGTACGCATGCCAATTACGCTACTATGATGGATGATCATAAGAAAGTAATAGATAATAATCTTATGACTGCTATAAACATGATCATGGCTCATTTTGATAAGTTAGAAGGGAAAACAACTGATGGTAATGCACCGGATGTTGATTCTTCTTCTAAACAACCTGAATTCGGCATGCCTTTGAATTTTTATGACAATCAAGATTTATATGCAGCAGCAAATAAAGGCAAATCGGTCTCTTTGGCAATTGAAATCGATAAGACCGGTTTAGCTAGAAGTGCTTCATCTAATCAAATGGTTGTCTATGGTCAAAATTCGGCTCGAAACACTCAAACCGATCAAAGACCAACAACAAGTCGAGTTTCAGCGGGGCAAAACATTCTTCCCAACCCGCCGAAGTCACCAAGCCAAGTCCCCATACTTGATGATACACCTGCTGCACCTATTGCTCCCTCTACTGATTTCAATGATACTTTAAATCGGTTTAGGGAAGAATTATCTAAATCACTTGAAGAGAGTTTAGGTGTACAAATCAAGCCCAGTAGGACTACTTACCGTAAGCCGTACCCTTCACACTTTGATTTCATGAAAGCACCTGATGGGTGGAAGGTACCTGATTTTAATAAATTTAGTGGTGATGATAGTAAATCTACCATGGAGCATATTAGCATGTTTCTTGCACAATTGGGTGAAGCTAGTGCTTATGATTTTATGAAAGTTCACAATTTTCCATTGTCCCTTACGACATAGCTTTTGCATGGTTTACTTCGTTACCAGCCTGTTCTATCGGTTCATGGGCTGAATTAGAAGAAAAGTTTCATAGTTATTTTTATACCGGCATCCATAAAACTAGATTGTCTCATCTTGCATCGGTTCGTCAAGGTCGTGATGAGTTTGTTCTTGATTTTGTTAAACGATTTAGAGAAATTAAGAACCGATACTTTCATTTAATGATTTCTGAAAGAGATTTAACTAACTTATGCTTTGCTGGTTTACGTCCTAGTATTAGGGATAAACTTGAACATCATGAGTTTGTGAATGTTAATCAACTGTTGCAAAGGGTTGTTTCATCTGAATCGCGTCTTAAAGAATCTCGTGATACCTATAAGTCTAATCGTCATAATGTGCATGTACAGATGATCATTCTGATTGTTCTGATGATGATAATATGGAAGTTTGTTATGCTGAAATTAAATGGCCAGCAGAAAATAAGATGGTTACTTGCCCATCTCTCAAACCGATTCATAAGAATCGGGTTGAAGAGATGAAGTTTACTTTTGATTTCTCTAAATGTGACCGAATCTTTGATGAATTGTTGAAATTTGGTTATATTAGAATTAATTATACATTGCCTTCAGCTAATGAGTTAAAAAGAAGAGCTTATTATAAATATCATAATTCTTTTTCTCATGCCACTAATGATTGCAATGTTTTCCGTCGGCAGGTCCAATCGGCCCTTAATGAGGGACGATTGAGTCTTTCTGATATGCAAGTTGATAAGGTCCATTTTCCAATGCATACAATTGAAGCACGACCACCCGCTGTTTTGATTCGTCCTGAGCAAGCCGATACAACTCAAGGCAAGAATGTGCTTATCGGCGAGCCACGTGTAGCACCGAATGTCAAAACGAATTCAGGGCGCAAGGTGGTGCTAGAGAAGGACGATGAAGATAAGAACAAACTGAAGATCACTGTTGGATCAACACAGTATTTGAGAAGGCAGCGGTAGTATGAAACGGTGGCGGCACAGCAGAGGCTGACCAGGCCGACTCCACCCAGCAGCAGAGCTAGTCGGCTAAGTCGACTCATGGTGTTGGCTTAGCCTACTCAACCTTCCCCTCAGCCAAGTCGGCTGAGCCGACTACCCCAGTCGGCTTAGCCGACTCCCCTATTTTCAGCAGTCCCGGTCACTCCGATGTTCAGGTTTTGCGCACATTTGTTCCACACAGACCGGGGATTAGTACTTGGAAGACAAATGAGAAGAAGAACCAAGGGGAGCTTGTGGTGAGGCCACCATGCACTTTTGATAGGCTCATGGCCAAATATAAGCAAGAAAAGGCCGATTTCAAGAATCGGCCGTTAAAAAAAAAGAGAATCTACTCCGCCCAAGCGAGAAGATGACAAGGTTAAGCAATTGGCGGTGATCCAACCAGCAGCTCCAGTTCAGAGAGTTGCTCCTCGTGTATCTCGTTGGGGACCCCAAATTCCACCTCCAGTCACACCACAATGGGGTCCCTATGGAGTTTGGATGCCGTATCCCTTGACAGCGCCTGTGCCTAATCAACAAAGATGGGAAGAGCCTGCTGGTCTAGTTCAAAAACCTTCCGTCTTTAGCCGATTAAATAATAGTCAATCGAGCTCTAGCGGCATAAATCAAAGCCAGGTGGTTCCGTTCAAGACTCCAGCTTCACAAGGTTCAGAAAGGGCACCAATGCGACAAATCTATGTGCCTAAGAAGGTTGAGGCTCTTGTTATTCCTCCACCAAGAGCTAGGCCTCAATCAGTCATCACAATCGGCTCTATGGAAGCTCCTGTCATTAGCCATTATGGGCCGATTGTAATTGAAGAAACTCTAGCACAAAAGTAGGGTGAAGATCCTAAAGAAGTTGCTAGAGATGAGAAGAAGGAGCGCGTCGAAGGAGATTCCAAGTATTGCCAACCCATGTGGTGTCCTCGTGGGTTGAATAAAACTCAAAGGCATAAGTTGCAGCACGCTCGGCATAAGCAACAGAAGCAGGAGATGCTTGCCAAGACAGAGGGTGAAGCCCTCTGAGAGATCAAAATGTTGCTGCCACCACTGGCCAGTCGGCTAAGGTGACTCCAGAGTCAGCTAAGGCGACTCTTGTACTGAGCTAGTCGGCTAAGCCGACTGCACCTGTTCCTATCGGCCTGGGTGTGCCAGAGTCGGCTAAGCCGACTCCCCTGCTGATACTGCTCCAGAAGCCCCAGAATCGGCAAGGCCAACTCCAGAGTCGACTGAGCCGACTCCCACTATCCTGGTGGCCTCCGAGGTGTCCTTCAATGATTTTGCTTCCACTGTTGCTGCTATGGTTGGCATGGAGGTGCCTGAGGTTCCCGATGAGGAGATGGTTTACTATGAAGCTACTCCGGAAAGAGAGGAGGTCAATGTGGTTGTTTTGTCCGCCGATTACTACATCATTGAGGACGATTCAGCCACAGCGGTGTTCAATTTCTTGATACAAGATGCCACATTCAAGAAACCAGAACATCCTATCAATCATCTCAAGCCTTTGCATATGAAGGGTCATATCAATGGTACCTTGGTCCATAATATGTTGGTGGACAATGGGGCAATTGTGAATGTGATGCCATATACGCTTTACAAGAATCTTGGTGGCACCGATGAGGAGCTGGTCAGGACCAACATGACGATCACTAGTTGTTGGAGGAGGTGCTCCTATCCCAGTTAGAGGGATTGCTAACATGGAACTCACTATTGAAAGCAAGACCCTAGCCACAACATTCTTCGTTGCAGATGTGTAGGGTAGCTACAGCTTAATACTTGGGCGTGATTGGATCCATGCCAACTGTTGCATACCATCTAGCATGCACTAGCTTCTTGTTCAATGGGTGGATGATGCCGTGGAGATTGTGTATTCAGATTCATCGGCTGAAGTAGCTACAGCCGATGCTCCTATGCTTGGGGATATGATGCTATTAGTTGCTTGTCTGGTAGAGATCGTTCTGGTTATAAATTTATTAGTGTTACTAGACAAGGTGGTTTTATTCCTGTATCTTTGAAGCCGATTGATAATCGGCTCAATATCATCATGTAATTGTTTATTAATGGATACAAATATTGAATAGTTGAAATATCATGTTGATCAGTATCGGGCTAATAAGACCGATGCCTGTGAAGCGATTGATGACTTTGATGAGCTCGATAAGTTGGGCCAAGGATTTACGCTGGCCGACCCTTTGGAGCAGGTTGATATTGGGGATAGCTCTGTACCTCGGCCGACATTTATAAATCAAAACTTGGAAGCCGATTACAAAGTTGAGTTAATCGTGCTTCTCAAGGAATATATTGATTGTTTTGCATGGAATTATACAAAGATGCTTGGGCTAAGCCGAGAGCTTGTTGAGCATCGACTCCCCATCAAGGATGGATTCAAGCCATATAAGCAACACCCCCGCCGATTTAATTCTACAATTTATGATCGAGTTAAGGAAGAGATTAATCGGCTCTTGCAAGCGGGGTTTATTCAGCTATGCAGGTATGCGGAGTGGGTCTCTAATATTGTGTCTATTGAGAAGAAAGATTCCAGAAAGATCAGAGTTTGCATTGATTTTAGAGATCTGAATAGAGCTACTCCAAAAGATGAATATGCTATGCCTATAGCCGATATGCTTATCAATGATGCTTCAGAACATCGGGTTATTAGCTTTCTTGATGGTAATGCCAGTTATAATCAGATTTTCATGGCCGAAGAAGATATGTCGAAGACAGCCTTCATATGTCCTAGGTTTGTTGGTCTCTTTGAGTGGGTTGTGATGACATTTGGGCTAAAGAATGTAGGTGCTACTTATCAAAGAGCTATGAATTTAATTTTCCATGATCTAATTGGGGTGATTGAAAGCATCTAGGCCCCGAGAATTGGTTTCGGCAATTGATGACAACGCTTTATTACCATGACTAACGTGTGTTTTGCAGAAACTTTGGTAAGTTAGGTCATGGAAGTGATAACTGCTTTGGGCACCATGGTATTCATGCCCCTTGATGGAAATCGTTTCGGTTTTCAAAGGATTGACGTCAAGATTAAGGACGGTTAGTTCCAGATGTCAAGGTGTTGAGTTACATTCGGAATAGTCGTTAGGATCTTCGTTTTTTCCTTTGGCCGTACTATAAAGGGGGGCATGAGCGAGTAGCTTGACCTAGGTGAGTCTTATGTTTAGGTGTGGTGCACACTTGTTAAACTTAGCACTAGGAAGCTCTAGAATAGCTCAAAGTTCAGTTGGAAGCAACTTGGTTCAAGTTGCGTCACGTTTCGAAGAGTTTAGAGGGGATTTCCCTTGACCGGACGCGGTGTCTGGTACGACCGGACGCGTCCGGTCAGTTCTAACCGCTAACTATGTTTCAGCGCTGACGACCGGACGCGGTCCTTGCGAGGACCGGACGTGGTGGTCAGGCTGACACGTGTCACTTGAGGGAAACCACCTAATCGGACGCGACTGGAGTGTGATCGGCGCGTCCGGTCACGTTCCAGTAAGGTCCTCTGACGACCGGACGCGTCCGGTCATCACTGATCAGACGTGGTCACGCGTCAGGTCTGTTTACAGTAAGCTCCCTGCATGACCGGACGCGTCCGGTCATCCCTAACCGGCGCGTCCGGTCACTCAGCCGAAGTTTCAGAATTTCTACCGTTACGAGCGACCGGCGCGTCCGGTCACTTCGGCCGGCGCGTCCGGTCACCTCGTATGTTGCTGAGTTGGTAGGTAACGGTTGGATTTGACTGTGGGGTGTATAAATACATCCCCACCACCTCTTTTAGAGGTCTCTTGCTCATTTGTTCAATTGAGAAACACCTTTGGAGTGCAAGGGAGTGCAAGAGCTCTAGTGAGGATTGTGGTTTGAGAATCAAAGCTTGAGAGTCCTCCACTAGTGAATAGAGAGTAGCAAGTGTGCATCCTCCTTCTCATTAGGCTCATTGTGGTCAAGTGAGAGTTCTAGCTTGTTACTCTTGGTGATCGCCATCACCTAGACGGCTTGATGGTGATTGGGAGTTTGGTGATCATCCGGCAGAGCTTGTGGATGACCCAACTCATCTTGTGAGCGGTTTTGGGCGATTCACCGCGACGGAGTGTCAAAGAATCAGCCCGTAGAGAGCACTTGATCCTTGCGCGGATCAAGGGGGAGCTACACCCTTGCGCGGGTGCTCCAACGAGGACTAGTGGGGAGTGGCGACTCTCCGATACCTCAGAAAAACATTGCCGTGTTCCTTGCCCTTACTTTCAAGCATTTACCTTCTCGTATTTACATTCATTGCTTGATTTACTTTCCTAGAATTGCCATGCTAGACTAGGATTGAAAACTAGGGTGCAAAACTTTTACCGGTAGAATCTCTAAGAACGCAAGTAGGCACTAGGGGTGAATTCCAGCTTGTAGGATTTATTTCTTGCAATTATTTTTTAGAAAAGCCCAATTCACCCCCCCCTCTTGGGCATCTTGATCCTTTCAGTGATTATGGAGGTTTACATTGATGATATTGTAATTAAATCGGCTGCCCATAAATATCATTTGGTCGATTTACGTCTTGCTTTTGAGAGGATGCGCCGCTATGGATTGAAGATGAACCCACTCAAATGTGCTTTTGGAGTATCGGCTGAAAAGTTCTTAGGCTTTATTATTCATGATAAAGACATAGAGGTTGATCCCAAGAGAATAGAGAAGATCAAGGGAGTTTAGGCGCCTACATGCAAGAAGGACTTGCAAAAGTTCTTGGAAAAAGTGAACTACCTGAGGAGATTCATTGCCAATTTGTCTGAAAAGATTATTCCTTTCACCCCCATATTGAAGCTGAAGGATGAATCTGAATTCACTTGGGGGGAAGAACAAAAAGAAGCATTTGAAAAGATAAAGGAATATCTGTCAACACCACCAGTTCTTCGTGCACCAAGGAGAGGAGTTCCTTTTAAATTATATATTGCTGTCGAAGAGAAGATAATCGGGGCCATTTTGACTTAAGAAGACAAAGGTAAAGAATATATAATTGCTTATCTTGGTCGCCATCTTCTTGATCCCGAGACAAGGTATGCCCATATAGAAAAATTGTGCTTATCACTGTACTATGCTTGTTCCAAGATGAGACATTATCTTTTGTCTGTACATGTGTTGTTGCTTGCTAGGCCGATGTGATAAAACACATTATATCGGCCAATTCTTCGTGGAAGGATATAGGCAAATGGGCATACGCACTAATTGAATATGACTTGACTTATGAACCATTGAAAGCTTTAAAAGGTCAAGTCCTTGCTGATTTTATTGTTGAGCATGATATTGAATTGGATAATGAGATCAATTACCTTACTTTTACTCCCTAGAAGTTATATTTTGATGGATCGGTTTGCAAAGATGGCCAAAGTGTTGGTATTGTGCTTGTTTCCCCTAGTGGTGCTAAAATTGAGATGTCAAGCCGATTGAATTTTCATTGCACTAATAATCAAACTGAATATCAAGCTCTATTTTTTGGATTGATTATGTTGCGGTCCATGGGAGTAAAACATGTTGATGCCTATGGTGATTCCTTGCTGGTGGTACAGCAGGTTGCTGGTGAATTTCAATGCTTAGAAGGATCACTAAGAGTTTGTCTTGATGCTTGCCTCGATATCATTGGTTCTCTTGCCGAATTTCAAATTCGGCATGTTCCGAGGTATGAAAATCAAAGGGCCAACATGTTAGCTCAACAAGCATCTGGCTATTGTGTCGGTGGGCATAATTTTCACATTCAAGAAAAGCCGATGCACGAATATTTAGAATTTTCCCGTGTAGGTACCGACAAGTCGTCTAAGCCGACTGCTCTAGTCGGCTTAGCTGACCCCCTGATGGATGCTAGCTAGCTGGCTAAGCTGACTGGATCAGTTGGCTTAGCCAATTCCCCTATGCAGCAGCCCAGTTGGCTAAGTCCACTGGCCCAGTTAGCTTAGCCGAGTCACCTGTGGTCGACCCGGCCAATCTGCCCGAGAAGCTTTTAAATCGGCCCAACGGAACTTACAGTGATGTTGGGACCGATTTATGTGATTGGAGGACTCTCTTATTGGCATATCTACGTGATCTAAGTGCTAAAGTTAACAAAAGTGTTCCGCGGAGTGCTTTCAAGTATGTGTTGCATAGCGATAAGCTTTACCGAAGAACTGTCGAAGATTTGCTACTAAAGTGCTTAGGATCTGATCAAACAAAAGTGGCTATGGGGAAAGTCCATGAAGGCATTTGTGGTACGCATCAATTGGCCCTGAAGATGAAGTGGTTGTTGCGTAGAGCTGGTTTCTATTGGCCTACCATGATGGCCGATTGTTTTCGATACTACAAATATTGTGAAGAGTGCCAAAGGTTTGAAAATGTTCTGTTTGTGCCTGCTGCTATGCTTCATTCTATCATCAAGCCATGGCCTTTTCGTGGTTGGGGGTTACACTTTATTGGCCAAATACATCCCTCATCTTCTATGGGACACCGGTTTATATTGGTTGCTACAGATTACTTCACTAAGTGGACCGAGGCAGTTTCTTTGAAGAATATGACACACAAGGAAGTGATTGAGTTCATTACCGAGCATATCATACATAGATTCGGCATTCCTCAGACATTAACTACAAATCAAGGGACATCATTTGTGTCTAAAGAGGTGAGGGAATTTGCCAAATTATATAAGATCAAGTTGCTCAATTCATCTCCACACTATGCTCAAGCTAATGGCCAAGCTGAGTCTAGTAATAAGACTTTAATCAGGCTCATCAAGAAAAAGATTGAGGAGAATCCAAGGAGGTGGCATGAAGTTTTTTCTGAAGCTCTATGGGCACATCGCATTTCAAGGCATGGTGCTACAAAAGTTACTCCTTTTGAGTTGGTATATGGTCAAGAGGCCGTGTTGCCTGTCGAGGTGAATTTAGATGCATATAGGCTTGCTAAACAAAATGATCTATCAACCGTGGTGTATCATAATTTGATGATGGATAACATTGATGAGGTAACTGATGTAAGATTAAAAGCTCTTAAGGATATAGAGAAAGACCATAAAGCTCGAGTTGCCAGGGCATACAACAAGAAAGTCAAGAGCAAATCCTTCCAAGTAGGAGAATTAGTGTGGAAAACCATACTACCTATTGGATCAAAGAGCAATCAGTTTGGCAAATGGTCACCTAACTGGGAGGATCCTTATAAAGTGATCAAAGTCATATCCGGTAATTCCTATCTGCTAGAGACATTGCAAGGTGAACGTCTCAATAGAGCATTCAATGAGAGGTACTTGAAAAAGTATCTTCCAAATGTTTGGGAAGAAGCCTAAGTGCTCTCCAAACAATAGCCGATACATGTATCGCCCTTAGAACAAAAATGGACGATGTATACATCGCCTTTAGTCGCTGAGCAGTCGATAAGATGGGTATCGTCGTTGTTCAGTTTTATTGTGTTTGGCTCGATTAAGTGTTTTCAGGTTCATGCATCATTCACCTGAAAACAGGGGGCATATGTTGACACTCAAAAATGTCCCAAGGAAGTTTTAAGTACCATAAACAAGTTACAAATACCATGGACATGCTTGAGATCAAATAGCATGACGAAATAACAAACGAAACACGCGGAGACGGCGAGCCACCCCAAGTCGGCATAGCTGACCCTGACAGTCGGCTTAGCCAACTGCTTGAGCCGGCTAAGCCGATTCTCCCTGATGCTAGCCCCGCGGGCGTGCCTGAGCCCATAAAAGTCGGCTTAGCCGACTCCCCCTGTCGGCTAAGCCGACTCCGTCTTAAAACCGAGGTGAATACTTTCTAAAGTCGGTTTTTGGTATATTTTTAACATGGGAAACTTGCCCCCTGTCGGCTAAGCCGACTCCGTCTTAAAACCGAGGTGAATACTTCCTAAAGTCGGTTTTTGGTATATTTTTAACGTGGGAAACTTGGAGAACGCATCTTGGAGATGTTTCCTACTGAGATAAGACCACCCCCTCTATATATATAAAAGGATCACGGCCAATTGAGTTCCCGCTTATCCAATCGACAAAAAAACACAAAACTATCATCTCTTTGCCCTAATTTCTTCTCCTCAACCTCTCCTGCTGTCCAGCAAGTTTCTTCACGAGATTTGTTGGCATCCTAGGTGGCCTTGCTGGTCCTAAGAGATCCTCCACGTGCTCCTCCCTGACGGATCCTTCCGGGAGTAGTTCGGGAGCCGTTTCAGCTGAGAACGAGGTCGACATCGGCCCTATCGATCCCTTGATCGGTTAGACTGGTTACGCTGCGCCTCTTGTTGCGTTGCATGTCTTATGAGACCTCTTGGACGTCTAAAGCCCTCGTTGGTGTGTTGGCTTGGAGCAATCTTCAGCGTCAACAGAGTGCATGTTTTCATTTCCTTTTCTCAGAATTGAGAATTGACCCAATTTGCATTGATGAGCTGCTAGTTTGCTAAGAAAGATGCAAAAGAACAATTATACCGAAGAAGAACCTCTAGAAGTAAGTAAGCTCCAGTAGCAGTAAAATAAAATGCCTTTAGCTCTGTAACAATAAGGCTAGTAATCTCAGCTTTTAACGGCACGGGGCCTGATGAATCGGGCGCCAGGCGGATACGGTGAGCAGGCAGAGATCCTTCCACCCGAGCTTGAGAGCGCCGTTCTCCTCCACCAGCGTGTACCCATCGGAGGGGAACATTCCCAGCAGCAGCGACGCCTGCGTGGCGGTGCCGCCAGCGAGCGAGGCCGCGCGGAACTCAAACTGCGCCAGCTTCTCCCGCCAGCTGCTGACGAACTTGACGTTGCCCGTGCGCGCGGGGCCGCCGACGGCCAGCACGTTGGGGATCTCCCGCGACAGCATCTGCTGCTCCAAGACGTGCCGCTCGGGGCTGTCCTTGCCGTAGCTCGCGTCCAGCGAGTCGAACAGCGCCGACCGTCGAGTAGCAGTGGATGGCCTCCACGAACCGTGCCAGGAACGAACCCGACTGGCTCAGGTCCTGCTCCACCATTGTTACCACCTTGGGGGCCAGCCTGGTGAATCATTGGTGAATGTGAATCAGTCAGTCAGTAGATGCATTTGGTAACCAGTAGCAGTTAGCATTTTAATGATGCATGAAATCAACAATGAATGGGAATGAGCGTGTGCTCGTTTGGTCAGCAGCACGAGGCCAAAGGCCGTGCGCTCGGCCACCCGGGTTCGAACCCGGTGCCCGTGGTATTTCCGTGCGCACAATGCATGGGAATGAGGAGGAAAAGCTCCTCGGTTCAAAAAAAAATGAAATCAACAATGAATTGCAGTTTATCTCATACTATTCCCTCTCCTCTAAAGTACACATGGGGCTGATATGTAGTACTACTAGCATTCAATCAAAACAAAACTATTTTTTACTGTAGTCAATCAACAACAAAACTACCTACTAGAGATTAAAGAAAGCCTAACACACATTTGATAAATTTTAGAGCTTAGCAGCTTCGTCCCTCATCTCCTAGTATGACGAGGAGCTGATGATTAGTGTATACTCGGAGAAGATGACAGCTATTCTATTCAATAATCATGATTCTGGCACTATGGACTAGAAAGTTGAGAGACCTTGTGGGCTTTGGCATGGAAAGTGTTGAGAAAGTAGACAATTTCCAGATTAAAACCAGAGCATAAATCATGACAATCTCAGGTACTAGTATAAGCAGAGCTCATGTACTAGTCAGATTAAACAACATGAACACAAAAACTACCCTGAGCGTTGGCAATGGGCGACTCGGGGGCGGCAAGTCGGCGCCGCTCGAGACCACCGCCCGCCACCTCTCTGGCTGCCGCTGCCTCCATCTGGCTTGCGGCGGATATATTTGCACTCTTTCAGGTTTATTTGTATTGAAGTTTTATGTTGGCTTGAAGGTGGATATGATGAGTATTTCTTTTTGAGTATTGTTTCATTCATACGTGGAGGTGGTTTATTTATTGTGTATCATGTCCTCTAGTTCTTTATAAAAACTTTATTGGATATCTTACATAATGTCATTTACTTATTTATGGAAATCACATCAGATAAATAACTTGATTATTAACTATTGTTTTCTTATGTTGTTACATCTTCCATATTAAATTAATATCTAATTAACTTGTAGTTTGAATGACATATTCAGACAGTTTGCTAGCTGACATTTCACCCGTCTTATCTTTCCAGGTGCTTGATTGAATGCTTTGCTTGAAGGGATGGGATTAGCAGCACATCTTCACTGTTTTTATCCACTTAGTGATAATAATGATACTTTTGTCCTGCTCTAATAAACTTAGAATTAACTAGCTTGCTAACCATTTGTGGTTTAATAATAAAGTTTGCATTGGAACCTATCTTAATCATAGCCTTATTCTCGTTGTTGCTTCCACGTTATAGTTTGTGTAAGGGTTTCCGTTGCCAAGTTTTATACTCTGGCACGATGGAAGGGACGTTAGTGACATCCTGGGCTTTTGTGACGCCTGGGGCGTTACAAATACATCCGCGTGAAGGCAGTTGGTGGCCTGGCCTGCGGCCGCGACGGCCAGCCTGCTCGGGCCCATGGCTGGCTGCCTAGCCTTGCAGCGGCCAGCTCAACGGCCGGCTGTCACTCCGATTGGCGGCCTGACCTGCGGCCGCGGCGGCTAGCCAGTGCACGCCCGCGGCCAGCTTCCCAGCCCGTCGGCCCGTGCCCTTGGTGGTCAGCTACCTAGCGCCCGCAGCCGGCTGTCTCTCACACGTGCACGTGGCTGCGGGTGGCGACCAGGCTGCACGCGCAAATGGCTAGCTACCCGCGGTAGTTGGGGGGCGGCAGCCTTGATGCGTTGGCCCAGGGGACTTCGTGGCCGTCTTGCCACTTGGTCACCTATGCCTCGGCGCCACTGTTGACGGTGGCCGCACTTGCTGTCCATGGCGTCCATGGTGATGGCGGCTGCCTCACCATGCTGCAACTACTCAGTTGCGGTCGGCGTGAGCGGCCGACGACTGGGCAAGAGTGGCTTCATCGGCATCTGTGGTCAAATAGTATCTAGGTGAAAACCCTGCCTGGGCTTCTTGACCTAGGCCGGTGCCGATGGCGCATCTAGTGCCATCCACCTTCTTGGAGGCATCGTTAAAGTTTTTGTTCGCCGCAGGGTCGTTGGGGCAAGTCTAGGGGGCAAAAGTCCCTCCCGTGTGCTTCTCCCAACGTTGATGGCATCTACAGATGTCATCCCCTTCTTGAAGGCTTCGTTGGCGCACTTCGTTTGCCGTGCCATGATGCACCTCCCGCTTTGATCGCCGGAGTTGCTCACAGCGCTGTGACTGCGTGTGCTTCAACCTTCTCTTCGCATTGGCCTGTCCTGCCTTGGTTTGGTGTCGCCGCAGTTGTTCAGTTCTTCGTGGTGGATACGTGGCCGTTGTTGCTCTCTTTGTCGGATGCTTTTCCGTCATTCCTGCTCGGGTAGATGCTTTGCCGCCGACGTCGCTTCAGTCTCCCCGCTCAGCTAGTTGCTTTATTGTTGAGTGGGGATGGCCCCCACTTGCGGATCCTTTGCCGCGTTGACTCTAGCAGATGCTTTGCCACCATAGTTCTTGCTTGGGCGAATATTTCGCCACCGTACTCGTCTCTTCTCGGTGGATGATTTGCCACCTCGGCTTTATCTCCTTGGTCGGTAGCCTTGCATTGATGTATTTCTCCTCTGTAGGTCCATGTTAGGTTTATGGTGGACGACCTCTCTCTACCGCCTTTGTTTTTGTTTTGTTGTCGCTTTGGTTCATAACCACTTTCTTTGTGGTTCTGTAACCTGCTCTATGGGATCTCCCTAGGTGCGTTGTGTAAACCATTCTTTCGGCACTCTTTCTTATTAATGAAATACGCGTGAAGTCGAGTTCTCAAAAAAATGAACACAGAAACTTGTATGAGCATTGCTCGCATACTAACCAGACTAAACAGCACGAAAAGAGACACTGGATCACGGGGTGTGTACCTTTTGACCGCAGAGGGAGATGACATCGTAGGTGGAGGAGACACTGTTGTTGATGGTGGTACGAAGCCATTGATGAGTGGTTGAGGAACTTTCTCGTTGAAGATGCGACGAGCCTGTTGGCGGCGGAGACGACATCCTGACGCAGCCCTTGGAAGGTGAGCAGTCGTGGAAGTTGGGATCAGTATTGCGAAGAGCGCTCCTCATTCTAAAAAAATCCTAAACGAAGCTATATTCTGGAACAGAGTAGATCAAATTATAGAAGCATTGGATGATGAAACAAATAGCATATGTTAATGACTTGTGTGTTAATTGATTGAAAATGAAAGTAGTATTGTACATAATAGAGTGATGTGCACAGTTTTTACACTTTATAAAGAGGGATGACATGGATATATAGATTGTATTAACCAACTTAAAGTTAGTGGGTTACTTAGTAGAGGATGATGTGGACACCTTGTATGTAAAGATAGATTTGCTAGTGGGGATTGAAAATATAAGAGATATATATAGATATATAGACAAGATGGAACTTCCATTAAAACGCGTGTACGTATAGGTACCTCCGCCAATAATAAAGCCAACTGCTATCTCTAAGACCGTCATTGTTATATACGTATAGGTACCTCCGCCAATGGTTCATTTCTTAGCAACACTTTACAAAGTCACTATCTACGCAATGCCATTGGGTTGTCATTATATTGTTGGATGCTGGTACTTCCAAGGCTATTAAACTTAATAATGCCTTTCTTTAATCATAAATTGATCATGTACTCACGACCAGGACATTGGTTGGGATTATATTCTGGTACGTAACATCGTAATTTCTGTATGTATGTAGTTCAAAAATCAAAGGAAGGGTCATATTCTTGGAAGTTGCATGACCTCGTCAATCTTTTTGCTAGAAGCAGTTTAATCATCCATGGGGAGAGAGAGAGAGAGAGGCCTCAACATCTTGTAAATTTACTGCCCACATAGGAGGAAACTGAAACAAACTCTCACTTGTTATTATGTTCTTATTTGTCCCGTGTGAAACTATTTGGACATGACAAATAAGTCTTTTTCCCTATTGCTGCTTTCTCAGCTCAAAAGTCTAACAAGCAGGTAGTGGCCTTTTCTACCAGCCATTTTGGAATAGGGATGAAAAATGCAGAAATGGGAAAAACACATGAATGTGATAGGATGGCATATGCAAAACAAAGGAATGAAAAATATAGTAATTTTGTAGGAACAGGTGTTTGGATCAACTACTGGAAAAAAAAACAGGAAGCAAGAAACATAAGATTTGAGTGGATGTTTTTTTGCCTATGTTTTTTTTTATTTGTAAAATCAAGCACAAAGGAAAGTTTCCTACATTTTTCCCATAGATGATTCATGTGAATCAATGGGTGCTACAGTACCTGAATCCATAGGAATATGGATCCTCCATTTTTTTTTCTTTGTTTTTTCTGCAATCTAGAGGAGGCATAAGGCTCCAGAGCTTTGATAACAGATTAACGGTGCCAGTGGGCTCATGATACTGAATTGGTGGCTTAGAGCATCTCCAAGAGTCTTCATAAAATTTACTCTCTAAAATATTATTTGGAAAGTTATTTGAGTAAAAATCGTTTTTTATATCTTTGTATCCTCCGACAACTTTTTTCTATTTCTTGTGCACGGTCTAAAGAGTCATCCTCGCTTTTCATCTTTGACTAGTGAGAAATCCGAAATCTTACTTCTTACTATTACTAATTAGAGGCCCCAACGAGGCACCACGCTAATTTTCACCAGACGCGCTAGGAAAAAAGATAAATTATAGAAATTTTCACAATAATCAGAAACATCTGGCCTTCAATAAACTTAGTCATTATAAAAAATAAACAAAAATCTCTAAAATCTACACATAAATAGTAATTTATATTATTAAGAAATAAATCAATATCCATAAAGTACGATATATATATATATATATATATATATATATATATATATATATATATATATATATATATATATATTTCTAATTCACAGACTTCTATAATCGTGAAATAAAATAATTTTGATGCTATATTCCACCATGTATATCAAATAAACATGTATACATTAGGATAAATAATTATTTTAACAACTTATGAAACATGGAAAAATGTTCACTTAACAAACCACATCGCAATAACACTTTATATTTATACTCCATGATAATATTTCATAAATTATTATTTTAAATAAGTTTATATATTTTACTGAAACATTATGTCATATTAATATTATTAATTTAATTTTATGCACTATGATACATAAATAATACCACACACAATTTATCCTATGATATAATAAATTCAACATGTTTAGTGTCGGGATGCAAGCCAAGTTTCAACTTATGTGGAAAACAATACTACTAGGACTTAGACTCTTTATAATAAAAAAATTTGAATAAAAGATAAAGAATACTAGAAATCCTAATTAACATGTGAAAAATTGCAACAAACTTGATTAAAAGTTAAAATATAAACTATAAATTTACTATTTCACAAAAAATAGTTGTATCAAGAGTCTATATATCTTAATACTAGATTTCGACTAAATACATATTACACGAGAGAAAAAAGATAAATATTAGAAATTCTAACTATAGGTCCTACTGGAGCCTGCATGTTAATCATCACAAGACTTGATAGGAAAACAAAAGATAGATCTTAGAAATTCTCATAAAAATCAGAAACATCTTACTTTTAATTAGGTATAACATAATCACCATTGAGAATAGTAACAATGGCTATTGGATCTGTTCTATTTTCAAATAATTATCCACTTCTGCTATTGTGTAAAGCAATATAAACTAACTCATGACTCTAATTTATATTGTCCACATATGTCATTAAGAAAATTGATATAAAGTAGACCTAAATTTGCATTACCAATGTCCTCTTATTATGATCCATAATTTATATAACTCAACTTTCATCTCATTATTAGAAAAATTAAATACCCCTCAAATATAAATCTAAATTATTAACATCTCCTATTATAAAAAAATTTATTTAGATAACGAACAGAGCATATGTATGTTTCTATGTTACCCACCTGTATCAATATTAATATAGTAAGATTTGATTAAAGTAATATATTTGTCGTGCCAACATGCATGAGCAATAATATATATATATATATATATATATATATATATATATATATATATATATATATATATATATATATGTTATGTTTTATCACATAAAAACTATTTTCTTAACAACTCATATACTAATGATACTAACAAATTATTTAAAACCATATAACCATAACTATAATTTATATAGACTATTACTTTAGATATATTTATGTATTTTAACTAAAATGTTTGACATATCCATATTGATAGTATAACCATAACTCCAAATATAATAAATTGATAGGAAAATTCAATCATTTTGAGAAGTAGAGACTACTGGTGCTTTATTTTTCTAGCCCTTTAAGAATACTTTAAAGTAAAATGTCGATTATTATAAGATATAAGTATTAAAATTCTCTTGAAGTTAGCATAGCTGCTCCTGATTGAGATATCACTTCAAGCTCTATGACTTATCTTAAGTGATATGGTAGATGTTTCAAATAATGGCTTGTGCTATTGTAGTACATACTTAAGAACATACTCTTGGCCTAAAATCCTTATTTTAAAAGTGCAAAAAGGAGAGTTAATGAAAGATACAATAAGAACAAGAGTTTCAACTTAACTTGAGGAGATAAAAGATCCTTAGTAGTTGATAAGAATAAAATTTGAAAAATCAAAATTTTGATTCATGGCTTCATAAGATACATGATGCAACAAGAGCCACCATGATTGATGATAATGTTTCAAAGTAATTGCATATAGCTAGCTTGCTTAGCTTGATTAGCTTTGTTTTGTAACTCTTAACTTCTTTTTGTGATGTTCGCCTTTTAATATATTTCCAGTAGGGGCTCTCGCCCCTCCTGTTCTTTCAAAAAAAAAGTAATTGCATATTTAAAGTATATAGAGGTGCCTCTTGCCCCTCCTGTTCTTTCAAAAAAAAAGTAATTGCATATTTAAAGTATATAAAGGTGCCATGCAAAGAAAAAATATGAAAATGGATAAAAAACATATATAGATTAGTTCCTTGAAAAAATGGTTGTTAATAAGTTTATGATAACTAGATAAGACTCCAAAGTATCTACTATGTATATTATGTCAGAAATAAACAAAGAGAAAAACATACAATTTAATGTTAGTAATTCTTTATTAGTCAGATATACTCCTCTATTACAAATTATAAGACGTCTTGAGTTTTCTAAATACATAACTTTTGTTATACACTTAGATGTATTGTCTATATATATAGTAAGAACAATATACTAGAAAAGCCAAAATATCTTATAATTTGGAACGAAAGAATTATTAAACAGTACCTACTACTTATATCTCCTACAATTCTAACCCGAACGAGTCTTTGGAGATCCATTTAAAGATACTGTTGGATGGTATTTTTTTCTCCAAAAATCGCTGATATAAAGAGTGAGTTGCTCTTATATTGCTTTGCCAGCGGTCCACATCCATTCGTCAATCGTCAGTCGCTTCCTTACAGGGGTAAAAATGTCTCGCGCATATCATTCTGCGCCGGGCAAGGGTCCTCGACATTAATTCTTATATTAAAACCATCTGTTTTCTTAACAACACTTTACAAAGTCACTATCCACTAATCAAAGTTTAAAATTAAACCAGCTGCTCTCTTGTCCTACTCAACATCATCTTCCATTCCGGTCCGCACCAGCTCTTCGAAAGATATAAGCACTCTGACTCAGCTAGCGGAATCGCCAATTGCCCTTCGTTCAAGTGCTGCTCCAATAAATTAGCAGTGGGCATCTAATCGCTCTCCCCACATAGCATCTAGTTTCGTCATATGTTGCCTTGCATCCAACGAGCATCAACCAATGCAAGCAAGCAAGAGAAGCAGAGAGCGAGTGTGACGAGCTTAACCATGGAGCTCGCCTTGGGGGCGATGGCCGACCTGGTCCCTAAGCTGGGCGAGCTACTCATGGCAGAGTACGTTGTGCAGAAGGGCCTGAAGCCCGGCATCGAGTCCCTGTCCAGGGAGCTTGTGATGATCAACGCCGCCCTTGTCGACGCGTCTCGGGTTCCACCGGATCAGCTCAGTGAGGTGGAAAAGCTTTGGGCACGGCAGGTCGGGGAGCTGTCATACGACATGGAGGATGCTGTCGATGACTTCATCCTGTGCGCGGCCGGCGGTGAGTCTACAGCCGCCGCCACTAACACTAACATCTTCAAAAAGATCCTTGGCAAGGCCATCTCCACGATGAAGAAGGTCAAGGAGGGCCACCAGATCTCTGACAAGGTCAAAGATATCAAGAAGCTCTCCAACAACTTGGCTGAGCTCCGTGCCAAGTACACGGTTAGGGGCGCGGGTGCTGATCTCGCCGCAAGCATCCGTATCGACCCCCGTGTCCTCAATCTGTACAAGAATGAGTCGGATCTGGTTGGCATCAAGGAGTCAAGAGACAAAGTCATCAGGATGTTGTCTATAGGGACCAAAGATGATGCTCACATGTCTGATCAGGACCTAAAGATAGTATCTATAGTCGGGGTTGGAGGATTGGGTAAGACTACTTTAGCCAAATCGGTGCATGACATGCTTAAGAAACAATTCAGTTGTTTTGCCTTTGTTTCTGTTGGTAGGACTCCTAGTATAACTAAGACATTTGAGAAGATGTTAGTGGAACTCGATAAGAAGTATAAGCAAGTTGACATGGCCAGATGGGATATAGAGCAATTTGCAAACGAACTGCATGTATTCTTACAGCACAAGAGGTATGTCCATGTCATTTTCTGTTCAGATTAGTTCAATGTCAATGCCTTTTTTTTCACTGAAATCTACATCGAATTTGCTGCCAAACATGTAGAAAAATCTATGAAATTTCCAAATTTATAATGGATCTTTAAGTTGTAGCACAAATTAAATTGATTAACAAATAGTGCTCTCCCTTGAAGTCATGGGCTGCAATTTTTCCTTGCTAGAATCATGTTGATGTTATCTTGCGTTGGTTTATTTGGATACTCTATACAGATTCTCCAAATTATTCATAGCTCTACATTCTTGCTTGTGTCAATCCTAGGTACTTCATCGTTGTTGATGACATATGGGATGTTGAATCGTGGGAAGTGATCAGATATGCCTTGAGGGGAAATAATTGTGGAAGTAGAATCATCATGACTACTCGTAATTTTGAGGTTATCACAAAGGTAGAAGAGGTTTACAGACTAAAACCTCTTTCCGATGGAAACTCAGAGAAATTATTCTACAAAAGAATACAGAGTCAGGAAGGGGAAAGTTTTGATGGTGTATTAGGTGAATTGTCTAGTAAAATAATACGCAAATGTGGGGGCATACCATTGGCTATCATTGCAATAGCTAATTTATTGGTTGAAAGACCATATGAGCACTGGTCAAAGGTGTATGACTCAATTGGTTTTGGGAACGGAGATAATACAACGAAGATAATGTTGTATAGCTACTATGATCTACCTTGTTATCTAAAGCCATGCATATTGCATCTAAGCAGATTTCCGGAAGATTCTGGCCTTGATACAAAGAGTGTGATTTGGATGTGGATAGGTGAAGGTTTTGTCCATCTTGACAAAGAGGAGGGTAGCCTATTTGAGGTTGGGGAAAGATACTTCAATGAGCTTGTCAATAGAAGCATGATCCAACCAATGGACGACACGTATGATCAGTTCACACAATTTTTCCGCATTCATGATATTGTGTTTGATCTCATCCGTAAGTTGTCGGCCACCGAAAAGTTTATCACTATTTTGGACAGCAGAGAGCAACATGTTTCTCCGAACAGTTTAAGAAATGAGAAGAAAACAAGCATGCCTCGTTCGGACAACAAGGTACGCCGGCTGGCTGTCCGAAATCACCATGTGCAGTGCTTCCCTAAAGATACCCTGGGCATGCCAGAGGTGTTGAGGTCACTAAACATTGAAGGTAGTAAGATTGATACTATGGCCCCACTTCATAGTTTTAGAGTTTGTCGTGTGCTAAATTTTCAAAACTGCCACGTCCCGGTCAGCCTAAAGCATATAGGGAGGTTGTTGCATCTCAAGTACTTAGATATATCTTACACAGCTGTTGATGAGCTTCCTAAGGAATTCGGGCATCTGAAGTCTCTACAGGCACTGGTATTAATCGATATTGGGCTAGACGAGCTACCACCGGCTGTGTGTTCACTTACACAGTTGATGTGCCTGGTAGCTCGGGGGTTCAAAAGGTTCCCAGCTGACAGGCTGGGGAACCTGATATCCCTAGAGGAGCTACGGTTAGAGACTGTAGTTGGCCGGAGTGCCACTGAGGGTCTAGTGGCAGAGCTTGGCAAGCTGACGAGGCTGAGGGTGGTCACCATCACCTTCTCCGAGGAACTAGAGGAGAGGATGCAAAAAGCATTGGTGCAGTCTCTGTACAATCTGAGTGAACTCCAGGAACTTCTACTTATACAATCTTCTGAAATGCACCAGCCAGGAGCAACTATATGGGAAGACTGGGAGGCACCTAGGCAGCTCCGTCGCCTGCTTATACAAGGCATCACCTTCTCGCGGCTGCCTCGGTGGATCAACCGTTCCTGCCTGCCACGCATCTGCTTCTTATATATGGACGTGTACACTGTTGAAGTACAGGACCTGGATAGCCTAGCAAGATTGCCAGAGCTGAGATACCTAGAGCTAGACGGTTTCAGCTGGCCTCCAGGATACAACGTTGGTACAGACGGCTTCAAGAATCTGAGGTTCTGTCTGGTGGGCACAACGCTCAAGTTTCCTATGGGCGCCATGCCAAGGCTTGAAGAGCTGCAGTTTGGAGTTTTTGCAGGGCATTGGAGCTGGCAAGAAAATGGTGTGCCGTTGGAGCAATTCCCAACAAAGGATGTAATTGAAGATCTTGACTTGGGCCTGGATAACCTCCTTTCACTTGAGAAAGTCATCCTTGAAATCGACTGCTCGGGTGCTACTGCCGCAGAAGTGCAGCAGGTGGAGGCTGTGGTCACGCGTTCAGTGGAAAATCATCCCAACTGTCCAGCCATACAAATGGATCGAGCATATGAAGAACATATGTTATCTGATGATGAACGGGAGGATCTGGTGAGGCGCTGTCTGTGTCTCTTCCAGCCTGTTAAAAAAATGCATTTAATTGTTATCTATTGCTAACTCTCTTATATGTTGATGAGTACTACTTACTGACCTGTATACTGCGTTCTGCTCCTTGCCATTCTCAGCTTCAGCAATACAATGAAGAAGATTTCGGTGTGCTCGAGTGGAAGGATGAACCTGATGTTGAATTCATCATCGACCTGCAGTCGTACCGACATCTTCGGAAAGCCGTTATTTCCATCGACTGTGCGGGTGCCCGCTTGTGTGAGGTGGAGAAAGTGGAAGCAGCTCTCAGACATGCAGCCGAGGTTCATCGTAACCATCCGACTATCCAACTGATCAGAACGAACACCAACGAAATGGTCTC
Organism: Saccharum hybrid cultivar R570; assembly: GCA_038087645.1. Classification (NCBI taxonomy): domain Eukaryota; kingdom Viridiplantae; phylum Streptophyta; class Magnoliopsida; order Poales; family Poaceae; genus Saccharum; species Saccharum hybrid cultivar. The sequence goes on along the minus strand of JAQSUU010000493.1, from coordinate 5,600,294 downwards.
CACATCTGACCATCCCGATACAGAGGTATAGCTGCCTGGATTGAATTCTTTCAAGTATATAGTTAATGGAACCCTTAGCTTTGAGTGTACAACAGTTATATTATACCTCGGCTTCTTTTTCCTTAGTTATATTGTAACTTACGACAAGCGCTTCTTTTTTCCTTTCCAAACTCCAGCTGGACAATCAAGATGATTCACTTGATAATTTTCTTCGCAAACTTCCAGCCTAGCAGGTACGCGTATTCCAATCTGCATGTAAAAGCACTCCAAATTAAATTTTATTACTGTATCTAGTTATCACGATTCACAGGCATGTATACGTGTCAGTATGTATAAAGGATGTGTTTTTTACATGTGCATGCATGGCCTCACACTTGTTTTCTGTGTTGGAACTCTGAATGTGAAATTGAAGGTAGTGGGTTCCAAATAATAGATTGAGTGATTACATAATGCTGCATAGACAATCCCAATGCCAAACAAAAATGTGTATCCAACAATAGTCTTGTACAATGAGTGGTTGGTTTGTGTGTGTGTTTTTTTTTGTAATATGTTTATACTCCGTATATTGTGTAAGCATGAGTAAGTCCCCATTACAGAAAAGATTTTTAGCAATGGAAGCATTTTTGCGTGGAGGTGGCACAATGAAAATCCACCTCTAGAAATGGTTTCTGAGCCGGTCTGCCTCTAGAAATCATTTCTGGAGATGGCCGGCAAGCCATACCATAGCTAAAAATTGTCATTTTTAGAGGCGGTTGGGCTTTGCTAGTCGTTTCTTCATTTCTAGAGGTGGCTGGCAATTTGGTCTGCTTCTAAAAGTAGGTGGAGCATAGTAAAATCCATAAGTTTTGCAAAAGAATTTGTTCAATCAAATACCAAAGTTATAGTGCTAGAAGAGATCTACAACTTTGTAGCTGATGACTTTTTCATTTGAAATCATTTAAGGGTCAAACTTTTGTTTAATTTTTTTTTACAATTTGAATATGCTAAAATGTTCTCAATGGCCTTAGATAGTGAAATGGCCTGAACCAAAGTTGTAGTACTTGAAGGAGTCCGCAACTTTGTAGTTGACTACTCTTTTTATTTGAAATCATTTGGTGCCAAAAAAATTCCTTTTTAAGTTTTTAGATTTTGAAATCCTTTTTTTGAATTTTTAAAAGTATCTCGGATGGAGAAACAAACTAAACTAAATTTATAGTACTCGAAGAGATATGAAACTTTGTAGTTGATGTTTTTGATCAAAATCATGTAGGGCTCGAAAATTCTATTTAAATAATGACTCTGAAATTCATATTTTTAAAATTTTTCAAATAATCTCGGATGAAGAAATGACCTAAACCAAAGAGATCTAAAATTTTCCAGTTCAATTTTTTTAATTTGAATTCATTTAGGATCTCAAAGGTGCATTACAATATTCATTAAAGTGAATACAAAAGGAATATATTATAAGTGACTCTGAGGCATAGTGCTTAAGGAAGCAACACACGAGACTGAGGCATGAGTTTGATCCCAAATGACCCCTGTGGCCGCACACGCACGTATTTACGCACGTGAAAAATCTTGTGACTTGTGAGTTGTGACCATGTGGGGCTGGCTGGTGGGCCTCGCTTGGGTTACCAATTTGCAAGTTTTGGAAAACGATATCTAGAGATGGCTAGATATCCACCTCTAGAAATCACTGATTTTTAGAGACGGGTAGAGCCACCTCTACAGATCATCAATGGCCTTTGCAAAAACTGACTGTAGTAGTGTGCATATCTTAACCCCTTCCTTTTATGATCTTAAGAAAATTGATTTGTAAATTTTAGGCACCGCCATTGTAGAAGATGATGGTAGTGGGTCGTTTTGGCACCAATCATCCTAACCATACTAGCTCATGGATGATGGCAGCGTACAAGGTCCTCTCAGCACTTATTTGCCGTTGATCATCCTTTCATCCTTGTGGGTCAGGGTGGTTCTTTTTATTTTCTTGTTGTGTTCTCTTTTTCTATTTGCATTTGTTCGTTTTACCTTAAACTGTTGTTTCTCAATGAAAAACTAGAAGATACGTCGGGCATTACTGCAAGATTGCGAAGAATTTGGAATGAAATTAAGTGAAGATGATGTTGATAGCTTGCATTAAGATGTTGAAAGTTAGTGGAATGACATTGCTATTAGTGAAGATGATGTGGATAGTTAGTGGGGGATGATGTGCATAGCATGCATGTTGGGATAGACTTAGATATAGATATGGATATGCTCAATAAGTCCTCTAAAGAAGATTTTAGGTGCCACCATTCTAGAATATAATCACCAATAGCTTTTTGGTAAACGCTCAATGAGTTTTTGGTTACAGGATGTATGCTCAGTTTCCTTCATTTTTTTTGAAACTAAGATTCTAAATGTTTTTCAAGCTACTTTGGTTGTTCTTATTTCAGTTAGTAGATATCAAGGTTCAGTACAAAAGCTGATTCATAGATTACTTGTGTTGAATAGCTAACCAAATGAAACACACCATGTATGCTAATCAAACCGACTTCCTTGTGGCAGCCCTGATAAAAAGCGTGCTAAAATCTAGAAAATAAGTGTTAACAGGTTAATTGGTCTGATAGGTACTAAGATGATTTTAAGTGAAATAAACTAGACAAAGCACTAAAGGGAACAAACATATCGGGTACAAGGATGGCAGTTCATGTTTTAATATCTTGTCATAGTGCTTTTGCTAAATTGAATTGTTTTTGGATTAGGCGTGTTCCTTGGCAAAACCACCTCATATTATTATGCTCTGGTTGAAGAAATTCAGTGATTATATTTTCCTTTATATGGTTGTTCCACCTTTGCATTTCAAGTTGCTTACTACATATGTAAATCATATTTCAGGTAAATGTGAATTGTTTAATCAGTACTGAAGGGACAAGTCCCATTCAACAAGATGATTACAAGCATTCTCAGAGCTTGTTAGATTTGTGGCTCTTAGTCTAAAATCACATTGAAGATACAGATGAACCATATATAAGTGATGCAGTTTATGTGTGAACTATATTTGCCTCTATTTTTATAAGATGGTTCATATATTTCCTCAAAAATGATCTTGATAGATTTTGTGTGAAGTGTATTTTAATAACATGGTTCATGTATTTCCTTGGAAACGACCATGAGAGTTTGTATGTAAACTATATTTTTCCATTTTTTTGAGATGGGTTGTGTATTTGCTTGAAAGACAAGGATCATATAATTTCCTTGAAAATAATCATGACATTTGAACTCTAATTTTTTTTTTAAAAAAATGATCATCCTGTATGGATCTGAACCCTGTATTCTCAACGCCAACGTGTGGGTTTTTTTATGGATATAGCTTGTCTTTGTTCTCTCTATATTGTTCATATTGTAGAACAGTATAATACTCATGTAGGTATTTTCTTATCAATATCCGGTTGTAATAGATTTTAGTTACCGATATACGTGCTTTTCATGATCTTGAGAAAATTTGTCTGTATAATCACCAATAAATTACTCAATCCCAAAATGAAAGATCACTGCTATATTTGTACTAGTTTTATTAATTATGTAATTCAGAATATATAGGGAACCTATCGTTATTGAATATTGAAACATAATGGAAAATCATATGTTTGGGTGGTTGGCCGTGATTCAGGGACGGACAGCTTCCCTCAAGGAGGCAGGTTATTCCTCCAAGTCCAAGCAATTTTCTGCTGTGTTTCGGCCCATGCAAGCCCAACTCCGTGCCAACCTATTTTTGGGCTTAATTACAATCCCATGCCTGCACAAGTTGGATGGGCCGAGGCCGATGCATGTCTAATTTCCCAACTCGTATTGGGCTTAATTACGACGAGCACATGCAGCGTCTATTGTTGGGCCACTGGAGCCTCCTTTCCTTCAAGCGTCCCGCGAAGGTGGCGATGGATGAGCAGAGTAGGCGGCCAGTGACACAACCTCAGAATTGTCGAAAATTTGTAAACCTACAATCTCTCATACGATCATTCCCAAGATCCACAATTGTCGAAAATTTGTAAACCTGTAAGAACATGAATTTAGCCCACAGACTAATTAAACTCAGCTTCACAAAATTTTGAAAGAAAAAAAAGAGGGAAGATGAAAACTTGATATAGTGTTATTTTTGCAAACATTTTTTTATCTATGGAATGGAAGCAAGCAGCTAAGACATCAGTGATGGGTAATCGAAGACCAACAAATTTCAACACAAGAACAAGGAAAATAAATGGTACCGGACGGTCCACAAAGACGGAGGGAAAAGCAACGAACACTTTAATTTCGGCAAGAAAAGAAAGTATCAAGTTTCAGACCACAATACTAAGATGCGCGGTGCTACCACTTGAAGAACAAGCTAGCTTCTCAGGACGTTCTTGAAGGCAAACCATTGCTTCAACAGTATTCGTTCTTAGACTGCTACAGCTAGTCCCCAACATTGCACACCAAAATAAACAATAGAACATTGATTACGGAAGCTTGTTTTTTTAGTGGATGACTCAAGACAGATTTGTATCATTATTAGATTTTTCCAACGGGTTATGAAATCCTTAGAAGTTTTCAAAATTGGAAACGCCCTCGCGCCACCACCGCTCGTGCCGCCCCAACCCCGCTCTTTGTGCGCTGCCGCTCAGCTCTACGTTGCCGGTGAGCTCCGCGCCAACGGCGAGGACACCAGTGACCTGCACACGCAACCCACCCGTCCTTTGCGCCACCGCCGCCCATGCCGCTGCCACACCCGTCTTCTGTGCGCCGCCGCCCACAGCTCCGCGTTGCCAGCGAGCACACTGATGACCTCGACGCACTGATGAGCCTCCATTCGCCGAAGTAGCAAGAAGATGTTTGCGCTGAAAGAGAATTTTGCAAACGTATATTTCAAGTGTTTCAGATATTTCAGAGGTATGTTGCAAGAGTTTTATATCGACGTTGCAAAAGTTGATTAGGATGTTGCAAAAGTAGATTGGGGTGTTGCACATGTTGCAATGGCTATACACGTATGTTTCAAGAGTATGTTCCAAATATTTCATCTGTATCAGACGTATGTTGCAAGTGTTTTCATCTGGATGTTGCATATACATGCATATTGCCAGCGTATGTTTCAAATGTTTCAGGTGTTTCATACTTCTGTTGCAAGTGTCTTATCTGGTTGTTGTATATGTTTCAGGAGCTCACGCAGGAATGTATGTCACAACAAGGTCTGTATATGAATTTCTTTTTGGCAAAGCAGCCTTGTGTTTAGAAAATTCGATGTGGAGACGAGAATTTCACTAGTAGTGTCTTTCTTGTTGGAGATGGATAAGGTTAGACAACAGTCGAGTGAGATTCGGAAGTTCCGATCGATCAAATGTTCATCACCAATTATGTATGGACTAGCACTTGCCAAAAGCAGCACATGCATGATGGAGGAAGAGGATGCAATGCAACATGAACTATCCCTACCAGATATGATTCAGATTGTTAGAAATCGAGTTCTCGGCGCACACAATCACAAGCACACAGATGAACACACAGAGATGGGGAGGAAGAGGGTTTTTCTTTGTTTCACTTTCACTTCTCTCTGATCTTTCCAGTGGTGAAAAGGACCTCCTATTTATAGACAAGGAGGACTGAGATTTACAATGTGAAAAGCTTGAACTTCTTCCTCCTCTCCATTAATTTGGCCACTATTCATAGTCTTTGTTCACACACTGTTTTTAGTCTTGCAAAGACTTTGATTTTCAACACTCCCCCTTGGCCAAATTTATGCTATGTGTATGCCTCGTTAAAAACTCCCCCCAAAAATCCAGTGGGAAAAAAGGGTAGGAGAAAAGAGTACATCACATGCATCGCTTATGCTGCACCTGTTGCCTCATTAAAAACCTTGCGTGAGAAAACCCAGTGGGAAAAACTCACCAAGGAAAAAAGAGTACAATAGTTTTGATCTTCAGGATCTGGTCTCCAGGACCAACATGCAATCTTTAGGTCTTCAGGACCTACTGATCTTCAGGATCAGTTTGTGATCTTCGGGATCACAATTGTGGGCTATGATATCAGGCAGCCTTCGCCCCATGAACCCTGCAACTCTTTGAGCTGCCTCATGCCAATTCCATGGACGCACCTATGGAAGCTAGAGGCAGGTAGAGATTTTGTGAACAGGTCTGCAAGATTCTCACATGATCTTGCTTGCAGGATATTAATCTCCCCGCTCTTCTGGAGCTCGTGGGGATAAAAGAATTTTGGAGCAATGTGCTTCGTGAGATTGCTCTTGACATAGCCCATATGCATCTGTGCAACACAAGCTGCATTATCTTCATAGATAATGGTGGGGGTGCCAGCGACGTTCAATCCACATGACTTCTGGATGTGATTGATCATTCGTCGCAACCAAACACACTCTCGTGCGGCTTCGTACAAAGCAATTATCTCTGAGTGGTTAGTCGATGTGGCAACCAGGGTCTGCTTTATAGACCGCCAAGAGATGGATGCACCACCACAGAGAAAGACAAATCCAGTCTGCGATTTGGCATTATGTGGGTCAGACATATAGCCACCATCTACATACCCCACCATGGTTGAAGCTTGGTTCTTCGGGAACCATAGACCAAGGTCCTGGGTACCTCGTAGGTACCTCAGAATGGTCTTGACACCAACCCAATGCCTCATTGTTGGGGCTGCACTGTACCTTGCCAACAGATTTACTGCAAATGCAATACCAGGTCTCGTGCAGTTCGCAAGGTACATCAGTGCTCCAATGGCACTTAAGTATGGAACTTCAGGTCCCAATACTTTCTCATCATCGCCCTTGGGTCAGAACGGGTCATTATCCACTTCTAGGGATCGGACCACCATGGGGGTTTTAAGAGGGTGGCACTTGCCCATATTGAACTTTTCAAGTACCCTCTTAGTGTAGGTAGACTAGTGTACGAAGACTCCTTCAGGGAGAAGTTCGAGCTGCAAGCCAAAACAGAACTTGGTTTTACCCAAGTTTTTCATCTCAAATTCTACCTTGAGGCAAGCCATTGCTTCCTCAATGTCCCTCGTAGTCCCGACGATATTCAAATCATCGACATAGACTGAGATGATGTAGAAACCCTTCAGGGATTTCTTGATAAATACGCAGGGACAATCATCATTATTGATGTAACCTCTCTGTAGGAGAAAGTTACTCAAATGGTTAAACCACATCCTTCCGGATTGTTTCAAACCATACAACGACCGCTGCGGGCAGACGCTGAACATGTTGCGGTTTTGATTCGGTCCAGGGATCTTGAGTCCTTCAGGGACTCTCATATAGATCTCTGAATCAAGTGACCCATACAAGTATGCGGTCACGACATCCATCAACTGCATTTTAAGATTCAAGTTAGCTACCATAGATATTAGATATCGAAATGTTATGCCACTCATAACAGGAGAGTAAGTCTCATCATAATCGATGCCGGGTCTCTACGTGAACCCTTGTGCCACTAGCCTCGCTTTGTACCTAACCACCTGGCCATGTTCATTCCTCTTTCAGAGGAAGATCCATTTGCATCCTACAAGGATGACTTTTGGAGGTGTTGGGACTGCAGGCCCAAAAACCTCTCTGTGGCAAAGCGAGCGCAACTCTGCCTCAATTGCTGCTTTCCATTTGTCCCAATCTAAGCGCTTCCGGCACTCTATCATGGACTTTGGTTCTGGATCCGGATCCATTGAGTCAGCAATTTTTGAGGCAAAGTATATGTCGACAACAGTGGTCTTTCTATGATATGACTCTCCTGATTCCACATAATTAGTGGCGATCTCCTCATGATCGTCCTCCCACTCATCGTGATTTCCCATAACGATTGAGCTGGGGCGTTCCGATCCACTAATGCGATAGTGCGCGCGCGACGCATTGGGATTTCCATCTTCAGGATGGTGTCCTTCAGGGACTTCCTCAACTTCAGGTTGAGTTGCCACTTCAGGGGCATTCCTGACTTCAGGTCGAGCTTCTTCAATTGATTCCTTAAGTGATGCAAGTGGCTCAGACTGTTTTTGCGGACGTCTCCGCGGAACCTTGTCCTGAGCGCCCGGAGGCCTCCCCCTCTTCCTAGGATTAGGGGAGACAGTAGAGTTGGTAGCCTTCAGGGGTACTTGAACTCTCTCCGGCGCATTTACTACAGGTATATGCGACCTTGTCACTCTTTTGTGATCAGTGAAGGCATCTGGCAGCTCATTTGCAAGACCTTGCAAATGTATGATTCTCTGAACTTCTAGTTCAGATTCATTGGTGCGTGGGTCTAAGGATTCCATCCCAGATGCATTCCATTCAATTTTCTGGCATTCTTCTGGATGCCTATCTCCCCCTAATGCTGGGAAGTGGTCTTCATCGAAGACACAATCAGTGTACTGAGCCGTATGAAGATCCCCAGTCATAGGCTCCAAATATTTGATTATGGATGGAGTCTCATAACCAACATATATCCCCAACTTCCGGTGGGGTCCCATTGCTGTACGCTGAGGTGGTGGTATTGGCACGTATACCGCACTGCCAAATACACGCAGATGGGAAATACTTGGTTCTTTTCCACGCACCAGCTGTAAGGGGGAGGTATCATGGTATGCAGTTGGCCTGAGTTGAATCAGTGCTGTAGCATGCAGCACTGCAAGGCTCCAACAATTGGTTGGCAGCTTGCAATTCTGCAACAACGGCCTGTCAATCCACTTGATCCTCTTGATCAAGGATTCAGCTAGACCATTTTGTGTGTGGACATGTGGTAATGAGTGCTCTACCTTAATGCCCATAGCTAAGCAATAATCATCAAAAGCTTTTGACATGAACTCACCAGCATTATCCATCCAAATGGACTGAATGCGGTTATCAGGAAAACTTGCCGTTAGCCTGATGATCTGGGCAATAAGCTTAGAGAAAGCATGGTTTCTGGTGGACAATAGGTCCACATGGCACCATCTTGTAGATGCATCAATTAGTACCATGAAGTACCTAAATGGGCCCGACAGGGGCTGAATAGGTCCACAAATGTCACCTTGTATCCTTTGCAGGAACACAGGCGACTCATCCCTAATCTTCAGGAGGGATGGTCTAGTGATTAGTTTCCCTTTTGCACATGCAGTGCAAATAAAATCTTCAGGATTAGGGAAACTTTTGACATCATGGCCAGCAGAATTATTGATGATTATTCTCATCATACTCAACCCAGGATGACCCAAACGGTCATGCCATATTCGAAATGATTCTGTGTTTCTGAATATGGTCTTCATTGCAACATATTCTTCCATGGGTTTTATGTACGTATAGTACAAACCCGATGGCGATGAAGGGAGTCTCTCCACCACTCTCTTTTGGTACCCGTCGAATATAGTGATGATCAAGTATTCAGTACTTTGCTCAATCTCGGTTTCAACATGGAAACCATTTGCACGGATATATTTGAAACTCAAAAGCGTGCGCTTTGAGTCAGGATACAACAATGCATCCTTCACAAAGATTTGGGTACCCATAGGGAGAACCAGTGTGGCACTTCCGGTGCCCACAATATGAGCATTGCTTTCGGCAATGGTCATAATATTTCTATTGTTCTTAGTCAGTGTTTGGAAATATCTGGTTTCCCTTAGTATCGTATTGGTGGTGCCACTGTCTACCAGACAGATTTCCACCTCAGCCATAGGGTTCCCACAGGCTCTGTTAAATACCATGGAAGAAATAACAGAAATTTAACACATAGCATACATAATGAGATAAAACAACATTACATGGTTCTTGAGAAACATATGAAGGTTTGGGCCATCTACCATATTACAAATGCTCTTCAGGAGCATGCATAGTCGAACCTTTGAACTAATACATGTGGGCATCGCATTTGACTTAACATGATATGTTGGAGATTACTGCAGGTCTCCAAATATATCATAGCCAACAAACGTCTAACCTCGCACTGGGAGTGGAGAGATGGCGGGAGTAGCGTGTACCCTCGGGGCTAGAATCGGTCCGGGTTCGAGGAGTACTGTACTCTCGGGTGGCGATGGACACGTTCTGGTTTTGGGAGATCTAAATGAGGGTTGATATATGCAGATTCGGTTCTACATATGTCGTGATGTTAGGGATCCCCAGCTGGGTATAATCAGTTCGAATCGTCGTTGCTCCTCGGTTATGGAGACTTGATCACCTGACTTACATCGTAGTTAAGAACTGGAATGAAAGAAATAATGAGAAAGGATTTGATGATAATTACTTTGATCTAGATTAGGATCACCTAGATTTGGTTAATAAACCATCAATGGTAAAAGTAAAATGTTGAAGATAAGGACTTACCTTAGTAAGCTTTTCTGCAAAAGAAAATCTTGGTTCTGGATTACCCGTACCTTGATTCCCTAAAGCTAGCATGCCCTTAGAGTCGTTGTCTTAGTCGGGTAAGTCTTGTTGAGTACTCTCGTACTCAGGGTTTGTTGAACCCCTTGTTGCAGGTGCGGTTCATGAACAAGTCTGCTTCGAGCCTTGTTGCATGACCGTCGTGGTTGAAGAAAGCGACGACGAGTAGACTGTGTGGCCTTTGGGCAAGACATCTCGCTTGTGTGTTGTAATAAAGTTACTACCGATACTTCTCTACTACTGGTTTGTAATAATGCTACATAAGGTTTGAAGTTTGAAAACTGGTTTGTAACTCTAAATTATTGTAAGACTTCCGCTACTTTACTCTGTTGAATATTTTGAATAAACTGTTGTAATATTGCAATACTCCTGTGATTGGATCCTGTTCGGAGGAAAGCAGGCCTTTTAAGTTATGGTGAACATAAGTACGGCTGTCAGAGGTCATTATGGCAATGATGGGTACTTGTGGGCCATCATAATTAGGAGGTTCTGTGACACCATTGCAAAACATTTGCAACATCCAGATGAAACACTTGCAACATACGTATGAAACACCAGAAACACATGAAAACATGCCCTTGCAACATGCATGTATAAGCAACATCCAAATCTACTTTTACAACATCCGGATAAAACACTTGAGGCTTTGTTTGGATGTAGTCAGATTCGAATCAATCCACATGTGTTGAGGTGGATTGGAGTAGAACTTGAACTAAATTCCACCCAAACACATGTGGATTAAGGTGAATTCGATAACATCCAAAAACAAGGTCTCAAACATACGTCTGAAACTCTTGAAACAATTGAAAATATGCTCGCAACATGCGTATATTGTCATTGCAATATATGCAACATATCAGATATACTTTTGCAACATCTAGATGAAATACTTGAAACATAAGCCTTAAACGCCTGAAACACTTGAACCACGACATCGCCGACAGCCACGGCTTACCTAGTGGGAAAGTGCGGTAGCCAGCAAGCTCGGGTTAGGGGGACGTCGCTCAGCATGCTTGCACCCGTCGTTGTGGCCCATCGCACCTCCTACCATTCTCCAACGCCTGCTCACAGCCCCGGCGCAATCCCGCCGCTGCTCGGCAGCAGTCGTCCAGCGTCGTCCGCTCGCGGGGGTTGAGGCGCGGGGCGGCCGGTGATAGGGGTGCGACGCGGTGGGGGGAAGGGCACGGCCGGTGGGGGACGGGCCGTGGTGTGGGAAGGGGCGCAACGGGGTGGAGTGGGGCGTGCGGATGCCTGATGAGGCCGCGACACTGATACGAGTGCGAGTGGTGAACAAATTTCAGAGGTAGAAGAAATATAGAGGTGAGCACACCTATTGGGCCTGTCCTCTGCGCAGACATAGTAAGGCAGCGTGTGGACGGGACGGACAACCGCGTGCTAGCATTTGCGTTCTTCTATGGATTTGGCTTGTGCATGCAGTTGTGCGTTTCGCGTTTTAGTTTTCAGAGTCGGCGGCTGTTGCTTGAGTTTGACTGTGCAAGACAGCCATCATACTATCGATCGGAGTGGGCGGCCAAACTCTTGTCCTCTGTTCCTTATTTAGAAAGAAGTAAAATTCACCTTCAGTCCTTAAACTTAGCCGTCGGTGTTATCTCGGTTTCCGAACTTTCAAAGTGATATCTGCGGTCATCTAAACTTGGTCAACAGTGTCATCCCAGTCCATGAACTTTTAAAGTGTTCACCGCTTGTCCCTAACTTAGCTAGTGGTGTCATTGCAGACACTAAACTTGGTTTTGAGTCTCGTCCGAGTCCAAATAGGGCCTAATCCACTCAATACGCTGATGTGGCATGCTGACTTTTTTAAAATAATAATTCATAACTTTTTCATATGAATTCAGATGAAGACAAACTTTATATCAAAATTGTAGCTCTCGACGGGATCTATAATTTTGTAGTTGAAATATTTTTGAATTAAATCTATTTAGGGTTCCAAAATACTGTCGTAAGTTCACAAATTTCGAAATTTGAAATTTGAAATTATCCAACAATCTTGGATGTTGATAATGCCTATATGAAAGTTATAGTTCTCAACACGATCTACAAATTTGTAGTTGAAATTTTTTTTATTTAAAGTTGTTTAGTATCCCAAATATGTGTTCTAAGTTTATAGATTCTGAACTTTATTGTCGGCTAAGTTTAAGGATCGGCCGTGAATTTTACTCTTTAGAAAGCATCATTATTTGCATGTTAGTCAAGCTTTCTGAAATTTGATTACCCATAGATAATCCACTCCCACTGACCCACTCCCCGTGCCCTCACCTCGCCATCTCTATTGGATAAATAAAGAAAAAAGAATTACCCATATCCATCCCCAAAAACACATGTCGCAGACATCGACTCCAATTAGTAATGCAGCGTGACGTCTAGTGCTCTCCTAATGGGAAACTTATTTTTGCCCTTAAGGGCATGTGACCCATGTACATGAACCGTTGGAGGGTCACAATTTACATTTCGCTCTTGGGCCACAGAGGGTGGATATGGCGAAGGCGGGATGGAGGGGCTCAAAACAGCCATTGTTTCGGCTCCTTGTCATCGGAATGTATATTTGGCCATTTGGCCCGAGCACTATAGGCCGGCACGGGCCCGACCCGAAAAAGCACGACACTAGCATGGCACGGGCACAAGACTCATAGTGCCAGTGCCGGCACGGGCACGATCCCGGGCCGTGCCTGGGCCATAGGTCCGGTGTAACACCCCTGGGTGTTAAGCATGCATTATCATTTCAAAGCATAAGCATTCAACATCATTGCATGATTAGCATTGTTTGAATTGTAGCCCTTTTCAAATTAAACTTGAAAAACAAATAAATGGGAACCCTAAGTTTAATATAAATGTTAAAAAGTTGGTGTACTTTTGAGAAGTGACAATTTTAAATAATCTAGAATAAATCAACTTGATTATTGGAGCAAATTTTGGATTCAAGTTTTCCTCAAATTCTGTTTTAAAAATATTTAAAATAAATGAGTTTTGATTTTTAAATTAGATTTAAATCCCAAATTCAAAATCTATTGGGAATTTTGAAAAATGCTCTATATGAAAGTTGTAGAGAATAAAATTTTGAACAACTTTTGTTTTGGGCCAAATTTCTGAAAACCCCTTTTTCATCTCCAAATTTGAATTTCAAACCGAGATTTAAATCTGGAAAATAATTTGAAAAAGAAAAACCAGATTTTCACTTAGTGGGCTTCGGCTTCCCATTCGGCCTGTCTTCGCTGGTGGCCCGGCCCGCGTCCGCGTCGTCCCCCTCCCGCTCCCGCGCGCGCGCGCCCGCGCATGGCGTCGTGGCGCCGCGGCAGCGTTCGGCCGCCGCGTGGCCGTACGCCGTCGAGCCGAGCGACACGCGCCCTGTGGCCCCCGCAGTGTCCGCGCCCGCCTACTCCCCCTCCGCGCGCTCGTCCGCCTCGTTGCTCCCTCCATTCTCGCTCGCCCGCAGCAGCAGCAGCAGAGCTCCGCCTCGCCATTGCCGGCTCCCGAGCTCCGCAACCGCCCTAGCCACCGCTCCGGCTCACCGCCTCCGCCTCCGTCTTCGCCCTCGCTGCGCCTCGTCATTGCGCATCCGGTGCTCGCCTCGGCCCGCACAGATTCGGCCTCCACCCGCGGTAATGGCTCGCCGGAGTTCCGGCCGAGCTCACCGGAGTGACCCGCTCCGTGGGCCGCACCCCTCCACGCCCTTTCTCGCCCATTTCTCAAGCGCACGAGCACCGCACTTGCACCGCGAGTCTCACCGACCTCACCGCGTGGCCTCTCTCGGTCGGAGCTGGCCGGTCGACGGCGTCCCGCGCCGCCGAGCCGCCATGCTCGCCGGCGAGCTCGATGCCGAGCTCGTCTGGCCACCCACTAGGCACCACTGGGTCCGCGTCGATGAGAGGATCACGATGGTGCCCTCCCCGTCGTCGGAGGACTCGCCGGCGGCGAGATCCCGGCCATCCGCGCCGCCTCTGGCCGGCACCGGCTGACGTGTGGGCCCGTCTGACGCATGGGTCCCGCCTGTCTGTCTCAGCGTTTCGGTCTCTGGTGTCACAGCGGGGTGCACGTAGCGTTTAAGTCCGGTTTTGATTTTCGGTTTTAAAGAAATTGATTTCCAGAAAATCTGAAAAAGGCTTCCAAAAATTGTATCTCAAGAATTATAGCTCCAAAAATCATGAAACAAATTTTGAAATGTTCCTTTTGAATAGATCTACAGTTTAAAAATATCTCATGTTATTTTTGTGACACTTTACTGTGCAATTTTATTTAATTGTTATGTATGCTGTTATCTTAGAAAAATTGTGGTAAATAAAATAATAAAGTGAAAAAGGTGATTCTTGTTGCATTAATCTTTATTAGTGATGTACTTTCTAGGAAAAATACTAGTGAAGCATGTTCTATGGGAAATTTTTGAAGTGTAGTTCAAATGCTTTTAATTGGCAATATTTGTTATTTTTAGTAGAGAGCAAAATTTGTATACAACATACCTGTGATAATTTTTGTAGCTTGTTAGTTTACTGTTAGTAACCTAAGAAAAATGTGAAATCTGTTGTTTGATACTTTTTCTAGTATAAAATAATTTCATGCTCACATTTAGGCTATAATTTGTTTATTTTGTACAGGTAGTTTTACATATCCATTTCTCATGAAAATTTAGTGGTAGGTTAGTTAGAGCAAGGGTACTCTACTGTAATTTTTGTAGATTTTTATCTACACCAGAGATAGGTGTTGCTGTACAACCCTAGTTAAATAAGGAATAAATGATTATTCTTTATGAGAAGTCAAGAATAATAAAATATGTTTGGTGTATCTTTGGAGCATCACTATGTCTTGCTGATGTTGTGGATGAGTTAGGGTAGTAAGGTTTGGTTATTTAGAGTCACTTGCTTGTGTAAGGTGTATGATAATTAGTGGAATCACAATGTGCAACCTTTAAGGTACATGTTCTTGGATGACGTAGACGACCTTTTAGAAGATGTAGTTATATCTTAACTGCTCATTCCATGTGCTCATCTGCATCTCATGTCATCAAAGCACCCCATCATAATCCGATGCATCATTCGCATGTACTTATGCACTTGCATCATACAGGATCGCAGGAGGAGTCGCAGGCAGCAGTACCAGAGGAGCAGGCTTGGACGGACCAGCAAGAGCCCCAGGCACAGGAGGTGCCCGAGGAGGAAGAGCCAGGCGAGGAACTGCCGGAGTGCGTCGACCACCATCCTAGCTCGTTCGAAAGAGGCAAGCCCCGGAGCATTATAAGTCTCCTATTTTATAAAAGCTATTCTTTATTACCTGAATTATAGTTATATGTTGTTGCATTAAGTTATAGGAGTTGAGTGAAACCGTTGTTGCATTACTATCCTTGTCCACCAGACTATTGTTACCTTATTAGGTCAGGATCGAGTAAATTGCTTAGCCATGCTTAGATCGGTAGAAGTCGGGTGAATTCCTGTCACCTGCGAGTTATAGGTGAATACCTGGCTAAGGTTAGCAGTATTTGTGAATCTTGATAAGTAACCAAGTGTTAATGGATAAGCAGAGACCGGGCGGAGTCTTATAGGGTTTTGGACTATAGTGATTCCGTCTGTGTCGATTAAGGACCGATCGTTGCTCGTCCCTCTTGTCATGTTGAACGCATGCCTCACATTTAGCTGGCCGAATAAAGTACCTTTCGACCGCGAAGCTAGTGACACTTTTCGAGCCGGGATAAACTCGGGTTGGCAGACTGGTGCTGAAGGGGGTGTAACGGGGACGCGAAGAGTGAGCCCAAGGTGCGTCCTGGCAGTCGGGCGGTCCCTGGGTAGTGCGATCCATGATTGTTATCCCGCGGCTTCTTGGGAAGTGTCATTGGTGATCTACGCGACACTGACGGGGGAAGCAGGGTTTGTGTGAGGAATAAATCTCCAGCTGGATAGGAATTCGATTCGAATCGCCGTCGCTCCCGGTTAGTGAGCACTTGACTCGAGCTACGGCATCGTAGTGTTAATAATGGAACACGGATGGTTATGTGGATAATGTTGGAATGCTAAACCTGAGATGGTAACCTTTGATGTTAATGGTTAACCAAGTGATTGTTTTAGCAATAGGTGCTTACCTAGCATGAATAGGTTATCCTAAAAATGATGCTAAAAGTACTTATCTTTAGTTATTCATAATAACTTATGCCTTTTGCAAATGAGTCAAGCCAGTACACTATATAAAGCCTTGCATGCTCCTTGGTGTCATGTTGTTTCTGGTTTTTGACGGGTAAGTCTAGCTGAGTACATTCTCGTACTCAGGGCGTTGTTCCCATTGTTGTTGCAGATGGTCAGATGTACTACGGGTACTGCTCCAACTGTCTGTATCCGGCGATGGGTGACAACTAGGACCTTGGGCAAAGGTCGTTCTGTTTGTCTTATCTACTGCTTTTGTGGACCATGACTATCTACTGGCACTGTAACTGAACTAAGGGTGTGTGCGTAAAACTATTTGCTTCCGCTACTTTATGTTGAACTATGTTGTAATAACTTTTATTTCTGAACTCCGATGTAACCTACTTTTATGATCAACTTTTTGTATCGTGTGAACTGTGGCTGCTAAATCAGTACGATCTTGGTTGTACGTTGGTTGGTTTGAAATCCTTCGTGATTTCACGGAATCTCGAGTTATACGGGCTTAAGTTTGTTAAATTAACCGCCCCGGTGGAAGATTTTCTTACTTAATCTCGTATAATTACGTTGATCCGTTACAGCTGGCATCGGAGCATGGTTTAGCATGTTACTGTTCACATGAGTATTTAAAAATAAAACTGTGTTTTCAAATGAGCTTTTAAACTTAAGAGTGTGCCAGTGGTCATATCCTTTATGCCCGATAAGGACTCTAGGTGGCTTATTTAAGTACTAACTTGGGGGTTTGCATCATATTTAAAATTTCGTCGCTCATACGGCGTGCTATTTATGAGTGCCATTCACTTGAGTGGTAATGTATGGATCAAATACCTCTACACATTGGTAAGTGAGAGTTGTGAGAGCATGGTCGGATACACTACCGATCTAGGGGAGTGCTTATGTGATTCCAAAGTACTCACGTGCCATGCGCATGTTTGTATGAGGGTATCCAATTGGTGGGGACTTCCGTCATGCAGTGACGATGCCGTCAATAGGACGATGATTCGGGTAGTTGTTACCGTTATACTCGTATCTGGGGATGCGTGTAGAGCGAGTAACTTACTTTACTGCTTTCTTGCATGTTTTCATACTGTGAGGTTTGGGCTGAAGTGGTTTTCTGCAGGTACATAACAGCGCTTTCGAGTAGCACGTATTAGTTACGTTACAAGAGATCGTGTATGCCACCGATTATTCCGATAGTAGTGATTGATTTCCTAAGTTTGTGAGGACGTACGGAACGTGCATGCATCATGTTATGCATTTCATTCATGGCATTGTTCCTCCCCTTATAAGTTGCTTATCTCATTTCGATAAAAAAAATGCCAACTTAAAAATTTGTTCTCACCCCTGTAATAAAATTTTGCTACAGATGGCACGTACCAAGCAGACAGCCCGCAAGTCCACCGGCAGAGCTCCCCGTCATCAGCTTGCTCCGCGCACTCGCCAGCGCCACACTTTTCTTGGAGAGTTTGGGATGCCTACACTCTTGTGGAGAGTGCTCAGCTATGTAGGCTATCCTGATGGAATGGAGCCCCGTTACTTTTGGTCAAATGAGCGGTTGGGTGAAGGACTTTTGGTAACTGTGGAGGCAGTAGTTCGTCCCCGAGGTGATGGTTCTGAGTGGACCGGTTGGTGTTTTGAGTCAACTGGCAGGACCCCTGAAGAAGCCGCTGAGAGGGCAGCCTTTGGGATCCTGAGGGATATCATGGATCGCTTTCCTCAGGAGTTGGCAGCAACTATAGTTGGAGTCTTTCCGAGGGGCAACCCCTCCGCTGACTCGTGGCAGCAGGCAAGGGGCAGATCTCTAGAGATTAGCGCAGCAGAGGCACAGAACAGTGACAACCCTGCTATGAGTGCCATGTTCGCAGTGATGAGGGCCTTCGATGGAGTGGAAGGTAGTCTGAGACGTGTTTCTAGTGCTCTTGGTCAGGCTCGTGATGACCGCCGTCAGCTTCAGAGAGATCACGACGCCGAGATTGAGAGGCTCACTGCTGAGATGGCTCAGTTGACTCGTCAGAGAGATCAGGCCACTCAGAGGACTGTGGTTTTTGAGGGAGATGTACGTGCCCTGAGAGGGCAGCTTGGGCAACTGACCACCGCCCACAGGAATGCAGAGAGCATGTTGGCTCATGTACTTCATCAGAGGAATGAAGCCTGGTCCGCAGAGAATGTGCTGAGAGCTAGACAATTTGAGCTCGAGCAGCGGCTGGCTGATGCAGAAGAGTACAATGATAACTTGCATGAAGAGGTCCATCGGCTGAACAATCAGCTTAACCCTTATGACCTTCCTGGCGCAGCAGAGATGGATTTGGATGCAGACGAAGATCCTGTAGAGCCCGTGGCGCCAGCTGAGGAGCACGACGACGCTGCAGATGGCGACAACGCCAACGTCTCTGACCTAGACAGCGACCACGATGAGTAGGCTAGTTGTTGTTGCGCTAGCTACTAGGTTCCGCTTGCGTGATCTTTTGCGTTGTTGGCACTTGAGCATGTAATAATGAGTAGAAAGACTAAAGCTTGATGTAATGTTGGAAAGCTTGGATGTGTTTGTGACGATATCCGAACGTCAAAAGTCCAGTGTATGTATGCTGGCAACTTGGTTGTAATGAACGCGATGTGTGTGCTTTAAGTAATATAATTAGTGATGTTGTGTTAATTGGAATGACTTATTGTGCCCCTGTTTTATTGTATGAATTTATTCTCTCCAGTGAATTCAGTTCGGCATAATTTTTCATTCGGTTGCAATTTCTACAACAGCACCTAATAATTACTGTTGCTGAAACATGCAGATGCCGAACACTCGCCGTACCGTGTATGGTGCCGCTGAGGCTGGTGGCAGTGCAGCTGCTAATGATGACCGTGATCCACCACCGCCTCCTCCACCCTACACTGCAGAGCAGTTTTTCGCCCAATTCCTGGGAAGCCAACGTAACATGGAGAGCATGCAACAGAATATGGAAGCTGCGTTGCGCAGTATCGCAGATAACACCCGTCGGGGGATAAACCAGGGTGGGCACGAAGCAAACCAGTACAGCAGTTTCAAGGATTTCATGGATACTCGTCCGCCGATCTTCAAGGAAGCCGCAGAACCTTTAGATGCAGAAGAGTGGATTAATACGATGGAAGATAAGTTCCGTGTCTTGAGGATGACTGAAGTGTTGAAGACTGAGTACGCAGCTCATCAGCTTCAAGGTCCGGCAGGAATGTGGTGGAAGCATCACCGCACCACTTTTCCTCCCCACGCCCATATCTCTTGGAGGGAGTTCACTGACGCTTTTCGTGGAACATACATTCCACCTGGTCTGACCGAGATGAAGCTTGGGGAATTCCTGGCATTAAATCAAGGCACGAAGACTGTAACTCAATATCTGCATGCCTTCAATAACCTGAGCCGTTATGCTCCGGACATGGTGGATATTGATGCCAAGAAGATCGCTAGTTTCAAGAGAGGCCTAAGTCCCAAGATGATGAAACATGTGGGTACAAACATGAGGACTAGTTTCAATGACTTCGTTAGTGACTGTCTGAAGCAAGAGAAGAACAACAATGTTTATGCCGCTTCCAAGATTCGTAAGAGGGCTTTCGAGTCGGGTTCATCCCAGTCCAGGGCCCCAGTGGCCAACCGCCCAGCTTATCGGTCGCCTGCCCCCGGTGCAAGGTTTAGGCCACCGCAGAGGAAGAATCAGAATGCTCAGCCACCCCAGAGAAACCAGAAGCCGTTCAAGATGGCATTGCCTCAAGCAAAGACAGGACAAGGCAGTTCATCTGGAACTGTGGCTCAAGTGAAGGGACCGTGCTTCAACTGCAACCAACCTGGACACTTTGCAAAGTATTGTCCCTACCCTAAGAAACAGCAAACGCAGTATCAAGCTCGTGTGCACCACACCACTGTGGATGACATCCCTGAAGGAGAGCCGGTGACAGCTGGTATGTTTTCTATCAACAATCATCCTGCAGTAGTCTTGTTTGATTCCGGATCATCTCATTCCTTTGTAAGTCAAGCATTTGTTAAGAGGCATGAGCAAAAGATAGTTGAATTGGAATGTGCATATAAAATCAGTTCAGCTGGGGCTGATCTGTTGACTAATCAGATAGTTCAGGGAGTAACCCTAAACATATCAGACTGGCAATATAAGCTTAACCTGATAGTCATGCCAGGGTTAGTTTTGGATGTGATCATGGGTATGAACTGGATGAATCAAATGGGAGTTGTAATTGATGTTGGAGGAAGGAGTATCTCTCTTAAGGAACCCAGTGGGGAAGGCACCTTTCGGGTGGTCCTACCTCGGAGGGTAGACCTAGCTAGCACATCATGTGCGATCCAAACTACTCTGCTAGCCCAGATTCCAGTGGTCTGTGAGTTTCCAGATGTGTTTCCAGAGGAGTTACCTGGACTGCCGCCAGACCGAGATGTTGAGTTTGCCATTGAGTTAATTCCAGGAACAGCACCGATTTCGAGAAGGCCGTATCGGATGCCTCCCAATGAGTTAGCAGAATTGAAGAAACAACTTCAGGACTTGCTAAAGAAAGGGTTGATTCGTCCCAGCTCGTCCGAATGGGGATGCCCCGCTCTGTTTGTGAAAAAGAAGAAGGATAACTCCTTACGCATGTGCGTGGATTATCGGCCACTGAATGCAGTGACAATTAAAAACAAGTATCCTCTTCCTCGGATCGATATCTTGTTTGACCAATTGTCCAAAGCCAAAGTGTTCTCTAAGATAGATTTGAGATCAGGGTACCATCAGATAAAGATTAGGCCGTAAGATGTGCCTAAGACTGCGTTCTCTACCAGATATGGTTTGTACGAGTATCTTGTCATGTCCTTCGGATTGACAAATGCTCCGGCATACTTTATGTACCTGATGAATTCGGTTTTCATGCCCGAATTGGACAAGTTCGTGATCGTGTTCATTGATGACATTCTAATATACTCAGAAAATGAAGCAGAACACGCAGAACACCTCAGGATAGTCTTGACTAGACTCAGAGAACATCGACTGTATGCTAAGTTCAGCAAGTGTGAGTTCTGGCTTAGGACAGTTCCTTTTCTCGGCCACGTGTTGTCTGAAAATGGCATTTCTGTAGACCCTAGTAAGGTACAAGAGGTTATGAACTGGAAGTCACCAACTTCAGTTAACGAAGTTCGCAGTTTCCTTGGTTTAGCCGGTTACTACCGTCGCTTCATACCGGATTTCTCGAAGATTGCCAAACCAATGACAAGCCTGTTACAGAAGGATCATAAGTTTGTATGGACAGAGGAGTGCGAAGCAGCTTTCTGTACCTTGCGGAAGTTGTTGACCACTGCTCCTGTTCTGGCCCAACCAGACATAGAAAAGCCGTTTGATATTTTTTGTGACGCATCCAAGAATGGGTTAGGATGTGTGCTAATGCAAAATGGAAGAGTCATTGCTTACGCCTCACGACAATTGAGGAAGCATGAAGTTAACTATCCTACACATGATTTAGAGCTTCCAGCAGTGGTGCACGGTCTAAAGATTTGGAGGCACTACCTATTGGGTAATGTGTGTAATATCTTCACAGATCATAAGAGTCTCAAATACATCTTTACCCAATCCGAGTTGAACATGCGACAGAGGAGATGGTTAGAGTTGATAAAGGACTATAATCTGAACGTGCACTATCACCCTGGAAAGGCCAATGTAGTAGCGGATGCACTGAGCAGAAAATTCCATGCTATTGATGTGCAACCGTTGTTTGAAGAAGGGTTCAATTTGTTACATCCGGCTATGTTGCATAATATTCAGATCAGTTGCACTCTAGAAAGCCAGATCATTGATGGTCAGAAAACAGATAAGGGAATCTTTCATATCAAAGAAAAGATGAAGAGAGAACCCACCAAACACTTTCGCTTGGATGACCAAGGAGTGTTATGGTTCAAGGATCGCCTGGTAGTACCTAAGGATAGAGAGCTTAAAAACAAGTTGATGGATGAGGCCCATCGTTCTAAGCTATCTATTCACCCCGGAAGTAGTAAGATGTACCAAGATTTGCGACCTCGTTATTGGTGGACTAAGATGAAAAAGGAGATTGCAGCATACGTTGCTCGCTGCGACATGTGTTGTAGAGTTAAAGCTCTTCACATGAGACCTGCAGGACTTCTGCAACCTTTGTCGGTACCCGATTGGAAGTGGGATGATATAAGTATGGACTTTATCACTGGTCTCCCCACCACACAGAAGGGCCATGATTCCATTTGGGTAATCGTCGATCGTCTTACCAAGACGGCTCACTTTCTGCCAGTCAAAACCAGTTTCCGACCACCTCAATATGCAGAGAAGTACGTTGCTGAGATTGTCCGATTGCACGGGATACCAAAAACGATAGTGTCTGATCGTGGTTCACAGTTTACCTCTCACTTTTGGGAACATCTACATCAAGGTTTGGGTACTAGTTTGATTCGTAGCACTGCTTACCACCCACAGACTGATGGGCAGACAGAAAGAGTTAATGCAGTACTGGAAGATATGCTTAGGGCTTGTGTTCTATCATCCAGAGGTTCATGGGAATCCTGGTTACCGTTGGCAGAATTCGCTTATAACAACAGTTACCAAGAGAGTATCAAGATGGCACCTTTTGAAGCCTTGTATGGTAGGAAGTGCAGGACGCCGTTAAATTGGGTAGAGCCCGGAGAGAGAAGGTTTTACGGAATTGATTTTGTAGATGAGGCAGAGAAGAAGGTTCGTGTTATTCAACAAAACATGCAAGCAGCACAGTCTCGTCAGAAGAGTTATGCGGATAAGAGAAGAAGACCATTGGATTTCCAAGAAGGTGACTATGTTTATTTGAAGGTTACCCCAATGAAGAAGAAACGGTTTGGAATCAAGAAGAAGCTGTCCGCTAGATATATAGGGCCATACCAGATCATAGAGAAAAAGGGTCCCGTGGCGTATAAGTTACAGTTGCCAGAAGAGATGAGTTCGATCTTTCCCGTCTTCCACGTATCCCAATTGAAGAAGTGCCTACGTGTTCCAGAAGAGAGAATAGAACCTCAGGGTATTCGGATCAAGGCAGATTTGGAATATCGTGAGCAACCAGTTCGAATCCTGGATACCAAGGACCGAGTCACTCGAAATAAAGTAATCACAACCTACAAGGTTCAGTGGAGTCATCATGATGAGAGCGATGCTTCTTGGGAAACGGGAGAATATCTTCAAACCGCTTATAAAGATTTTTACGATAAATGGTTCGTAACTCAAAATCTCGGGACGAGATTCTTATAAGGGGGGGAGGGCTGTAACACCCCTGGGTGTTAAGCATGCATTATCATTTCAAAGCATAAGCATTCAACATCATTGCATGATTAGCATTGTTTGAATTGTAGCCCTTTTCAAATTAAACTTGAAAAACAAATAAATGGGAACCCTAAGTTTAATATAAATGTTAAAAAGTTGGTGTACTTTTGAGAAGTGACAATTTTAAATAATCTAGAATAAATCAACTTGATTATTGGAGCAAATTTTGGATTCAAGTTTTCCTCAAATTCTGTTTTAAAAATATTTAAAATAAATGAGTTTTGATTTTTAAATTAGCTTTAAATCCTAAATTCAAAATCTATTGGGAATTTTGAAAAATGCTCTATATGAAAGTTGTAGAGAATAAAATTTTGAACAACTTTTGTTTTGGGCCAAATTTCTGAAAACCCCTTTTTCATCTCCAAATTTGAATTTCAAACCGAGATTTAAATCTGGAAAATAATTTGAAAAAGAAAAACCAGATTTTCACTTAGTGGGCTTCGGCTTCCCATTCGGCTCGTCTTCGCTGGTGGCCCGGCCCGCGTCCGCGTCGTCCCCCTCCCGCTCCCGCGCGCGCGCGCCCCGCGCATGGCGTCGTGGCGCCGCGGCAGCGTTCGGCCGCCGCGTGGCCGTACGCCGTCGAGCCGAGCGACACGCGCCCTGTGGCCCCCGCAGCGTCCGCGCCCGCCTACTCCCCCTCCGTGCGCTCGTCCGCCTCGTTGCTCCCTCCATTCTCGCTCGCCCGCAGCAGCAGCAGCAGAGCTCCGCCTCGCCATTGCCGGCTCCCGAGCTCCGCAACCGCCCTAGCCACCGCTCCGGCTCACCGCCTCCGCCTCCGTCTTCGCCCTCGCTGCGCCTCGTCATTGCGCATCCGGTGCTCGCCTCGGCCCGCACAGATTCGGCCTCCACCCGCGGTAATGGCTCGCCGGAGTTCCGGCCGAGCTCACCGGAGTGACCCGCTCCGTGGGCCGCACCCCTCCACGCCCTTTCTCGCCCATTTCTCAAGCGCACGAGCACCGCACTTGCACCGCGAGTCTCACCGACCTCACCGCGTGGCCTCTCTCGGTCGGAGCTGGCCGGCCGACGGCGTCCCGCGCCGCCGAGCCGCCATGCTCGCCGGCGAGCTCGATGCCGAGCTCGTCTGGCCACCCACTAGGCACCACTGGGTCCGCGTCGATGAGAGGATCACGATGGTGCCCTCCCCGTCGTCGGAGGACTCGCCGGCGGCGAGATCCCGGCCATCCGCGCCGCCTCTGGCCGGCACCGGCTGACGTGTGGGCCCGTCTGACGCATGGGTCCCGCCTGTCTGTCTCAGCGTTTCGGTCTCTGGTGTCACAGCGGGGTGCACGTAGCGTTTAAGTCCGGTTTTGATTTTCGGTTTTAAAGAAATTGATTTCCAGAAAATCTGAAAAAGGCTTCCAAAAATTGTATCTCAAGAATTATAGCTCCAAAAATCATGAAACAAATTTTGAAATGTTCCTTTTGAATAGATCTACAGTTTAAAAATATTTCATGTTATTTTTGTGACACTTTACTGTGCAATTTTATTTAATTGTTATGTATGCTGTTATCTTAGAAAAATTGTGGTAAATAAAATAATAAAGTGAAAAAGGTGATTCTTGTTGCATTAATCTTTATTAGTGATGTACTTTCTAGGAAAAATACTAGTGAAGCATGTTCTATGGGAAATTTTTGAAGTGTAGTTCAAATGCTTTTAATTGGCAATATTTGTTATTTTTAGTAGAGAGCAAAATTTGTATACAACATACCTGTGATAATTTTTGTAGCATGTTAGTTTACTGTTAGTAACCTAAGAAAAATGTGAAATCTGTTGTTTGATACTTTTTCTAGTATAAAATAATTTCATGCTCACATTTAGGCTATAATTTGTTTATTTTGTACAGGTAGTTTTACATATCCATTTCTCATGAAAATTTAGTGGTAGGTTAGTTAGAGCAAGGGTACTCTACTGTAATTTTTGTAGATTTTTATCTACACCAGAGATAGGTGTTGCTGTACAACCCTAGTTAAATAAGGAATAAATGATTATTCTTTATGAGAAGTCAAGAATAATAAAATATGTTTGGTGTATCTTTGGAGCATCACTATGTCTTGCTGATGTTGTGGATGAGTTAGGGTGGTAAGGTTTGGTTATTTAGAGTCACTTGCTTGTGTAAGGTGTATGATAATTAGTGGAATCACAATGTGCAACCTTTAAGGTACATGTTCTTGGATGACGTAGACGACCTTTTAGAAGATGTAGTTATATCTTAACTGCTCATTCCATGTGCTCATCTGCATCTCATGTCATCAAAGCACCCCATCATAATCCGATGCATCATTCGCATGTACTTATGCACTTGCATCATACAGGATCGCAGGAGGAGTCGCAGGCAGCAGTACCAGAGGAGCAGGCTTGGACGGACCAGCAAGAGCCCCAGGCACAGGAGGTGCCCGAGGAGGAAGAGCCAGGCGAGGAACTGCCGGAGTGCGTCGACCACCATCCTAGCTCGTTCGAAAGAGGCAAGCCCCGGAGCATTATAAGTCTCCTATTTTATAAAAGCTATTCTTTATTACCTGAATTATAGTTATACGTTGTTGCATTAAGTTATAGGAGTTGAGTGAAACCGTTGTTGCATTACTATCCTTGTCCACCAGACTACTGTTACCTTATTAGGTCAGGATCGAGTAAATTGCTTAGCCATGCTTAGATCGGTAGAAGTCGGGTGAATTCCTGTCACCTGCGAGTTATAGGTGAATACCTGTCTAAGGTTAGCAGTATTTGTGAATCTTGATAAGTAACCAAGTGTTAATGGATAAGCAGAGACCGGGCGGAGTCTTATAGGGTTTTGGACTATAGTGATTCCGTCTGTGTCGATTAAGGACCGATCGTTGCTCGTCCCTCTTGTCATGTTGAACGCATGCCTCACATTTAGCTGGCCGAATAAAGTACCTTTCGACCGCGAAGCTAGTGACACTTTTCGAGCCGGGATAAACTCGGGTTGGCAGACTGGTGCTGAAGGGGGTGTAACGGGGACGCGAAGAGTGAGCCCAAGGTGCGTCCTGGCAGTCGGGCGGTCCCTGGGTAGTGCGATCCATGATTGTTATCCCGCGGCTTCTTGGGAAGTGTCATTGGTGATCTACGCGACCCTGACGGGGGAAGCAGGGTTTGTGTGAGGAATAAATCTCCAGCTGGATAGGAATTCGATTCGAATCGCCGTCGCTCCCGGTTAGTGAGCACTTGACTCGAGCTACGGCATCGTAGTGTTAATAATGGAACACGGGTGGTTATGTGGATAATGTTGGAATGCTAAACCTGAGATGGTAACCTTTGATGTTAATGGTTAACCAAGTGATTGTTTTAGCAATAGGTGCTTACCTAGCATGAATAGGTTATCCTAAAAATGATGCTAAAAGTATTTATCTTTAGTTATTCATAATAACTTATGCCTTTTGCAAATGAGTCAAGCCAGTACACTATATAAAGCCTTGCATGCTTCTTGGTGTCATGTTGTTTCTGGTTTTTGACGGGTAAGTCTAGCTGAGTACATTCTCGTACTCAGGGCGTTGTTCCCATTGTTGTTGCAGATGGTCAGATGTACTACGGGTACTGCTCTAACTGTCTGTATCCGACGATGGGTGACAACTAGGACCTTGGGCAAAGGTCGTTCTGTTTGTCTTATCTACTGCTTTTGTGGACCATGACTATCTACTGGCACTGTAACTGAACTAAGGGTGTGTGCGTAAAACTATTTGCTTCCGCTACTTTATGTTGAACTATGTTGTAATAACTTTTATTTCCGAACTCCGATGTAACCTACTTTTATGATCAACTTTATGTATCGTGTGAACTGTGGCTGCTAAATCAGTACGATCTTGGTTGTACGTTGGTTGGTTTGAAATCCTTCGTGATTTCACGGAATCTCGAGTTATACGGGCTTAAGTTTGTTAAATTAACCGCCCTGGTGGAAGATTTTCTTACTTAATCTCGTATAATTACGTTGATCCGTTACATCCGGCCCGTAGTGCCGGCACGGGCACGACACGGTTAATGGGCCGGCACGATGGTGACCCGATTATTTTGGATTGTTGGATTGATTTGCGTCATTTCTGACCGTTGGATTGACTTGCAACATCTCTAAGACTATAACCTAGGTATAAAAGCAAATCCCTCCTCATTCTCTGTCATTTCTCCCTCTCCCAGCCGCCGTTTCTTTTCTCGCTGCTCCTCCCGGCCTCCTTCGGAGTGCTAACTGCAGAAGCCACTTTCTCCCCCACTCGTCTTCTCCTCAAGGCACGGCGGCGGCGCAAGACACAGCTTCGGTGGCTCGACGGTGTTCGCGCGGTGGCGCGGCGTGCTCGGTGATGCGGCGATGAGAGACAACCTCCACGCGGCGGCGGCGCGACGGCCTGGAGCGCGAGGTCTGCGGCGTCGCGTGCGTGGCGGGCGAGGGCACATGGCGTGGCGCGACGACGGCGCACGGCGGCGTGGCGGGCGGGCCAGCACGAGCACTATGGGCCGCCGTGCCTAGAGGCACGGCACGGCTAACCTCCCATAGTGTCGTGTCTGGGCCGAGATGCCGGCACGGCACGTCAGTGCCGCCGTGCCGTGCCTAGGCGTGCCAGTGCCGTGCCATGCCTGGGCAGCCCGTTTGGCAAGTATATCGGAATGAGCTTGTCAGTCCCCACTTGGATGGGCAATCAACAGTAAGTAGTTCTGGCGGAGGTTTTCCTTATTACTAGCTTGTTGATAAACTTCTCAACTTTCTTCAACTTCGCAGGCTCCGCCGCAGTAGGAGGCCCGGCAACACCCACCCCCCCCCCCCCCCCCCCCCCCCCCCCCGCGCGCTGTATCCACCCCTGTTGTGCGACCGATCGTGTGTAAGTTCGGCGGTCTTTGCTCCATTCGGAGGTTTTCCCTTCAATTCCTCAACTTCTTCAGTTGACCGGCTTCATCTCGCGCACACCCACCTTCGCCTTTATCCACACTCTGCTCAGGGCCATCTCCAGTAATTTGGGGGCCGACAGCGAAGTGTAAATTGGGACCCTCATGCTTATCAATGCTGCGTACGGCGTAGCAACAGAATAAATTTAAACGTGGAATTGGGCCGATTCTCCCCTTGTGCATGCAACACGAGACGATCACGCGGGGCGACGACGCGCGCGCATGCCCGTTGCTCCCTGCGCCGAGCCACCTCTAATTCTCTGCCATATCGTACCTCGCCGCCTGCTGCCGCGCGTGCGCACGTACAGCCCGCGAATTGAACTCACACACGTACGCGGAGACTCGCCGCGTCGAGAGGAACTCGATCGAGAGCAGGACCGAACCGTGTACGCGGGGCCGCTGCACGCCACACTGCCACACGATAGACGTCGTCGAAAGGGCATGCATATATTGCGCCGCCGCGCTGGCGCCTTGCATGCATCGAACAGGATATATATGGAGAATTAGTCTGCCGAGTGATGACATAGATACATAAAGGAGTACATCATGCACCCCAGTAGTGATCAGTACTCCTACGTACTGTCCACACATGCATGTCTTCTTTCTTTTGCCCCGTATCAAATGAGTGCACATGAACATAAGCAAGAAAAACAAGAAACAGGAGAAAAGAAGAAGATGCCATGCATGATTCAACAAAGTTATACCATAACACAGGAAAAACAGTTCACACAGACAGGGCATTATGAACGCACCAACGATGCCGCTGCCTTCCTACGGGGAACGGGAACCTGAAATGTTTTCAGAAAAAGAAAAAAGAATATGAATCAAAAACAAGGCAGTGCCTAATGTCTGGCAAACACAATTAACAGTATGTGGCACATGGTAGCAAATCTTTCACCCAAACAGCAGTGGTGTTCTCTATGAAGCAAAGCATATGAAGTATGGTCTCATGGATATACATACCTACTGACGATTTCCAGAAAGAGTGTGCGCCATGGTCCACAACCTCTCCAGTGAATCTCATGGCCCACGACACAAGAGCTTGAGACCGAGTTGGCCTTTCAGGACATGGAGATCAGAGTGTCAGACCCGCGCACACTACATTAAGGTCGTGAACACCGGTTGAGATGAAGATGTTAAGAATCCTAAATTTCTTTATTTAACCGTTGTTTTTCTTCGGCATGCTCCTGCACAAAAGGATAATTCACCATCCACTGCAGGGAATATAACTTGATCATCGGCAATACCACAGACCAACAAAAATTCAACTGATGAAACTAAGGAATCAAGATAATAGACTTCACCATGGACAAAAAAAAAGCAGATTCAGTCAACAGTTACCTCGGGGCAGCAGCCTAGATGCTGACCAACCTCGGCAGCCAACCGGAGGGCACCACGCCGAGTTCCTGCCACGGGGCGGGGCCAGGGTGGGGGAGGATATGCGGCTGCAACACCAGGCCAAGGGCAGTCAGGCAGGGGCTAGGCTCGCCCCGCGCCGCTGCCTAGCTATGTCATTGTCTCCAACCAAACCCTAGCTGGGTCGTGGAAGAGCCAGAGAAAGACGGCCCTGTTCGGCAGGCTGTTTTTTAGCTTATAAGCCGGCTGTGGCTGATTTGCTGTGAGAGAAAAATACTGTTCCACGGCTGATAAGCCGTGCTGATAAGCTCAGCCGAACAGGGGGGAAAACTGGCAGCAATGGCCAGCAAGTACACCAGGCGGGTAAAAAAATCGATGGCAAATCTCGAGTGGGTGACAGAAGGCAATGACAGACACACATCTATAGGGATGTGTTTTTGGCTGGGTCCATTTGCCTGTTCATGTTGAAAAATTTAGAAGTGTTAGGTCATATTTTATAGCATAATTATATCTAAGGGATAAGAATTTAAGTGGGCAGGAGACATTAGGACTAGAGTCTATTTTCAATTCCTTGGATCTTTTATAGATGTATGTAATTACAAAACAGAAGTTGAGTGAAGAAAGGAGGACACAATCTCTACAAATAAATATTACTGCATCAAAATTGATCTTTTTTTAATCTATCGTGCTACTACTTATTAGAATAGTTGTTTTCGCTTGTTGCATACAAAACGGTCCACACGGCGTCGTCTACTTTGCGTCACGCGATCAAGGAGGTGGCGCTAGTGGGCATTTGGGCCTGCATGTCACACAGTTGGACCTGCACTCTTGCAATGTCAAGTGGCAATACCCTCTCCGAGAAGCATCAGGACAGCAGTAGCAGGTGGTCCCGTCCACCGGATCGAAGTGATAGCTGTGCTTGGTGACACAAAAGTTGATGACAAGCTTTCTCTCATCTGATGATGTGAAGTTGATGCTAGCCGTGATAGAACTCTTGGAATCCATCAGGTGATGACGGCCTACAGTGTTCGAAAATCATTACTGTGTATATAATAGCAGCAGCAGCAACATCAACAGCAACAATCTTCACATATACTGACAGCAGCATCAGATCGCCCCTAATACATATGCATTAAAATTCAACAATACAAAGGAGTACTTACATTGTGCTTGCATTGCTAGGGGTCCGAAAAGCATAGCGCTCAAGAACATGGTCAGCATCATGCTATTGGCCCTCATGTTAGATCCGAAACTCAAGGCCGGAAATGAGCAACGATTCAACGAAGAATGGACTTGAACGATGAGGAGAAATTCCTGGCCTCACCTCACCCTTATACATATGGTAGAACGTGCTGCATGTCCGGCACAGATTGACAGCTGCTATACTAGGCCGATACGTGATCAATCATGATAGGTCTATTTGGTACAATAATATTGTTATAACAAGGAAGAGTGGGGCCGTGGCTACACCTCGGCAGCCAGCCGGAGGGCACCATGCCGAGTTCCTGCCACGGGGACCAGGTGGGCAGTGGCATTATACATAGCTACCAATTTTCATATTCCATTTCATGCCGTATCTCACAAGACACAACAGGATGGCTTGATCACGTATCGGCCTAGTGGGGATAAAAATAGAAAAACTAAGGGACAAAGTATAATATATAGAGTTAATTTTGAAGGGAACAAAGGAAAATGGAAATTTAAAACAGCATTGTACATAGCAATAGTGATAATGAAATGATGCCGAAGTGATATAACTTTTATTTGCCATTTTATTTTAGGATGTGTCTCACAGGGGCACAACAACATGGGATAAAAAAACTAGAAAACAAAGGATGAAATTCATATATATAGTTACTAATATCAAGAGAGGACAAAAGATCAGAAATTTAAAACTACTCATAACTAGGGTTTCACAGGACACAACATGATAGGATAAAAATAGAAAAATTTTAAAGGGACATAAAAATTCATGAGAATAGATAGGATAAAAATAGGAAAAATTTTAAAGGGACAAAAACATGGAAAATAAAAAAAAACACTGCTCCGAAGAATTGATCTTGGGACCTCTTGGATGAAAGACTGCCTTACCACTGGGCTGAGAAATATAATGGTAACTATAGTTACAAATCTTAAATATCTAGGATGACAATCAAGTGTTAAGTATGTACACCCCAAAGGGTACGCTATGGCCCACTTGGCATACCCCATGGGTCCGCCCCTGCAGGTGGGGGGAGAATATGCGGCTGCAACACCAGGCTAGGGCAGCCCGGTAGGGGGCCAGGCTCGCCCCGCGCCGTTACCTATATGTCGTTGTCTCCAACAAGACCCTAGCCTCGCGGGCCCTCCACGCCGTGGTTTCTATAGCCGCAGGTGCGGTGACTGCATGCGTCTCCCGCATACGCCGCCCGTTGGGGAATGCGCACGGTCTGTCCATGTGTTCAGCAACCTGAGTAGCGTATGGGTGGGGTGCGGAGGGAAGGGGATGGCAGAGCATGGTGGCGTATAAGCATCACAACAGTAGCGACGGTGGCGGCGCGCTAGGGCTTCAGCGGCTTAGGTAGGAGGTAGCCTCCATAACAGGGATTGGGAGGGTAGACGCGAGCTGGGTTCGTGGAAGAGCTGGGGAAAGAAGAAAACTGGCAGCAGCGGGTACACCAAGCGTTCCGCATGCAGAAACACGTCCATATACATGTGTGTCTGCCATTGCCTTCGGTCACCCACCCAAGATTTTTGCATTGGTTTTTTTTACCAGCTTGGTGTACCCGCTGCTGCCAGTTTTCTTCTTTCCCCGGCTCTTCCACGAACCAACTCATCCACTTGTTGAACTAAATTAGATACTGATTTATTAGCCAGATAGTAAATCCAAACAGGATCTAAGTATTAGCAGTTAAATAGGATCTTAGACTATTTTTTAGCAGTAACTAGCCCATACACGTCAGTGTAGGACTGGTGTACGGCAGCGACGGGCCTTGTGTTTTTGTCTCTTTCGCAAGCTCGGATGCGACATCCGGGAATTGATATTATAATGGTTAAGACGTTAGCTGCTTCATTGCTTGGTAGTGCGATGTCTTCACCTTGGCAAAACTCCAGGAGCACTGAAGAAGAGAACGTACATGAGGATTTCTGTAGCATATGAATTAATATTGCGATGTCAACTGTCCAAAATGCAGCAAATAACATGAGGTAGAGACTCACAGAGAGAGAGAGAGAGAGAGAGAGAGAGAGAGCACGCCAGAGCATCATGTATTCATGTGTGTGATGGATGCCATCTGCTGCATGCAGGGCGTTTTGATTCTTGAATATGAAGTGCAGTTCACAATTTCAATGTTGTACACGGCAAAAGGAGATTAGAACATATGACTTTTTTAGCTACTTGATGATGCGGAACACTGTGGTGCTAGATAGAACTCGTAGCGGAGGAGTTTAGCTTATAAGAGAGAGAGATAGATAGATAGGTCGTCCCAATAGGTCACTTTTCACTCACACCCATATTCAAAAAGCTTTTTTTTAGGCTATTCAAAAGTTTATCAGTCAGTTGGTCTCACTGATGGAGCCAATTTCTGTGATAGCCCAGTTTTGTTTAGAGCACAACAGCCCGCGTCGTGTAGATAGTAATTTTGGCCAGCGCGAGCCTGGCATATGGGCTCGATAGAATAGAAAGCATGAGAAGTGAACCACCGCGTGCTGCAGCTGCATGGGTTTTTTTTTCTGGCTTAACCACTTTCGAAGATCGCATTTTTCATGATCATGGATTTTAAAATTCCCACTTAATATAAGCGCGTTCGTATATATCTCTTCAAGCGTCAGCTTAGAACTGGCTCAAATGCCATTTGTGCATCTAATTTAGTCCGCATCTGCTTCTTGCACGAAATGACTTCTAGCTCGTGTTTATAATCTAAGGATGTAAGAGAACGAAACTAACTTCTTGCGAGTGCATCTTTCATGAGTGGGAGGACATAGAATTTAAACTTAGGATATGCCTAATAAAAATATATCGCGTTCAAGATATGGTATAATCTAAAATATTACTTGAACCTAGCAAGCTACACTACCGGAGACGGCTTCTATGCCGAGTGTCAAATGCTTTGCCGGGTATCTTTTATCGGGCACTCGGCAAACTATGACACTCGGCAAGCTGGGCATGCACTCGGCAAGGAAGTCTTTGCCGAGAGTCCAACTCTCGGCAAAGATTTACGCTCAACAAAGGCACCCTCCTCTGACGGTAGTCACCCAACCATGACCCTTTGCCGAATACTTACTGTTAGGCACTCAGTAAATTTTTTTATTTTATTATTTTTTGTAATTACTTTGCCGAGTGCCAGGAACCTGACACTCGGCAAAGACCTTCGCCGAGTGCCAAACCAGACACTTGGTAAATAATTTTAATTTTTTTGCACCTAAATTTTTTTCAACCTTGCTACAGTACTATGACCTAAATTTTTAAATTTGGTACATTTTTTATGTTTTTTTGCTATATTTAGTTAATTTGTTTCATTGAATTGAATTTTTTTTCGTAAAAAGCAAGTTTGAACTGCAAGTGCATGGAATAATGCAATTTAGCCATTTAAAAAATAATATTCATGCTTTTGAGTGTATTGTGAGGCCGTATCCAGGAACTCACCCGAAATTTCGAACATCTTGTTCACGGAACATGGCCACCGACTTGTGGATGATTTGTTTTTAAATTCTATTAAATGCAAACGAAGTCTGAAAATCACGAAAATTGTCGAGATGTCGTGATATCGTATGTGGAGGCTGTGATAAAAAATTGAGAAGGTTTCAAGTAAGTTGTGACGTACGTTGCTTAAATCCCAGACACAAGCAAGGGTGAGTCCTTGATTATTTCATCCTGGCATATTATTAATAGAGACGGTGACAGGGTATACATCAACCATCAATGTCATGCCTTGAGAAGTTGTACCCGGGTTGCCATCTCATAAGAATTACTTAGAGCTTTCATTGTAGCACAAACTTAATCGGTATCCACTTGGCTTACACATGGATGCATGTAGGCAGACCGCTGGATGGTGTACAGTACATGCAAATCCGAAGCAATCTAGCCTATATTGCTTATGTGGTAAAACAGAGGTCACGAGTGCTTACTTCTTTGTGTTTTGCTTTGTGCAGGACATGCAAAGTGAAGCAATCTAGATGGTGTACAATATATGTAAATGACCTTTGACGGATAGATCAGTATATATTTAGAGAACTCCAAATAAGCACACAGATCGATAGCAACTGAATATATTCCGAGACTGTGAATAAACAGTTAAGCACACATATGGATCCTCGTTTTTTCATGTATTTATAACACAGATGGTTTATAATTTAATCATTGATGCAAAGACAAACATGTAGAATCTTATATGATTTATGCTGTGTACTAATTTCATGTAATATGCAAAACATATCATATTAACTTGTATTATATTGCAAGTGCAAGAAATCTAACCTCATGGGGAGTCCACCATTGGGTTATAAAATGGGTTCACCATTGCAATGGAATCTTTACCCAAAGTGTTTCGGCGTAGTATAAAACTAAAAAATCACCCTCAACTGCTCTAGTAAAAAAAATCTGACAAAAAATACACAACTGTCATGACGATCTTCCACATATTCTCCGATCAAGCACGCATGACTCTAAATTCTAACCATTCTATCTCTCCATTGGAACACAAAGTCATACATTTTCACTAATGTGCCAAAATCACAGTCCAAGACATTGGGGAAAAATTCCAAAAGTGCTCACCTTGAAGTACATGAAGAAGGGAAACTTAACAAGTTCCTATAGGATTGGATACAGGACCCCCCTTGTTGATGGCGTCCATCATCTCATAGCTCCAGCAGCAGTCCTCCACCATCAATGTGTACTTCCTCGCAGCCTGAAACAGATCACACCACAACCTCAGAAGTCAGAACCACGTCAACCAAATCATCCCCTCCCCACCACCACCACCACAAAAAAAAACAGGCAGGCAAATCGAAAAACTAATAGAGAATATGATGAAGAGGGGATGCTCGGGAAGCTGCGGTAGCTCACGGCTACGTCGAGGCTTCAGGTGTTCACAAGGATCTCGATCTCAGCTAGGTGGAGGCTCGTCCTCTCCAATTCTTGCTTGGGCAGGGGCATTCTAGAAAAAAATATTGTAATTACTAATTAGATTGACATCCTCTACTATGCAACAACAATGCATAATATGTTCTCTTAGAGGATACAGATCATTTAAAGAATGTAAACAGCTAAAAGGTCATATGTAAATATCAGCTTGGATGCTGCTACATAAACTTGACTTCGGAGTGGCACTGTCTCAGTATAGGTAAAATCTCATTTTAAGTTGGTGAAAGGTCTTAATGGCTAGAGGGGGGTGAATAGCCTTTTAAAACTTTCTACAAAGACAAGCTAAACAAGTTTATCAATATAACAAATAGCGAGATGCGAGTTTTGCTTAGCCTACGAGGTGTTTGCAAGCTGTCACAGAACCTCCTAATTATGATGGCCCACATGTACCTGTCATCGTCATAATGACCTCTGACAGCCGTACTTATGTTCCTCATAACTTAAAAGGCCTGCTTTCCTCCGAACAGGATCCAATCACAGGAGTATTGCAATATTACAACAGTTTATTCAAAATATTCAACAGAGTAAAGTAGCGGAAATCTTACAATAACTTAAGTTTACAAACCAGTTTTTCAAACCTCAAACCTTATATAGCCTTATTACAAACCAGTAGTAGAGAAGTATCGGTAGTAACTTTATTATATCACACAAACGAGATGCCTTGCCCAAAGGCCACACAGTCTACTCGTCTTCACTTTCTTCAGCCACAACGGTCATGCAACAAGGCTCGAAGCAGACTTGTTCATGAACCGCACCTGCAACAAGGGGTTCAACAAACCCTGAGTACGAGAGTACTCAACAAGACTTACTCGACTAAGACAAAGACTCCAAGGGCATGCTAGCTTTAAGGAATCAAGGTACGGATAATCCAGAATCAAATTTTCTTTTGCAAAAAAGCTTACTAAAGTAAATCCTTACATTCAATATTTTACTTTTACCATTGATGGTTTATTAACCAACTCTAGGTGATCCTAATCTAGATCAAAGTAATTATCATCAAAATCTTTCTCATTCTTTCTTTCAATTCCAGTTCTTAACTACGATGTTGGTGCAAGGCCAAGACTCCTTTCTCATGGAGCAACGACGATTCGAACCGCTTCATTTACCTAGCTGGGGATTTCTAACCACACGACATATGTAGAACCGAATCTCGCATATATCAACTCTTACCCGAGTAACCCAAAACTAGAACGTGTCCATCGCTACCCGAGAGCACAGTACTCCTCGAACCCGGCCCAATTCTAGCCCCGAGGGTACACGTTACTCTCGTCATCTCTCCACTCCCAGTGTGAGGTTAGACATTCTCGTAATGGACTAGCCGAAGTAAGGCTTTACCCGACATGGGTACATGGCTAGTACTAATAAAAACTCCATGACGCGAGGGCCAACAACGTACGGTCCTTAACTGATAAGGCGAAAACAATACATTGAGACTCCTCTCCCAATGCAAGTTAGCAGTGGCCAAACCACCCGCCCGATCTTACAAGTTCATTCTTATATTTCAACATTCATTAAGTATGCCGTCATGGCCAAGTAAACATTTCATTTAAAAGCTTAACTTCTAAGCATAGCGAAGCATACTACGCATTTTCAGTAAAACAGGTATCAAGGTTGATATCGCAATAATCAAGGATGATAATGTATCAAGTGGGTTATCACTCAACTCCTAATTACTTAATGTAGTAAACCATAGTATAAATAATAAAGATTTGTAAATATCAAGGTAGGTTTAAATGCACCGGGGCTTGCCTTGCTCTGACACGATGACTGACTCAGACTCGAGGACTCCAACGTCTGGTCCGAAACCCACCGATGATAGCTCTTCTCCGGAAGCTTGTTCGGCAACTGTGACTTCTTTGAAAGCAGGAACTACACGAGTACATAACATACTTTAACATGATGCTCGATGATAAACATGATGCTTGATGATGATATGCCATGAGATACGACTTGAGTACAACTTCCCTTCACGGTACAGTCGCAAACAGAAAACCTACTTACTAGTAGCGACAACTCCAGCGATACCAACTTTTATCACTAAGTTATTAACGAGCTCAAACATGAATTTAAGGTGCCAAAGATCATCAAAGAGTAGTGATCTAAGGACATCACTCAATCAAAAGGGCACACAACACTTAAAGTTATCAATTTAACATTTATTTATTATTTAACTAATTAGGGCATAATTAATAGTTGATCAAACTTTATCTAAACAAGCTTAAACTTTTTCTATAGATTAAAAATGACTTAAAACAGGGTCATAATAAATTTCATAATTTTTGGATTAATAAATTAATTATTAAAAATCATGGAAGTTGCATTTATTCTTTATTAGAACTAATTAAATCTACTGCACAAAGTACTCAAATTCATGATTTAACATTTTTCCTAGATAGTTTACACATTGAGAAGCTCACACAAAAATTTTCAGGAATTTTGGAGCTCTACACAATTTTTAGTGAAATAAACAAATAGTATCACTATTCATAATTTTGAAAAAGAAAAACAAAATCGAACTCGGGCCGATTTTCTTTTCTCCCTCCGGTCCAGCCCAGCCGAGCGGCCCACGCGCCCGCGCGCTCGCCCGCGCTCGCGAGCTCGCGCTCGGCCCAGCATAACGCCCGCGGCCCAGCAGCGCGGCCCGCTCCACGCGCGCGTGTGCTCTCTCTTTCTCTCGCTGACAGGCCGGTCCCGCTTGTCATCACCTTCCCCTCGTCCTCCCGCTCACTCCCGCGCGCTCACTCACCCCCGCGCGGTGGCCGGCCGGTGACCGGAGCTTCGGTCGACCAATTGACCCTACCATCACCATCTACACCTTCAAACGACTCCGTTTTGCTAAGTTGCACCATGGTTCGAGCTCTAGTGACCTGCGAGCGACGGCGATGGCAGCACGGTGGACACGGGAGCAGCACGCCTGCGCACACAAAGCGGTAGAGACTAAATTAAGGGGGACGGAAAGCATCAGTGGCATACCACGAACACGAAACCATGATCGGTTGAAGCGGGGAGGCACGGGAAGTGGCTGGCCACGTGAGGGCGACGGTGGTGGTCGGTCGCCGGAGGTGAGCACGGGAAGCGGTGGCTGCGGCGATCCAGGCAGAGTCAAGCTAGCTCGGGTGGTTCACGAGGTGCGCGAGGATGAGGCGGCCCTATTGGTGCGGTTTGCGTGGCCGAAGGCAGCTTGGCAGCGGCAACGGCGAGCGGCGGAGCTGCGGTGGCGGCGGTGGCGAAAACGGAGAAGAAAAAGGAAACACGGTGACCTCGA
The DNA here is from genome assembly GCA_038087645.1 of Saccharum hybrid cultivar R570. Taxonomy (NCBI): domain Eukaryota; kingdom Viridiplantae; phylum Streptophyta; class Magnoliopsida; order Poales; family Poaceae; genus Saccharum; species Saccharum hybrid cultivar. The sequence goes on along the minus strand of JAQSUU010000493.1, from coordinate 5,560,905 downwards.
CGTATTTATAGGCCTAGACACGGTGTTCGGCTCTGGAAGGCGCGCGTCGTCGCGCTAGCGGTCCTGGCGCACGCGAAGGCCGTGGAAGCCGTCCGGCGGCTCGCCGGCGCCCATACCGGTCGGTGGCCGGCCGCCATTGGTCGGGCACTGTAGCACTTCCCCCCCTAAAATTTTGAAATTCAAACTATTTTCTCAAATTACTCTCAAATTCATGTGGAAACTTGAAAAACTCCCACTATATGAAATCTTCAGAATTTCAAGCTCTACAAGTTTTGTATTGAGCACTTTTTCAAATTCTAACTGGATTTTGAAATTTGAGTTTAAATTCAAAAGGGGACACATTTTGGGGATTTGGTAATTTAGAAATTACTTTGGATTTCATATTGAAACTTCAAAATCTCTGAACACCAAAGTTGTATATCTAAACAAGACCTACAACTTTTCTGTTCAAAACATTTTCAAATTTTGCCTCCATTTTGAAATCTTAGTTTGGGGACAAAAATGAGTTAAATATGAAATTTGTTTATTTTCAAAATTGCTCCACATTTTATACTAAAACTTTGAAAACTCAAAACACCAAAGTTGTAGCCCTTGAAAAGTTCTACAAACTTGGTTTTAAACTTTTTCCCAAATTTTTCTTAGATTTTGAATTATTTCAAAAGGGGTAAAACAGGGTTTTGAAATTTAGGGTTTTCGGAGGAATTTTCAATTGGAATTTGTTGCTACTTTGATTAGTGATTACTTAGTGATCAAACCATCATCCAAGGGCATCATTTGGACCAACATGACATGGTTGACCAAATGCCACTCTTGGTTGACCAATTTAGCTTTTGAAATTCTTTTACATTTTCCCCAAATTTGAATTTAAATTTGAATCGGAAAACTCGTGACAAGTTTTTGGACTCCAACTCAAACTCAAACTTGGAGCTTCATTTTATGTGTTGTACTTGAGCTCATACCCTACACTTGACACTAGTGTGCAACACAGTCACACACTTCAAATTACGCAGGGTATGGACTAAGTATTTGCGGTGGCATTCGAAAATAGGGTTTTCATTTCGGATCACACCACGGAGAAGCACATCCAATCTAGATAAGTAAACTTGTTTTAGTTGATGCATAACAAGGTTGACCTAATCATGGATGCTTTGCGATGCATTATGATGACATGGCAGATTAATTAGCACTATAACACCCGGGGTGTTACACAAGCCACCTATCCAATTCATAATTCTAGTAAATTTGCACTCAACCGCACAAGTCAAACCGAGAAGGAAATTTCAACAACAACTAGCAAGCTACACAAAGAGCTACTCTAGCAAAGCTAACTAGCTAGCAAAGGTAACTAAGAAGATAATGCGAAGTTGAGTTAGGAGAGTTTCACCGAGGGGCGAAGTATTGAGCCAACCAATATGATCAACAATGAATACCAAGACAACCGAACACCGGGATCAATCAATCACAATATGAAAGTGATGACACAAGATTTATCCCAAGGTTTACGTGCTTGCCGGCACGCTAGTCCCTGTTTGTGTCCCTCTTCACCACGTGGTTCGGTGGCTAATCGGTCTCACACCGAGCCTCTCAAAAGGCGCCACAAGAACCTACCAAATGACAAAAGGTTGCAATGACACGAGCAATTTACTAATGTTACCTTTGGCGCTTCGCCGAGGTAGGCACAAACCCCTCACAATCACCGGAAGTGGCCAAGAACAATCACCAACTCTTGCCAACGCCTCCAAGCTGCTCCAAGCCGTCTAGGTGGCGGCAACCACCAAGAGAAACAAGAATCCCGCAGCAAATCAACCACCAAGTGCCAACTAGATGCAATCTCACAATGCAAATGCACTTGGATCACTCAATCTCACTTCGAATATGCAAAGAAGCAAGAGAGATGAGTGGGAGGGGAGTTGCTTAGCTCAAAGTGCTCAAGAGTATGTCAAATGTCGAAGAGAGGGAGCCTTGAGCCGGCCAACGAGTATTTATAGACGTACCCCTTCGAATATAGCCGTTAGGAACTTGAAACAGCCGAAGTCGCGCTGACCGGACGCGCTGGTCAAACTGACCGGACGCGCCGATCGCACAAAACCTACTCCGCGAAACACTGACCGGACGCGCCCCATGCAACGACCGGACGCGCGAAGCTCGACCGGACGCACTGGTCCCGTAACAGACCGGACGCGCTGGTCAAGCCTGAGCAGCGCACAACGAAACAGCGACCGGACGCGCTGCAGAACTGACCGGACGCCACAGTTCCAACGTCCGGTTGGAGTCCAGTAAGCTCCCTGATCGACCGGACGCGTCCGGTCGACCGTGACCGGACGCGCCACCGCGTCCGATCAAAAAACCGAAACACGCGTAGACGCTGAACACTGACCGGACGCGTCCGGTCAAATAGAGACCGCGTCTGGTCCAGTGTCCGGTCACCACTGTGACCTCTGTTCGCCTTCGTTTCTTTTCCGACTTCCAGCGTAGTGGAAAATAGTCGTTTCAACTCCTCGAAAACGCCTGAATCCCGCCGACCGCTCAAATTCCAACGCCATCGCAAATGTGCTAACACCACCAAGTGATCACGTCATGTGTGAGTGTGTTAGCATTTTCACAATCATTTTTCGAGGCGTTATTAGTTCTATCCAAATGCATATGATTATGAAATGCACACCTAGAGGCACTTAAGAGTTCAATAGCCGCGTCATTTCCCTCTTTATAGTACGGCTATCTATCCTATAATGTAACCACACCCACTAGGTGTCTTGGTTATTAAAACACAACCCTTAAGCATATACCTTTGCCTTGATCACGTAGGGTTGCGTCCAAATCCAAGTGTGGCCATCATGATCACCATGTCCATCTTGCCACCAACCTTGGAATGTACTCATCCTCATATGCTACATACAACTTATGCATATGATTAATACTTAGGCATTGTCACTAATTACCAACACCAAACATAGGACTTTCAGTTGGTAATCACTAATTTTGTCTCATATGCAGCAGTAGTAAAAGAATTAATTAGAAGCAAACAAAAGTTTCCTTTGGGCTGATAGTGCCATGGTACCTAACAAGTGAAAAGCAATTACAAAAAAAAGGCACTGCCACATCTCTGTAAGATTATAATCGTAATCTACAGATAGAAGCCAGGTAATAAGCTAATCAATTAATTTATGCATCTGAACTTTGAACCAAAGTTTTCTTTCTAAATAATGTATCTAGAAGGCAATCTAAAATTACTCACATATACTAATTGTGTTCATCTACTCTCCTCTGTAATTGGATGATTACCTGAAAAAACTAACAAAAGTCACAAATTGTTTACAGCTTAAATGACCCCAATATTCTCACATGAATCAAGCACTGAGAAACTTGAAAGGGCGTCCATAAAAAGGAGACATTTTTCTATGTGGTCCGTGCAATGTTGTTGGACCAACTAATAGAAAATAGCTCCTGAAATATGCCTTTGCAGGTTCTGGTGCAGAACTGGAATAACACATCTTCACTAATCTTTACAAAGCTCCATATACAAGGATCTTTTTTTTTGAAACTTCCATATACAAGGATCTAGCCAAGTACAAAGAGTTGTGTAAATACTTGTAACGTCCCAGAGTCCAAACGGCTCAGATCCACTCTGCACGCTAAATGAACCACACCTACCACCATCCCACTTACGCTTTCGTCCTCGCTTCGTGTAAAAGGATTAACCCGGGGATGGTGAGATGGACTCTAAAAGCCTTATATGTTGGTCTATCCCACTCTAAACAACTAAGGTGAGACTAAACTCTCCACAATATCTCATAACATTCACATGGACCACTATGATCTAAATTCCAAATTGGGCGGGGTGTGACAATACTGATACACCATAGAGTGATGGGGTCAAAGAATGGAAAGCAGTTCCTTGAGTAAGCTGTAAGGATAGACGTAAAAGTCAGGAATCACCGTACAAAATAGTTGGAGACTTGTTAAGCTGATAGTTTTTTTACTGTTGTTAAGCTGATAGTACCTGGTTTTGAACAAGAACATTGTTCTGATTGACTTTGCCCACAACCCATGCTAAAGTAGTTCTTATTCTTTCATCTGCATTACTAAGTTCCCAAATCAATGAAAAAAGGCCTTCAATTTTGGCGAGGTCTAAAAACAAATTGATAAAATCATGTCACCATAAGAATCTTGTATAGAAAAATAAGTACAATTCTTGGTTTTGCACGGGCTGATAAACATTATTAGAAATGAACTGCTGATCTTTATGAAACAAGGAAAAGGAGACTTGAAAACACAGTTTTAACTTTCAGAACAAATACATTTGAGAACAAATATGAGCACATTAATTGCTTAACTCATGGAAGGAAAATAAAATGAGGTTGACTCGAACCTGTTGCTGCCTCTTGTATCCTTGTGCAGTTGTGCCTGCAGCCACCATCCATGCGTGTAGTCTTCCTTGTAGTGCCAGTGTGCCCTCTTCGCGTCATTTTCTGATCGGTACGGCAGCAGCAGCACGAACACGTCTGCCAGCATCTCAGCCACGGCAGCAGCAGCACGAACACGTCCGCCAGCATCTCAGCCACGGCAGCAGCAGCACGAACACGTCCGCCAGCATCTCAGCCACGGCAGCAGCAACACGAACATGTCCGCCAGCATCTCAGCCAGCATCTCAGCCAGCATCTCGTGCAGGTCATCCACTATGGCTAAGATGACGAGGTTAAAGCAGGTGAGGCAGCTGGCCGGCTCGAAGTCGAGGTCGCCCGTGGTGGCCAGGTTGAAGGCTCGGCCAAGGCTCCGAGCTCGAACACGGCCTGGCTGCGCACTGGATCGGCCTTGCAAGGCAGGGGCACCCGGTGGCCTGTGGCCTCGAGGCGTTGGGAGAGGAGAAGTCGCTCGATCTGGGGCCGTAAGAACCACGCCTGGCTTCGCGCCCCGTTATCCGTGGCAAGCACGAGACAGAGAGAGAGATTGACTAACCAATGAGACGGCAGCGACGCGATCTCACCGTGGGAGAGGACCGAGACAATGGCGTTCAGAGATGTCGGGGAGGCAATGTGGCTCCTGGACTCCTCGCCGAGCAGGAAGAACACGACCAACACGGCCAAGATCTCATCCAGCGCGACGCCAGATGCGGTCAACGGGCGACAGCCAGTAGGCAGCAGGGCTTAGCCGCGGGCCGCGCAAGGTCGTCCAGTAGGCAACGGAACCCATCGCCCCTCCTCACCACAAGCATCTCCCTCAGTCCCTCGAGCAGGGCTGGCGGCGGTGCGAGGCAAAAGGCGAGGGCTCACGAGGCCGAGGATGTTACACGGGTGGACGAACCTAGCGAGGGCAATGGAAGGCTGATGGAGGATGTCACAATGATTTGGATGGATCAGTGCTGCCTCGGTTCCATCGCACGAGGGGGTGCAGTGATTGCGGCTTTCCGTTTTTAGAGCGACACGACCGATTCCTTGCGCGGGCGGGAGGCGGGGATCGCAGGGGGAGAGGGAGCGACACGAAGCGAATGTCGCACGAAACGGCAGTCTTCCTTTTGTTTTTTTAGTTGTAGGAGATATATAGTAGAACATGCTGCATGCCCGGCACAGATTGACTACTAATATGCGCCAGCAATAGCTTTTTGTATCGCTAGGAGCATGCTTTGATTATTTGCCGTCTAATAGTTAGCTTGTTCGGATTGTATCTATTAGCTGCTACTTCCTCTGTTCCAAAATAAATCAACTCCTAGAATACGTAACGCTATAGAAAAGAGTACCAACATCTATGACATAAAATGAGCATATTATGAAAATGTATTCTTTTTTAGCAAAGGGAATGGGGACTTATATTAAATCTTGGTATAGTACATTCCCAAATTATACATGATAAAATCTGAAATAAAGTACATAATATTTTATCCAGATTCTTTTATCGTCTTCTTTCCCAATGACTTCCCTCGAACACCGGAGCCAAAGTGCAATCCTTATGCCGAATTCAATGACTAACTCCAAAACATTAGACATGTTGCAAAATCCAACTCTTCGGAACCAGTCCCAAATGCATCTAAATCGCTGAAAGATATCATCACTTGCATCGTCGAGTACGACATAAGATGCAGATTCATCACCTCGAGACCTTAATTTCCTCTCTGCGACCATCAACAATGAGATCAATGACCCGAAATTGCTATCTTTGTAGGGAGCTTCCAGAAGCACCCTTCCCATTGCACATAAAAGGCCACAAATTGGACGCCTGCCGATGAAATCAACACTTGCAATGACGATCTCATCGTGGCAATCACTAAAATCATCGCAGGACATATGATCCCGACCGAAAATCATTTGATTTTGCCAGAATTTTTTTTTGACTCAATCCTAAAACACTAGAAAACTGCGGAAAAAAATGGTTCCCCTCCTCTTCTTGTCTCCGGTAGACGCACCGGTCGAGCACACACATCTTTCATGAGTGTGAGGACCTAGAATTTAAACTTATGATATGCCTAATAAAGATATATCGCGTTCAGGATATGTTATAATCTAAAATATTATCTGAACCTAGCATAATAAGCTAGCACCAGTCAAGCACAGGAATGACTTAGAGACCGGGGTACTTAAGGATGTTGGACTTTTTTTTTGTTTGGACCTCCTAGATCTAACTAGTACTAACAATTTTGACGAAATCTAGAGTAGGCCTAGGCTTATATGGTGTAAGGCTACGAGCGCCCCTATTCATGAGACGTGCTAAGATGATTTAAGGTCAGGATTCAGTAATCTTACACTGAGATACCTGTCACGAAGGTGACCACGCTACCTGAAGAAGCTCACGAAGGAACCGGAACACTACAAGAAGAAAAGCAGGTGAGGAAGCGAGAGATCCTAGTGTCCTTTGGGCCAAGGAGAAAGAAAGGACTGAGCGGGCTTCAAGGCCCAATCCCCTATTCACTGGACCAGAATGGCGTTGATTGAGCCCAGTTTTAATTTTCGTTTAAGAGAGTGTTGGAAGAGGAGAGTCGTTCTTGACTGGTATCCGTTATCTAAGAGACCGTTTGGATCTTTGGCAGTTCAATCGTGATTTGGTTCTCCTTCTCCTGTTACTTTTCTTGCTCTTGGGTTGAGATTTGATTCGGGACGGTTAAGGGGCAATCTTAGCAGTGCTGCCCGTCCTTGGTTAGATCCTGAGCTTTAGAGTTGAGAGTATAGATGGTGCGCAAGAAGGGGAAAGAGAAGGAGTCTGCAGCTTTGGTGGCGGGGGAGCCTCCCTCCCCGGTTCCTGGAGCTGGCAGAGGAAATGAAAGAATCTGTGAAGAGCAACCACATGGAATGGAGGAGCAAGTCTCAGATTTATTTGGTAAGCTGAATCTAACAGCAAAAGAAAATGATACTCTAGTTTTAGAGGACTCCATAGATTTAGATTTAGCTCTAGTTAACCATGCTATGATTGGAAAGGTTCTTGCACCAAATCCTTTGCAGTTACAAACTATAATGTCTGTTATGAGGGCAGCTTGGGGTAACCCAAAAGGTCTTTGTGGCGAGAATGGTTGGGGATAATCTTTTTGTTGCTGAATTTGATTCTGTGTTAGACAAAAATAGAGTTCTCAATGGTTCACCATGGTTCCTAGGTCGACAATCTGGTGGAAGACATGCTATTATTCTACAAGATTTTAATTATGATCTATGCCCAAGTGATGTAAATTTTGATGAATTGGCTATTTGGGTGAATATTTTGAATCTTCCCTTTGGGCTACGAAATGAAAAGTGGTGTGTTGAACTGGTAGGAAAAATTGGTAAGAAGGTGTTGAAAGTTGATTTGGATAATCAAAAAAGGGCAGTGGGGAAGGATCTTAGCGCCAGAATAATTATTTCGTTGAAGGAACCTCTGCCGCGAGGTATTTCTGTGTACTCATCTAGGAGACAAAGAAAGGAATGGTATGATGTGGTATATGAGAGGGTTCCTTTTTTCTGTTTCTCATGCGGCATTATTGGCCATTCAAAAATTGAATGTCCTAACCTAGCTAGTCGTGATGAAAATGGTTGCCTGCCATACTGTGAAAAGCTTCATGCTCCTAAGGAGAGAAAGATGAAGAACTTGGGCGAATGGTTTGTTCATGGGGATTCTTCTAGATGGAGTAATTATGTAGGAACGTGGGGAAGTTCAGAGTCTAATAGATCTGCTACAAGAAGGAGTGATGTCAGTGACCAATATTATAAAAAGGAAGCAGAGGACGATGAGGAAGTTGAAGCTACCTCGCCAAATAGTGACCAGGGATATCTTGCTGATGCTAGTCGAGCAGATGATATTGTGTTGGATGATATCCCGATTGATGATAATCAAAATCCTCTACATTCTAAAAAACGTAAATTTAATGGGAGCTTATTGAAGGTTAAATTAGTGAAGGAGGATGGTAATATCATGCGAGGCTATGAGAATTCATCTTTGGCCTTGGTGCCGTGGAGTTCAGGGCATTCTCCCCCACAAGGAACAATGGTCGATGATGATGCTTTTGAGAGTTCTAAAAAGTTTAAAAATAAAAACGCGGGGCCACAGCAGCAGCCTCGCGTGCAAAAATGAGACTGATCACTTGGAATTGCCGGGGATTGGGGAATGGCCTAGCAATTCGAGGACTTCTGGACATCCAGAAGCAGGAGGCACCGGATGTCCTTTTCCTGTCAGAAACTAAACATGATGGGAAATGGATGGAATGGTTGAGATGGAAGCTTCGAGGACTTCTGGACATCCAGAAGCAGGAGGCACCAGATGTCCTTTTCCTGTCAGAAACTAAACATGATGGGAAATGGATGGAATGGTTGAGATGGAAGCTTCAAATGCCTAATCTGGTAACGGTTGATAGTGAGGGAACAAGTGGTGGATTAGCTTTGTTTTGGAGAAGAGGAGTTGATGTAGGGGTTAAAAGTTTGTCTAAATATCATATCGATAGTATCATTCAAGAGGAGGATGGACTACAATGGAGATTTACCGGTATTTATGGTGAGCCAAGATATGATGAAAAGGAAAATACGTGGGAAACAATGCGTATTTTAAAGAAAAGATTTGACTTGCCATGGCTGTGTAGTGGAGATTTCAATGAAATTCTATTTGGATGTGAAAAGGAAGGTGGTCCCCCAGATCAGAATCTAATATGCAAAGGTTCAGGATGGCTCTAGAGAACTGTGGTCTCCATGATTTGGGTTTTGTGGGCGATCCTTTTACATGGCAGAATAATCACCATTTGGCTTCAAGCTTTACAAAGGAGAGGCTTGACAGAGCAGTTGCCAATAGTGCTTGGAGGTATATTTTCCCACTGGTTAAAGTAACTAATGGTGATCCTAGACATTCAGACCACATGCCAATTATAATTGATGTGGGAAGGAAGGACTTTAGGGGCTGGAAAGGGCAGGCAGAGATATTACCAAAGTTTAAAGCAAGGTGGTTGGAGGAGGAAGACTGTGAGGTCAAAGTTTTGGAGGCATTGAGGGCTGCAATGGAGGAAGGACGTATCTGTGTGATGGAGATACAGAAAAAGGTGTTGGGCGAATTAAAGGAGTGGGACAGTAATGTGTTAGGTGATTTGGACAAGAGAATTAAGAAAAGTGAAAAGAGAGCTAGAGACGTGGAGGCGCAAGGAAATCTCTCAAGAATCGATTAACCGGGAACATTTATTGTGTTATAAGCTTGAACGCTTGCAAGACCAACAAAATATTTATTGGAAGCAATGAGCTCATAACACCTAGTTATTGAAAGGGGACCGGAATACCAGTTTCTTCCACGCTTTTGCTTCAAAACGAAGAAGGAAAAATTATGTTACAAAATTAGTGGATGACAATGGAAATGTGGCGGCAAGAGAGCAGCTCAGGAGTTTCATTGCTAACCAATATCAGAATTTATTTATGTCTCATGCAGATTCTTCTTTTGCTGAGGTGTTGAACTATGTAAACCCAAGAGTTACATAGGAAATGAATGAAGCTCTACTGCAACCATTTCCAGGGGAGGAAATATGGAACTCTCTTGAAAGCATAGGGGATTTGAAAGCCCCTGGTGCTGATGGTATGCCTTCCATATTTTATAAGAAATTCTGGTCTCACATAGGTGAACGAGTAAAACAGGAAGTCCTTGATGTTCTCAATGGAGGACCAATGCCTAATGGGTGGAATGATACAATTATTGTGTTGGTACCCAAAATTAATTCACCTAAGATGCTAAAAGATATGCGGCCAATTAGTTTATGCAATGTTTTATACAAGATTATTTCAAAGGTGCTTGCTAATAGGCTGAAGGTTTTTCTGCCTGATATTATCTCCCCTTCTCAGTGTGCTTTTGTGCCTGAAAGGCTAATTACAGACAAAGTTTTGATTGCTTATGAATTAACTCACTTCTTGAATTCCAGAAGAAGAGGGAGGGAAGGGTTGGCTGCAATAAAACTTGATATGAGTAAAGCCTATGATAGAGTGGAGATGATTTTTTTAGAGAAAATAGCGAGAAAGATGGGTTTTCATGATAGATGGGTGCATCTTATTATGAAGTGTGTGTCCTCGGTTACCTATAGGATTAAAGTTAATAATTCCTACACTCATCATATTGTTCCCCAACGGGGTTTAAGGCAGGGTGATCCACTCTCACCTTACCTTTTTATTATTTGTGCATAAGGGTTTTCAGCGTTACTACAAAAAGCTAAATGTCAAGGCAAACTGGAGGGCATCAAAATTTGCCGAGAGGCACCAAGAGTCAACCATCTATTCTTTGCTGATGACTCATTGATACTAATGAGAGCAAGTGCAAGTAATGCACAAGAACTAGGGCATATCCTGGAAATTTATGTAAGGGCCTCAGGGCAAGTTATCAATAAAAATAAGTCATCAATTATGTTTAGCCCAAATACCAATCAGCAATTTAGGGATCAAATGAGATCTACACTCTATTTTGGCTGAAACAAGAAGTGAACGTTATCTGGGGCTGCCGGTTTCTGTTGGTAAATCAAGAAAGAGAACCTTTGAATACATTAAGAAAAAGATCTGGATCAGAATTCAGGGCTGGCAGGAGAAATTTTTATCGAAGGCTGGTAAAGAAATTCTTATAAAAAGTTGTAGCGCAGTCTATCCCAACCTATGCCATGTCCTGTTTTGATCTTACAAAAGGATTATGTGATGAGCTAAGTATGATTATTGCACGATATTGGTGGAGTCATCAAGACAAAACAATAAGATTCATTGGCTAAGTTGAGAGAAACTTTCCATATCAAAAAAGAAGGGAGGACTTGGCTTCCGTGACTTACATCTATTCAATATGGCTATGTTGAGCCGACAAGCATGGAGATTACTTACCTATCCTGATTCTCTTTGTGGTCAGGTTTTAAAGGCAAAATATTTCCCACATTCAAATATTCTCCATTGTACATATCAGTATGGTAGTTCATATACATGGAGAAGTATTTTGAAAGGGGTGGAGCTGCTGAAAGAAGGTCTCATATGGAGAATTGGCAATGGTGAAAATGTTAACATTTGGGAGGACAAACGTCTGACAAGAAAGCTGGCAACGCCTCGAGGAGCGAACATCCTGTCTATAGTGAGTGAGCTTATTAATCCTATAACAGGTGAGTGGAATGAACAACTTATAGCTGAAATCTTTTAGCCGGAGGATGCCAATGAGATCCTAAGAATCCCAACTGCAGATAATTTGGAGGATTGGCCTGCTTGGTATTTTGACACAAAAGGTTTATTTTCAGTAAAATCGACCTATAAGGTTGCGGTTGCAAGGAGAGATAGGTTGGCTGGTTTGGATTCTTCTACTTCAGGGAGTGGAAGTGATGACAGATGTCAATTTGAGTGGTATAAAATATGGCAACTCAAAGTTCTCAACAAAGTGAAAATATTCATGTGGTGTTTTGCTCATAATAGTTTGCCAACAAGAAGAAACCTGGTAAGACAAGGCATTGACGACATTGATACAAAATGTCCCATTTGCAAAAGGTTTGATGAGGATAATGGTCATCTCTTTTTCAAATGCAAGTTTGTTAGGATGTGCTGGCGCCTAATGAATTTGGAACACATTAGAACTGACTTAGCTAGATGCAATTCTGCATGGGAGACTTGTAATACGATTTGGATGCTAGATAAAAATACTCAGTTGAAGATTATAATTTTCCTATGGAGATGGTGGTCAGCAAGGGACAAGGCTAATGAGGGAAGAAGAATGTTAAGTGCAACAGGAATCCATAATTCCACATGTTATTTTCTAATTGAGTTTGAGAAGCTTAATGCGACAAGAATGAAAGGGGTTGTAACTAATAATAGTAAATGGAATCCACCACCAGAGGACATCTACAAGATTAATACTGATGGTGCCTATGACCAAAAGACAAGAAAAGGAGGCTGGGGCTTCGTTGTTAGTGATAAGACTGGTGATTTTTTAGCCTCGGGAGCTGGAAATATAGAATATGCAGCATCTACTCTTCATGCAGAGGCAATGGCAGTGAACAGAGGCATTCTGTATGCTTCACAGATGGGCATGACGCGCATTATCTCGGAGATGGACAATACTGTGTTGGCTAATGCTTTGAAAGGGAACGATATCGATCGAAGTGCTGTGGGATGCCTTGTACATCAAGCTCACGACTTAATGCGCTTCGAATTTTCTTATTGTAATGTCTCTATCTGTAACCGATGTTGTAATAAGGTGGCTGACTCTTTAGCTAGCTATGGTCGTTATGTTCTGTCTTCTGGTTCCGAGCTCTTGATGACCGGAGGTCCAGAGTTTGTAAATGACCTTATCGCGGGCGATTTGCCTGGGTTGCTGATCTTAATGAAGTTATGATGTAGCTTAAAAAAAAAAAAAAGAGACCGTTCGGCAGTGCCGGCCGGACCTAGCTCCGGCTAGTCCGACGAACACAAGTCCAAACTACCAAATACTACTCTATTGTGATCCTAGTCAGTGACAATATATATCTAATCCAAACACCAAGATATAAATAGGATTGCTCCATTCAATTTCTCTTCGTCCTTTCAACCAAATCCTAGATTAAAGATACACTAGCCTGAACACACGCGGGCTTAGGAAGTAGCGCGTGATATGCAACATAGGATGTGTTCAGCTGGGGAAAAAGTAGGCGAAAAGTTACTGTAGCACATTTCATTGTTATTTAGTAAAATTTGTCTAACCATGGACTAACTAGGCTCAAAAGATTCGTCTTGACATTTACAGATAAACTATGCAATTAGTTATCTTTTTTACCTATATTTAATGCTTCATGCATGCGTCCAAAGATTCGATGTGATGGGTGGTTATTATTTGGCAAAATTTGTCCAACCATGGACTAATTAGGCTCAAAAGATTCGTCTTGACATTTACAGACAAACTATGTAATTAGTTATCTTTTTTACCTACATTTAATACTTCATACATGCGTCCAAAGATTCGATGTGATGGATAGAAGAGAAAATATTTTGGGTTTACATGGGAAGTGAACACACCCATAGTTCTGAGGAGTAAAAAAAAAAGAAGATAAGAAACTAAGGCGCACAAAGATTATGAACCCCCCTAAACAGTGCCAAACAACAACGTGAACAATGCCGAATAGCGAGTGGACAGTACCGTGTGATTGTGTGAACAATATCAAACAGTGTCAAATGGCCTCGAATTTATTCGACTGGATTATGAACAACACTAAATAGTGCCAAACAACAACGTGAACAGTGCCAAATAGTGAGTGGATACCGTGTGAACAATATCAAACGATGTCAGATGGCTTGAATGGCCTCCAATTTATCTGTGGTTGAGAGATTATTAGTAGTACGTGGGGGCGTGCTCTGCTGCGCCGGTCTTTTATGTGTGCGAAAAAAATTTAGCGAAGCAAGGAAAGAAAAAAACAAGGTCATCTATAATAATGAACAGTGCACGAATGACATCAGCTGAAGTGATGAACATTTCACGAATGCCGTCAGCTACAGTGCCGAACAACGCCTGATGGCCTGGAAGGCCCGAGATTTATTCCTCGTTGAAGATTATAGTTATTATTATAATTAATATTATATGCTCCGGTTTGCCACTCATGACTACTTTTTGTTTTTGTTAATACAGGTGCTGATTTTGAGGATAAGCTTTCAAAGATAAAATTAAGTTCCGTATCAACGAGTAACCACAGCGAAACCTTTTATGAAAAGTGATGTCATTGTGTCCATAAGGGTAACCGAGCAATTACCCCACTCAAAGAATTACCTTCGCCCCAAATCAGAATTACCTTGGCAGCCGAAATGAAGCTATGCCGTCAGGAAAAATATATAATTTTCTCTGTAATGTGGTAAACCACAAACCTACCCCTTGTTTAGTTCCAAAAATATTTTGGAAAATGTAACTGTAGCGCTATTGTAGCACTTTCGTTGTTATTTGACAATTATTGTCCGATCATGGCCTAACTAGGCTTAAAAGATTCGTCTCGTCCATTTCGTCTAAACTGTGTAATTAGTTTTATTTTTTATCTATATTTAATGCTTCATGCATGTGTCAAAGATTCGATGTGACGAGAATCTGAAATATTTTGGGAACTAAACAAGGGCCTAATTAAGGCTCGGCAGTCTGTCTTAAAAATTGTTTTGATTAAACTTGTTTCTTTACTACTAAAATAAAATAAAGTGGATTTTGAATGACTTTTTAACTTCGGCACGACTCGTCAGATTATGTTAATTTCAAAGAAAATTAAAAAAAAACATATCAATTTTGAAGAAACTTTGAAAAAAATGTAGTTTTTTTAGAGATAAAAAAAGTTGTTGGTTCGCTGTCGCTATCCACTTGTAGTTTAATTTTGTTTTTACCAGACACCAGAGGTAAAAACCTGCATCCGTTCCTCATCTGCTCCTTCGTTCCGTCGGCTCCACCTCCGGCCCTTTACGCTGCCGGCCGACGCCGACGGCCACCGCCACTGCCCACTGCCACCTTCCGTGCCGGCCGGAAGCGCAAAGACCCACCGCGCCCGTTGCCCAGCTCAGGCCCGAGCCCTCGCCGCCGCCGCTATCGTCACAACCACTGGAGCCCAAATCCATGGATGCTTCCTCCCCTAACCCTCGTCGTCGCCGTCGCCCGCGCGTCTGAGGCCAAATCCACGGGCCGAGCCAGCGTGTCCCAATCCCCCCGGACTCCTCACCAATCTTCTCCTCCGCCATGGAGATCCGCCCGGGCTGATGCTTGATTCTCCATCTGACGCTCCGCGGTAAGCCCTTGCACCACTAGTGGTTGGGGATTGTTCTGCTTTGGTTGAGGTATTGGTAGGAATCCTCCCGTTCTATCGGGTTCTCTTACGAATCAGTGGGTTCTGTGCGACAGATTTTTGTTTCTTTGCTGAAAATTCATCTGTCCGTCCGTCCGTCCGCAGGGTCCTGTGGAGGAGGATTAGGGCGAATTTCTGTAGTTTTCTTGTGGCGCCGGAGGGCCCCTGACGCATCAGTTGCGAGCCATGGCTCCCGCTCCAGCGGCCATGGATGTTGACGACGAGGGTGCTGGCGGTGGAGCCAGGAACCAGAGCACCATGGTGGTGGTGAAATCTGAGGCTGTCCGCACGAACACTGACCCTCCGGTGGTCGATCCTGAACCTGTGGAAGACGTGGGAGGTGATACCACCGAATGCTCGAGCTCGTTTGGTGACACCTGCTCTGGAGTTCAAGATGCGCCAGGCGATGGTGAACCAGAAGTGAATTCTGGCATGTCTGCTCGTGCCGATGGTGGCACGCCCTGGAAGCCCCCTAGGTGAGTGTTCTGTAAGTTCCTCGCGTGCCCTGGATGCTATTGGTCTCATTATTGTGTGCGCGCTCATGGTTCATGGAAGAATGAATGGGTGTAAGATTATGCTTGAGCACTAGGCAGTTAGGTGCTTATGTGAGCTCTGCTGAATTTCATATATTCAGTTTCACTTTCACCAATAAGAGACGGAGACATGCTTCGCATTTAGAATTACAGTGTTTAGTTTTCCCGCTCTCGCACTCCTGTGATAAGATGGAAGGTTGTAGTGGGATTTCAACTGTTATACTATGTTGTAATTGGTGCACCTTCCTGTCTGCGGAAGTAACAAGAAAAGTAGGACCATCAGTGTATCTGAAACAGAAACAAATTACTAATTATTCAGTAACGTAATGCAGATTCTTGTATGCTTATTAATTAATTAGTACCTTCTTGCTGAAATTTTCCTTTTCTGGGCCACGTTTCAGTCATCATTTATTTATATACGAAACTTAGCAGGTGATAGTAGCACTAGCACCTAGATTAAAAGCCAGGTATGATTTCTACCCAATTCTTCTAATCACGGTAGAAGCAGGTGTCAACGGCCAGGAAGTTATGTGTTCTGTCCTAAGAAATGCCACACCACTTATGACTTTGACTAACACGATCTGAAAAAGCAATTACCGGATACTCGTATGGTCTTTTATTTGTCAAGTCGCTAATTAAAAAGACAGTTAAGCAGATGATAGCTTCTTCAAAAGTATTGTAAATTTATCATGTTGGTTTTTCCACCATGACTTTGGTTAAAACAACCTGGTAGATTGATTCCATGATAATCTGTCAATCGTGTAGTGGACGAAAATACTAAATATTGACACAAAGTATCAGTATCCTTCTGGTTAGAGAGAAAGTCCTTGGGGGTTAGTATTGCCCTTGTTTCTTTTTGGAAAAGTTCACCTAGGTGTTTTACTAAATGCTACTCTATATTTTAAGCATGACTGTCCGAATTTGCAAAAGAAATTCCTAGCCTGGGATTTGAACCCACACCAGCATTGATGATATTTAATTTTAATGCTGTAGACCATTATAGGTTCATTTTTGTGCGTGTGGGGAGACATCGTATATTTTCATGCTTATTGCCTTTCTTTGAGAGTATGGTTTTTATTTCTGATATTCATGCTTTAAACTATGATGTGTAGCCAACTAGCCATGAACAAGGAAACCTGTGCTACTCTTATCAGTGCTTCAAAGTGTTAGCTTACATATCATTTTGTGGGTATAGCTAGAGCCTAGAATATAATTGGAGCAAGCAGCTCCTTTCTATATTCTTATTACATTTTGTTGTAATGTTTTATTCTGATATCCTTCATTTTTATGCAAATTTTGTGATATGTGATTACTCTTCATAAGGAAAAAGGTGACGGCTGAGTGGAGGAATTATGTTCGCCCAATTCTGTGGAGATGCCAGTGGTTAGAGTTGCGTATGAAGGAGCTCTCATCTCAAGTATCAAAGTATGACAGGGAGCTTGCTCTAAACAAGAAACAAAAAGAATTACAAGCAGCAAGCAAAGCAAATGGTTCTATGTCAGAATCTATGCAGATCCGTGAAGGTCATGGAAACAGTATCATGAAGAGGACAAAGCGGAAGAGGCATGAAGAAAATTTGGATACTCCTTTGTACATCAACAAGCACCAAATATTGTCATACTACCATGGTCTGACATCCAGTTATGTCGTCTTCTTTTGTGTAGGGATAGAGCATCTATTTATCCATGGCCATGTCAATTCTGCACCGGGTTTTGTTGTCAACGACAATAATTCTTTCAGTATTTTGCAGATAAACAAAATAAGGGAGCTGAAACTGATGGTCTCTTAATTGATGACGATTGTGGTAGTACAGGTATGAATGTGCCTATCTGGTCAATTTTTTCAGTGAAGTTAAAATGGAAAGCACGGTTGTTATGACCGGCGTCCAATACTCTAGGCACCGGCCCATTAGTGGCTAATGGCGCCATCTGTTAGGGGCTAGCGGCCCAGGCGTCATCTGTTAGGGGCTAATTGCCCAGAATCAATGTTTTCAAGGCGTCGCTTTGTCGTCGCTTAATCGCCAAGGCGCTCCACGCCGGACGCCACAGCAGACGACTCGCCTTACGGGGAGGCCTCTGTTCTGGGCGGCGGGAAAACGCGTGAGAAGGATTGGAAACGGCGGGGAAAACTGAGGGAGAAGTGGTGCGCGGGAGAAACCGAGCGCGCCGGAGGGAGAGAGAGAGTGGGCGTGCGGGCGATTCACCAGCAGGAGAGCGGGAGGGGAACCAGAAGCCACAGCTCGCCCGTGCGGACGTGTTCTCCCGCGCCGATGGGAGAAGTTGCTGCCCGCCCGCTGCCGAGCCGTGCGGCCGCCTTGCGGGATGCGGCCATGTTCCCCCAATCAGCGCTAACCTGCAACATCTGGAGGAGAGAGGGAAGCAAGAGACACAGAGGGGCGGAGGCGGAGCGGTAGTGGAGAACGAGAGAGAGAGAGATGCGGCGGCGCTGGAGGATTGGGAGTTCGGGAGACGAAGCAGGAAGGTCAAAGGTGAGGGGTATATGGGCTGCCTGGTGGGCTGGGCCTGACTACTTCTTGCTCCTTCTCCTTTCTTTTCCTTTTTCCTTTTCGTTTTTCTTCATTATCTACCACTCTAAGCTGCTTTTTTAAGATTCCCTTAAGATGTTAAGGCGTCGCCTCGCCTCACGCCTTAGTCGCTTAATCGTAAGGCGGTAGTCGGTTGCCACGCCTTGCCTTAGCGCCTTGAAAACATTGCCCAGAATTAGCTATTTTATTTATTTCCTCAGATAGAATTTAGTCCTTAAATATAGGATTTTATAGATGGAAGCTAGGAGGATAAATATCTGTAAACATTGATTGGAGAGAATTAAGCAAGGCAACAATTTAGTTGCTCGGCTTCCCTGAAGCCCTAGCTGCGCCCTCTCTTCCTCCTTGGCGCAGTGATCACCACGGCGCCGACTCGCCGCCGTTGCTTGCTTAAGCCTCGCCCTCGGCTCTTCCATCCCTACAACCTCCGTAGCAACTCCCGTAGGATCCCTAATCCTATCAACGGTATTGAGCAAAGTTACACCATTAGATTGAATTAGAAGTTAACCCAGTTGTGAGAAAAAGCTTGCTCTTGTTAGGAATGCGTGTATGTTTTAGCTGAGGCATATGCTTGTGTTTTAATTGAAGGTCAACAATTAATTAGTCACCAAGTCTTTAACCATATGAACGCTATCAAAGAATTCTGAGATGTCTAATATGACTTCGGTTCCACAGAGTTCTTAATTCTTACTATACACTCCATCCCATTGTTTTAGTTTTCATTGGACTATACCAGTCTCCAACACACACCTTTGATATTTTGCTTTATTAGTATATGTTAGTAAAAATATAAAAAATTGTAATTGCTTGAAAGCACATCACCTGGCAAATCTACTAATGTCATTTCAGGTGACAATCTTGCTTACGTGTACTTGGTCAAGGTTTAGTTCTTAAGTATCTGAGCAAATATTCTCTCCATCCAAGTATATAGGGTGTATTTTATTTTAGCACAGTGTTCAAAACTAGGCTTTTTTATATCAAAATTAAACTTTGACCATTATTTTCTGTTTCACAATATAGTAGTAGTGTTTACACTTTACAGCTATAAAACGAATATAGTGTGAAAGCACTTTGAAATATGGATGTAGCTGTATAGTTTGTGCTCACATAATTTGACTATGCATAAGTCAAATTATACAAAGTTTGAATTTTCCATAAACATACATACCCTACATAATTTGAGAGGAACTAATTTGTGTAGCTGTATGATATAATGTGTTCTGATCCTCTGATTTTATTTGATCTTATGGTAGCATTCCTACTTTTGGGTAGATCAATGAAGGACATACATAGCTAGTTGAGGTTTAGTTAAATTGACCATGCAGAAACTCCAATTCATCTTTATTCTCTGCCTAGCTAATAGTCATGCAAGAACTATCTATATATTTGATTCATTTTAAATACAGTTCCTATCCGAGGCGGACTTGACAGTGTTACATTGCTTGATTCCGAGGATTATGATGTGATTTTTGAGCAACTCTCTTTAAAGGATATTCTCTTGACGATTGATGGGGTTCAGTCTCGAGTTCATCTGCTTCGAGGTCGTCTCAGCAAGGCTCATTATGAAGGAAGAAATTTGGCATTTTCTGAGGGCAATACTCATGTTAGGGTGGCTCCGAAGAGACAACATACTCAAAAGCGCTCATCTTATACAGAATGTAGATATACTAAACCACAGAAAAAGAAGAATCTAAATGTTTTGCTCAAGGATGATAGTGGACCAGCTCTTTCAGGGAGACCTTCTTTGCCTGACAGGGAAACTGATACTCCTATAAAAGATGCAGATAGGATTGCTGAAGAAAGAAGTGGAGAGGGCAAATACTCGAGGGAGAAAGCCATAACAATGGACCTTCTCTTGGGTATTGGCAATTACATACCAAATGGTTATATAGAGGATTTATGCAAAGAAGTAAGTCTTTGATCCTTTGCTTATTCTTATTCCTTTAATTATTTAGTGCTTGTTTGGATTTGGGTTGATGCTCTCAGAGTTGCTACTCAAGGGTTGGAATTTAAATCCTCATAAGCACAATAGGCTTTGATTTATAAAGTCCCCATTTACTATTTCTAGAGAAAATAGTCAAACATTATACTCTGAAAAATATTGTAGGGATAGTTCCTTTACTTGTCTATGTTTAAATTAAAAAGTGTAATACCCATGTAAACATATGCTGTTTTTTTTTTAAATATATAAAGAGATTCTGTTTGCCCACAAGAACTTAGAATTTGTAGTTATATGATTATATCTTGGATATGAGGTATGGGCTTAGAATTTATTAGGATGTTGGGTTGTTTGTAAATCAGGTCCATCCAGAATTCACTACCTAGGGTGTGCATTGGTAGAAGATATCCCTAGTGAAATTTGCAGGTTATAAAATTGAAGGCGTGAGGATGGCAACGTGACAAAGCAATTCATTTTTAACTTTGTTGTGCAAACTAACAAATATTAGTAATTTAGTATGTTGTGTTTCTATATATGACAGTTTTGAAAGCTTAGTGATATCTGTGGATCTGTGGTTATGCCATATTGACCATTTCACTGATTTTGAACCACTTCCCAGAAAATGGTTAACGTGTTAGCTTCTTGGGCAATACATTTGCGCTGGCATTTACTTGACTGTTTCTTTTTTTGCAGAACGCTGACGATATCCTCATAGACAATCAAGCAACCAATGATGTCTGTCAGCAGTTTGACAAGGCCAAGCATCTGCCTTCTGGAACTTCTTCCAAAGAACAGAACGTTTCTGCTCCAGTGGAAGTGAAGAACACTTGTGCTCCAGTAAAAGTTGATAGCACTTGTGCTCCAGTGGAAGTAGATATCACTTGTGCCCTAGCAGTGGGGCAAGAATCATCTGTTGAAAAGTCATCCTCGAAGGAGCCTGTCTCTTCTGGGAGCAAACAGGAACCGAACTCTAAGAAAAAGAGGAGGAAGAAAGGCTCTTTGTTTACCAGGAAGAAGCAGAGGAAAGAGGCGTCCAAAACAGCTGCTGCAAAGGAGAAAACTGAGGGCAGGCCGTCAGCTGCAAATACCCGAACTGAGAGCACGCCCTCTGCTGTAGCAAAGCAGAAAACCGAGGGCACACGCTCTGCTGCAACAGGGTCGCAAACCATGACAGCTCGCTCTGCTGGAAAGAAGCTCAAATCTGTAAATGAACCTGCAGATGCAAAGGAGCATGGATCTGGGAACTCATTCTCTGCATCGACAGAGCAGAAAACTGGGAAGCCATCCTCAGCAATGAAGAGGAAAGAGGCATCCGAAACACCTGCTGCAAAGGAGAAAACTGAGGGCACGGGCACGCTGTCAGCTGCAAATACCCAAACTGAGAGCACGCCTTCTGCTGTAGCAAAGCAGAAAACCGAGGGCACACGCTCTGCTGCAACAGGGCCTGAAACCATGACAGCCCGCTCGGCTGGAAAGAAGCGCAAATCTGTAAATGAACCTGCAGACGCAAAGGAGCATGGATCTAGGAACTCGTTCTCAGCATCGATGGAGCAGAAAACTTGGAAGCCATACTCAGCAGTGAAGAAGCAGAAAACTGAAAAGTCGTCCACTGCTGCAAAGAAGCATGGATCTGGAAACTCATCCTCAGCATCGATGGAGCAGACGATTGGGAAGCTTTTCTCAGCAGTGAAGAAGCAGAAAACTGAAACCTCGTTCACATCTGCAAAGAAGCATGGATCTGGGAACAAGTTCTCAGCATCGATGGAGCAGAAAACTGGGATGCCATCCTCGGCAGCGAAGAAGCAGAAAACTGAAACCTCATCCACAGCTGCAAAGGAGCATGGACCTGGGAACTCGACCTCAGCATCGAAGGAGCAGAAAACTGGGAAGGGATCCTCAGCAGTGAAGAAGCAGGAAACTGTAAGCTCGTCTGCAGCTGCAAATAAGCAGGAGGCTGAAAGTGCGTCCTCAGC
The DNA here is from genome assembly GCA_038087645.1 of Saccharum hybrid cultivar R570. Classification (NCBI taxonomy): domain Eukaryota; kingdom Viridiplantae; phylum Streptophyta; class Magnoliopsida; order Poales; family Poaceae; genus Saccharum; species Saccharum hybrid cultivar. Next base: position 5,538,707 of record JAQSUU010000493.1, on the reverse strand, counting down.
GAAAAAGAAGCAGGCGACTGAAAACTCATCCTCCGAAGCGAAGAAGGCAGAGACTGCTGCGAGTGCCCCCTCGAAGCTGCAGGTTGAGAAGGCTGTGCTGGTGGCTGTAGATAGCAGGAGGAGCCAAAGGGTCCGGAAGCCCAAAATTTTTGCTGAATGAAGAAGCAGAGAGACTTCCTAGGGTCCCTGATGCATGTGTATGTATCGTGTCTGCTGCCAAATTTGGGCGGCAATATTTTGTTCCTATATATAGGAAGTGCTGGATCTCGCAGCGTAAGTGTACATATTAAGTGTGAAAGCAAGTCCCACCCAAATGGTAGGTAGGTCAGTAGATCAGTATGTTGGTTGGTTCTTTTTAACCCTCTTCTGGTTCTGGGGTAGCAGACTAATAGTATCATGCTGTGTAGCCTCAATATCGAAAAAGAAAAAGAACTGAGAATTATGCCGTGTTATTGCAACTTGGCTTGCGGCATATCTGTGCCTTCCCTTCATGGTGTTTCAGGGGTTTGATCTTTCCAATACCGCTTTGATATGGGTTCGACTTTGCAGCTAATTAAATGGCCTGTGCTCGCAATTTCTCATGGAGTCATGGAATGGAAGACTGATACAGAACACTGAATACTGATTCTCCATTCTCGAACACGACGACCTTCTTGTCCATCGCCATGTGAACTCTGAGCGGCAAAGTGACCTTGACGCTGTCATGGGGCACAGTATTTGCAGAAGACACCATGGTTAATCGTGATCTGTTTACAGGGCTGTTCCAAACAATTTTCAAACAACCAGTGTGTTTGTCAGGTACTTCAGGATAGAATCCGTATCTTCCTCAGGATAACCATTTTGGACATCGTTATCATCTTCCCCATATGAAAGGATGTTTAATACACAACAGTTTAGATAAACACGTGAAATATTTGGAAGGGTTTGAATATTTGTAATAAATACCTTGCCCAGCGAAATGGTATCCCTCATCCTTTTTCTCGTCGTCTTCAAATATATCTCCCTCGTCATCATCTATGACCATCATAAATACGTGAGTTAGTACAACTATGGGTAACAATTAATAAATAAAGGGGATAAAATAGTCCAGAGAGTGCTAAAAATAGTGTAAATTACCAGTGTCATCCAATACTAGTTGTGTAGGTATTGCTGATGCAAGCTCAATGCTTGGTCCAACGCTCTCTGTAAATCATATAATGGACATGGTTGAGATAGGAATAACATGGTATTAGGTGAATGAAACAGGGTAGTAAGGCCTCATTATTTACCATGTTGGTCACGGCTGCCTGAGATAAAGGTGTGTTATCATCCACGTGGTCTTCATCCATACATTCACTATTAATAGGTGTCGCTTTTGTGTTCCCACCAATGCGACACTCAAACAACGTGTTGCGACGGGTTAATAATGCATGCCTTGCTCCAGATCGAACACATCTCCTATTTGTCATATGGCTAGGTAGTATATCACTGCAATTGTCTTCATCCTTATCCTCTAAATCTAATGGGATGTAAAGGCCCCCTTTGGTTAGGCTTTTAAACATGCTCCTGCTTTTGCTTTTGCAAACGCCAAAAGCCATCCAAAGGGCTTCAAAAGCCACAACTGCTTTAAGCCAGAAGCTGCTTTTGCTCTAATGCAAAACTCTGCCGCGGCCCTCGGTGGTACGCAGCCCCTCGGGCGGTGTCCTCTCGATGTTGAGCCATAGCCCCAATCCGCTCGCTGCTCCGCCACGGCCCTCGGTGGCGCGCGGCCTAGGTCTGCTCACTGCAGACGCGACCCTGCTGGCAGAAGAGGGAGAGAGCTCCGCCGTGGGCGCTAGCTCGGCCACGGTGCCGAGAGGAAGAAGAAGTTGTGTCAAGCTGACGAGCGGGTCTGCTTGTAAGTGAGAGAGAGTATGGTAGCAACTTTTACAAAAGTCACAACTGCTCAACCAAAGGGCTTTTGGCTTTTCTCACAGCCCATATTCCATAGCAGCTTTTCCAAAAAACCACAGCTCATAGCTACTTTTTCTAAAAGCCATTGCTCAACCAAATGGACTCAACGAGGTGTTGCACTGGACTCTAGGATACCTCAATCGTTGGGGTTTAGTGTGGAACTATGAGACCTAGTTGCTTCCGTAGTTGGCCACACAACCTGAGGAATATATATTGGGATCTCCATAGCGATGGACTCAGAGTATAGAGTGTGTTTCTGCACTTCCTTTTGTCTTCTCTGTCCTACTATGATGGCCTCCTTTCGCCCTTGGGGTTCTATAACTCAGTTGTTGTTATTCACGTCTAGCCTCCCTCTCTTCTAATGTCATCTTCATACATCGTTTCCTAAAGTACTAGCTTTTTGACTCTTTTTGTTCGCCATGTTTATCAATAGGAATTGTAGAGCTAGTAAAAGCAAGGTTGTGCATGGTGTCCACACTATTTGTTGTATATAGTGGTTGCATCCCCTCTATTATTGTTGCACAGTTATTAAGAATGTGCAGTTGTATGGATAAATTATTGAATATAAGGAAGGGCATGCATTGCAGGTACCACAATTTAGTAGTCTACGTAATGTTACCTTTGGATACTTCAGGAGCATAGATTCGACCTTTCTTCGATGATACGCTTCATGGCACTTCCTATTAACTTCATTCCGTTGGTCTTCGGTCATTGTTGCACATCGCTTCCTACTATTTGTATTAATTTCATTCCGTTGCTATTTAGTCATAGCCGCACGCCGTGCTCTCTCTTTGCCTTTTACGTTCCTTAGGATGGACGAGTTGTGTAAGTAAATTAGATTCACTTTGGCCACCTAATTTTCTAATAGATAAAAAGACATAATTAATTAGCACCATTTCCATTATATTCCAAAGCAATCATATACATTTGATCGCTATTATTTAGCTTCATTAATTGGGATTGTTAAGTCTCTGAATGTTGTTGAACAATCTTGTTCTGATTTTCATTAGGTTCCATGTAGGAGCGAATCTATAAAAATACATTAAGAGAGTCATTAGAATTTAGAATTTAAGGAAAAAGGAAGAATACGACTCCTAAACCAGTTGGATGAAATCGATTGAATTATTCTAGCTTAGAATGAAAAGTGCATATTAGTCACCTGACGAGTGACGACAGACTGGAGCGCCGATTGATGATAGGGACGGTGCCGTGGACCGTGGTGGTCTAAGCGACAAGACTGCTTTTTTTTTCCCCCGTAATTTTCAGCGATGAGCCGCCATGGAGTTGGCTGTTGGCGGGGCGAGCCTAGCATGGTGCCGGCTTGAACTGAATAGGGCCCAATCTGCCCGTCGCGCCTTCCGACTCGTGACTAGTGTCGGCCATGTGACTAGTGTCCTACTGGGTACTGGCCTTCCGTCCTCGCCGGCGTATGTCTAGCTGCGCCTCTGCATCGGCAGTGCCGCCGGTGAGGCCACTGCGGAACTGCCCCGGCCGAGGTAGCGACCGAGAGCTAACCCGGTGGGCCTATAAAAGGGAAACTACGAACTCCACTTTCCATTATGACCGCAAGGCGCAATAATCAGCCGATTTCCTTCCGCAGCGCGCTACATATATCATCCACCTGTCTTCTCCTCCTCCGGCGAAGCACCGTCACGGCACAGACACGCTCAGGTGAGCTGTCTCCCCAGTCTCTGCAATGTCGCCATGTGCACCTCAGTTCCATAAATTAAGCTAAGTAGCTAACCATGGCATCGCTTTGACCTACTCTTGCAGCAGGGCAGCCGGAAGCCTAGCTGGGATCGATCTGGGGGCAAACCGTACCGACGGCCGCAAGCTTCTCGGCTGTGTCCTTCCGGAACTGGTGAGAAATTCAGCATCGTTGGACCTTGCATGCTTCAGCTCACATGGCACTAAACGCATGCTTCCTCCATTTTAAATTATAAGATGTTTTGATTTTTGTAAGTGCATTGCTTATCTAAGTGCATACAAAAAGCTACTTATCTAGAAAAAGATAAACGTCTTATAGTTTAGAATAAATATACAATGCTGAATGCCTGAATCATCCAAGGCTGGCTGACTGGTGTGGGCTACTGTATTCAAAACACCGATCTATGGGTAATATCATATTATATTTTTTTCTTTGACCAAATATCAAAGCGTGTTTATGGCCGCTAATAATGTAATAATAAAGCCAGGACTATGCCAAGCGCCGGCCATGTGACATGTCAGGAATGGGCCTTCCGTGCTCGCCGCCTTGTTGCGTATGTCTAGCTGCGCCTCTGCATCGGCAATGCCGGTGAGGCACGGCCGAGGTCGCTGTATACCTGGTCTTGTGGGCCTATATAAAAGGGAAACCGCAAACTCCACTTTCGATTATGACCGCAAGGCGCAATACTCGCCCGATTTCCTTCCGCAGCGCGCTACATCCTCTCCTCCTGTCTTCTTCTCCTCCTCCGGCGAAGCACCGTCACGCACAGGCGCAGGCACAGCTCAGGTGAGCTATCTCCCCAGCCTGTCTGCAGTGTGTCGCCATGTGCGCCTCAGCTCCATAAATACACATCATAGCACAGGTCCGCAATATATTATCCATAATCTCTTGCAGCAGGACCAGCAGCAGCAGCAAGAGATCACCGCTGCCCAATTGTCTGATGCAATTCGCGAAATTATAAGACAGCAGCAGCAGCAGCAGCAAGAGATCACAGCAGCGGCTCGTTCACGGCGCGATGAGCTTCGCGGTTGGCTGATGGTGGTTGCGACTCTAACGGCGTCCATAACGTACAGTGCGGCGCTCAACCCTCCTGGAGGCGTCTGGCAAGCCGATGATGCCGCGAAAGGGTACATCGCGGGCAGACCAGTCTTCCTTGACAAATTCCGCGCTCAGTACTTCACATTCCACTACTTGAACGTCATGTCCTTCGGGATCTCCTTGCGCATCATCGTACTGAGTTCCGTCATCTCGCTCTACGACAGAGTTCATCAAAGGCGACTTTTCAGCACCCTTGTAGCCTTAGACCTACTTGCCTTGGCCGGGGCGTTCATTGCAGGTAAGGATGAAAACGGACGGAATCGAACGGAGAACTCCTCTACCGTTTTCTACTTTTACATTTGAATACGAAAACGAAAGCGGACAAACCGAACACGAAAACGAACACGAACTTACGGAATATCGAGAATTTCGAAAACGAAACAATTCGAGCGGAATTATATCGAACACGGTCGGTATACGAGAATTCAATACGAACCGACCCACAGTGCATAACATTAAACAAGTTCATGGCCAAATACATAACAAGTTCGCGACTAACAAGTGCATGATCTAGTTCAAATTAACAAGTGCGTGACCCGTGGTCTTAAGTAGTACGACACACAATTAACAGAATATGAACATCTAGAGCTCATCAGCATCATCCATGATGTCAGGATCAGAGTTCCCCTGCTGGACCAAATTCGGTTCTAAACCGAATTTAATGTAGAAATATAAGATCAGAGTTTCCCTGCTGGAATTCGGTTCTAAACCGAATATAATGTAGAAATGTAGAAATCGAACGAACAAATGCCCAAACCGATTTCGTACCGAATTCCGAATTATGTGCTCCGTATTTCGTTTTCGAATTTAGTATCCGTTTTTGTCCGCAAAAAACGAATTCGATCGGGTTAAATATAGAAAACGACTGCGGTTCAGTTCGGGATATTTCCGTATCGTTTTCATCCTTAATTGCAGGCTCATCGACCAGCGGGGAGTCTTGTTTACGAAGTTGCTTTGTACGGTGCTGTACTGATATATAGCATGTGTTTCATAATTATTATAACATTAGATAAATGCCCGTGCCAAAAAAATAATAATGTCATGATGATATAAGTATGAACGTTTGTTGTATACCTAAAAACAATTTTCGAGTGTGATGTTCATAACATCAATATTTTATTTTAAATATAATTTTGCGCATGACCGGAACTAAGGGGTTATGTCCTAAGTGTATCAGAGAACCTAAATGCTACACCTTGTTAACAACATCTTAAGGTTATTGACTTATTGACTCGGCAACCACAAGCAGTTAAGTAGTCATTGCAATTCTCCTAGTTGTATTGGTACTGTGGTAGTTTTGATTTTTAAAGTTGCTCCTTTCTTATGTGATATGCTTCTGGATGCGTTTTATTTTTTTTATCTTTTTTCTCCTTAGACATTGCTTGCCATCGGGCCCTATCCATTTCCCTCTTTAGTTCTCTAGCTTCGCCTCCTAGTACCAGGCATAAATTGGCATTGTTATGTCCACCAGATATATGCCCACGCGTTGCATCGAGATCACGAAATTTTTCCTACGCCTACGACGATGGATTTGATCGTTCTCGAAATTAAAAAAAAGGTTAATAAACAATTTTATAGCGCTTTGTGCACCGACATCGTCCACAGGAACGGCGAGTAGCACACCCTCTGACGTGGCAGAGGTCAGGTACGGAGACGGTGCCGGAGCCGTCCTTGTTGAGGACACGAAGGCGTCGCGGAGCGGGCAATATAGAAGACAATATAACTAGCCGGGTCCCCGTGCGTTGCCGCGGTTCACTGAACCCGCTGGATCTAAAGATCTTATTTCACTCTGATAAGCCGCGGGAGCTCCCAGCCCGGTAAGGTAGGACACGTCACCCGAAAAAAAAATAAACCGTCCGATCTCCGTCTCGCGGTCCGCGTTGCCTGCACCCGGCCCTCCCTTAGCCCCCACGTGCCCCACTACTGGACTGCACCGGCCCTCCCTTAGCCCCCACGTGCCCCCCTACTGGAAGCACCGGATCAAATCCCCCCTACTGGAAGCACCGGAACAAATAAAGAAATAGAGGAAAGAAAAAAACGTCTCCACTCCTTCCATCTCCATCTCCCTCCTGTCGGTGTCTTCCTCGTAGGCATCGTCGCCGTCGCCGTCGTCGCTCCGCTGCTGCCTGTGCCCGCCTCTAAGCCAAAACCTACACACCCACGTCCGAACACCCTTAGTCCGTGCCCCGACCTTTGCTGCGCTGCAGCGGCACTAGGTACTGCACCAACTCCGTACAGTCATCGGCCGTCTCGTCCGCTTCTCGCCGCCGTCACCAAACATCCATTTACTTCTTAGGTATGTCATTGTTCTTCATTTGGCCTCAATGCTGCATCAGTCCAGCTTTGGAAAAGATTAGGGGAAAAAACTCTATTTCCGTTTGTTCGCACTGTTCAGTTTTCCCCTTTGCCGCCACCTCCCCTCCCCTTCCTTATTCATTCTGTCAATCTAATTCATTTTCATCATTTAGTTCATACAACAATTACCGGTGCTTCATTAAAGACCTCCTATTTCATTCTTATATGGTTTCACAGGCTCCCTCATCGTGCACTTAGCAACAGCCCAGCTTCATTGAAAGGTACTTCCTACACCATGCACCATATTTTCTTAATCATTAAGACCTTCTTTATGGTACCCATTTCCCTATGCTAACTTAATTTTGATTGATACTGTGCCCCCCCCCCCCCCCGGGAAATTGGTAATCTGTTTAGTTCCTGGTTAGAAAAGAAAAATCTTTCAGTGCTAAAAGCAGGTCGAGTACGCCCATAAGAACATCACTGTTTATCTTACTACCAAGGCAAAATGCTTCTGTGCTTCGCCTTAGGATTTACGAAATTATGGTTGCCATAATCCCTATGTCAGCATAGTGTTTACAACAACCTAGACTCATACTGATTTATACTGACGGGGACCTTTTTACACTTTCTTCCTTCACAACTAAAGAAAAAAGAAAGGGGTTAGTCTGTCGAAATAAAAAAGCAGCCTCTGAAGAAGCAGGACAAGAGAAAAATACACAGTTATGTTCTATTGGTCTTCTGTAGACTCCAGCTCTCAACATGCCTATGAAGACGCTTGTTTGCAAGCTATTATTTTCTTACAAAGTCTTTACCGTTTCACCGTTTTGGATTACAACTATCACTTAATGACGCGGCAATAGCGACTCATAGGACAACTTTTCTCATTAGCGACCCAGGCTGCTCAGGTAGCAAAGATAGTCGTAGCTAAAGCAGATACTGAGACGACATCTGCTACAAATGCATTACATGTAGCAAACCGACTAATTGAGGAATTAGATACCATGTTAAATGCAGACTCTAATTAGAATTATTAAGACCATCATGTGCATTTTCAGTCATGTATTTGCAATGTTGAATTTGTCGATCTGTCATCAAACATGATTCAGCTGTGTGTTTCTGATATTTCGAACTATATATATATGTATATATATATATATATACATACATATATATATATATACATACATATATATATATATACATACATATATATATATATACATACATATATATATATATACATATATATATACATATATATATATAATCACTTCGTTACTACAGGATGGATCCACGCTCAGCTTCATCTGCGTGGATTCCATGTAGGTTTTGTTTCCGATTGAAATTTTATTTCCACAAATGCTTGCCTACCTTTCAAATATATCTATGTGCTTGTTTTTAATGTGCATGTATATTACAACCATGTGGTTCTGCAGCGCCTGCTCCAGCGTCTATCTCCGACGCAAGGGCAACAGCTGCTTATCATGTACCACCTACTGCCCGTACGGCATCTTCTGAATTCTATTTGTAATATACAAGGTTTTCTGTCCATTAAAGTTTTCCCGTCAGTCACCTATTCTGTCAACTTTATTTTTTTAACCCCTTCCTTCAGAAACCTTTCATAATAACTGGGTTTCCACACCTGAAAATCTTCATCTTGATTGGCCCACCCAAAACTGTATACCGCATCAGCTGCCCACACCATTAGGTAACATCTTACTCCATGTTACTATTCGTACATTAAATCCTTCTGGTCTCACAGTGATAACTTTGTTATATACTGCAACATTAATGATTAAACATGTCTTTTTTCCCCGAAAAATGTTCACTACAGCAGAACATTCCTGGTCTCCATATCCTAGCCTTGCACCTTTCACCCTACCATTTCCAAACACAAATACTCCTCCCACTTTCTTTGACCGTCATGCTTTTACGAGTCCTGCATCTACTGAATCAAGACACAAAAGAAGAAAAATACTTGATCAGAAGTCACTTGCTCGAAGACAACCACCTGATCTCGAAAGTGTTGGCTCCGCCTGTGGACGATTCGATCAGCACTATATAGACGCCCTTAAAGGTGCATTGTGTTACTTATCTATATTCATTCCACTTCAATGTAACAAGAACATCAATGCACAGTCTACTAAAACATACCTCCTTTAATTGCAGCAACCCATCCAGGAAGATCGTATTATGGTCCACCCCAATATTCTTGTCCTCACTGCCATGCAATCTTTTGGCTACGTGAAGGCCTCAGACAAGGTTCAGCACGCACGAATGGACAGCCTATATACAATAATTGCTGCAAAGCTGGAAGAGTGAAGATTCCACCATTTCCACCACGACCAGAACCATTAGCCTCATTAACACGCTTTGACGGTAATGCAAGATATAATAAATTCATGAGGAACATAAGGCAATACAATTGTCTCTTTGCTTTCACATCAATGGGAGCAAAAATAGATCATTCTTTAAATGATGGCCATGGTCCACCAGTATTCAAAATCAGTGGTCAGGTTCACCATCGGATAGGATCATTGTTGCCACAGGAAGGTATGCCTCCGAAATTTATACAGCTGTATGTCTATGACACATCTAATGAAGTCCAGAACAGAATACAAGCTTTGGACACAGATGAATCAGTGCAAGGGAATCTAGACATAACTATAGTGCAGTCTTTAATATCAATGTTGGATAGGCACAACCCATTTGCCAAGAAATTTAGAATTGCAAGAGATAGACTCCAAGAGCACGGTGATCAACAATTTGCTATTAAAATTATTGCACCTTCAGAAGGAGATCCAGCACAGTACAGTTTACCTACAACTGATCATCTAGCTATGCTTGTGGTTGGGGATTTCACTGTTGACTCATTTCAACGTGACATAATTATACAAACTCAATCCGGTGAGCTACAACAAATTTCAGCATTACATCCAGCATTCATGTCATTGCAGTATCCCTTGCTATTTCCATTTGGAGAACGAGGTTTCCAGACTAATATATTATATGAAGATACACAACCTACATCAAACAGTTCACGAACAAAGATGACAATGCAGGACTATTATCGTTACATGTTCCATTACAGAAAAGATCAACCGAATCCATATCTCTGTTATGGAGCTCTGTCCAGCCAGATTAAAGTTGATGCTCGTGCTTGTATTGATGAAAACAGATTGTTTTACATCCTTCAAAATCAGACAGACATACGGATGGAGAGCATACAGGGGATTACGGATGCTGTTAATCGTGGCTGTGAGCATGGTAATGAAGTGGGCAAAATCACAATTCTACCTGCATCATTTACAGGTGGACGTCGTTATATGATCCAAAATTACCATGATGCCATAGCTATATGTAGAGATTATGGACCACCGGATTTTTTTGTCACTTTCACATGCAATCCAAAATGGGCAGAAATTTCAGAAGGGTTAATAGAGGCTGGACAACGGCCAACAGACAGATCAGATGTTGTTGTTCGAGTCTTCAACATGAAACTTGAAGAACTTCTGAATGATTTATGCCATAGTAATTTGTTTGGGCAATGCGCAGCAGGTACTTCCACATCTTCCAACCTACATTCCCAGAAAATTTTCGCGGCTTCCTCTTTCCCCAAACTCTCTACTCATACACACTTTTTATTCTATTATCTGCAGTTCTCCACACTGTAGAATTCCAAAAACGTGGTCTCCCTCACGCACATATCATTTTGTGGACAAAAGCCGACACAACAGAACCAACACCATCTCTAATTGATTCCTTTATAAGTGCCGAGATACCAGATCCAGCTATTGACCCTTTGGGATATGCTCTTGTAGCTGAGCACATGATTCATGGTCCATGCGGTGTCCTAAATACCTCATGTCCTTGCATGAAGAAAGGGAAATGCTCAAAGTTCTATCCAAAAGGCTACCAGGAAGAAACATCTGTTGATAAGGCTGGTTTCTCCGTATATAGACGCTCTCAGAATAGTCTATACATAGAAAAGAGTGGTCATTGCCTCGACAACAGATGGGTTGTTCCACACAACCTAAACCTTCTAAAGAAGTATCAGGCACATATGAATGTTGAATGGTGCAACAAAACAATATTTGTCAAATACCTATTCAAGTATGTCACAAAGGGGGCTGATTGTAGCAAAGCTTATATAGAGAGAGTTAGAAATGGGGAAGATGCTCCTTATGACAAAGAAACTGCAAGCAGAAACGAGATTAAAGATTATCTAGACTGTCGTTATATTTGTGAGCAAGATGCATGTTGGCGTATTTTGGGATATGATATTCATCGCCATTATCCAGCAGTTGAAAGAATGCATGTACACCTACCAGATGACAACTTCATAACCTACAGTGCTGCAGCTAAAATGAAATCAGTTCTAGAACAAGAATTCTTAAGAAGAACAATGCTTACTGAATGGTTCAAAGTTAATCAGACAGATGCTACTGCAAGAAACCTAACATATGTCCAATTCCCCACCAAATGGAGATGGGAACAAAAATCAAGATCATGGAAACCACGCAAAGGTTCTGGTAAAAAAATAGGTCGTTTACACTATGTCCATCCTTCAGCTGGAGAAAGGTATTATCTCAGAATGTTGTTATTGTCAGTTAAAGGGGCTGTCAGTTTTGAAGACTTGCGGTACCATAATGGTAAACAACATTCCACATTCAAAGAAGCTTGCAGATCTCGATGTCTAATTGGTGATGATCAAGAATGGTATGAAGCATTTGATGAAGCTGCTGCCTGGGCCACATCAGCACATCTCAGGAAACTTTTTGTAACCATGGTGCTTTTTTGTCAGGTTGGTGACGAATATGCATTCTTCGAGAGAGTTTGGAGATTATTAGCTGATGATATACAATACCAGGTCAGAGATATAGTCCACAACAAGGATTATCATATGACAGATACTGACATAAGAGACAGTATATTGGATGAATTAGCAGCACTCTTCTGCAACAATGGTCGCAGTATCAATGAATTCAGGCTTCCTCAAAAAAGTACTCATGATTTCTCCGTACCATACAACAGACTGATACTAGAAGAACTATCCTATCCACAGGACCCAAATTACAATGAAAATGACATAGTAGGTTCATTAAACTCCGATCAATTAAAGGCTTTCAACACTATAGTTCAAACGGTGCTCCAACATAAACCGGGCTTCTTTTTTGTTTATGGACATGGAGGCACTGGAAAAACTTATCTTTGGAATTGCATATGCAAGCACCTTCGTTCCCAGCGAAAAATTGTGTTGAATGTTGCCTCCTCTGGTGTAGCATCACTGCTAATGCCTGGTGGACGAACAGCACATTCCAGATTTGGCATACCATATGACCTACATGACTCCACCATTTGTAATATAAGTAAAGGTACCATGTTAGCTGAGCTAATTGTAGCAACATCATTGATAATCTGGGATGAGGCCCTCATGGCAAACAGAAGAGCTTTCGAAGCTTTAGATAGATCTCTTAGAGATATTCAGTCCGACTACAACTCGGATGCTCATTCTCTCCCCTTTGGTGGCAAAGTTGTTGTTCTAGGTGGTGATGTCAGACAAATACTGCCTGTAATCGAAGGTGGCAGTAGAGCTCAAATCATAAGCTCAGCTATTTTCAATTCTCATCTATGGTCCAGTGTAAAGATTCTCCAATTAAGACAAAACATGTGCCTCCAATCATGTGCTCATGATGCTGAATCAAAACGTCAACTTGCTGAGTTCAGTAAATGGATCCTTGACATTGGTGAAGGCAAAGTACCATGTGTGGCTCGACAAGGAGAAATTGAACCTTCATGGATAAAGATACCACCTGAATTTGTTCTTCGTACCAATGAAGATAAAATGGCATGCATTGTTCAGTCAACATATCCAAATTTCCTCAGCAACTATAAGAAAGAGATGTACCTCAAGGAACGAGCTATTCTTACACCTACAAATGAATCAGTTGACATGATCAATGAACACATGGTAGCTATGTTACCGGAAACCATCAAAGAATACTTAAGCAGTGACAACATAGCCAAAACTACAATTGGACATGAATCTTATGTACGACTATATCCTGTTGAATTTCTAAACTCCCTGAATGGAAACAACTTCCCTCAACATACTATCAATCTAAAGATAGGCGTGCCCATCATGCTTCTAAGAAATCTCAGCCATACAGATGGTCTATGCAACGGTAGTAGACTTATTGTTACACATTTAGGTGACAGGGTTATCGAAGCAAGGTTGATCACAGGAAGCCATGCAGGGAATTATGTCTTCATACCTCGCATTACCTTAAACCTCAAGTCTAACAAATATCCATTTGAGCTCGCTAGACGACAATTCCCCATTAAAGTATGCTACGCCATGACAATAAACAAGAGCCAAGGACAGACTCTTTCTTCTGTAGGCATTTACCTAAGAAGGCCTGTTTTCTCGCATGGTCAACTATATGTAGCGTTCTCACGGGTAACTTGCAAAGAAGGTCTAAAAGTTATTATCGAAGATGAAAAAACCGACTGCACGGATGAGACACGAAACGTCGTGTATCGCGAAGTGTTCGCTTCATTTTGCTCTACATAAATATTTGGACAATATAAATTGTACATATTATATACGTATATATATATGGTTAGTTGCATTGTTGCTTCAGCATAGTTTTTACATCGTCCCAACATTTTTTCCTTCTTTTTTCAAAACACATGCTATACTTCTGTTTTACCAGTAAACTATACAATCTAATGTTTCCTTCATATATTTGTTACTGATGCTGTCAGCCTAACATACAGGACTATGCAATGAATCTCTCTGGACCAAAAAAGGTATACATATCAAACCTAGAACAGGGACCTACAACACAGAACCTCTGTATCCGAGTCATGAGAAAATGGCTCTATGATGGAAACCAGCACGGCTTCGATACGCGCTACATAGGACTTGTGCTTGCTGATGAAAAGGTATCTTCATTTCACCAGACTGCTACAATCATTAACATTTACCAACCATACTATATTACCTTTCAAAGCTATCCCAATATATGCTGAAAATATTCCCATCCATTTACACATATACATATTTGTAAAATTCAATTCTTATGACCTCACATAATTATCCATATTTTGCAGGGTGACTCCATATATGGCCACATCTCATCAAAGTTTATGGAAACTAAGGGTCCATTACTGGAGCTTGATAAGACATATTCAATCAGCAAATTCATGGTGAAACCATCAAAACGGCAATATGTACCATTTGTCAAAGAATTCATGATTGAATTCACTGCCTACACAACAGTTGTTGTTATAAGAGATCCACCACCTGGTTTCCCACAATATGTCTATAACCTTACTCCTTATTCTGAGCTAAATCCTACCTACCCAGAATCAACAGTATATGTGGGTAATAACCTCAACCATACCCATTGCAAAGCTTCTTTAGACTACTTAATCTTTCAGTAAACCACATTGTTCGTGCTTCTCATCTAATTTTTAAATAAATATAGATGTGCTTGGCATTATCATTTCTGTTGGTGAACTACAACAACAACGTCTCACCAGCAGACAAAAGGTAGTGGCAATAAGAGAAATTATGATCAGAAATGAAAGGTAACAATACAGTACCTCATTTCGCTTATGTTACTAACAAAGAGGAATATGTTCCCTCTCCAATATCATAGACAGTATTATAGAACACCTATAATAACATCATGAAATTGCAGGAATGAAGAACTAAAAGTGACACTCTGGGCCGACCATGCTACCCATTTCAGCTTACCTGAAACATCTACCTCACAGACAGCTCACTCTAACGTCATTCTATTTGTCGGATGTGTCCCAAAGCTCATGAACCGTATGTCCCACAACTTACTAAACTCAGCAAATACATCTTCTTATATTTTCACATTTACTGAATACATTCTGATGAGTGCGTACATGACACAGATGTAACTCAAGTGAATGGAACCTACGGCTGCCGATGGTTCTTCAATCCAGCAATTAAAGAGGCAGCTCCTCTTTATGAAAGGTACAACACTATCCTTGCCTACAACTCTTACTTACATCCATACAAACTTTGTCGATATATATATTTTAGTTAATTACCACTTACACAATATTCTTTGTTTTTCATCATTAACTAAACAGACTTAGGGAAAACCCTGTTCCCGTCTACCAACCACCACCGCCAGATCCTGCTAAAATGCAATCTATTCAGCCAATTCACCTGGAGCACAAAACCTTGGATTGGCTCAACGCCAGGTGCCCTTACGAATTCTCGGTAAGTTTCATACCAGCCTGAGTTAAAAAAATTACAGAAATGTACTTCTAGGCCATCAAATGAAACCTACATAATCCAAAATCTTCCTGCCAACTCAAAAAAATTATCTATGACTTTACTAACAAATTAAAACTTATTTTTTTATTCAACCCAGAAAGCAGGTTATAAGTGCACTGTGACAGTCAAAGATATCCCTCAAAACCAAAAATACTGGTACACTGGCTGCGCAAGATGCAAGACAGCTGCTAAAGAAGAGATGGCAACATTTTACTGCAGGCCATGCATGTGTTCAGAGAGTAGACAATTGTAAGAACTCTCCCACCTTACCAACCTAGAATATAATATATGCCTTATCCCATTTACCAAAATAAAATTTCTGTTATTAGCTACATGCTCTCTTTCATCGCTGAAGACGAGACAGGCCAAGGGCAGTTTTTCGCGTATGATGTACCAGCACGCAATATTGTCAGGCGTGATGTCAGAGCAATACTTATTCAACAAGGAAAGGAACCAGGATTCCCTCGTTTTTTGACAGAGACAATCTCCAGAAAATATATGCTGCATGTTACTCTACGAGATGAATCATTTGTTGATATTGGTGAAAAAATCTACTTTGTTAAAGCAGTGTTACCAAATCATGAACTACAAGCCCACCAAATAGAAACTGAGATTCAGATCCAGTCACCTCCTGCTGCTCCAGCATCTTCTGAACCTGCATCGCCTACTGTACAAAATCTACATCAGTTGCCTCATACTGCCCCAAGTCCATCAACTCAGGTGACTACATACACTGCAGCTACTATGCTATATCTACAAATGTAGCATATCCACATCTAGCATTTACCAAAATTATATCCTTCGAATTATAACTCCTCATACTATACACATCATTTCAACAGGAAACACCACCACCAAGTGCTTCAGCAGACAACACACCAGAAACAGCTAACCTCACAAGGTTTGCTCTTCTTCAACCTGCCATGTACTTTATTGTTCACCTCATTTTTACATGACAATGAATAGACATTTATTTACTAATGCATTCTTACTCAATCAATATATAAGCAGTGCGAACCCAAGCCCTAGCAACACTATAAAACAAGTCCAACGTCCACTATTTCAGGAACATATTGTAAGAAACAATGTTTCCTGCCTCCTCTCACTTCTCTTTGTCTTGCTAAAGCTCACAAACACAACATACACACTGATTCGTACAAAACTTTACAGGAACAAATAAAGGAAACTACAGAGGATGCCACAGACAGTCATGAAACAACAAGCAATGAGGAGGTTTGGCCCAATGTTTCACTCTTCTACCATTCCCCATCCTCTCACTTACCTACATTTGCCTCTTACCTAAAATAGCACAACTTTCTTAAACAAGTTCAACTTCACATATTAATTTTATGTTACTTTTAAGTATTATAGGTAAGCATCAGTGATACTGCTATCAATACTCATGACCCCTTCATCACTAACACAACCATATCATCTCATGTGCAAAGAGATGAAACCCGCAAAAGGTACACCACTTATCTTTATCCTTCCTATATATTCGGAAATGTAAAACCCAATGATGTAATCATCTACACTATGTAATTGCGCTTACTAATCACGAATAATCATTTACAGATCCACCATCGATCAATCCAGCGACTAGCCAAAAAACAGATCTCGAAAATCAAGTTCAGCAAAGAATCTGAAATAGGTACACCCCATAACAAACTATACACACGTTCAATCTTATATAAATATATTGTGCTGCAACAAAATACAGCCTACAGCTCTCCATCTCATATTTTTCCAAATCTACATTGAATTCAGAATTCTCAGAATTATATACCCTTTACAAACATTTCTCAATGAGTTCTCTCTTTGTGTTACAACAGGTTGCAGTAAGCTTACCTACAACTTCATCTATATTAGTCCTCCGCCAAGGTCATACCAGTACATTATCAAACTGTATTGGAAACCGCTTCTTTTGTATCCTGTGCAAAAAAAAAAATTCAGAGTATGTGTCGTCCGAACTATTGTAAACCTTGCACTGTGCTGCTTGAAGAACTCCCTACTGCTACCTCTTCCGTACTCACGTCTAGCATTATCATGTTTAATTAGATGTCAAACTTATTAGCTATGTAAGAAACTATTGTATGCTCTGCTTCTCCGGTCTATCTATGAAATGGCAACATTTGGACCAATAGATGGTCAAAATTTCACAAATATTCACACACAGCGACTTCGCCGAATGCATCAGTACAGACCAACTGCAGCATATTGCCTAAAGACACTGCATCATTGAAGGTTAAAAGAAAAAACGCATTTCTTTTAAATACAGCATGGTTGCTCACGATCGTGCCCCTCCCATCTCTGTTAGCTCAATCTAGGTTATATCTCTATACGTACAAACATATGTAACATATACTTATTTATTGTCTATAAATATTAGTTTTTTATACTCCTTCCATCCCAAATTATAAGACATTCCAAGAATCTTGTAGAGTTAAAGGAACTCACCCTACCATTGCATTGACGTCACGCCCTGTACTGCCTCCAGTTGGGCGCGCAAGGCGCGCCGCCTCTACTAGTATGATATATAATACAATACTGGACTGAGCCTGTACGTTTTTTTGGAACTAAATAAACGGCAAGGTGTGGCTAGCACCTTCCACCCTTCCGTTTAGTTGCCGACTTCGGGCTTGCTTCTGTTCCCGTTCCGCAGACATACGCGAATGCAAGATACAAACTCAGTAGACGTGACAAGCGTGAAGCGTCACAAGCGGGGCAAACAACACGGACTCCCTATACTCCTGTACGTCCGTAGAGCGGAGCGGACGGGACGTCCGACGATAACCTTAGTAGTTTTTATAGGTGTAAATAGACTACAGCGCACGGATGAAGCACACCAATTTACGTTACTATAGGTTGGAAAAAGTGTTACTAACTCTCTTAGTAATATATTATTTTTTGTGTTTCAATTAGTCATATTACTATAGACTGATTTATAATAACACATTTACTTGTCTACAGGAACATTTGTCTAGTGTTACGATGATTTCTGTAGTAACACTTTTTTCTCTGGTAACACTTCAATTATGGTAGAAAACACGAGAAAAAATAAAATAGAATGGAAAATGATGAAAATTAAGAAACTTTTCGTGGTCTAATATTAAGAATAGAATTGCAAACATATTTTGCGTGTCACGGTAGAACTGAATACATATTGGAATGAAATTACGTACCATTATTGCTAGCCACAAGTTGTTCTAACTTGTATCAGCACGACGCAAGACTCCAGGTCACATATGAGAGATATAGAGGATGCGACCAAGTAGTCCTTGAAATCGTATTTTGTGTCCAACATCGCTAGACGCGAGTTATTGTAACTCGTACTTGTATGAACATGTGTCAAATGAGTCCGGATCATATAGGAGACGCGGAGGGTTTAAGTGAGACTACATATGACACGCAGAAAGTGTAAGTAAGACGGAAGAAACTCTCCACTATCTGGTATTTAGGGAGAGATAGACAAAAAATGAGATGAGTTGGCTCATTTTTTTTTGAAAGGTCACCAGGGGATGAACTATCCACACATGAATTTCATTACCATAGATTCTGGCAAAAACTGGTGATGGTAGTTACAACGTTGGGTCAAAACCCAGTTACAAAGCAAGAGGGCGAGAAAGAGAACAACAACCACACCACATACAAACGAGAACAACCGGCACCAACGGCTATAAGGAGAAGCAACTAAACTACAACTCCCACTACAGAGACATGTCGATGATCGTCAAACAGTGCACAACACCAACAGACCGAACTCGAAAGAACTCCATTCCACGGGCGACTGTAAGGCACTGAGTCAAGATGACAGGCGATAGCCTTGATGTACATCTTCTATGAAGTTCATCCGGAATCCGATCACCTTCCATCTACGCCCCTGGAAGGGAGGAAGCCTCAAGGGTTGGAGGACCGATGATCGGAGGTCGAGGAGATCCAAGAGAGGGGACCATGGTTTCGTTAACCTGGCGTAAGGTGAGAAGATGCAGTCAAGGAACCAGGGCTGCGTTTTTTTTTGTGAGAGCGTATTTTTTAGGTATCGCCGTTAATAATTGTAATGAGACTCCCCGCAGTGGGTACTCTAAAACGATACTCTAAAGCTTTAGAGTATGAATATAGAGTAAAAACTGCTGCACTGGGTACTCTAAAACGATACTCTATTCTTTCTCTCACTCTATATTTAGAGTGATACTGTGCTTACTTTATACTCTATAGTGGCGGGGCCCACTAACTAAACAAAGGAAAAAAATGCTATAACTCACAAACCAAAAATCCAAATTAAATTTCGATTTCACCATTAAATTCATCTCAATAAATCCTTCAAAACTAGATCACACATGGATATATTTAGATAAAGTGACAAGTGAGTCCCACAGTGGATAGAGTGGATAGAGGATGATATAGAGGATGGATGAGTGCGGAAGAATTGAGTATAGAGGAGAGAATCTTGCTGACTAGGACGTATAGAGGATGAATATAGAGGTCCATGAGTGCGGGTAGTCTGATAAAGCCAGGACTATGCTGAGCGCCGGCCATGTGAGTACTGAGTAACAACTGGCCTTTCGTACATCCTCGCCGCCTTCTTGGCTCTTGCGTATGTCTAGCTGCGCCTCTGCATCGGCAGTGCCGGTGAAACCACTACGGAATTGCCCCGGCCGAGATAGCGACCGAGAGCTACCTGGTGGGCCTATAAAAGGGAAACCACAAACTCCACTTAATCACCCGATTTCCGCAGCGCGCTACGTCCTCCTGTCTTCTTCTCCTCCGGCGAGAAGCACCGTCACGGCACAGACACCCTCAGGTGAGCTGTCTCCGCAGCCTCTCTGCAGTGTCGCCATGTGCGCCTCAGCTCCATAAATTAAGCTAAGTAGCTAACCATGGCATCGTTTTGACCTACTCTTGCAGGGAAGCCGGAAGCCAAGGGGCAAACCGTAACTATTCAGCATGTCTGGTGCGGAACCACCTGTTGGAGCTAGCAGCGGTTCGTCGGCAGCTGTCCCGTCGCAGCCGCCGCAGCAGGACCAGCAGCAGCAGCAAGAGATCACCGCTGCCCAATTGTCTGATGCAATTCTCGCGAAATTATAAGACAGCAGCGGCAGCAGCAAGAGATCACAGCAGCGGATCGTTCACGGAGCGATGAGCTTCGCGGTTGGCTGATGGTGGTTGCGACTCTAACGGCGTCCATAACGTACAGTGCGGCGCTCAACCCTCCTGGAGGCGTCTGGCAAGCCGATGATGCTGACAAAAGGTACATCGCGGGCAGACCAGTCCTCCTTGACAAATTCCGCGCTCAGTACCTCCTATTCCACTACTTGAACGTCATGTCCTTTGCGACGTCCTTGTTTCATCGTAGTTCCACCTCCTCGTTCCACAACAGAGTTAAAAGGCGACTTGTCAGCAACCTTGTAGCCATAGATTTACTTGCCTTGACCGCGGCGTTCTTTGCAGGCTCATAGACCGCCCCGATGCTTTTTTTTACGACGTTTTGGTGCTATCAGCTGTAATATGTTACATACTGTTATTTTCCATATTGTCTTAACTTGGAGCATCTCGGCAGCGTACCTGGATATAGACAAGAGCCTGGAGTATGTGACTTGTTGTAGCAATTGAATTTTACGTTTGTAGCTGTATTTATATTTCAGTGCTTTTGAAATTAAAAAAATACAAATTATTGACAAATCTATATCTCTTATAAAGGAAAGCTCCACAATATTTTTCTGCAATAATTCATGCCTTTCTAGTATAGAATGATGCATTAACAGCAGAGAGCCGCCACCTCCCTAGGGTAGAGCCGCCGCCGCCGCCTAGGAACGCCTGCTCCTCGCTTTCGCCGCCGCCACCGTCGCGCCTAGGGCCCCTCTCCTTCTTCCTCTCTCATGTGCCTGCCGGAGGCAAGAACAGGAGGGACCCCCTCTCCTTCTTCCTCTCCGGTGTGTCCGTCGGAAACATATTGTAATTAGAAGTATTATGATCAGATAAATTATGTCACTTGCAATATGTAAGCTCTTCTAAGTTTTGAATAGATGACAAAGTATTATGATCATTGATTCTAATGAAATTATTCTCTACCAAGGTATCAAAGACATGATCACAGAAAGTAAAGTCAAAGGTGTAGTTTTATTTCTTCAGCCAATTCTTTTGTGGAGTCGGCAATAAAGCTGGCAAACGAATGGATAAGATTTGACATCAATCCATTCGGCCACACCTTTGCAGCTGCTTTTGGGAAGCTTTAGCTTTGACAAACTAGCACTATCAGCCTTGCCATATGGCATAATGTGTTAGTCGATAGAATCTGAATTTATTTTATCATCAACCAATAAAATGTCATTCTCAATCAGTCTTTTACAATTGCAAGGATATCACCAGTAGATGCAAAGATTGAAATAGTATGTCCGAATTGAAATTTGAGCAAAATATTTGTATTTTGTACCTTGTTGATCCACAAAACGTTGTCTTTCATCTCTAGGAAACAATCAACAATAAGGGGTTGAATCACCCGGAAGCACCTCGGCGGTTGTTGGAACATAGGAAGTCGGCTAGGCCGACTTGGGTACTAGCAGACAAAGTAGTAGTAGGAGCAGTTGACCTAGCCCACTCAAGGTAGGCAGCAGTTGGCTCAGCCGATTTTGAGTAGGCAGGCAGTCCTCATTTCTTGCTTGTGGGGGCTTGATTTCCATCAATGATGCATTTATCACTAGATAAATATACAACCTCTTTAGCTCATGAAAAATCAAGTCTAGCTAGTTTTTTGGGCTTCCCATGCTTTTCTGTAGCAAGACTTGTTTCTTGATATGTGATTGATTCGAAAAGGATATAATATTGTTTGACTTTTGTAGCTAAAATTTGCTTACAGCCGAATCAATTATGACTTTACTCACTATACCAATGGGCAAAGCTTCTTTTTTGATACTCACCGCCGACGACTCAAATGTGATTGGCTTCTTGCTAGTACTCCCAAAGTATTTATGAAATAAATCTTTCGTCCTTATCTCCTGAAGCCTTCTTTCAAACTGTAACATTGTTTTTTTGAAACCAATGTCTGATTGAGAATATCTTGCTGAGTTTCTTGATTTGACTTGAGTTATTAGGAACATATGAAGCTGAATCATGAGCATGAATATTTACTCACCTTTCATTGATTCGGCTCAAGTTAGGAGCAACATGTGAAGCCAAATTATGAGTATTACCATTATCACACCTTTCTGAATTTTCATTAATTTGGCTCGAGTTAAAAGTACCATATGAAACTGAATTATGAGCATGATCATTTGCATATGATGCTGAATTTTGAGAGCAATTGGCTAAATAATTAGCATTGTCATAGTCAATTCTCTCATTCATTGGCATATCTAGTGGTGGAACCACATATAATGAACTTAAAGCCGATGAATAAGGATTTACATGTTGTATGTTACTAGTAGTATTAAAACTCAAATAATTCATAGTAGACATTGGCTCTTGACCATAATATCCATAATTATGATGTGTATGATGAGGAGCATTAACAAAAGTGTTAGTCGATGCAACATACATAGTATCATTATAACTAGCAACACTAACATGAGAGTTCATAGAACTTGCAAAATAATTATTAGAATCATAAGGTGCATTTGCAAGCTGTACCTCGCGAGGTAATTGTAGTAATTTTATGATGCAACACCTTGGTACTCCATGATTTAGAACTTGACCACTTTGCTGAATTTTTCAATAGCAAGTGCAACACGTTGTAAAATTGCAAACAAGATTACAAGGGATCAAAACCAGATGCAACGGTAATGATGAGCATAAGAAGATAGATCAGTGAGGAGTAAGGCTAGGGCAAAGAGATTTGGCTACAAAGTAGAGTCGAAGCAATTCATCCCCAACGAAGTGTGTTGATGCCGAATTGGATCACACACCAGCTAGGGCTAGATCGCCAGGGTTGCTACGGACCGAAGAACGTAGCGAGGATCACACTTACACAGTGAGGAACAGAGAGGTTTACGAGCAAACCACCAAAGAATAACCAATCGTGCTTACTTGATGAAGAACGGCTAGTTTCCAGACAAATTAGCAAAGGAACTGTCAAAACTCTCTATCGGGAGGGACCCCATTGGGACAAGGATGTCATCGAGTTGCCCTAGGTCGGCCGACAAGTCTAGGACGCCATCCTTGGTTGTCGGATCAAGAGATGAACAGCATGGGGTTGGAAGAGACAGGGCAAAGAGAGTGTTTGCATTGTTTTTGATGATTGTGAGTTAGGGTCCTCAATTAGCCATGATCCTCGCGTTTATATAGAGGGGTGGTCTTATCTCAGTAGGAAACAAGTCTCAAACATAACCTCCAAGTTTTCCACGTCCAAAATAGGTCCAAAGCCGATTTGCAAGTCAAATCGGCTCGGAAACAGCAGAAAAGTCGGTTTAGCCAGCTTGAGTTGGCCTAGTCGAGTTCCAGAGGCTCGGAACGCTGTTTCTAGACTGAAAATAGGTGGAATCGGTGCTGAGCCGACTTGGCGCTGGTAATTCCGGACAATAGGCTTTTGAAATCCAGAATTAATTCATCCGAACTCCAAACGAAGCTATTGTTTTCGATTAGCTCGATAAAAGGAACTTAATGGTGAAGTCCACTCCTGCATTTGTGGAAGTTGGGCAAGTCAGCTAAGCCGACTCTGGTTGGTTCAACACATACCTGAAAAGTTGTTTTCTTCGCTCGGGTTTGAAATGCGATGATCCAAGTATGCTTTCAGGTTGTCTTGATGATAGAAACATAATTGAGGAGTCCATTATACACTCTAGACATTTTTGAGTGTCAATAGAGCTAAAGGGTCCAGAAGCCTAAAGTTTTTTTGTTGAATGAAGAAGCAAGTCTCTCTAGGGTCCCTGATGCATGTGTATGTATCGTGTCAGCTCGTCTCGCCGCCAAATTCGCGGGGGGTGGGTTGGTTGGTACTTCTTAACCCTTTCTTTTGGTTCTGGGGTAGCAGACTAATAGTGTCATGCTGTGTTGCCTCTATAAGTTTTTTTTTTGAGGGAAAGTGTTGCCTCTATAAGTCTATCGAAAAGAAAAAGAAACAACTGAGAACATTATGACATGATATTGCAACCTGGCTTTCTGCATATATATATGTCCCTGCACTTCATGGTGTCTCGGGAGTTTGATCTTCCCAATACCGCTTTGATATGGGTTCGTGTTTGCAGCTAATTAAACGGCCTGTGCTCGCGATTTCTCACGGAGTCGTGGAATAGAAGACTGATGTAGAGGCATGGTACACTTGCCAGGGTGAGCTTGCAGCGTTGGGTTTGCAGAAGGCACTAATGGTTAATCACGATCCGTTCACAAAATTGTTCCAAACAATTTTCAAACAACCAGGGTGTTTAATTGTTCCAAACAATATTTTCAAACAACCAGAGGGTGTTCAGGCGTTGCTAACTTGGTATGGTGGCAGGTGTTGGGCCAGCCCAGAAAAGTCAAAGTGACTGGGAATTCTAAAGACAGGCCGATTAATTTGGGCTGCAAGTATAGTTGTGTTGCTCCTGCGCCTTGATAGAAAAAAAAAAGTAAAAACATATTTTGTTCACTTCTCCTATATTTTAGGTGTCTGAATTTTAAGATGATTTCAGACAACACTTTTGTACCTCTAACTAGTACAAGTAAACTATTACTTTTGTGATTTGTTATCTGTCTTTGTGTCATAACATATTAAATTTTATCCTTATCTTCCTATAGAAAATAATTGTAAATTACTTGTTGTCTTTGTGCCAACACAAATTATATTTTGTCGGGTTTCTGGTTTTGTGCAACGGGTTTTTTATTCTCGATTCCAAAAATTGCAGATTGCATTTACAGAAATTGCAATAAACGAAAACTGCAATTTTAGTATAAAATATATGCAATAACCATCGTCTGAAAAAAAAACTAAAATTTAGACACCTGAATTTTAGCAGATCTCTATTTTTTTCCTTAAAAAACACACTTGTAAATCATGGGGGTTATACATTTCTATTTTCGAGGTCTCAAGTTCGTCATATTTTCAGATTGTCAACTATGCCCGATGACTGATCAGTGTGGTTATCGCGTGAACAGCGTTAGGATGAGCCACAACAAGAATTGGGGAATTCATTCAGTAAACCTACAAGTCTTGTTATATCATAAGGTCTTGTTTGGATGCGCATGTATTTATCTCAATCCACGTGTGTTGAAGTTGATTGAAGTAGAATTAAACTAAGTTATATTACAATCCACTTCAACACATGTGAATTGAATTAGATACATACATATAAACAGGGCCTGAATATGTATAGTTGCATTGAGATTACTTGTGTATATTTGGCAAAAAAAAAACACTCTTGAGTTTCAAAAAGGTACGGAGTACAATTTATTTCCTCATTTTGTTTTTCCAAAAAAAGATGGTCGGTTCTATCTTTGATCCCATCTAAATATCTAATATAACGGAACGGTTTTAACTCGTCCAAGTCAAACCGTCCTTTACTCGAGATGACAAGGCGACACATAATCATCTTGTCGTCTCAAGGCTACAAAATGCTACACGCGGTCACGTACGGCACAAAATGCTCCCCTATCACACATTCACAAACCGTGCTCTTCAAAGTTCAAAGCACTGGCGCGTGTTTAAAGTTTAAACCATACAAACAAAGTAACAAACTATAGTACATATTTGTCTATTTGAACGCTAGAAGAGATCAAGGCCACCGGTGGTCGGAGCCGACGAGCCGTACTCCGACGACTCTCGTGCTGTCTTGCACCGGCGCCGGCATCAGCAGGTTGGGGTGGTGGGGTGATTCTTACGTACGTCAGGTCCAGCACGCACACACGGCAGGCATCGGCATCCAGGATTCATTTCAACAAGCATCCGTATACGTACGCTATGCGAATAAATCCTGAAAGCTAGCCACGGATGGCGACTCGCTTGCATTGGCGCCACAGCTTAGCCTTTTCACTTGTTCCCATTCCAGACACCTGCCTGCTCCCTCACGTCAATCCTATATACCCTCTCCTTGCTGTTCTTTTCTTCTTTTTCTTCTTCTTTCATCCATCGATCCATCATCTCTCCCTCCTAGCATGAGTACACGGATACACCCTTCGTCTTCGGACGCCGCCGGCCGTGCCCGACGTCGTCGGGCTGCTGCTGCGGCAGCGGTGGCGGCGGAACGGGAACGTCGGCCGGCGGTGTACACGGTGTGGAAGAGGTCCAGCATGGGCTTCCAGGGCACCGACGGCTTCTGCGTGTACGACGACGCCGGCAACCTCGCGTTCCGCGTCGACAACTACTCCCGCCGCCGGAAGCTCTGCGCCGGCGAGCTGCTGCTCATGGATGGCCAGGGCACGCCTCTCCTCTCCCTCAGGCCACAGGTATACATACATATATACTACGCTCATTTACTTACTAACGTACGTACACAAATGATAGTCTAATTACTCTCTTAATTTATTGCCTTGTTTGCTTGATGAAACAAAACAGTTTTTTATTCCATCCTATTATTTGCACATCCAACACCATATACATACGTGCACTGCTGGTTACAAAGTTTTTTTTTTGCCACTTTCGATCAATTCCTTGGAAGCCATGCAAAGAATACGTAGGAAATGCAAATTTGGTTTCCAGAATTCCAGTCCTTGAACCTTAATCGAATAAGCTGCAGTCACAAATAAAATGCCGTAATTTCCATTACTGTCATGATGATCACGCTACCCCATTTTTCCCTTTCTCAGAAAATGACTGCCCTAATTTTGTTCAATGAGCGATCACTCCAATTGCTTAAAGATTTGGTGACTCGGCAGAAGATTTTAGGCCAACCAATAGGACAAATAACCAAACAAAGAAATGGAATTACCGACAAAAACAACCAAACAAAAAATGCTTTCACAAGAAAAACAAACACGATAATGGGTCTTATTCAGCTGCCACACATGTACTTTTTTATCTTAACCCGTAACTTTTTCGCCGCAAGTTGCAAGGCCACTCAGTTGTGCCAAAAGCACAAAATGATCCCGAAATAAAGTCCTAATCGCCTATGGGCGTGTCTTCGTGCCTGCCCTCGCCAATTGGCCAGGTCCGCTGGCGGTCGTGCTCATCGTGGGCGCCGCGCTGGTTTCTGAGGTGATGGGCTATAGTTCGTGGGGTTGGGGGCTTTAGGCGAAAGCCTTGCACGACCATGTCTGTGCGATTGACGGCGACGCTCTCTAGCGCCGTTTTCCTCCTTGGAGGCGTCAATGAAGTAGGCTCCCTGACCCATGGCTATAGTTTTGTCCCTCTCCTCCTGGTGAAAACTAGCTCTAGCTATCTGGAGCTGGTGGCGGCGGCGTCGTTGATGTCGTAACCCTCTTGAGGGCGCCACTGTGGAGGGTAGATTCCAGCTCCTGCCTCCGTCATGCGCTTGTTTCCTTCTTCATCGCTCTCCCTTTCTTTCTAGTTGTTGCCCTCCTCTTGGTTGAGTTTTGGCCCTGGTTGTTGGTTGTTGCTGACGCTCGACGAGTGTCCTTCTCTGGCGCCTCTGCTCCGTCGGCGCTCTCCTTGGTGGTGTCAGAATATCAAATGCCGGGTGGTGTTTCCACCGCTGCCGTCATTCCCCTCCAAGGGTTCCTCCCCGTGGATGGCGTTGGATGATGGTACGTGGGCCCGGATGTGCTGGAGGATGTCATCATTAGTTCAAAGGGAGGTCGTCGTGTCCGATGATCCGGGGCTTGCGTGTTCGTCGCCACTCTTAGTCCCCATCCTGCTGCATGGAGTGGTCCTCAGATGGAGGGCGGCAGTGGATCGGCGTAGCTACGAGGAGTGGTGGAGGGCACAATGGCCATGGTGAAAACGGCGAGTATGTTTGTTCGGTGGAGACGCAAATCAACGTTCGGCTGACGTCTTTCAACAAGGGTTTAGGCTTTTCCTTGAGTTTGTTTAAGTGTTGTTTTGGTGTTGTTGTTGGTGTTGTAATCTCTCTCTCCCCCCACTGTTCTAATATGATTTGTATTTGGATTGGCGCCACGCCCTTCCACCTCCCGGTTTGCCCGGTATCTGTGGAATGAAAATTCAGGTGGGGATAGTTCATCCCCCCCGGTGACCGTTCAAAAAAAACAACTACAAATCAAGGTTATATATCGTTTATGATGTTCATTTTTCTTTGTTCATTAATGTCTTGGCACAAGAACAAGGTGTAATAACTGGATTATTTAGCCACTGTTAAAGCTTGGTCAAACAAATTTACAGCCCACACGGAACTAACGTCATCGACTTACAGTCCTTGTTTCCTCCCTCTTGCCCCTAAATTAAAATGACAGCCCTTTTGTCCAATGAACAAGTAGCCCCAGATTAATCAAATATTTCCTGAGTCGTACGTGAGAAAATTTAACTTGGGCCAAGTGAAAAAAAGAAGAGATTAACTACAAAAACAAGCAACAACCAAAAACTGATCATATCGGTGTCTTACTTTTACCCCATTTAAAACATTTACTTTAGTGCAACACCGATCGAAAGCACAAATTAACATAACCTTTGGTCTGTAATTTTACTGTTATTTTTTTTATTACTATAAGCAAAACGACGGCAGCTAGCTAATCAGTGTGAAAAAAAAAATGGTCTGTACCAGCTTCTCAGCCTGCACGACCGATGGAACTGCTACACAGCAACAGAAGACGCCGTCGACAAGAAGGCGTCTTCCACGGCGCCGGCGCAGCAGCAAGTCTTCACGATGAGCAGGTGCTCAGCTCTGCGGAGCAGCAGCGACAACGCAGAGGTCCACATGTCAGCCTCAAGAGCAGGCTCTGCTGCTGCATCGTCGTCGTCGTCTAGCCTCAGCTGCAAGCACCCGCAGGCTGTGGCTGCCGCTCCGGGCTACCGAGTGGAGGGTTCCTTCTCGAGGCGGAGCTGCAAGATCCGGCGTGGTAGCGACGGCAGGGAGGCAGCGCGGATAACCAGGAAGAGCGCCGGTGTGGCGTCCAGGCCGGTGGCCACGCTTGGGGACGACGTGTTCAGCCTCGTCGTCCAGCCGGGCGTCGACGTGGCCACAGTCATGGCGATCGTCGTCGTCATGGACAGGATCTGTCACAAGCCGTACACGCCTATGGTGTGCTCTTCACAGTAGACAGTTCATGGCGAGACAGACAGACAACCATGTAAACCGTAGCAGTAGCAGATCAAGCAGCAATGCAGCGACAACGACTCTAGAGCATTTTGTGTCGTTGCAGTGTTCATTCATTCCCTCCAAGAGTAAGGACAAATGTGTAAAAAAAAAGTTTTGATTTGACGAAGGTAGGCATAGGCAGTGTGACCAAAAGTTCAGGTGAAAATGACATGCATTTGCTAATTGCTAGTAGCACCTAGTGGAGGATTGAGGGTACCTGAAGAAAAGCACTGAATTCTTGCCGAGCAACTACTTCTGTCAATGCTGCATCTCCTGATCAGCAGCATCTGATAGGGCATACTTCCCCACAGCATTTTCTGATTTTCAGCAACGCTATAAAGCAACAGTCTGGATTCCCACCACAAAAGCAACCACTTGTTTGCACATGTCAAGTACGCCAGGGCAAGCACACAATTGTAACCAGAAACTGATTGTTGCACACTTGCAGTTGCAGGTGACCTAGTCCCGCAGCAATGTCTTCCGATGGCGACAGGAGACAGCATACCAACACCCTGACCAGTAGACTAGCCATTTGGCAACATGTACATTTTCATCGATGAATTCAGAGTTATTCAGCTCAGGGCATCCCATCATGCCAATGGACAATGGCCTCGAGCAAGGGCATCCAATAAAACAAAAATCAAAATCCTGATACCAAGCGAGCAGAGCGCAACAGAAAGGATGAAAGCGACTAAAGTCAATGAAATCCAAGACACAAACCAGTAAAAATTGGGGTTGAAGATCTATCCAGTTGCAAGAGATGTGCTAGCGTATGCGTAAAGCAAGCCCAAGTGTTAACATTCAAGGCAAAGCAAAGCCAGTGCCCTCTTTACATTCTTATATCACATCAATTGTGATCAACGGACCATAACCTCTCCACCCCAAAAACAAAAGTTCCCAGGATAATACGACAATAAAGACAGAGAAAACAAAAGGTGAAAAGCCATGATCAAAGCACTGCTACAAAAGGATATAAAGCTGAAACACTCAGGATGATTTCAATCCAAACATTTGAGGTGTCAAGAACTTACTGTACAACACAAGCATCAGCAGGGGGCATGGAATAAAGTTTAACTAGGCCTACAACAGCTAGAGATGATCAGAATCTTGCATTCATGAATCAGATCAACTTATGATATTTGGACAGAAGCATCGTCCAAATAAGTAACTTAAATAACTTATTCAGTGAAAAAGCTACAGTCCACCAAGATTCTCCTAGCATAGAACAAAATATAATGGACAGTTGGCACTAGGAATAAAACTTTAGCTCGCAACTAAAGAACTAAACACAATCTTTCTGCCCTAATCAATTCTGTTTAATAGTAGATGGACATGTAATTTAACTAACCTGCATAAACTGCTGACAGTGTAACTTGTGACTAATGGTACATCCTCTCTTACAATTCCACAAAGAAAAGATTGCAGTAAAGACATAATTCTTCCAGAAAACAGTTGACGCTCTGTAGTACACACAAAAAAGTAGTTTTTAATCTAAAAGGTTTGGCACTAGGAATGCATTCCTTGCAACAAATGATTATTTCTCCACAGTACAGAACATAACACCAGAACTGGACACCATCACAATGTCAGTGCGCAATCATAACTGATACTCATACAACGAAGGACAAGTATCAAGCCTTATTTCTAGCAAACAGTCAGCTCAACTTAGAAACTAACTACTATACTAGATCATCCAATTCTAGGAGAAAAGAGCACGGTACTCATTGGCCTCATGAGCCATTTCTTCCATGGTTCTATCTTTCCTCTCAATGTCCAGGTCAAGCTTCTCCTTCAATTCTTTCTCTTTCACATCAATCTATCATAGCAAGGAAAAGGGTAAGCTTTGTTTGATTGGATATTGTAATAAAATAATCAGATTGATAGAAAAATGGGCCACGAACCGCGTCATATATTTCATCATTTTTCTCAAAATCCCCTTTCTTCCTCGGGATGAGGTGAATGTGGACATGTGCAACTGTTTGGCCAGCTTGAGGACCATCCTGACAAGTAATATCACTTGTTAATAAGAAACTTCATGGCATTGTCATAGAATATAATATAACAAAGATAAGTCCATAACAAGCTAATCAATGGTATGAATAGTAAAAGAGCAAAATGGAGTTAGCATAGCCTGCATGACATAGTATAAACATATATGATACTTTCCACAATGTTCATCATATTTATGTTTTAGACACCCAAATTGGACACTTTTTACACTGTATAAATTTAGCATTGAGCAATGAAAGGATGGGCTCACTAATAGTAAAATTGATGCACAGACCACACCTGGATAGCAAAGGTAAGTGAAGATGCTTTGTGGTACTGCTCAAGACGCGCACCAACTTCCTTTGCAGTAACCCATAAGTCACTAATCTCTTCAGAGCTTAGATCAGCGAATCTTTTCACTTCACGCTTGGGGCACACAAGAACATGTATGTATTGTCAAGGAAAAAATGATGCATATAGAAGAACATATTTTCCTCAACATGTGATGTATAAACTTTGAGTCCAATAAATTTATTTGTGTGGGTTTAAGTTATGGCAGCTTTGCACCAAATGACAACACAAGATTAACTACTCCAATTGCAAAGTCACAGAAAAAAGTTTTTCTTTAATAAAGTCAGCTTGTGTTGCAGGCATGCAGTTATTCTGTGAGTGGAACTGTTGCATGATGTGAAAAAGAGATAACCATGGCATAGAATTGTAGATGGTCTCCATGGAAAGATGAACCAAATATGAAGTCAGTGGCTTGACAAAACAGAGTCCATCTCACTAAATGACTAAATGAGTACCTAAAGCTAACTTGAACCCCCCAGACAGACTAGATAACCAGGTCTAAAAAGAAGAGAATCAATGCAAAGGTTTGATGAAAACTGCCATCCCTCAGTTTCTTTTCATATTTGTTTCAGTGCTCCTCGTGAACTACACTGAAGGGAGGGAGCAATCATTAGACAGTGGCCTGCAGAGGAACTGGTTGCGCAGGCACGTGAGTGGTAAAAACTGTAAAACTAGTTTCCAAGAAATTACAGTACCAGCTTCGCTGAAATAAAAGGATATGACCTGCATAAGAAAGATTCATATAGTTAAATGCAATGTCTCTGAGAAAAAAATTGAAATGCAATGTGGTGGTTTAGTGATATGCAAAGCTTAAAATGCAATGTCTACGAGAAGCACTAGCCAGTAGTCTCAGGTTTCATCAGGAGAAAATCTAGAATGGGACTGTTATTAGCTTGTTCTATACGCAGGGATTAGATAAAGTACCATGAGACTGCAGGAACTGGGTCAGGATTACCAGCAAACCCAGAAGGCATTGCCCATGATCCTTGCCTACTGAAACAATCCCTATTGGAGTAATGGTGCAGTGGTACACTGTTGCCCTGCCGAATTTGTTAGAAGCAGGGCATGATTCTGAACACACAAGTTTTATTTAGCATTTTGGGAACCAACGTTTGATCAATCTAACTTCCATCAACCACATCCCCGCGAGAAAGATGGAATTTTTATACTTTCCCCCACTTTCTGTCGCGACGACTAATCTTCCAGTTCCAGCAACTCCCAAGCTAAAAAAATGCTACGGTGCAGTGAGTTCGGGAGTGGCTGCGGCTACGGTAACGAAGCAGGCAAGAATCATGGAAGGCGAAGTGAAAAGGGAGGGAGCATGGGTATGTGTGTTACCCACCCGGGAGCAGC
Organism: Saccharum hybrid cultivar R570; assembly: GCA_038087645.1. Classification (NCBI taxonomy): domain Eukaryota; kingdom Viridiplantae; phylum Streptophyta; class Magnoliopsida; order Poales; family Poaceae; genus Saccharum; species Saccharum hybrid cultivar. Next base: position 5,505,547 of record JAQSUU010000493.1, on the reverse strand, counting down.
GGGCGGAGATTCACCATGGCGTAGGAGAGCGGCGTGGCGTGGAAGACCTCCCTGGCGTCGATCTTGTAGGGCCCGAACTTGTAGGAAGCCTCCATCTCCGGCGGCGGGAGCGGGGACGAGGACGAGAGGGCGCGCGGGCGCGGCAGGCGGCGAAGCAAGCGAGGCGGCGGAGGGAGTGGGAGGAGGAGGAGGACGGCACGCCAGCGCAGCATCTTCTTCTGGAGCCGAAGCCCGAAGGCCTTTCACTTGCACGGGGAGGCGGCCGGCAAGGACAGATTTGGGCTTTCATGGGGCTGGGCTCGCATTCTGGAGGCCCATTTTGAGAATTTTCCTTATACCATACTGTTTCCAGAATGTTTCACCATTACTCCAGCAAAGAGAATAGGGCAATAGTGCAGATGTTTTGGACACCACATATAATAAGGATGGATAATAATGGCGTAAAGGCAGAGGAAAAAATTTAGATGGCAAATTAAGTCCCAAAGTGAGGGTAAACATGCAGGCAAAAGCCTCGACAAAAGAAGCTATACTACTTACTCGGAAAATAAGATACGTTTTACCATTTTTTGCAAAAAAAAAAAAGATAATGCTGGTACACGGGCGTTCGTCCAGGCGTGTTCCGTCTGGACGGCTCATTCCCAGGCCTGCCCAACAATCGGGCCCAACAGGTCTCCTCCGCTTCACCTTCAGTACGACATGGTTTCTCCAAAAAAAAATAAAAATAAAAAACATAGCGACATTTCTTTTCCTCACTGCCGCACGCATGCGACCACCACGGGCGCGTCCACCGTGTCGCCTACCCACCACCGACCTTCTCCAATGCGGCGGCCTTCCCGTCCGGACGTCGCGTGCCCACTCCGCCTCGCTGTTGCCGTGCGCCCATCCTACGGCGCTCGCTCCCGCCCGTCGTGCTCGCCCATCCAGTGCCGCTCCCGCCCGTCGCGCGCGCTCCCCGCCCGACTGAGCCAAGCCCGGGGCTGCTAGCGATGGTGGTGGTGGTGGTGCTCGTGCGGCGCTGGCTCCGACCCCGACGACTGGAATCGCCCGACCCCAGACTTTCCCATGTTGCGAGCACATGTTTCAAGTATTTTATATGTTCCGTAGGTATGTTTCAAGTGTTTCATGCGGATGTTGCAAAAATAGATCAGGATGTTGCATATGTTGCAATGATTGTACACGTATGTTGCAAGTGTCTGTTCTCAATTTTTCATCTGTTTTTTTAGACGTATGTTGCAAGTGTGTTTATTAGGATGTTGCATATGTTTCCCACATATATTGCAACTGTTTTATTGGGATGTTACATATATTTACAATTGTTTTTCATGTATTTCAAACGCATGTTTCGAATGTTTTAGTTGTTTTGTATCTATGTTGCAATTGTTTCATTTGGATGTTTCAAAAGTAGATAGGGGTGTTTTGCATGTATCAATATGAGCCACCTGCCGTAGCCAGCTGCTGCAGCTGCTAGGGCGCCGTGCATGGAGGAGAGCGGCGCAGCAGGCGTGGAGTAGCGCAGGAAGCAAGGAAGCATGGGGGAGTGGCGTGGGCGAGCCTCGCCTATGTGTGCAGCAGGCGCTGGTAGGGGAGTGGCACGGGTGGGCCTCGCCTATGTGTGGAGCGGGTGCTGGCGCGGGCGTTGCAGCAGACGCGGGTGTCCGACGTCCGGACGATAAAAAGGGGAAAAATGCAAGGACTACTCCAAGATACACAGATCCTTTTTGGTGACTGGTGGGGCATACCGCATACACACCATATGCAAAATATAAAACCAAAAAGAGAAAATAGAAGGCATTGACCACGGGTTGTCCTCAATGGCTAACCCATCATCACCTCAAAAAAATATCTGGGTATCACAAATGTTGTTGTACGGCCAGAAGTGCGAGGGGAGGAAGATGGAGCGAGTGTTGATAAGGCCGGGGTCGGAAGATGGGATTGAGAACCAAATGGGGATAGGAGATTAGAGGGGCAGCGACTGAAATGATTTGGGCAGGGTGCTATGCAACTGAAAACCCTAGGCCTCGTGTGTGTGTGTGTGTATATATATATATATATATATATATATATATATATATATATATATATATATATATATATATTCTAACTATTACCCTGGGTACTGAATTATAATCAGTACCCGAGTCCAACTCACCGAGCCAACCACGCGCACTCCCCGCTCCCCGTTCCCGCGTCCGACCCGAGCCAACCACACGGCCGCTCCCCCCCGGTTCCCCCCCCCCCCCCCCCCCCCCCCCCGCTCCCAGCTCCTCTTTGTCGTATCGAGTTTTTTTCGTTTTATAATTTCTGATTTCTGAGATCGTGGGAGGCTCCGCCGGTTTCCCCGAGTTCGCCCCCCTCCGCCGATCGAGCCAGCTCGCCGCCACCTCCGCCGCATGAGCCCAGCTCGCTCCCTCCCCATCGCATTAGCAGGCTCCGAGGGTTTCCACCGCTGCATCCCCTTCCGTGGTGGATCTAGCGCCTCGTACCGGCGCTCCTGGCGCCGCCGCCTCGGCTAGGGCAGCGGCGTCCTCCACGGCCCCTGCGGTGGCGGCTCCTGGCCGCAGCGTCCCTTCCCCTCCGCTGGTGGATCTGATCATGACTTGCCTTCCCCATGCCCCTCTGGTGGTGGCCGCAGCAGCAAGTCCCCTTCCCTGCATCCGGCCGCGGCATGGCCACCCCACGCGGATGGTGTGGTGTTCCCCCGCGACGACAGTGGCCACGACCCCATCTCCCCTTCACCAACAGCGGCAGCGCCCCATCTCTGCTTCACCAGCGTGGTCGTGCCATCGTGGAGCCCCGGCGGCGGCGTCTCCTGGCCCATTCCCTAGCGGCAGCGGCACCCACCAGGTTGCGATCTCCATCCCCATGGTGGCGGCGCCTCCGGGTGTGGCACGGCACCATGAGCACAAAGCCGTCACGTCCCCATGGCCTCGTCGACGGAGGGCATTGCCAGGCCTTCTGAAGGTTCGTTTCATACATGAATTTGTTCTAATTTTTTCTAAGGTAAACCATCCCACACGCATGCAGCTTGCCATTTTTAGGACCATGCAGGAGGGGCATGGGAGAATCGACATCCAATCCATGAACATGCACAACTGATTTGAAGGTTCTCCAGGTTAATTAGTCCACACTTGCTATAGCCAAACTAGAATGTATCAAATGTGCTCTTGCTTTTCAAGTGTTGGGCTCCTGGATTCTTTCTTTGTTATCATGCTCCAGCCACGTTTTTCTTTATTTGGTTTGACATAGATTTAGCAACAATATGACATTTTTCAGATTTATGAAGACAGGCATAGAAATAGATCAAGGAGACTATTTTGATCTTGTCACTTTATTTGCGGTCTTATGTACTTATGAGCTCGCTGAACTGGTCGTAATAATGAATCACACCTGACTAAGGAGACACTCATCTAAGAAACTGTCGTGCATTTGATTCCTAGTAATTATTTTTTGGTAGAACACATATTTTCACATTTGAAAAATTACCTAATCAGTGTGCTGTGTCATTATGCGCAGTAGCTGATAGGTACTGCCTCTTGTGCTAGTTAGATCAAGTTTCTGGTGAACAAGCATAAATTTTCTTAACCACAGTTCCCTGCAACTGAACTGAATCTTCTTAGCTTAAGGAATATATCAGTTTTTTTATCCCTGAAGAGCTAAAATGTTTGTTGCTAAGACCTAATCAGCTACACAATGCAATATTCAAATGTCATATCATGAAAAAATTTTATATGACAATTTGCTTTCACTTAAACTCTCAACTTATAAATAATGTTTGTTTGGATGTAATCTCAAATGGGAAGCTATATTGTAATATATATTATTCCTCATCTGATGTTTTTTTTAAATTTCTTGTCAGGGTCCGGAGGCCAGGAGTTTCCTAATGGTAAACTTCCTCTGCTTACCATTTCCTTTTCAGGATGATATTTTGTTTGCCCGATAGGTGCCAAAGCATTTCATGTTGCTTTTGAGTGACACTTCAGAGTTCAGTCACACCCAAAAGTCTGATTAAATGAAACTATTCCATTTTAAGCTAGCATTCTCTTTGCATCAGAAAAATACAAGTTAGGAATAAAAGTGCAATGGATACCACCGAGCGCATCATGGCAGCATCTTTGTTTGCATCTACATAAAATTTTATCCTCATTTCATCTATGATTGTTGTGACATTAACCTATGCTTTTGATTGTATTCTTGTGTAAAAATTATTATTTGCTGATCAATATTGATAAATTATTCTGTTAATTTTACTGGAGGTTCTTGTATTCATGTTAATCCCCTTTTCCTTGTGTTCCAGATATGCTGACAAATTCTTGTAAGCACTACAAATGATCCCGCAACTTTGAAGAATCAGGTCACAAAGGGGATGCATCCTAGGACCTACTGTACAAGTCATTTTTTTATGCTTAACCATCTTAAATTTCCCTTACTGTGAACGAAACAGCCAATACGTATTGCTGCTGGTGCTAATTAGATCAAGTTCCTGCAAGTTTTTGATGAACAAGCATAAATTAATTTTGTTGCAGGACAAGCTCAACAAAGATCCCAACACAGTAAAAAGGAAAATGAAAACATAGACGCTGGTAAGGATTTGTTGGAACTTCCTGTCACTTACCTTTACTCCAATTGAATTAGTTTCTGAGCTCACAACTTGAGAGTCAAGGTTTATAACTTCTTTTATCTGATTCTTTTTCCTTGGTGCAGCACAATTTCATTCTAAGGTGAGGAGCTTCCAAGACTGTATGTCCTCTGCTCCTCAGCATCCTCTTTGTCCACTTTATATTTCATTGTCAAATTCATTCTTTGTGTGTTCATTTGGTATCAACTTGTCAGAATCAGGAATCTGTAGATATCAACCTGTTAACTAGATTGACTGCACTTCATGATACAAACCTTTGTTTCTCCGAATGAAACCCAACAACATCTTTATAACCTGGTGCTGTAGGTAGCAGGCTATCAACTGCCTATACCCTGCAGCCTGCTAGTTGGATGTTCTACTAGGACAATGATGTGGTTCCTTGGTGATACATGCACAAAAGTTCACTTGTTTCTATACGTCTAACTGTACAAAAGAAGATGGTCTGTACCATTCTACATACTTTGTTTGCACTTTTTTTGTACTTTTTTATTGGTCTTGTGTTGTCTTTTCGGTTTTTTTCTGAACATAGGTTCAAACAAGCACTTATTGAAGTCCAGGCTTTAGGAGTGAAGTGCAGTGCTGAGTTAAGAAACCTAAAGCCCTCAAATTGAACATTAGAGATCTTAAGAAAGGTTAACCATTCCAGTTGTTTTAGCAAGTTTAAACAGAGTCTCGTTCTTATGACATTACAGATCTTAAGAACAAACTGTGATTAAACTTAGATTGCCTGTACCCTTCTACATACTTGTAAGATATTATTATGTGTTATGCTCTGTAAAACTAAAAGAAGCTTGCTTATATGCAAAGTTATCTCTATTTTAGATATGAAATAATTGGTCTCCTGGCTTTATAGTTGTGGTGTCACTTTAAACTAGGTGAACAGAAGAACCTCTATTATCATTATTATTATTATTTTTGGAATGGGTGTATTGTATATTAAGCACTTCACGTTGACACTGATGGTGTTCAAGTAATCATAGGACACATCAACACCCTGATGCACACATAGTCCTACCCTGGAGGAAGAAATCTAAATAACATTATGGATCATGCTATGAGGTAGTGATTGCTCAATAATTTCTTGGACATTGGAATATAAATTTGTATGATGAAAATGAAAATTATTAGCTATTGGGCTAGCCTTAAATGACTGTACTTTTGTACTACTGCTTCTTGTTTCTCAAATGGTCATGTTTATCTCATGTTTCATATCACAAACAAGAGGTATCTCTTGTGCTGATGGTTGAAAGATAAGGACAGAAGTGTTGGTAGGTTTCCTGTGCTGCTACCTGCTACTAGCTAGTTCCCATATTGCCTTTTATGCAGACTTGTAGATAACACATGGATGTGCATTTTTTCATATATTAAGATCTTTCTGCAGATTTTAGAGACTACGTTCCAGGTTTTAGTGAACTTGCATATCTTGATATATAGTTGAGTTAGGATTTTGGTTTGCCTTTTTATGATGATTTTCTCCTGGTTTTTGTAATATTATTATTGGTGGTGACACAATTGGATCCAGTGATCCTGCATATGTTCATACTTGTTTTTGGAAAATTGTAATGGTGTTATTTTCAGTCTTCAATTGCAGTTACGAATTTCAGTTTTTAACTTCATTTGTGTTATCATTTTCTAATAGGTTTCATTATAGGTTCAGGTTCAGTCTAATTTAATTGCAGGTCATATTCAGGTTATAGCTTCAGGTTCAGTCTTATTTAAGTTCAGATTTCAGTTTCAGTTTTGTTCAGGTTCAGGTTTATTTCAGTTTATAAGTTAAGTATTAGCTATTTCAGATTCCTCTGTGTTATCTTTCCAATTTCAGTCTTCAATTGCATGCATTTAGCAATTTCAATTTTTAATTTCATTTTGTGTTTTCATTTTCTAATTTCAGGTAGTACTTTTAGTACTTGCAATTTCAGTTTTCATTTTCGGTTTGTATTTTCATTTTTGTTTTTAGTATAAGAAAACACTCAGTATTGGATATCAGTCACTCATGCATATTCTAAATTGTTCTTTACTTGATAATTGTGATATTAATTTGTATAGTATTTCATTTTTTGAGTTGATCTTTTTTTCTAAAAGGGTGTCGCCCCTGCACTCGTTGTGGCAATCCCGCTCAGCTCTAGTGTGTTTTTCTCTCCTGCATGTAACGAGTGATCTGCTGTTGAGTTTTTCCCGTTGCACTTTGCTTGGCACATATGGCTTTCTGTCTCCACCAGTGATTTGTTGTCGAGCTTTCCCCACTGCGCTTTGCTTTGACGCCCTACACTTGCCCATCTATTAATGGGAATTGACGCTTGATGTAGCTTTGCTGTGATGCTGTCTAGTATTAAGTTATAGAAATTGAGTGTTTTAGCTCTCATTTGCTTGTAGTTAGAACATTTGAAGCATAACCTGGGTGCTTCTGATTGTTCATTGTTGTGATATACAGCTGCAAAAGCAGAGTTATAGTTTGGAAGTAGCATGTAGTAGGCATGTTGGTTTCTTCAAGTCATTGCTTATGCTTTGTTGTTTCGATTTTCAGATACCCCAAGTGTGTTGAACTTAAGCTATTGTGTGAGGACGCAGCTTTCTGGTCAGTGGCAGGCTCCTCTCTTTCTCGTTTTCCTGCATTGATGACAGTGGGAAGGTCTCAGGTTGAATGAGTATGAGCTTGATTTATTGTTTTAACATCACAGAGCATAAAACCTTCTACATATTTTAAAGGTTCATGTATCATTTAGGTATGGACTTATGCGTGGAAACTTTATCATCAATGAGTTTGAAGTTATTAAATATCTGTAGATTCCATTGATTAGTTTGTAATACTGCGTTATAGTGCAATATTCACTACGACTTGTTTGATAGAGTTTGCCACGTCACTTTTCAGGAAGTGGAAGATAAGTACCATAAAAATCTTCCAGGCATGTGACATAGAGGTGCGTTTTTATGTTTTTGTGTTGTTTACTATGTGACGTCAAATTATGATTTGTTGAAAAAGTGGAAGATAACAAACAGCAAAATCTTCCACAAGATGTTTAGTCAGTCCCAAGCTCGATTGGTGCTATATTTACTGTTTAGAATACTATGATTGCAAAACCTAAGATCAACAACATTTTTTTTGCATATTGGCCGTTATGCTCTACAATGAAGCTATCTTGCAAAGGAGGCGATCAAGCAAAAAAAGGTGGTAAGATAGGAAAGGCAAAAATAATTGCAAAGGTGTGTGCTGCACATGACCTGAGGGCTGAGGCACAGACTCACAACAAGAACCTGGCACGGACATTGGTGCCCTGCCTACTAGCTATATAATTCTATCGATGCTTTGAGAAACCTGGCATGGGCATTACAGCTTACATTTGATTGTTATGTATATGCTTTGTGCGGGCTCTTTTTTTTTTGCAAAATGTTCTGCCAAACATTTTCCAGGAAATACTGCTGCTCACTCATTCCAGGAAAAAAGCCTCCTCTAACGCGGGCAAATGTGTATTTGTCATATATATGAATTGATTTGTAGAAACAATAAGATTTGGTCGTTTGGATCTAATTAAGAAAAAAGTTCCATACGATCATGTGAAACAAAATTTTTTGATGTATTAGTACAAAGTTACGTGACCATTTATTGGGAGTTCGGAACCATCAAACGAAAACTTAATTATTCAAACCATAAAAAAATTCTCAATTATTGAAACCACCCGTGCGATGTGACTAAAAAACCCGGTCAAGCAATAAACTGCATCAGGTAAAAAAATCCGAAAGAAAAAAAAAGCTGAACATAATCGGCCCCTTCGGGTCAAAAAAATATCCGAATGAAAAAAAAGGAAAAAAATCGGCTGGGAAATAACAACCGTACGTGGAAAAAAATCCGAATGGAAAAAAAAAAGAAAAACACTGGTTGGGAAAGACTGTAGTGGGGGGTCCGGACGTAAGATCGTGAGCGAGCCTTCCTGCGCGGTGAGGGAACAGGTCGGGTACTGAATAATATTTAGTACCCTAGGTACTGTTTAGCGCAGTCCTATATATATATATATATATATATATATATATATATATATATATATATATATATATATATATATATATATATATATATATATATATATATATATATATAGTTGATAGTTCGAGATGTTTGGGAAACGAGATTGATGGCAGTAAAAATGATCGTCACTGTCGACTTGTTATGCAGACCTACGATGAAAACCTCCATGATTTCCACCGCTGGTTTCGCACAAGCCGATGGTGATAATCATTTTCACTACTAGTTCTATTACAAACCAGCGGTAAAAAATATGTACAACTGTGAAAATGTTCTTTTGTTGTAGTGTCTCTATAATTGGTCAGGCGGCTCATTTACTTAAGGTGGCCTCTGTTAATCATCGATTTACATAGGCAAACATCGCGATTAACAAAAGATGCTTACCTCTAAAATTTACTATAACAAAGACATGTATTATAAGGGTCCGCCTATAGAAATTGATTATAGCGGTGGGCATGTTTGGAGGCCTGCCTCTAAAAAAAGTTTATAAAAATAATTCATAATTTTTCCATATGAAATTGGGTGAAGACAAACTTATATAAAAAATGTAGCCCTCGATGTGATCTACAACTTTGTAATTGTGAAGATTTAATTTCAAACTTTTAGTCCCAAAATATTGTCTTAAGTTCATGGATTTTGAAATTTAAGATTTAATTTTTAAAAAAAAACTTCGGATGTTGACATGGTATATACCAAATTTGTAATTCTCAATACAATATATGACTTTGTAGTCAAAAAGGTTTTTTTTGAAAACCACCGGCGAGAAAATCGCCAGGTATATATTAATAGAGAAAGAGAGCAACATACAAAAACATACAACAAATAAAACAAAAACACTCACGATGTCGCGACAGCTTAGACACTACCACAACAAAAGCAACCCGATAAACCTCCAAAGCAACGGTAGGCAAACACCACCAAGCACGCCGTAGAGAAACAAGCAAAGAGCTTGAGTGAGGGGGAGCTCTCAATAGCGATGCCTCCAAGTAGGAAAGCGACATTCACAAGTGCCGCCAATGCCAAGCAGAGAACCGAGGTTTTTCAACCAAACCCTTAGGAGACAAGAGACCTCACGACAATGCCTCCAACGAGGATTGTGGCGCTAAGGCGTCACCATTGCTGGCCATGACTCAGAGTCGGGCAGGGCATTAGCCCGAAAGTCCTCCATCTCCAAAACCACACCCAAGCACCACGCAGGAAAAGTCGCCGCTAACAGGAGATCGCTGCCATGCTGACCATGTCACAGGCATGCGTGACATGTCGACACTGCGCTAGCCCAAAAGGACTGCCTCCATCCTGCTCGACACCGACCGCCACACTTGTTCCTACGCAACGGCAAGGAGCTCCACCAACACCATTGCACGTTGCCATCCAGCAGTCTTCAAGACATGTCGCAAGCAACTCTGCTTGGGCTGCCGTCTGCAAAAGGCTGCCTTCCATCGATTGACGCTGCGGCAACAAGCTAGAAACAGTCATCACCGCGCCGATCCGTGAACTGCAGCCAACTCAAAAGTTGCTAGCTCATCACAGATCGCCCATAAGAGAAACCTGCAATATGTCCATCCACCTACTAGGATAGGCACAAACCATAACCTTCCATCGAAACGCCAAGATTGGTAGTAGACGCGCCACCACCGGCACCGTACCTGCCAAGCCCCATCGAAGAGGCCACCGTGGCCACAGCTATAACAGCAGCCTCCTCCAAAACCGCCACACCAGACCGACCAAGGAGCTTGCAGCCATCCATGTCAATTCCCCGCACAGGCAGCCAGCCACGAGGAGCCACCTTCAACTCGTTGTCGTAGTTGCAGAAGACTGGTCGCAGACATGCACGACCACCCACTGCGGCGCCAGTCCACATGGACCGTAGCCAATCGAGTCATCGCCAACTCCTTGCAGATCACCTAAGAAGGGACCCGACAAGCATGTTGTTCGCTCGTTGACGAGTCTGCCATGGCCGGCCATGACTACTGGAGTAGCTGGGCCACCGGAGCAGCCCGCGTGGCTCCCGCATCGCCGCCGCGTAGCCACTGCACCACCGCCCCGCCACCGCACCACCACGCTGCCTTCCACGCTGCCGTAGGCCGCCTCCCACCGCCACACCACGGATTTGTGTGCCAACGGGCAAGATCCGGCCAATGGGACGCCAGATCCAGGCTCGACTTGCCGGAATCCCGCCGCCGGCCGCCATCCCATGCCGACCTCCGTCATGGCCGGAGACCCTACGCCAAGAGGACCTCCGGGCGAGAGAGAGAGGAGGAGGAGGAGGAGGGAGGAAGACCCAGCCACCGCCGTCCTTGCCTTCTACCGGCTGTTGGCGTCGAGCTCGGGTGGTGGCCAGGGATGGGATCGCGAGGGAGGCTCGGAGGCTGGGGGAGCGACGCCGCCCGAGTCGCCCTGGAGAGAGCGACGCGGGGGTTGGGAAGGGGAAAAAGGATCAGCACGAATAACTTTGGCCTTGAAAAAGCTATTATTTGAAGTTCTTGAGAGTTCCAAATATGTATTTTAAGTTCTTACATTTTGAAATTCTAAATTTAAAATTTTCTAATGACCTCGAATGTTCATATGGCTAATATTAAAGTTGTTGTGGCCGACCCAATCTACAGTTTATTGTTGATAAGTTTTTTATTTAATTTGAAGTTGTTTAGAGTCTTAAATATTTAATTTAAATTTTATATGTTTTGAGAATCAATATTTAAAATTTTGAAATAGTCTTGGATGGAGACACATCCTATACCAAAGTTACAGTGCTTAATACGATTTAAAATTTGAAACTCTTTTTTCATTTGAGTTCATTTAGTAGCAAAAATATACAAAATGTTGATAAAATAGTGTATTATATATACTCAAAATGAGCGTCTAGTGCAGCGGTAGAGAGATGTTGTGAGAGCTGAAGGTTACGAGTTTGAATCTTGAGAAGCACCTATTTTATTTGGTCTTCTAGAAAGTCTCTTAAAAGCTTCACTGCAGTAGCTAGTGATAAAGCTCTTCATGGCATAGTGGTCGTTGTACAATTGTTTAGCACATGTCAATGTTTGATTTCAAGATGAATTCAAATACATGATGTGACTATTGGATAAATCTCTAAGACATAAGTTATTTAGGTGAGCATACAACAAGTTATATGTTCTATTTAACGTACAAACATGCTTGAGTTTTAAATACAGCACGAAAATCAATCTCGTGAAAATTAACTAGGAAACTACTATAGAAAAATAAAAACAATGTTACTCTAGTTACCTGTGCTAAGCAATTATATACTCCCTCCGTCCCAATGAATATGCAATTCTCGCATCCCGATGAGTCAACCGTCACAAATTTTGACTAAAATTACATGAAAAAATACTAACTCTTATGAGACAAAATAAGTACCTTTAGATTGGTTATGAAATATATTTTCATAATAAATTTATTTTGAGACATAAATGCTAATACTTTTTGCTATAAACTTGGTCAAAGTCGACAGAGTTTGACCGGCACGCTTCCTATAGTTACATTATCACTGGGACGGAGGGAGTATTATAATTACGCTAAGGGGCCGTATGGATCCCTTCATTTTGGAGAAATTGATATCTACTTAATAGATTAGGCTATTTGGTTCGGAATTTGACATCCATAACTTTCTCAAGCTCACAAATAAGTCTATCTCAAATTTATAGGGTGGGAGATGAAAATGGATTCTATAGATTACTATGTTATAATTCTACTCTCCAACTTATAACACACTCTTCAACTCACTTCCCTACAACAGAAATGCAACATATATGTATGTCCCTTGTATACCTAACAACAGATATACAAATATATTCCATACACAACTATATTAGCTTAATTAATCTATGTCTAAATTGTAATTATTAGAATGAATTTAATTCCAAGGATCAAACGGAAAGTGATAAGAGATGAAAGAAGAATTAATGCAAGTGAAGTGAAACAAAAGGATAGGGCAGGGCCTCATGTGGAGCAATTTGACTATATGACTTGCGGTCCCTTGCTAGCCTTAATTATAGATGGCCAAACTGTAGCCCGGTCCTGGCATGATATGACATGCCACTAATTGGCATGATGCCCTAGTCTTGCTTTATCGTGTCGGGCCATCGTGCCAACTCTTGGTCCAGTCATGGCCCTACAACACTTAGTCGTACCTATGACAGCCCACTGGGCTCGTGTAGGCCTAAGTCCGTGTCACGCCGACGCCATAGCCGCACCTCACGTCCAAGGTCGTCATGTTGTTGCACCCTGCGCCCCTACTCCCTTGCGCCGAGCACACTGTGCTACCACCTCCACGCTGCTGCATAACGGATTCCTAGCTCCCTCGCAGCGAGAACGCCACACCGCTGCACCACTGCTCCCTCACGTCGAGGCTGTCATGCGGGAGCTGGGAGTATATGCTGAGCGGGAGCTGGGAGTTTGGGAGGAGACGGTTGGATTAGGAGATAGTGTTTGAGAGCAAGGATTTGAAGATATTTGTATACTCTCTTATGTATATCTAATGGTCTTGAATTCCCTGAGGCCATTCAACGAGTAGAAAGGATCAAGCCACATCGTGCCGACCTAAAATCTGTGTCATGCCCATGCCAACCGTACACGCTAGAGTCACGCCTAGGCACGGGCCCATGTCATTTTTCTTTGGACTGGGCCCGTTTGGCAATCTATAGCCTCCGTCATTGCGGATTACGCCAACAATGAACTCATCCCCAAGGGCACGAACCTAGAGTAGCATCATGTGCAGTGGATGCAGTGCATCGTGTCGAAGAAGCTGCCCACGTACACGCGCATAGGGCTATCAATAATGATATGGCTCGGGCATCCATCCAATGACTTCCCGTTCGGACGTGGCTTAACCTCATCCACTCGCCTGCATTGCTTGCATGGCTTCCTGTCCGGACCTTGTGGCTCATCCTCATCCATGCTCGCGCCGCTCGCGCCGCTCTATGTTGTGCGCCCCCCCACACAGTCGTAGGATGTATTCCACCCACGCTGCTCGCCGGTCAAGCCCCCATTCGAGCCACTCACCAGCGTCGCCCCTGCTCGAGCCGCTCACCGGCGTCGCCCCCGCCCTTACTCACGCCGCCCGTCGTGGCTGCGCTCCATCCACCTGCCGTGGACACTTGCCAAGGTCCGTGCCGCCGAAGAGCTCTGCACCAGCGACCTCTGCGCACTCTATGGCATCGAGCTCTGTGCCGGTGTCGAGCTCCACAACGATGAGCTCCATTCGTCCAAGCAGCAATGTGACATTGCGCTTGCGCTAAAAACACATGTTGCAAGCGTATGTTTCAAATGTTTCGTTTGTCTCAGAGGTATATGTTACTAGGGTTTTGTATGGATGTTGTAAAAGTAGATCGGGATGTTGCATATGTCGCAATGGTTGCACATGTATGTTGCAAATGTATGTTCCCAATGTTTCATCTGTTTTTTCAGACGTATGTTGCAAGTGTGTTTATCTGGATGTTTCATATGTTTTACACATATGTTGTAAGTGTTTTTTCCTAGATGATGCTTATGTGTTGCAATTGTTTTGAAGTGTTATTCAGGTGTTTTTGCAAGTGTTTCAGACGTATGTTTTAAATGTTTCATTTGCCTTCAAATGTATGTTGCAAGTGTTGTATTTGATGTTTTAAAAGCAGATCGGGTGTTGCATCTTCCTCCTTGCTTTCTACGGCCTCGCCTTGGTGTCTCCTCCTCGCCTTTTGCTGCCTTGCATCCTTCTTAGACTGTGGAGGGGGCGCAATGAGGACCGGTGAAGGGGGTGCACCAGGGGCCAGCGGAGGTGACGCGCCTTGGGATTGTGGCGTGGACGCGAGTGCACGTTGTCGCTTCCCTTACACTGGCATGTAGCGCTTCGGTCCCCTTTAGTTTTCTATTTTACGAAGGATGCTGAGATCAGGGTGGATCCAGGGGGCTGCCAGGGCTGCAGCCCTCTCGTGAGCCTGATTTATGCCTTAAATCACAGTTACTTAGTCTCAAATCACCATTAATCGCTAGCTCTACCCCTAAATCTTCATTATTTAGCCCCCTCGCTGAGATGGTTCTGTTGATGAGCCACGATGCCAGCCCACGGTTCGGTTGGCTAGGGACTGGGAGATGCGTCCGGACGCGCTATAGGCGTCTAACGTCTGGGTGCTAGTGCCCTCAGAGGGATATTGTAGCAACGACTAGGGATGGAACAGCCACATAGACCCCCGCAAGGTGGAGAGCGATGAACAAGGCCGCCGATAACACACACCACTTGTGCCTGCCTACATGGAGGAGGTGGAGGCTGTAGCAGAACCTCCTAAATTATATGGCCCACATGCACCTGTCATTGTCCCTAAGACCTCTGACGGCTATGCATGTACACCAGATAACCTAAGAAGATCTGTCGGGTGCCCTTACAGGACCCCGATTCAACTACATTTGACAACTCATACCAGGATCAACAAAGGAGTAACTACAACATTACAACATTTGTTACAAAACTTTACATCAGAGTGCGGAAGAATAACAACGATAAATTTATAAATCATGATTAAGTTAACTTTTTTACAAACTTAACTTGTATTGCGGAAGTCGAGTAGAACTACAGAAGACAACTTAGGTAGAGCACCTAAGTCAGGAGAGGACAATCAGATCATGTCAAGCCCACTGACATGACCTAATTAGCAGCACCAGTTAGCACCTGCAACAGGGGTTAACAAACCCTGAGTACTCAATTGTACTCTGCAAGACTTACCCGACGAAAAGAAAATACTCCAAGGATATGCTGGCTTTAAGGAATCAAGGTACGGGTATTCAAGAATCAAAATTTCTTTTACAGAAAAGCTTACTAAAGTGAGTCCTTACCTTCAATGTTTTACTTTTACCATTGATGGTTCATTAACCAATTCTAAGTGATCCTAATCTAGATCCAAGTAATTATCATCAAGACCTTTCTCATTCTTTCTTTCAATTCCAGTTCTTAACTACGATGCAAGTCAGGTGATCAAGTCTCCATAACAGAGGAGCAACGACGATTCGAACCGATTATACCCAGCTGGGGATCCCTAACATCACGACATATGTAGAACCGAATCTGCATATATCAACCCTCATTTAGATCTCCCAAAACCAGAACGTGTCCATCGCCACCCGAGAGTACAGTACTCCTCGAACCCGGCCCGATTCTAGCCCCGAGGGTACACGCTACTCTGTAAGGTCCAAATAGGCTAGAGGGGGGGTGAATAGCCTAATAAAAACTTCTACACAAATTACTTAACCACAAGTTAGTACGAAAGGTGGCGAAGCACAAAGCACTAGCTCTAACTAATTAAGCAAGCCACCTACACAATTCTAGTACAAGGCTATCCACTAAACACAACAACAACAAGCTAGATACGAGATGTAAAACGAGAGAAGAGCTTCGAGTGAATATACCGCCGTGTAGAAATGAGAAGTACCAATCAATCAATCACACAAGAGAAGTCCTCGGCAAAGAGATGACACAAGATTTTTACCGAGGTTCACTTGCTTCCCGGCAAGCTACTCCTCGTTGTGGCGATGCACCCACTTGTCGGTTCGCGAGCTAATCAACTATCAAGAGTTGAGCCCTCGGCGGGCGCCGCACAACCGCACACAAGATGGGGATCCTCCAAGCCACGAGCTCCACTAGAGTATCCAATTTGCGAACTCCCGCGGGGAAGGATCAAGAACCCCTTACAACACTTGGTGAAGGCTCCAACAATCTCCAATTGTGAAATCAATCACCTCCGCTGCTCCAAGCCGTCTACCGTGTCGGGAAACACGGAAGAGTAACAAGAAATCCGCAGCAACTCGAAGATCAAGTGCCTCTAGAATGCAACTCTCAAGCAATGCACTTGAATCTCACTCAATCTCACTCAAGATGTGCAATCAATCAAAGAGATGAGTGGAGGGGTTGTTCTCTAGTTCAAAGGATGTCTCTAGGTCTCAAAATGTGCAAGAGTTCCCCTCAAAACCCATCCACCATCTATTTATAACGAAGGGGTACGCAACTAGCCGTTAGAAACGATGGAGCAGAAATCGCGCTGACCGGACGCTCCGGTCAGGGTGACCGGACGCGTCCGGTCACTACGCGACAGACGTGAACAGTGTCGTCCGAACTAGCCGTTACCGTTGACCGGACGCGCTCGACCGTGCGACCGGACGCGCTGGTGACGACCGGACGCGCCGGTCCCGTGACCCACCGGACGCGCCGGTCAACACCGAGCCGCGCACCGCGAAACATCCACCGGACGCGCTGAAGAACCCACCGGACGCCACAGTGCCCGCGTCCGGTGGGAGTCCAGTAAGCTCCCTGGACGACCGGACGCGTCCGGTGACCTGTGACCGGACGCGCACCGCGTCCGGTGGTCCTCGTGAACCGCTGATCGCCTGACCAGACGCGCCGGTCGCACAGTGACCGCGTCCGGTGCTGCGTCCGGTGCAGCGTCCGGTGCACGCAGTGACCTCCGTTCGCCTCCGTTTCTTTTCCGACTTTCGGCGCAATAGAAAATAGGCATTTCACTTCTCCAAAAAACGCCGAATCCCGCCTCGCAAGCTCGGCGGGAGGGAGAGAGGAACCAAAACCCCTCTCTACCACTCCAACTCCACCGCCTTCGCAAATGTGCTAACACCACCGAGTGTACACCACCATGTGCATGTGTGTTAGCATTTCACAAACATTTTTCCAAGGCGTTATGTTAGCTCTTTACTAGATCCTAAATGCATATGCTCAAGACATTGATCTAGTGGCACTTGATTCCCGAGCTAACCGTGATTGCCCCTCTTGATAGTCGGCTATGTATCCTAAACCCGGTCAATCACTTCTCTACTCATCTTAGACCGGCAAAAGGAAAACCCTATGGTTATACCTTTGCCTTGCGCTCTTAGATCCTTCTCCTCTACTTGATCATCATGTCCATCATATCATGTGCATCTCCACCATGATCTTGCTCATCATTTCATGCACCAAATCATGTAGTCTTGTGGCCATCTCTCCATGCCATTTCCACCTCCATCACATGTTGCTTATGCCTAGCTTAATCACACTTGATACAATAGCATTAGCAACTTGGTGTCATTAATTACCAAAACCAAACTTGGGCTTTCATACTCCCGCCATCTCTCCACTCCCAGTGCGAGGTTAGACATTCTCGTAATGGAATCACCAACATTTTAGGCTTACCCAAGGCATGAGGCTAGTTGCAAAGTCTTGAACACAACAGGCTTACAACGAACGGACCTTAACCGACAAGGCGGAAACACTACATTGAGACTCCTTTCCCAATGCATGTTAGCAGTGGCCAAACCACCCGCCCGATCTTTCATGTTCATTCTCATACTTCATTATTCATTAAGTATGCCGTCATGGCCATGTAAACATTTCATTTAAAAGCTTAACTCATAAGCATAGCGAAGCATACTACGCATTTTCAGTAAAACAGGTATCAAGGTTGATATCACAATAATCAAGGATGACAATGCAGCAATTAGGTTATCACTCAACTCCTAATTACTTAATGCAGTAAATTATAGTAATAATAATAATAAAGATTTGTAAAACTCAAGGTAGGGTTTAAATGCACCGGGGCTTGCCTGCGTTGCAGCGGTGGTTAGTTCTCGTAGAAGTCAAGTTTGATGCCAACATCACGGGTGGATGACACCTTTCCGAAGATTGATCAACACCAACCTCGTCATCACTTGTTCACCACGAATCTTCTCACTCTTGTAGGCACTACACGTATATAAATGATGCGATGCTTAACATGATGAAATGTATGCCATGATGCATGATAATGAACAAAGCATAGCATACAAGAGACATTTAGAAAGGATAAACATTAGTTATCTACTTGAGTACAACTTTCCTTCGCGGTACAGTTGCAAGCTAATAAGGTTGGTTTAAAAGTTAACTAACCACAACTTTGTTTTTACCCAAGAGGTTGCATCTAATAACAAGTAATTTTACCACAAGACCACTAAGTATTAACATAAGTTATTAACTACTAAAGACCTAAGTTAATGACACTAACTATTATCAACAAAACTTAATTAACAAATTAATCATAAACTCAACCAACTAATTAAAATGCCAAGGGTCATTACATGTTAATGACCCAAGGTCATCAATCAATCTAAAAGTCACACAAACTCCAAATTATGATTTACTCTAATCATATAAGCATAATAAATAAAAGGCATGAAATAAAATATATAATTAAAAGTTATCAAAACAATACCAATATTTTTGTGAAGGTATATCTAACCATGTAAAACACACTCGTAAAGTTTCATGATTCTTGGATACTTATTCTAATTTAGAGAAAACAGGCAAATGACAGTTATTAATTAAAAGAGCTAATTATTACTCATAACCAAAGTTCAGTAAATTACCTATTCATAATTTTCTATGATAGAGCATAACATGAAAAGACTACCCACAAAATTTCATAATTTTTGGACCTTTATTTTAATTACTAAAATTCATGGAAGTTACATTTAATAAATAATGGAGCTAATTAATTAACCTACAAAAAGTAATCAAAATTAGAATTTAATATTTTTCCTAAATATTTTACATTACAGAGAGACTACACAGAAATTTTGAATATTTTTGGAGCTCTAAACAATTCACAATAAAATAAACAAAGATTGTTACTATTTAGTATTTTCAGAAAAGACTAAATCATAGAAAAAGGAAAAGAGCTACTTGGGCTCAAAGCGACCCAACACGGCTCGGCCCACCCAGGCGAAGCGGCCCAAGCACGACGCGGTGGAACGCAGGCCGGCCTAGGCGCGGAGGCGCGCGCAGCCCAGCAGTGCGGCAGGCCGGCCCAACGTGGCCCAGCCTGGTGTGGCTTGGCGGTTTTACAAAGGAGCACCCAAGCTTAACAGAAATTAACCCGCAGTACACAAAGACTATTCACCTGAGTCAGTGACTTTGCAAGAAGGCCCCTGACATTGCTTCTATTCCCTCGCGACCTCCTTCTCCTTCTCCCCCATCACCGACAGAGCAGAGGAAGTGGCCGGGGCTCGTGGGGATGGCCGGTTGGGTGCCGGCGGTGGCGGAGAAGAGTAGCGCGAGAGCACCAGTGTGCCCAGCCGCACCGGTGGGTGGTCGAGGAGCGGCGGAAGGTGGCCAGTAGCCACCGGGCCACGGCAGCAGCGGCACGGCGGCGGCAGCGCCGGGCTTGATACAGCTGGTGGCGGACGCCTGCGGCGGAAAGGGGTGGCGCAGCATCTACGGGCCTGCGTTGCAACTGAGGTGCTTGCAGCGTAGCCAAGGATGACTCGCAGAAGCTCGACCACGGTGCCATGGCGGCCGGAGGCGGGTGGCCCGACGGCGGTAGTGCTCCCTACATGGAAATGGGGTGGCGAGCGCGAGCGCGAGGTGCCGAGGGGAAAGAAGAGGCGGTCGTGCCATCAATTGGGCACGGGAAGGGACGGAGCGTTGATGGCGGCGATGGCCGAGCTTGGGGGCCGGCCATGGCGTCTGTGCTCTACGGCGGCGGCGAGCAGAGCGGGCAAGCGAGCGAAAACAGGGCAGCGAGGGAATGGGCGCAGGCGCACGATCTGGAAAGGCAAGGACGCGACCTCCCTGCGGTATGGGCGATGACCACGTGCCAAGCGCAGCGCGCTCGGGCGGCGCCATGGCCAAACTGGTCACGGTGACCACGTGCAAGGCAGGGACAGTGGCCATGTGCCCATCTTTAACATCTTGTGTAGCATCTTCCAGGCAAAAATCAGGCCGTGACACTGTACAAAAGATCTTTATCCCCCTTCACTCTTCACTTCATGTTAAAGGACCAGGGTCATTAGTCAATTGTATTAGGAAATAAACAGTGCCAAACATTGCAATGTCAGTGAAATCACAGAACTGGACAGCTCTCCAAAATGTTAGCAAAACCGAGTCTGATACAAACTTTGAGCAATTAATTAACAGCTAATTACTAGTTAAACATCACAAACAGTGGTTCTTTATCAAAGTACAAACTTTCTACCAATTCATAGAAGCATAGTTGCATAAATTTTATTTATGAAAATTGATTACATAAAATCTCAAACCTTGAATTTAACAACTGTTATTCAAAGACTTAGAAACATTTTGAAGGCTTAAAACAGCACACACTTTTGAAATTTCAAAATTACTTCTGATTTTGCATTGAAACACAAAAATCTCCAAAAACAAAAGTTGCTCAAAATTCTGCACTCTACAACTTTTCTTTTGTGACCAAACTCAGATTTTGAATAACTTTTGAAATTTGGATTTGAATTCAAAAAGGGACAAAAGTAGGGTTTCTGTAAATTCAAATTACTTCAATTTTTTTAATACAACTTGAAAATCTCTAAAAAGAGAAAAATGTAAAACTTTTGAAGATCTACAACTTTCATAATTGGGCCATCACCCAATTATGCCTACTTTTTGAAATTGAGTTGAAATTCAAATTTGGGATTTGCATCTTTTCAGTTTAATTCAAAATTTTGCATTGAAACTTTGAAAACGTAAAATACCAAAGTTGTACATCTAAGTAAGACCTGCAACTTTGCTATTCAAACTATTTTCAAATTCTGCCTCCATTTTGAAATTTGAGTTTGGGGAGGAAAAGGGGTCAAATTTGAAATTTGCTTCTTTTCGAAATTACTCCACATTTTACACTAAAACTTTGAAAACTCAAAACACCAAACTTGTGGCCCTTGAAAAGATCTACAAACTTGGTTTTAAACTTTTTCCCAAATTTTACTTAGATTTTGAATTATTCAAAAAGGGGTAAAACGGGGTTTTCTGGAAATCAGGGTTTTGAATTCAATTGATTATTCTTTTTAACTAAAACATGATTAATTATTTATCCCTAATAAAACATCATTTCATGTGATAAGCAATATTTCATAAACACATATAAATCATTTTATTATTAAAATCAACATAACAATTTACTATTGAAACATATATATGTAACATACGAAACATTGATCAAAACTTATGAAACATTACTTTGAAACATAGCCACATTCGATATGAAACATTGCAAGGCAACATGTGAGACTCTTTTGCAACATGAGAAACATGACATAGGAAACATATGCAACACATGCAATATGACTAAAATAACTGGTGCAACATGAGTGCATTAATGGCATGTCATTTGATGTTTATGTTTGATGATGCTTCATAATCAAGTTTTAATTATTTCTTAACATCTGGGATGTTACAGAGGCAACTCTTCCTCTAGCTCTTCCTGCTCCACCTGTAGCTCATCATGTTTTAAGAACTTAGCAAAAAATGTCTTGAAAGCCCATTCAATACTTTTTTTGAGAATTACATAGTACAACGCAGACGCCCACAACACGCACATACACTCACCCCTATGAATATATGTATGCAAACCCTAACCCTATGAGCACCTCTAAAAAATTGAGCCGGCAGATCTCGAGATTCACGAAGTCACCACAGGGCCTCGCTGTCGACGGGGATGTCGCCTATCACTGAAAGCATAGCGCCGTTTAAATCCTAGAACAAATCCAGAAAAATACGAGCACTCATGCTAAGACGAAGACTTAAACCTGGGTGGGTAAGTTCCACCACAAGGAACCTAACCTACTAATATACACGTTTTTTCCCTTCACACAGCATATTAGTGGACTTTCTTAATTGACTGGGGTTTGGATTATGTATGAGCTTGCACTTTTTTTTAACCAATTAGTGGGGTAGTATAATCAACAAAACTCGTAAAAGATTCATGCATCAAACACTAGAAACGTGTGCTGTACTGCTGGAACATTGGATAACCGTACAAATAGCAAGGTACGATAATGGCATCAGGACCATACACATACTATGTAGGAAACAGTAGTAGCAAATAAGGTCCAAGACGATAACACCAAGATGATGATTACACTTATACCATAGTAATGAGCAGATACCAAACACTTAGAATAGGTGGATCTCACAAAGACATGATATACTACTACCACAACTACTTAGGGTAGCTTGATCTTATTGGACAAATTAGACATAAGCTTGTATGAACCACCCCTTTGCTTCCTGTCTAGTTCTTCACCACATTCTTCATTTCCTCCTCCTCATCGTCAGTGACCTCCTTTTCGTCATAGGCAAAGCAAAAAGCTCGGTACTGAGCGATGGATGACCTTGATAATGGCATACGTTTGGCGGAAACGCTCAGGACACTGGGCCATCTCCTCGTCAGAGAGTTCTCTCATCATGCCGGGATTTTCCTTAATGTAATCGATGTAATTATCGGGCAAAATTACCCTGACCACCTTCTTCTTCTTCTTGCTGGCGACAGCGGGCACCTGTGTGGTCTTCTTCCTCTCCAACCAACGATCCAATGCCCCTGGGACAAGCTTCTCGCTCCACAGACGCTCCGCCTCCCATAACTCCTCCCTCAGCTTCAGCATCTCACCCTCCTTGAACAAGCTATTATCACCCTCCTTCTCCTTCTCGAGGGCACCGTCGTCACCTGACTTTGACGCGACGGCCTCCTTCATCTTCTTTGCGAACAAACCAACCAAGTAAACCATCGCCTTGTTCCTCTTCCTCCTTCAGGTGCCACCACCCTCCGAAGCGCCCGCCTCCTTCCTCTTCTTCCCGGCCCTCCACCGTGGACTCAATCATCGTGAACAAACGGCCGGTCAAGTGAACCCCGCCCTCCGACGCGGCCGCCTCCTTCCTCTTCTTCCTGGCCCCGGCTGGTCGGGCCTCCACCGTGGACTCCATTGCGAACAAATGGCCAGTCAAGCAAGGAACGCGCCCGCCCGCCTTCCTTGCTTTCTCTTGAGACCTCAGTCACAAATCGCAGTAGCCGCGATCGATCGAGCCCTATAACCTCTCTCGACTCTCATTGAAACAAACGGCGGTTCTAGATCTGAATTGCGAGGATGCGCCGCGGTGGCTGTCGGTTCTGACACACGGAAGGTGTATATATATATAGGGCTGGGCTATTGGGAGCCCAGGGCTACAAATAGGTATTGGAAGCCCCAGCCAGCCACCCCACCCAGCACTCACGAAGCTAAATCATGCGTAAGTGGGGGACCCCTTAGGGACCCAACCTATCGAACGCATAAAATTCTAGGTCAGGCTCGCAGAAAGGTTTTTATCGCGAAATGCATAAAATCTAGTGGTTGCATGAATTAAAATTAATTCGTTACCGCATAAAAACCTCTCCGTAATCTAGACGTCACACCTGACAGCAGCTGACGCAGGCTGACACATGCCTGCATGTGTGCTTCCACTCTAATTTCTTCTGTTTTTTCACAACAATTTCTCAACGAAATATCTGATTCAAAAACGGTTTTGACTGTTGAACTCCTGACATTTTTTTGCACGATTCAAGATCCATTGTGAATATATTTTTGAAAAAAATTTAAAATTCATAATTTGCGCATTATGAGATATAATTTTATGCATCAGTCTATGAATAGATCTTGTGAGCGAGAGCATAGAAACATGGAGACGACCTCATGTTTTTAAAAATTTAAAATTTGAATCATGACACGTAATGACTGATTAGATGCATAAAATCACGGGTCAAGATATGTAAGAAAGTTTTTGATGCCAATCTTAATAAAAATTAATAGTTGGATGAATAAAAACTAACTTTGTTACCGCGTAAAAACATCACCACATGGAGATGACCTTGTCTTCTTTGAAATTTGAAATTTGAATCCTGGCACATGATGGCCAATTAGGTGTATAAAATCAATGGTCAAAATGCGCATAAAGGTTTTTGGTGCCACATTCCATGCAAATTAGTGGTTGAATGAATAAAAAATAATTTTGTAGCTACGTAAAAACCTCTCTACGAGATGGACATTCCACCTAACACGAGATAGAAATTAGTAGTTCGGTGAATAAAAAGTAAATTTGTTGCAACATAAAAACAGCATATAACTACTCCAACAATGTATAAAAATTTATGCTCCTAAGCATAAGAACACAAAAACGCATAGAACTGCTCCATTGTGTGCATGGAAACTTATGCACACAGGCATAAGAACACAAAAAACAGCAAACAAAATGCAAATCCTATGTTGTGTCGCGCCGCGCGGTTGCCGTTTTCCACCCCACCAACTGCCACCGCTGATTCGCATCAGCGCCACCGCCGTGGACTGCACGCCATCAACTGCCATCGCCGTGGACTGCGTCATGTAGCGGACCGCCACCGGAATGGATCTAAATGTGTAAAAACTTAATTCATTAAGTATAGCACAAGCATAAAAATCCAAAAAAAAATGCACAAAAACCTATTCATTGCACATAATATCAAAGAAATGCATAAAAATCAAAATGAAAACATAGAAATCCTGCTTGCCTGCATTGGTAGCTTTTCATTTCCTACAGACCACCTATTCATGCAACCAAAAATCAAATAAAAATATCATGAAAAAACAAGAAAGGCATAAAAACATGTTTTAGTATGCGCAGAAACCTATTCGTGAAATTAATGTCAGCTAGATTAATGCAAAAATCACGGTAAAAAATCTAGAAAAATGACAACTTTTTGGTTGAATTTGTGTTGCCTTGCAGTCATTGACAAACACTAATTGCAACCAAGCAGAGCATAGAACGTAGTAACACAAACACATAACTTTCTAGAACTAGTGGCTGATATCCCTACAAATAATCTAATTCATAATTTGTATTCAAATCACAGACACGCGGTCATAAGTAGCATAAAAATTTTAACACACAAGGTCTTGCATGTTGCTAGGCGTTCGACTTAACAGCTTGCGTTTGGTGGCCATATTGCAATTGTGCATAAAAAAATAACATGAGATCACCTTCGTCGGCAGATCCATATCACCATTCACCTTGATGATGAAGCTCCCATCCAAGTCCTCATAAAACGTCGATCTGCTCACTTTGCGCCTTGATGCTATCTACTTCTCGACTGCATAGAAACCATTCTTGTTCAAGCAAAAAAACAATGATTGCTTGCTTACATGGTTGGTTCAAGATGCATAGAAAATAAAAAATTAAATGCACATAAACCTTATTGTTCCATCTCAGCTGCTCGATGACGGATGCCATGGGGAGGCCAATAGGGTGACGGTGTACTGAATGCCATGGAGCAAGCAACCACTGCCCACGATCTCGCTAGCACTACCACTGGCCCAAGCTCGCCGCTGGCTATAGAGCTGGATGGAGCAGACATCACCACCTCCACCTCGCCGTCCTGCTGTGGAGTGGCTCCTAGGTTGTTGTCCGTGCGGGATGCAGAAACATAGTTTAGAAGGTGCAGAAACCTTCTAAAAGTAAAGAGGCATAGAAACATATTTTAGTATGCGTAGAAACCTTACAGCGGCAAAAAAGCATATAAACATGTTTTAGCATGCGCAAAAATCTATTCATGAAACTAATATCAGCTACATTAATTCAAAAATCACAACAATATAGCATATAAATCTAACTTGTCAAGCATACAAACTTATTGGTGAAATTAATATCAACTACATTGATTAAAAAATCATAGACCATTGAAGTACTGCAAGTATATAAATCAAAATCCAAAGCATGGGACATGACAGCTAGTTTCAGCCAATATCGGCAGTGATTGTTGTCTTACCGTACATTATGGCTACCTAAATTAGAATGCATAAAAATCAGGAACAATTTTTAATGCATATTAATCAACAAGCAAACTAGACTGCAGGAGCTCGCAAAAGATCAAGATTGGGCCACAATTTTTTTATAAAGACTAATCGACGTACAAACTACTAGCATCTCCAAATCCACAAGTCGAGAGGACCCCAGGAGCAAGCCTAGAAGGCTAGAATGCTCCCACTAAATCACCCAGTAGGTGCATAGAAACATGCATACAAGTTTTTTTTGTCAGGTACGAAAACACAGTTTCACCATGTATACAAAATTAGGCATGCAAGCATAGTAACCAGTGCAACTAAGTATAAATGTGCTCCAACAATATATAAAATTATGTTCTAACAGATCCTAAGGTCCCATGTCCTCGAAGAATTTCTCCTAAATTCACTTGTACCAAAAGGTCTACCAACCTTGTTTAAGGACATGGACCAAAAGGTCTCCTAAATTCACTTATAGGAAGCACAATGAAGATTACTGCAACAAGTTAACAGACCAAATTAGCTTTTCCCCGAGCTAACAGCGCAAAATCAATCTTGCTGGACAGAGTTACAAACCAACTGAAATGCTATATAGAGTTACAGACCAAGAAACTTATATTTGCCAACAAAACGAATGCTAATGATCCACATGTAATCTACAGCTTTTCGGAATTAACCTGAACAAACTAGACTTGCTGGACTACTACTGCAATCAGAATTCCCTGAACTGACTGAAACTGAAGGACTGCACCTCAACCAAAGTACTAGACTATTGCCATTTGAAACAATCCAACTATAGCAAATAGGAAAAAGCCAAGCACT
Organism: Saccharum hybrid cultivar R570; assembly: GCA_038087645.1. NCBI lineage: Eukaryota > Viridiplantae > Streptophyta > Magnoliopsida > Poales > Poaceae > Saccharum > Saccharum hybrid cultivar. Next base: position 5,478,500 of record JAQSUU010000493.1, on the reverse strand, counting down.
GCCAAAGATATGATTGATCACTGTATCATGAAAATGACATTGCACAACAAACGAATACATGCACAGCTACTGTCATCTCAAATTCTAAGAACAGACACGCACTACTGATGGACTGACCAGTTTACCTGTTGCTGCCCTGCTTCCAAACTGAACCAAACACCAAGGATTAACCTGACTGAGCTGCTCCTTGCTGTTGCTCTGTTGATGCACGAGCTGTCAAGATGAAGGAAAAAGAAGCTGGCTCAATCTGCTGTAGCCGCTGACCATCAGAAATAAACGCCAACATGCTGAACTGAAATAGAACAACACAAAAAACGAAAACTAAGAACAACAGCTCACCTTGCAATGAAGTTTCAGAAAACTGAGTAAAACAAATCCGATTAGGATTCAAGATCGACAAAGCCTGTCTAAACCTAGCAACCACGTGGAGCTACACCATCCAAAATCAGCATTAGCATGGAGAAAAGGACGTGTATGCAGATAAAGGAGAAGAGGAAGGAGCCTCGCCACCACCCGACAGGGCCGGATCCAGTGAGGGCTACGACCGTCACGCCACCCTCGGGGCCGGTCGCGCTGCTGCGGTGTGGGGGGCCGCGACGCCGCTAGGGGACGCCGAGCGTGCGGGCCTGGCCAGGCCGTCGCCGGGGCCACCGAGCTCGCTGGCCTTGCCGCATCGCCGCCGGGGACGGGAGCACTATGGCCTGGCCAGTCAGGCCTCTACTCTACTTGGCCGCCGCCGGCGCTGGGAGGTGAAGCGGAGGGAGGCGGAGTGGACCGGATCTGGGCGTGGGGATGGAGAGGGATACGGGGGAGAGAGAGCGGAGGCCTTTCATTTGAAATCGGCAACGTCGGTGGTCCCAAATATGCGGCAGGGAAGGGGAACGGACTCGGTGTGTACTGCAGGCCTGGGTTGCAGTTTGGGTGGAACCAGTTAGCTGTACTTGCGACTCGGGCTTCCACTGCCTATTGAAAGCCATGAGCTTCTAATAGCATATATATATATATATATATATATATATATATATATATATATATATATATATATATATATATATATATATATATATATATATATATATATATATATATATATATATATATATATATATAGGGAGAGTATACTCTATAGCTAGCTTAAAAAAAAGCTTATTTTGTAGCCAGACCGAACCGACCGCACCATCCACCGCGGGCCGTGTCTACCCAGGCGCGCGGTCCTAATTACCTGAGCTGCTGGGAGCTGGCCGGCAGGGTGTAATAATTACAGTAATTACTACTTGATGAGAAGACTGAGCCTTTATTTGCATGCAGTCTGCGTGAGTAGCGCTCGTAAATGATTATCCATCGTTGAAGAAGGCAAATAGTAGCACTAGTGCATGCACGTGGGTGCATTTACTGCTTTCCATCATTGCCCAAGAACTATTTACGAGAATACACACCCAAAACATATTTACAAGAATTCACACCAGGAAATATTTACGAGAATCTTCACCAAGAATATTTACGAGAATTTGTACTAAGAATGATTCACGAGAATCTTCAGTATGAAATATGTACGAGAATCTGCACTAATAATATTTACGAGAATCTGCACTAAGAACTATTTACGAGAATTTGCACTAATATGATTTATGAGAATTTTCACTAAGAAATATTTACAGGAATATGCACTCGGAAATATTGACACTAACAAATCCAACTTAACTTAATAAATAATATAAAGCAACAAAGCAGCAAATACATAGTAAAATATTGGCTCAAATTCTAAATAACAGTACTAGATACTGTACACAAAATTGTTTACTAGAATCTATGCCTTTCTGCCGTACCCTTACTAGTTACAGTAATCTTTACTAGATTTTTACAGTAATCTTGATACGAGAATTACATGAGGAGTTACATGAGTCTAATGGTTCATGATAACTAGCTAGTTACTATAGTATTGAGACCATTTGACCATAAGATATAGTTACATGAGGAGTCAAATGGTTCATGCGGAGAGGAAGGCGAGCAGGGAGGCAGCAAGCCCAGCTGCGACGCTGGCGCCGGCATGCATACAGAAGGCACCGCAGATAGATCCCAATCCACTCCTGCTCGGGCTTGGCGATGACGGAGGCCTGCAGTGCTGCTGGCCTCCGGCGGCCAGCAGCACGTACGCCAGCGCCTGGTGGCACGAGAAGACGCCTCCAACCAGGCACCATAACGCCTCCGCCAGACATGGCCAGGGCTACACAACAGCGCACCCCCTGCAGCAGGCTGTGCCCGGCGGCCACGGCGGTTGCGGCCATCAGGAACACCGTGGCCTTCATGTCCGCGTAGCTGACCTTCTTCTACAACAACATGCGAGGCTTGCAGCTGGCCTTCATGTCCGTGTAGTGGCCTCGTGTTCTTCTATCACTGGTTGGAACTTGGAAGCCCTTTGCTGACCATTCTGCTGTCGTAGTGGACATGCTTGCCGTGTTGCCTGTGATCTGGTTTAGTAGAGAGTAAAGACAGGTAGGGATGGCGAGGCAATCCAGGAATTGGTTACGATAATGTTTACCACTATGGAGTGATCGATCAAGTTACTCTAAACTGATGCCCAATTATTAGATTCCAATGTGCAGGAATTAGAGAATGCCTTCAGTAATTTACCAGAACTTGTACAGTTGGTTACGATAATTCATTATCGGAGAATCACTACCAAATCCGTGCCTCGCCATGGACGAGGCCTGCCCAGGTCCTACATCCGCCATGGCAGAAGGCCGCCCGGCCACCATAGGGACAGTGCCACCATCAATGCTTGGAGGTGGGCGTCAACGCCACGACAGGTAGCTCCGGAGTCCGGACTCGCCGCCCCGTTCATGGTTTCGTCGTGGACCAGCCCTAGTTCAGATCTGCCATGGGAAGAGGGATGCTTGGGGTACCGTAGGGAGGGCGCCGCCACAGACAGCCAGCGAGGTTGACGCGGTGGAGGTCGACGCCGGGAGCGCGAGCAGGGCCGGGCAGCCGGCGGCGGCCACGTACGGCCTGGCTAGCCTCCTGCTGGTCTCTGCTGGGCTGCGCGTCGGGGCTGCGCCTGGCCGCCATGTGCCGAGCCTCCGCTGCGACGCCGGAGAAGAGAGGCCGCGACGTGGATGCGAGATCATGGGATCATCGTCGTCGTGGCTCGCGAGGTCCAGCGGCCCGGCGAAGCGGCGCGGTCGACGCGCGGGATGCTCGCACGGTCCAGCGTCGTGGCGCAGCGACGAGCGCTCGAGGTCCCCGGTGTCAAGATAAGGCGTCACGAGTCACAGGAACGCGAGGGTTGGCGACGGTGTTGGCCGGCGGCGAGGTGCAGCGACGGGCACGGAAAAAGAATAGGCTGCAGAGGAGGATTGGAAATTAGATTAGGAGCGGGTCCGAGCGCATGGGATCAGCGGGGTTGGAAATTTGATTAGCTGGATCAGCGGGATTGAATGGCATGCATGCATACATTAATTACTCAAAAGAGGACAACCAAGCAAAAGCCAAACCACGTGCTGGTGCCACCGGCTCTGGAGGTTTGGTCCGGCTACAAAATAGTTTATTTTATAGTTAGCTATGGACTAATAGTTCTATATATATATATATATATATATATATATATATATATATATATATATATATATATATATATATATATATATAGGAAAATTCCTTTCTACACCTACGAGTAGTTACTCCGACCTCCCCCACCGAGTCTATTCCGCTACCTACGTATCAACTCCCGTAATAACCAAACCGTATCCAGTTGATTAACGGGTCAAAGTGGCGCACCCGTTAACTAATGTACAATATATATTAGAAAATTCAGTTCTCATCCTGTCATCCACCGTATCCACCGGCCACACAGGCACACGGCGTGTCCTCTCCCCAACCGGCGGACTCGCGGGCGTCTGCTTCCCTACCGGCGGCCGCGCTGATGCCTCCTCCACGACTTGCGGCCGCGCAGACGCCTCCTCGACTTGCGGCCATGAAGGCGCATCCTCCCCAACCGGCGGCGGCGCCTTCTCCATTCCAGAGTCGCATCGCACAGGGACGGCAGCGTGCCCTCACCTACATCTGCCGGCGGCGGGGTGGTGCTCCTCGTCCTCCTGCTCCTTCCCCTCTCTAGATCCCGCAGGCGGCGGCCTGGGCAAAGCTTTCTGGCTGGCGGCGAGGAGGAGCTCCTCATCCTCCCGACCTTCCCTCCCCTCCTAAAATTCCGCAGGCGGCGGCTTCGGGCCTAGTTCTCCGGCTGGCGGCAGGCCGGACCTTCTCAGCCAAGTGCGCTCCTGGCCTTCTCTCGCCTCCATCCCGCAAGTTGTGGCCCTGGTCGGAGTTCTCCGGCTCCACGTGCAGGTGCGGGACGGAGCTCCTCGGTGTGTGCCCATGTTCTGCATTTTCACTGATCTAGCTAGTTCGTAGTATTTTTTAGATCTAATTGAATTGCTCGTCTTCTTTCAGCAGGTGCAGATCTAGATGCGGCTTCTTTCACTAGGCATGTTTGTACAGATACACGTACATATGATTTCTTTTTGTAATTTTTGCTTCATCCAGTTCGATCAGATTGTTTGTGAAATAATAAATCGATTAGTTTACTCCGGCACCGTTTGATTTCGTATTCTTTTATCAACAGGTAGCAAATTGCACCTCGGTGAGCCACACGCCTGCATCGTTGACGTCGTTCGACACTCCGCGTCCCATGCGACAACCACAAAGCATTCGGAATTTGGTGGATCGGTGACCAAGCTGAGAGATAAATGCTAGTACATATTCCTATAGTAATGTATGAACTGATACTCCTGTGCCAGGAAATGTATCTGCATATACTCGTTTATCAAAAAGTATGTACCTATACTTAGAGCATCTCCAAGAGTTTGCCAAATGAGATTGGCATCCTTTCAATTTTGGCAAAATGAGAAAATTTGGGTTCCAACAGCTTGGCAAATGAGGTTGGCATTCTTGGCAACTTGCCATCCACCGGCCTCGCACGCGCAAATATGCGCGCGCGGAGCGGACTTGGCATCCGTATGTACGAGAGAGGTGGAAGGACACAAAAATAATTTTGTTTCTCTCTCAGGGTTCCTGATGTAAGTTTTTAAGAGGTGGAAGGGCATAAATATAATTTTGTTTCTCCCTCAGGGTTCCTGATGTAAGTTAGATCTGGGTTTGGCAAGTGAATTATACCAAACTCTTGGAGAGAGACTGTTTTTTTACTTGGCATATCTTTTTACAACTTGGCAAAACACAAGATTTGCCAAATGAAAATTGACAAACTCTTGGAGATGCTCTTAGGAAAGGTATCTGCATATACTCGTTTGTCAAAAAGTATGTACCCATACTTAGCATACTTCCGTGATATTACATTATGAGAGATAAATACTACTATTAGTATAATGACATGTGTCAGATAAGTATATAAACATACTACCAAACCTGTATACTTTCCTACGAATGAGTATATATATTCTCCTACTCTCTATGTATACATATATATACTTTGTTCTCCAAATGACATACTTGCATTGCTTGGTCCCCGTTAAATATGTATGTGTTCATTCTCTCCTTGGCTGTACTCATCATTAATTAAAAAACAAGTACCTAATCATACCCTTTCTCAAATAATGCGTACGTACACATACTCCCTACTATAGGAGTACGTATGTACTCATACTCAACAAGTATGCATCCATACTAGCTGTTTTCACATGGATGCATATATGGCAGTAAAAAAAAACTAGTGTATAGGGCAGGAAAAAAACAAGTATACACGTTTTCGATGAAGCAAACAAATCGGCGCCGGCGGCCGGTCACAAATCATGGAGATGTATGTATAGCGGCAGCTGACGTCAACCGAACACATGCAGACGCGTGCTATACTGCTACATCCCGTGATTAACGCCTCAATATTTAAATTCCTGTAGATACGCCCGCATTTGTTAGATACAGTTGGATTGTTTTCAAACCCGTTAGCGACACGGGCCCGTTAGCCAGGTCCGCACCGGACTTCGCTCGCGTGCGTATATTCTGTGTGCGTGTAGATACTCGTACGTGTAGGAAAAACTCACCATATATATATATATATATATATATATATATATATATATATATATATATATATATATATATATATATATATATATATATATACTAGCCAGGTTCCCCGCGCTTCGCGCGGGTAGGACTGTTGTAAGCGGGGTGAACTGTTCATACCGGGGTTAAGTACTGTTCATACTGGGGTTAAGTACTGTTCACATGGTCGGTACTGTTCTGGATCCGGTACTGTAGTTACCGGGTGGCACTGTTCACAAAGACCGGTATACCGGGTTAAGTACTATTCATATCGGGTCAGGTACTGTTCACATGGTCGGTACTGTTCTGGATCCTGTGCTGTAGTTAACGGGTGGCACTGTTCACATAGACCCGGTACTGTAGCTAACACTGTAGAAACTGTAGCTAACTCACCACGTTTAAAGTCTTATATAGATATATATATATATATATATATATATATATATATATATATATATATATATATATATATATATATATATATATATATATAGGAAGAGTATACTCTATAGCTAGCTACAAAATAAGTTATTTTATAGCCACCTCTATTTACGATAATTTTATATACTAATTTACGACAATGTCAGTATATATTTACGATAGTTGAATTACTATAACACATGGGGATATTTACCATAATGTTATAGTAAATCACATAGTAAGGAGTTACTATAATCTCGTAAATTAGCATAGCAATTATCGTAACTCAAAGTGGCTACCGAATAAGTTATTTCGTAGCCAGATGTAGGGTAATAGCTATATATATATATATATATATATATATATATATATATATATATATATATATATATATATATATATATATATGGGCTCCGTACGTATTGGCAGTATCAGGACGTACACGTACGTGGGGGAGGGGAGTTGCTGCATGCAGCATGGTGTGGACGATCGATCCAAGCTCCGGCCGGCGCACACCGTGTCCGTGAGGAGGCGGAGGAAATTGAATCGGATACGGATGCGATACGGATACGAGTGCGCGGGCCTCCGGAAAGGATTGCCGGCCGGACTGTATATCTTCCATGTCGTGCGTGTCCCCTCCTCGCAGTAAATCTAGAATCGTCTTTCTCGAGAGGTAGATCGATCGATCCATCGATCGTGGGCGATGGGGTCCCGTCGTCGATGGCAGAAGAGGAAGGCGGCGGCGCACGCGTACGCGCCGTCGGAGGCCGGCGACTCTGTCCCTGTCCTCAAGAGGAAGAAGAACCAGCCGAGCACGTCGTACTCGGACTCGGATGAAGCAAAGATCCTGAAGCTGGAGGAGGCGTGTGCGTTGGAGGAAGGCAAGATCCTGAAGCTGAAGAAGGAGTTCGTCGCGGCGAACCAGGCGTCAGTGGCGAGGATTCCCTTCTTCACGTCGGCAGAGGATCAGGAGGCGCTGCTGCTGCAGCCGGACGGTAAGACGAAGAAGACCAAGAAGGTGCTGATCAAAAGGGTGGTACCGACGCGGGTCATGGAAAGTTTCAAGGCGAGGCTCTTCACGATTATCCCCGACGAGTGTATTCTCACCGAAGACGACCTTGCCAAACACTCCCAGGACTTCCAGGAATCCTACGCGGAGAACATGGACCTCATGAACAAGATGCGTGCCTGGCAGAAGGCACTCCTCGAGCAGTACGATAAGTTTGGCTACGCCGTTGATGAGTCGGAGGCCGAGGTCACCGACGACGAAGACGACGACGACGGCACGGTGGTGAAATAACTAGCTAGCTTGACACAAATGGCGGTGCTACCGTGCTACTTTGACTTTTGACTAGTTATTATTAACTGGTTTGTGTCCGCGTACGTGTTGCTATTGGAAAGATCCATGTTATCACGCTGCAATATATTCATTGTCCAATTAAATTAGACCTAATAAGTGTAATCTTATGCTCATGCTCATTATGTTTCCTCAATAAATTCGCTGCGAACTACCAAATGTTTTAAAGTTGTATTTCCTATCTATTGTTGATTGCTGATGCTGCAATAGAAGGAAGCTCTTTATTTTTTTTTTTCTAAAACACGACTTTACGTGTATTTCATTAAGAAGAATAGAAGGAAGCTCTATATAGACAAGTATTTTCTATCTACTATTTAAGTCTTTGTTTGGCCTGGTTCCAAATAACTCTTTGCTTCTTGGTAGAGGAGACGGTAAAACTAAGGTTTCGGTACCTTCTAGTTTACTATACTAGATATATATCCGTACGTTGTATGGGAATCACGGATTTTAGGTGCATGTATTGGGACGATGAATTTTTTTCTCACCTATGGCTGCATGTTGCTTGCGGCTTATATGAACATATGAACAAATCTATGAATCTAACTCCATAAAAAATGTAAAGCCTGCTATTTATAATTATGCATTTTACAAGCTTATTAAGATGATTCGATCATTTTAGAAAATAATAATAAACGATTTTGCATTGGAACCTATAAACTATTTCCAAATCCACTCTGTTCTCTTTGCTCCCCACATCCTTCTCTTTTTCCTAGCATCATCTGTTTCTTTTTCTTTTTTCTGATTTGTATTATTTTTTGGTTCAGTCAAAGTGACGTTGAAATTCTCGTTTTGCACAAAGTGCTTTTCTTTTCAGAAAGAAGCTTACACATTTTAGAACGCGTGCTTCTGTTGTCTGAATTTATACTTGGTGGGATTATAAAGTGTCAAATGACGATAACAAATTAACAATGGATATTTGATTCGGATTTGGATTAGCGAGGCAATATGACCATGACTTTAATTATTTTTTAGGTGTAGACAGATTTTGAGAGAAAGTAGAACAAATGGCAGGCTCTATCAAATGAACCCACGAGCCAGACTAGTGCGGTCTATGTAGCAGCCTTGAGCCTTTGACGAACACGAGACAGTTTCTGAAGAGCTACTGGTGCAGCGTGCGCCACTCACCATGTAGGGCATGGGTGTGGCCCGTGTGGCAGGCGCGCAGCAGCGTCAACGCCCATTGCTCATCGGCGCGGTTAGTTAAATGCAACACGCAGAGTATTCGATTAGAACTTGTAATATTATGGATACCCTTATATATAGGGTGAATATATATCCGACGTTCGTATCCACTAAAACTGCTTGTAATATAGATATCGGTATTCGTATCTGTTTTTAATGTGCATACTAAATGGTTGTATCGGAATTTATTTTTCGGTACTTTTCTCTATTTGATTTCAGATCCATAACGTTTATCCATATGCATGAGAAACAAGGTATAATGAATCTATTTAAAAAGTTATCTCTCTCTATATATAGGGAGAGTATACTCTATAACTACAAAATAACTTATTTTGTAGCCACCTCTATTTACGATAGTTTTATATACTAATTTACGACAATGTCAGTGTATATTTACGATAAATGAATTATTATAACATATGGGGATATTTACCATAATGTTATAGTAAATCATATAGTAAGGAGTTACTATAATCTCGAAAATTAGTATAGCAATTATCGTAACTCAAAGTGGCTACAGAATAAGTTATTCTGTAGCCAGCCAGAGACGGAACCAGGGGGGCTAGCAGGGGCCGTGCCCCCCAGCACAGTAAGTTTCCTTTAATACCTATATAAATATATGAATTTACAGCTAAAAAATAACAATTTTCACCTATTTTTTATTCAAATATTATGATTTTGGTTATAAATAGTGTAAAATATTTAAAAAGTTGTTGAATCATATAATTACGTATATTTTAGCACACTAAAAAATATGATTATATTTGTTTGGCCCCCCTAGTCAGAATCGCTGGTTCCGTCTCTGTAGCCAGCTGTAGGGTTATATATATATATATATATATATATATATATATATATATATATATATATATATATATATATATATATATATATAGATTGTTATTATTTATCTACCCATTTGTATATTAAGTTGAACGTGTGAACGTGATAAATAAGGAAACGTAACTGACAAAAGCAGGAAAAAAAGAATAACAAAAAAATTGTTTTCCTATTTGGATTTGGATTTTGTTGGTCTTCTACGGCAAAGAAAAAAAAGAGGCCCAAACGTTCTTGGACAAATAGGAAGAAAATAAGGAAAACCCAACCAAGAGACTTGCCATGGTTTATGAATAGATTTTTGTTCTTTTTTTCTATTTAGATTTGGATTAGGAATCGAGCATAATTTGGAATAAGTTTCCTAACTACAACTATACAAGAGCTATTCAAACTCGTACGGAATTGGAAAAGGAAAAAAACTAAATTTACTATATTTATATATATATATATAAATCGTATTGGGTATGAACTTTTTTTTACGTTTTGAAATCAGATTCCACGTCATGCATGCTACGGGTTATATATATATGAGTCCAGAAGATAGAACAAATTCTTTATTTTCCGGTAGTTAAAGAGAGACGGTCCAAACAAATAGATAGATGAAAAAAGAGCCTAATTTTTTTATTAAAAATTATTATTATTATTATTATTATTATATATATATATATTATATAATATATATTAGGTAGGTATAGATATAGATATAGATATAGATATAGATATAGATATAGATATAGATATAGACAATTACTTGGAATATATTTCCTGTACGTACAAGCAGTCTGATTTCAATACGGATACGGGTGCGGACCTTCCGAAAGCTCCTAGGATTGGATTGCCGGCCGGGCTAGCTGTATATCTGCTGCGGCTCTCCTTCCCTTTCCATCTTCCGTACGTGTGAGCCGGCCGACCGATATACGGATTACAGACCGTGTCGCGTCCCCTCCTCTCCTCGCAGTTACTGTATTATTAAGCCAGAAGAAGAATCGACTTTTTCGAGAAGGAGATCGATCGATCCATCTATCGCGGGCGATGGGGTCCCGTCGTCGATGGCAGAAGAGGAAGGCGGCGGCGCACGCGTCCGCGTCCGCGTCGTCGGACGCCGGCGACTCTGTCCCTGTCCTCAAGAGGAAGAGGAAGAAGAACCAGCAGAGCGCGTCGGAGTCGGACTCGGATGAAGCTAAGATTCAGAAGCTGGAGCAGTCGGGCGCTTTGGAGGAAGGCAAGATCCTGAAGCTCAAGAAGGAGTTCGTCGCGGCGAACGAGGCGTCAGTGGCGAGGATCCCCTTCTTCACCGCGCCGACGCCGGAGGAGGAGGCGGCGGCCCTGGCCCTGGCGCAGCCGGACGGGAAGACGAAGAAGAAGACCAAGAAGGTTCTGATCAAGAGGGTGGTGCCGCAGCGGGTCATGGAAAGTTTTAAGGCAAGGCTCTTCACGATTATCCCCGACGAGTGTATTCTCACCGAAGACGAGCTCGCCAAACACTCCCAGGACTTCCAGGAATCCTACGCCGAGAACATGGACCTCATGAACAAGATGCGTGCCTGGCAGAAGGCACTCCTTGAGCAGTACGATAAGTTTGGCTATGCCGTTGATGAGTCGGAGGCCGAGGTCACCGACGACGAAGACGACGACGACGGCACGGTGGTGAAATAACTAGCTAGCTTGACACAAATGGCGGTGCTACCGTGCTACTTTGACTTTTGACTAGTTATTGGCTGTTTTTTTGGCTTATAAGCCGGCTGTGGCTGATTTGCTGTGAGAGAAAAACACTATTTCATAGCTGATAAGCCGTGCTGATAAGCTCAGCCGAACAGGGGGATTATTAACTGGTTTGTGTCCGCGTACGTGTTGCTATTGGAAAGATCCATGTTATCACGCTGCAATATATTCATTGTCCAATTAAATTAGACCTAATAAGTGTAATCTTATGCTCATGCTCATTATGTTTCCACAATAAATTCGCTGCGGACTACCAAATGTTTTAAAGTTGTATTTCCTATCTATCGCTGATTGCTGATGCTGTAATAGAAGGAAGCTCTTTTTTTTTAAACATGACTTCACATGTATTTCATTAAGAAGAATAGAAGGAAGCTCTATATAGACAAGTATTTTCTATCTACTATTTAGGTCTTTGTTTGGCCGGGCTCCAGATAGCTCTTTGCTTCTTGGTAGAGAAGATGGTAAAACTAAGGCTTCGGTACCTTCTAGTTTATTAGATATATATCCGTACGTTGTACGGGAATCACGGAATTGAGGTGCATGTATCGGGACGACGAATTTTTTTCACACCTATGGCTGCATGTTGCTTGCGGCTTATATGAACATATTAACAAATCTATGAATCTAACTCCATAAAAAAATGTAAAGCCTGCTATTTATAATTATGCATTTTACAAGCTTATTAAGATGATTCGATCATTTTAGAAAATAATAAGAAGGTAATAAACGATTTTGCATTGGAACCTAAACTATTTCCAAATCCACTCTGTTCTCTTTGCTCCCCACATTCTTCTCTTTTTCCTAGCATCATCTGTTTCTTTTTCTTTTTTCTGATTTGTATTATTTTTTGGTTCAGTCAAAGTGACGTTGAAATTCACGTTTTGCACAAAGTGTTCTTTTCAGAAAGAAGCTTACACATTTTAGAACGCGTGCTTCTGTTGTCTGAATTTATACTTGGTGGGATTATAAAGTGTCAAATGAAACATTTAACAATCTTGGAATTAGTTGCATGAGTACGTTAGCTTGGCGAGATTTCAGCATCGAACACATTACCTAGATGCACATGCCAGCAAGGTGGAAACCATGCGAGGTGCAGTTCACCACTGTCAGCAAGAGAGGCGCCTTGCACATGTGGCCAGCGACGCTTGGGGGCGGTCTGTGAGGAGAGCGGCCTCGTCTTCTTTGCGACCATGGATGGCGCTGGCCAGCAACACCAGGTGGCACCGTACGCGCCGGACGCCTGGACCTCGAGAAGAAGGTGGTGCAGGCGACGCTGGTCCGCCATGCAGATGCAGGCGGATGTTGCTTTGGCTTTCATGGCTACGACATTCGACACCGGTGGACTACCTGATCTCGCTCGTTGCGTGAGATGATCTCGTGTAAAGAAAACGTGTGCGTCGTCAACCTAACTTGCATGCAAAGTCGATCTCGTATGTGGTTTTTGCTCTGTTTTCTGTTATGTCGCCGGGATCGGACGGGCACGCCGTGAGCCGTGTTGTGTGCCTGCGCGCATAGTGGCGAGCCGCAGGGCACGGGGCGGACGCCGCCGGGTCGAAGGGCGCGGACAAGGTGGGGCAGCCGGCGTAGGGATCGACGCGGCGTCTTTGCCAGTGTCGACTGCCAGGAGCAACTGCTGCGGCGGCGTGCCGAGGCCGGCGCGCGCACCACGTACGTGGGCATCTGCAGCTAGCAGCTGTCGTCCGGACGCGATGTGCTTCAGTGGCGTGCGTGCCGAGGCCGGCGCGCGCACCACGTACGTGGGCGTCTGCAGCAGCTGCTGTCCCGACGCGATGTGCGCGTACGCGCGGCCGAAACCACCAGGACGAAAGAACGAGGCGGAGCGATATATATGACGATAACAAATTAACAATGGATATTTGATTCGTCGCAAAAAAAACAATGGATATTTGATTCGGATTTGGATTAGCGAGGCGATATGACCATGACTTTAATTATTTTTTAGGTGTAGATAGACTTTGAGAGAAAGGAGAACAAATGGCAGGATCTATCAAATGAACCCACGAGCCAGGCTAGTGCGGTCTATGTAGCAGCCTTGAGCCTTTGACGAACACGAGACAGTGTCTGAAGAGCTTCTGGTGCAGCGTGCGCCACTCACCATGTAGGGCATGGGTGTGGGCGTGTGGCAGGCGCGCAGCAGCGTCAACGCCCATTGCTCATCGTCGCAGTTAGTTAAATGCAACATGCAGAGTATTCGTTTAGAACTTAATATTATGGATACCCTTATATATAGGGTGAATATATATCCGACGTTCGTATCCACTAAAACTGCTTGTAATATAGATATCGGTATTCGTATCTGTTTTTAATGTGCATACTAAATGGTTGTATCGGAATTTATTTTTCGGTACTTTTCTCTATTTGATTTCAGATCCATAACGTTTATCCATATGCATGAGAAACAAGGTATAATGAATCTATTTAAAAAGTTCTCTATATGCCCAAAGGAAACGCCTTCTTGTTTTGTCTAGCTCTCTTGCAAATTGCTTTGGAACCTTCAGAGCAGTCAGAAGGTAGACTGGGAGGGCACTGAGACAGACCTTACTAATTCTCTCCTTCCTGCAGGGTTGAGCAAACGACCCTGCCACCCAGCTAGCCTTGACTTCGCCTTTTCTAGTACAGGCTGCACAAGTGCTACCTTCAGGCATCCCAGCGTCAGCGGCAAACCGAGGTATGCTAGTGGAAAATTTTTTCTCTGACCACTGAAGCCTTCCGAAATTGAATTCAAATCCAGCTCAGATGTCGGGCCCCTACTTTAGGGTCCACTGTGCATCACGTATTAGTCCCTGGATCAGTAGCTGATACGCACAGAGCGAACAAGATTGATATCAAAAACCATACTTTTATTGATAATGGGGAAACACATTACAAAGTTCATATTACATAACTTGGGCCATTGGCCTGATAATATACATCAGAGTTCTAATCCAGCGGTCCTATAACGACGTGGTTCCATACCTACAGGCAACTTGGAGTGCGGACGTAAACCTTAATCCTAAACTCAATCCTATATCTTTATCCTAGTGGTCCTCGAGTAGCTCCTTTGCATAATCGTACATCTCCGTCCTCGTACGTACTCCTGTCTTTCCATCCTGACGTAGCTTCGATAGCTTTATTCTCGTTTGTACACCTGCAGCTTGACTCCTAAAAACATAGAATGGAGGGGATTGAGTACATAAAGTACTCAGCAAGCCCTAACTTTGGAGTAGAGGTGAAGTGTATGGCGGAGGCTATTTGTGGGGTTGGTATTATGGTGGAATTTTATATGGTAGTAGTAGAGTTAAAAAAATAAACGTTTGGACCCTGGGAGAGTATTAACCCTTCTCGCCAGTACCCGGAGTTTATAAGTTATAACTTACCATCACCAATAACTTGTAACTTACCAGATTATCACAGTTTCTTTATATAAAAGAGTCTAATCATTTGAGACCTCATCCCAGCGGTTGCCCATTCCAAGGACGTGGCTATTCGAATAGATTTGGTAAACTCTGCAGAGGTGTATAAATTTCCCCACATGATAGACACAGCTCCAAACCATGCGCGGTGGCAAGAACAGGCCTAACGAGACCTCGTACCCGGATGGTGCTACCTTAGATTTCCATATAATTCCACCACGGACTACTCAGGGACCGGAACCCACAAGCATTAGGATGATCACACAGCATCCTAGAATATCAAGTGGTTAGATGATCACACAGCATCCGGTGGATGATCACATAGCATCCAGATTAAATAATAAAAGGGTGCTCGCACACGGCACAACAATAAATTTTACATGGAAGACCACAAAACAACCATGCCGATCAGACCACGGTAGATCACACAGCAGCCGTGTCCTCTCCTGTTAGTCCGTTGCCACTCCGGCCTCCTAGTGAAAATTATACTTTAATCTAACGGGGTGTGAGATCAAGTCTACCCATATAGACATGTGGCTGTACGAAATTCTGGCTAGGCGAGATGGCAAATGAACCGGTTCTTATATGACCGAAGCGAGTATCTCCCAACAGGAACCATCACCAGGCGATCCTGCCAAGGTAATCCACACCACGTGAAATACCCCCACTCGCTCCCGTCGAAAATAAGTTCTATTTTACCAGTTCAATTAACATCCATGTTCTTAGGTTATCAATATCATAAAGCGCATATCATATATATATATCACATTATTCATTATATATCACGACATTCATCATGTATCACAATATTTATTATATATCACAATATTCATCATATGTCATATATGCTCATAACATTAGTTCCCATGATAATATGGATAACATCATTTATGATTAATTTAATTAAATAATTAGTTCAAAGGGGAGTGGTAGGTTTTATGGTTGGAGTGGTGGAGTATAGTGGGAGCGGTGGAATATGGTAGTGGAGGAGCGGTGGAAAAGAGAGTGGTTTAGGAGTGGTAAATTTATGTAGAGAAGAAAGGGTAGCGGGATGGATGTGGCATAATATATGGAGGGAAAAGGGGAGGTGGGAGTCAGGACTTGCCTCCGCTCGCTATCGATTATATCGTTATTCCGAGATCCTACGTGCTTCTTGTTCCTGTCCTGGTGTAACCGTGCTCCTAGGATCCATCGGGTTGTCTCTATGTCTTCTACCCTACGCTTGTCTAGCGTTGACAGACAAAAGAAAATACCAAGCAAGGCATACATAGTAAGCATAATCAATCAAGAAAGAAAACGGTCCTAGATGGATTGGCTTTTATCTGGTTGATGGGTACTACGGTGACGAATTGCTACTATAGGTTATTAATTAATTAATTAATTAATTAATGCAACTACGAATTAATATTTAAATAAAGAAAAGCAATCATATCTAGAATTTAAATGGGCACCAAAATTAGGAAAATGCATTTTAATATGTAGGGTTATATTTTAGAAAATTTATGGTGCAAGCGTTATGGATTTCCGAATTACGACGATGAAGATATAGATTATTATACGCGAATAGAAAGCGGGCATGAGAATTATTTCTATAATTTTAGTTAATGAAAAAGCAGTGTCAAATATATAGATATGCCCTATGGTGACTCTAGTTTATTAAAAAAAATTAGGAATTTTTCTTTAATTAATAAGCTTACCTTTTGATCTACTGTGTACAATCCCATAGGTACCCTAGCATTTTCCTCTGCGCAGTGGTGGCTGACGCGTGGGCCCGTACTGGTGGGCATGGGCCTGCTGCCTAGACTGTGCACCGATCTGGTTCCTGCTCGTCCTGCCTCCGTGGTCTATGTGAACCATGTTCACAGAATGGAGGGGAGGTGGAACGTGTGGCTGCCATATGGGTCCCGCGAGATGGCGTGGGCTGCTCCCATTGGTTGGAGCGACGTGGCCAGGTGCTCGGTCTTGGCTTCCTCTCGGTGCGGCGTCTGCTCCCCAGTCCGCATCCCTTCACGGTCATCGAGTCGGAACAGAGAGAGAGAGAGCGAGAGGGAGAGAGGGAGGGAGGAAGAGAGGGAAAGAGAGCGGAGCGGAGGGTGAGGGATGCAGGACGGCAGTGGTCACGGCGAGCTCCTTGGCTCGGGCGGTAGCGTCGGAGACGGAGGGGAGGGAGCACGGCGGCAGTCGGCAGCGGCGCGGTGCTCCGGCGGCTAGCGAGTGCGGCGGTGCTCTGCTTCCAGCGGAGAAGAGAAACAGAGCAGCGGACAGTGGCTGCTCGCGGCTAGCGCGGCTGACGACCTCGGCTGCGGCGAATGCGAGGCGCGAGCGTCGTGCGGCAGCGATTGCAGCGGTGCTCGACTACGGCGTCATGGAGCAGAGGCTCGGTCCCCGCGGCTGGAGTAGCCCTGCGGTTCGGGGCTCCTGCGCGGCAACCTCGGCGGCATCAAGGTTTTCATTTTCGGAAATTAAAATTTATCGGGGGTCATAGATAAAGAGGATAAACAGGATATATCGGAAATATCGGACCAAATTCAAATAAAATGTAATTTGAATTTAAGTAAATTTAAACAAAATTTATACGAAAAAGATAGATTATTTCTTATCGGCACCTATAGATAAATAGGATATATCGGAAATATCGGGATATTTCGGCCGATAAAAAAAACCATGGGCGGCATCCCGGCTGGCAGGGGCGACGTCAGGCGACGGTCTTGAGCGCCGAGCTCCGAGTTCTCTCGGCCAGTCTCGACGACAGCCATAGCTAGCATTTTATAGCCGAGTACGTGCTGCAGTAAGGCGGTGTGCACCGGCCGATATTTCCCGGCCAGGGAGATTTTTGTCAGCATGACATGAATGAGCTGCAGCTGTCCGACAGGACACGACGTGGCGGAGGTCGGTTCGACACAGTATGTCAGCGAGCAGCAGTGGCCGTGGTGACCTGGCACCGTGCTTTAACTCGGCGTCCGTTGCCAGCAGTCTCATCCGCCTGTGCTCGGAGCTTTGCGGAGTGGATACGAGCGACCGTGGGAAGCGACAAGGGAGAAGGACGGTTCGTGCGAAATATCTCCGGCGAGCCAGCTCACGTCCTCGCGACGGCCAGCAGAGAGGAGACTGTCGATGGGATGGATGAGTCCGGCAGCTGAGCGATGGCACAGCAGGTCAGCGAGGAATAGTGAGGCGATCGGCGCATAGCAGGTCAGCGCCTGCCGGAAAATATCCTCGACGTCCTGTTTCACATGCTCGAGTTGGAAGACGGCGTCCGTAGCATACGCGGACGACGAGGTGCGGCGCCGCCTGGGCCAAGCCTGATGCTGGCTGAGTTTTGCACGGGAAGGAGGGAGTACACAGCAGTTTTCTTCTTTTGTGTTTGATGCAACCATACATATATATGTATGTATGTATACTATGTATGTATAACTAAAGCATGTGCATATATATATATATATATATATATATATATATATATATATATACTTGTACGGGTGCATGATAAATATATGTATATGATGTATCTATATCTAGGGCGTGTATGTATATTGACTAAAACATGTATATGTATATACATCAATTAAATGTAAACTAATATTACAAAGAAATATAACCCATATATGTGAGGAGTATTATGATAAAGCAGAGCATGTAAAGTTGTATGTTGTATTACCACTATCATATATAAAGTAGGTTTTAAATATTTAAAGGAAGTTGTTTTTGGTGCCGCATATAAATTCTAGAGCAAGCAAATCAAACAAGCATTCAATCAATCAAGCATTTTATTATTCAACATTCTAGCCTAAATGCATATGGTGGATTTTTAATGCAAGGTTCTAGAGAAAAGTTTTTCTAAAACAGTTCCGTAGAAAATAAACTAATCAAGTTTTAATTTGTTGTAAAATTCTAAAAATTCAAATTTTTAGTGGTTTTTAACGTGATGCAAAAACACGGGTGTTACATCAGAGCATCAAATTGGTACCACAGTGCATTTATTTAGGTTGACCTTCAGGCCAGTAGCTTTTCCAAAGTGGTCAAGCAACTGAAACAAGTAGCAGACATCCTCTTTGCATGGGTTGGTGAAAATTACCGCGTCATCCGCATAAAGAGACAGACGTAATTTGGCATTGCGGCCACGAGGTGGGGAGAGGTGGCCTTCATCAGCTGCTAGCTCCAAGATGTGGTGCAGAGTGTCAAAGGCTAGGATGAAAAGGAAAGGGAAGAGGGGTTCTCCCTGCCTTTAAACCTCTTCTGTGCTTTATTCTCCTTTCTGGGATACCATTGAGCATGATCATTGAGGATGAGGAGCTAAGGATCAGTGACAGCCAATTTCTCCATCTGTCAGTTGGGGACAGTAGCTCAAGCATGTATTCCCACGAAAATAAGTCAAAAGCCTTTTGGGATGTCAAGTTTGAAAAGGGGGGCAGGTGTTTTCGTTTTGTTGTACAACTATAATAAAACCTTACAAGAACATCGTTTCATCAAGTGCAGAAACTAAAAAGTTTAAAACCCATGTAAGCCAAAGGTGACATCATCACTTCATTTATCTAGGATCAATCTCAATGGCTTTTATAGTATCCTGAACTTCATTTCCATATATTCCTCTAATTTGTGTGTGCAAAACTGCAAATGGATGGTTTGCCCAGTAAACTGCATTCAAACTGGACAGAGTACCTACCCAATAATCTACAGTACCCAAATAAACCACTGCTATAAACAAACACCCGCAGAAGGCACAGTAATAGACAAATAAGTATTGCATTCAAAAAATAGACAAGTATTGGACAGAGTGAAGATCCAATCTATAGAGACAAAATTAAAGCAAGCAAGCTAAGCAAAGAACCAAAAAGCAAAATGATTTAGTACATAGGCCTACCATACCATGGAACCACTGATAATAATATGCCTAAACAAATACAGTTCATTATCTTGTAATACAGTTCATCTGTATGATTGGGTCATCTAACTTTGAGGAGAACCTGTGTATATAATATATTCCGCACTGACCTGGTTGCCAGAACCTGCAAGGGGCCAGAATCGTGCAGAAGCTGATTGCAATGGTTGAAGACTTGAAGCGCAACTGGAACCTGGAGCCGATGTGTGGTAGGCTGGTAGCACTGAACCGTGCAACTGCTATTGGCCTGGTGGAGCAGGACACCAATGCAGCTGTTGCTGGCTTCCTGCAGAGACGGACACAAACACGGATCCTGTATGGAATGGATTGGCAAATTTCAGTATAGAGAAGAGAGGGCCCTTCATTCTGACCTTCAAATTTATGAACCTACAGTCAATTCCTAACGTCACCAAGCAAACAAAAGTAAAGCTTTAATGAGGTTGTGCACGCACAATGGATTCACTTGTAACCTTAAATTTCCCAACAAATATGCAGTGATGGAATCAAACGAGCATTCTGATTCTGTCAGACAAGACAATGAAAAGTTCTGTTTGTTCAGTAGTAGTGATATCCAAGTTCATTGGGAATATTAGATCAATCCTTATTCCTTGGTATACTTGCTGAAAGAAATTAATAGAAGTTCCAAGCACAAAACAGAAACACATGCTTGGGTGACTGAACAGCGGATAACTAACCAATGTGCTGTTACATGCTTATAATGGATAAAAATAAATGGATAAAAAGGATATCATTAGTTATTGAACAACTTACATGGTAAGGCCGAATTGATTAACACAAGCTAAGAGCTGAGAAGTAACAGCTCGCTGCAGCGTGAAAGAAATTGAACCTACAGAAGCAAAACAGCTTATGGCAGGAAGTGATTTGGGGGTTAGGTGTATGCAAGACCATCACTCAAGCAAGACTAGTACTGTTATCACTCAAGTAAGACTAGTACTGTTCCAATCAGCAACAATATTTGGTGGTTCACGAGGTAGCATAAAAACTAGTAGCTGGATAAATAACACGAGAATACAATAATCACCAGTACCCAGGTGGTAAGGTGTGACAGTCCGTAAGACGATAACACGAGACACCAGTACCCCAGTGGCAAGATGTGACAGTACATAAGACGATAACTGAATAACATAGTGTGTAGCTCTAGCAATCAGCAGGAACAAACCACTAGCAAATTAAGGTACTGTCAATAACACCAGGATGATGACTACATCTACATCACAGTGCTAGCTGGATCGGATGTCCTCTCAGCTCTCACAAACACAGAGAGACGCAGACACAGAGTTTTGCTTGCATGCTTGCTTGATTCTCTAGTTCTCCACCACCTTGGCATCCTCCTCGCTGTCAGTGACCTCAATTTCGTCCTCCGCATAGCCTTGGGCGTTGTACTGGCGGATGAGGGCCTGCTCGTAGTCACGGATCTTGGTGTCGACAAAAGTTGTGAGAGCATATAACTGGCGGAAATCATGGGAACGCTTTGACAGCTGAACAGGAGTGAGGTCTTCGATGCTCCTGAACGGCCTAGCCACCATGTGATCGATCAGAGCCTTGGGCAACCTCTGCTTCAGCACCCTCTTCCTCTTCTTCACGGGCCTGGCCGCCTCCTCCTCCGCCGCCTTGGCCTTCATCTCCCGCCAGTGATCCATCCAGATATCCATGCCCCCGGGACACGCTTGAATCGCAAGAGACGAACTGCCGCCAACGCCTCCTTCTTCGCCTTCAGGATCCCGTAGCCCTCCGACGCGCACGCCTGCTTCTTCGTCTTCACCATCCCGTGCCCCTCCGACGAGCTCCCGTGCAACTTCCTGGCGCCCATTGCAGCAGGCGTGAACGTAATGATGGATCTCTCACTACCTCTCGAAACAGAACAGAGCAGAAGCTAGATCTGGATGGCGGCTATCGATTCCACCCACGGAAGAAAAGCAACCTGAGGTACCGAGAGGGAGCGGCGCCCCGGTTTTATTGCCCCGCGAGCCGCTTGGGGAGACGAAACCGGGAAGGACAAGGGAAAGCGCTGTCGCATTCCGATTCCGGTCGCGCTACGCCGCTACGCCCACGCCTCAGCCCGTTTATCCACTTCTGACACTCGGCCCAACGGCGCTCTTTTTAGGCCTTTGCTCTTGTTAAAGTTTAACTCTCATCACATTAATATTGCGGATATTAATACTAAGGGCATCTGTACCATCCTTGTTAATATGATTCCTCGCAATTGAAAATTTGACTGCTCAATTTGTATCTCATACAGGTTCTTTTTATTGGGACACTGAATAGCAGCTTGAGAAAAATATATTTTTCCAACTCATAGTCTAGGAACAGTGTCTAGACATACAAGCTCACTAATCTGTAGTGTTTCTTTGATTTGAGCATTCATTCACAGTTTATGTGTATAAGACATGAGTCGTGGTTGGTTTCTGACCAAAACAAAATGAGGGAACAAATTAAACATTGTTCTTTACAAGCCTTTTAGTGGTGCAATTTTTTTAAAAAAAATGAATAAGCAAGCAAAGAACATCTGCAACTTTAAACGATTATATATGACAAATTGTTAACAAATGTAATACTGAGAGACGTGTTTTTTTTCTAAAGTAACTTGATTACAATTCTTATTCTTTGATTTTGTTATCCTTAACCTAGAAAAACAGACTATGTCTCTGTCAAAGGAAAAACACGACCACCTGAGCACACCGGAGACTAACTACCCGGGGTCAGCAACCTTGCTAAGAGAGTGCTAAGTTTTGAAGCTCCCGTCATGCACCAACCACTACATTAGTCCCCTATAGACAGTAACATCACTTGAGTGTTTGGTGAGGCTCTTTCAAACACACAGGAATTCCGATGCTTCCAGACTTCCCAAGAAACTAGGATGATAAGGGAATTCAGCCCCTGCCTCATCTCCATAGGCTCCCTTCTGATGACTGACTTCCACCAGCCAGAGAAATTCTAGGCCGTAGGTGACGGTGCAACAACGACCAGGTTTAAATGGTGAACGATCAAGGTCCAAAGCTGCCATGTGAAAACACAAGAGATAAGTAAATAGCGGATTGTCTCCTCAGCTTGATCGCAAAAGGGTCAAGCAGCCAGGTGGCCAGCCCTCGCTTGACCAGGCGGCGATCTGCTGTCCAGCATCACTTACCGATACCCAACTAGATGAAAAACTTGCAGCGCAGAGGATCCCAACTTCTCCAGATCCTCCTCCAAGGAGAGAACTTGACAGAGCCTCAAAAAATGCAGCATACGCAGATTTGCTGCTGTATGTTCCTGACTGAGACAATTTCCAGCAGTGTTTTATCTTGAACATCAGGTTGAAGGACAAAGCCATCCACTTGATCCCAGAGTAATAAGTACTCAGTAATGACTGGCACTGTTAGAGCACCTCTAATAGCATTCACCCAGCTCCTGTTTTGTAGTGCTTGGGCCACAGTTCGGCGTTTCATGACGCTTGGAGGAACCAGCTGGATCAAATTAGGACTTTAGGAGCCAACTCGGCAATGGTCTTTCCATTCAACCACCGATCCGACCAGAAGAGAGTAGATTCACCATTTCCAACAATAAAATCAACTGCTGTATCAACATTTCTTGGGACTTCAATTGGGAGTCCAGCCCAGGGTCTTGTCGGATCAGTTTTTTGGAAAAAAAAAATTGCAAGGATACAGTATGCATTAAGCTTCAGTGCATACCATCCCTGATTTGCTACCACGTGTACAAAGTAATCAAACGCTCTCCGTCCACCTACACTGATCCGTGACTGATTTAGCCCATGTAGGCCCATGAAAGGCAATCTGATGCAGGCTGTTAGATCACGAGGTGGAAACACGTGGCACCAGATTAGGGACGGTATGCATTGGAGCTCCATGTATACTGGATGCATGCATTTTTTTTCCAGTTTTTGAGCCCAAAGCCACAGGATAGGCAGCGCCCATCCAAAAGCTTTCAAGATTATTACCCAAACCACCAAATTCCAAAGGCATCTGAACCTTCTGCCAAGACACAAGACAATTGCTACCATTGGCTTGTTCTTGCCCTTTCCAGAGAAAACCTTTCTTGTCAATTGCCTTAATTACACACTTTGGGAGGTCAAGGGCGGTCATGAGATAAATGGGAGTAGCAGTCAACACCACTTGGACCATTATCAGACGCCCAGCCCGATTCATCAAGGATGCCTTCCATCCTGGGAGGTGATCCGCAACCTTATCAATGAGAGGTAAAACTCTACCTTAGTATGTTTCTGCAAGGACAAAGGGAGGCCCAGATAAGTGCATGGGAATTCCTTGACCGGGCAAGACAGAATTTCTGAAGTGAGCAGAAAATCATCTCCTGAACAGTGAATAGGAGAAACTGAACTTTTTGCCAAATTCGTTTGGAGACCCGAGGCATGCACAAAAAATCAAGGGTGAGTTTGATGGTCTGGCAAACCCTAGCTCGCGCGCCTGACTCCTGCGCTGTACTGACCGGACGCGCCGGTCGCACAGTGACCGCGTCCGGTGCAGCGTCCGGTCACCTCTGTGACCTCCGTTCGCCTCCGTTTCTTTTCCGACTTCCGGCGTAGTGGAAAATAGGCATTTCATTTCCCCGAAATCGCCTGAATCCCGCGCTCGCACGCTCGGCGGGAGGGAGAAAGGAACCCAAACCCTTCTCTACCCGCAAACCACAGCGCGACCAACGCCACCTTTGCAAATGTGCCAACACCATCAAGTGTACATCTCCATGTGCTTGTGTGTTAGCTTTTTCTCAATCATTTTCAAAGGTTTTCCAGTTAGCTCACTAGGCCCTACATGCAATGCACTTCATGAATTCACCTAGTGGCACCCATGCGTCGAATAACCCCGTAGGCTAAGCAAAAACTCGCATCGCGCTATTTGTTGTATTGATAAACTTGTTTAGCTTGCCTTTGTAGAAAATTTTAAAAGGCTATTCACCCCCCTCTAGCCATCAAGACCTTTCAAGTGGTATCGGAGCCGTGGTCACCGTTTGCAAGGCTTAACAACCTCGGTGCAAGATGGCTCAAGTTATGTTCAACCATGTTAATGGCAAGCCTCCATTCTTTGATGGCGTCTCTTCCTTTGATCATTGGAAAAGAAAGATGAAGCAATATCTAGACAATATACATGAGAAGGTTTGGGATGTGACCAATGAAGGATACATCATTCTTGATGAAGAAAATCTCACTCCAAATGACCGCATCAACAAACAATACAACACGGCGGCACTTGACACAATCTACCGTGCCATTGATGACAAAGTATTTGAGCAAATCAAAGATCTTGAAAAGGCAAATGAGCTTTGGATAAGGCTTGAAGAAACATATGAAGGCACTTCAACGGTAAAAAGTGCCAAGCTATATATGCTCAAGGACAAGTTCTCCACGTTCAAGATGAAGGATGATGAATCCATCCCGGAGATGTTCTATAGGCTCCAAGTCATTGTCAATGATCTCAAGGGGCTTGGAGAGAAGGTTGAGGACAAGGACTTCTCACACAAGTTCTTGATGTGCTTACCCAAGAAGTTTGCCACCTTGAGAAGAATGATCTTTAGAGAGGGATTGGACAAGGTCAAACCAACCGATGTGCTTGGAGATATAATGACCGATGCCCAATACAATGATGATGAAGATGAGGTAGAAGAGAAGAAGGAGACCAAGGTCATGCAAGAGAAGCCCATTGCATTCAAGGCTTCATCTTCTAAGGGCAAGAGCAAGGTGGAGAGTGATGATGATGATCCGTTTGATGATGAGACCATGGCCCTCCTAGTACACAAGATGGGGAGGTTCATGAAGAAAAAAGGATATGGGGCAAGGAAGAGAAGAGACTTCATGAAGGCAAAGGAGGTGCTTTACTACAATTGCAATAGCCCCGATCATGTAGTGGCAAAGTGCACCTATGAAGACAAAAGATATCATGATGGGGAGTTGAAGTTGAAGAAGAACAAGAAGGACAAGAAGGAGAAAAAAGAAAAGAAGAGCTTCACTATCAACAAGAAGAAGAAAGGTGGTGGCTATGTGGTCACTTGGGATAGTGATAACTCCGATAGTGATGATGATAGCTCTAGTGATGATGAGAGATCAGAGGACCACTCGGCGAGCCATTGCAAGCATCGCCCTCTCCAACAAGTCATCCATCTTCGACACTACATCGACATACCTTATGGCCAAGCCTACCAAGGTAAAATATGATGATAGTGATGATGATTCTTGTGCTAGTGATGATTGTAGGAGTGATGATGAGAAGGATGAGGACTACTCCAAGGATGATCTATTGGGCATAATAGATCAAATGAGTAAGGGCTACAAGAGGACAACCAAGAAATACAAAATCTTGGAACAAGAGCTCATTGCCAAGAGCAATGAAAATGATGCCTTGATGGAGGAGCTTGTTGCTCTCAAAAAGAGTAAGGAGTGCAAAGGAATTGAACAAGAGCTCAAAGCTCTTAGGAAATCCTTTGATGAGCTAGAGGCCTCTCGTGAGTGTCTAAAGGAAGACCACGAGGACCTCGAAGTTGCTCACACTAGGCTTAAGGAAGCCCACTCCTCTCTACTTGAGCTCATCAAGGAAAAGGACCTCAAGTTGGAGAAGCTCATGAAGGAAGCTAAGGAGGAGCAAGTGATTGTCACTTGTGATATTGGACTAACATGTGATATTATTGATGATTCTTTATGTGTTGGTCCTACTAATGCTTCATGTAGCTTATCATCATCCACCACAACCAACTCTACCTCTACTACTAGTGAGTCATCACTTGTGGTTGAGAATAAGACTCTCAAGAGAGAGGTGGATGATCTCACCCGCGCATTAGGCAATGCCTATGGTGGGGATGCCCGCTTGCTAAAATGCTTGGGTAGCCAAAGGTTCTCTCTTAACAAAGAGGGTTTGGGCTATACTCCCAAGAAGGGTAAGGCGGCCTTTGCTACTCCAAAGTCTCGCTTTGTGAAGAGCAATGGTCGTTATTGCAATAGATGCAAGCAAGTTGGGCATCTAGAGATTAATTGTAATAAAATGAACAAGAACAACAACAAGTTTCATGCTAAAATGGATTACATTCCTTTTGATTCTTGTTATGTGCTTACCAAGGGTGAGAAAGGTGTGCATGCTAGGTTTGTTGGTACACCAATTGTGGGTCCAAAGAAGAAGGCCATTTGGGTACCAAAGAGCCTAGTTACTAACCTCCAAGGACCCAAGCAAGTATGGGTACCTAAGAAACATTAATTTATTTTGTAGGTAAATTATAAGGCCGGAGGAAGGCATTGGGTGCTTGATAGTGGGTGCTCTCAACACATGACCGGTGATTCAAGAATGTTCAACTCTCTCAAATCAAATGATAGTGGCATTGATAGTATCACATTTGGTGACAATAGCAAGGGTGATGTGAAGGCTCTTGAAAGGATTGCAATCTCAAATGATTATAGCATTTCCAATGTGCTCCTAGTTGAAAAGTTGAACTTCAATCTTCTCTCGGTTGCTCAATTGTGTGATCTCGGTTTCAAGTGCATATTTGGTGTTGATGATGTGGAGATAGTTAGTGTTGATGGCTCCAATTTGATCTTCAAGGGTTTTAGATATGAGAATCTATACTTGGTTGATTTCAATGCTAGTGACACTCAACTTTCAACATGCTTGCTCACCAAATCAAGTATGGGTTGGTTATGGCATAGAAGACTTGGTCATGTTGGCATGAAGCAATTGAACAAGTTAGTGAAGCATGACTTAGTTAGAGGCTTGAAGGATGTCACATTTGAGAAAGATAAGCTATGTAGTGCATGTCAAGCCGGAAAGCAAGTAGGCAACACTCATCCATTGAAAAGTATTATGAGTACTTCCAAGGCATTTGAGTTGTTGCACATGGATTTATTTGGGCCAACTACATATACAAGCATTGGTGGCAACAAGTATGGCTTTGTGATTGTGGATGATTTCACTAGATACACATGGGTATTCTTTCTTGTGGACAAGAGTGATGTATTTGACATATTCAAGAAGTTCATCAAGAGAGTGCAAAATGAGTTTGAGACCACAATCAAGAAAGTAAGAAGTGACAATGGAAGTGAGTTTAGAAACACAAGAGTTGATGAGTTATGTGAGGAGCTTGGAATCAAGCATCAATTCTCGGCCAAGTATACACCTCAATCTAATGGCCTAGTTGAGAGGAAGAATAGAACCTTAATTGATATGGCAAGATCAATGTTGAATGAGTATAATGTGAGTCATTCTTTTTGGGCCGAAGCAATCAACACAGCTTGCTTCTATAGCAACCGCCTCTATTGCCACAAGTTTCTAGAGAAGACACCATATGAGATCTTAAATGGAAGAAAGCCCAACATTGCATACTTTCGGGTTTTTGGTTGCAAATGTTACATCTTGAAGAAGGGCGCTAGATTGAGCAAGTTTGAGAAGAAATGTGATGAAGGATTCTTACTTGGTTACTCCACTACTAGCAAAGCTTATAGAGTTTGGAATTTAGCTAGTGGTCTACTTGAGGAAGTTCATGATGTTGAGTTTGATGAAACAAATGGCTCTCAAGATGAGGAAAATAACTTAGATGATGTGAGAGGAACTCAATTGACCAATGCTATGAAAGAAATGGATATTGGTGATATTAGGCCAAAGCAAGTGATTGATGTGGATGACAACAAAGATCAAGTGCTCCAAAGTCCAATTACACAAGCTAGTGGGTCTCTAATGCAAAATCAAGCTAGTACATCATATCAAGCGCAACAAGATCAACAAGTGGCTAGTTCATCATCTCCAACTCATGATCAACATCAACATCCGATCAATCAAGTCCAAGTGCTTCAACCAACTAACATTGCAAGAGACCATCCATTGGATTCCATCATTGGTGACATACAAAGGGGAGTTCAAACTAGATCAAGATTGGCATCATTTTGTGCTCACTCTTCTTTTGTGTCAATGGAAGAACCCAAGGACATTGATAAAGCATTGAGAGATCCGGATTGGGTAAATGCAATGCATGAAGAGCTCAACAACTTCAAGAGAAATGAAGTATGGGAACTAGTTGAGAGGCCTAAGAATCATAATGTCATTGGAACAAGATGGGTCTTTCGCAACAAGCAAGATCAAGATGGGATAGTAGTAAGGAACAAAGCAAGACTAGTGGCTCAAGGTTACACACAAATAGAGGGTCTTGACTTTGGTGAAACGTATGCCCCGGTTGCAAGATTGGAAGCAATTAGGATCTTACTTGCCTATGCTTGTGCACACAATATCAAGCTATATCAAATGGATGTGAAGAGTGCATTTCTCAATGGGTACATTCAAGAAGAGGTGTATGTGGAGCAACCTCCCGGTTTTGAAGATGACAAGAAACCTAATCATGTTTACAAATTGAGAAAAGCCTTGTATGGATTGAAGCAAGCACCTAGAGCATGGTATGAAAGATTGAGGGACTTCTTGCTAACCAAAGGATTTGTCATGGGCAAAGTGGATACTACTCTCTTCACCAAGAAGATTGGGAAAGACTTGTTTGTATTGCAAATATATGTTGATGATATCATCTTCGGTTCAACCAATCAAGATTATTGTGATGAGTTTGGGAAAATGATGGCAAAGGAATTTGAAATGTCAATGATCGGTGAACTTAGTTTCTTTCTTGGACTTCAAATCAAACAAATGAAGGAAGGAACATTTGTGAGCCAAACCAAGTACATCAAAGATATGCTCAAGAAGTTTGGCATGGAAGATGCAAAGGGCATTACAACCCCAATGGGCACTAGTGGAAGTTTGGATAGTGACAAGAGTGGCAACATGGTGGATCAAAAGCTATATAGATCAATGATTGGTAGCCTACTCTATGTGACGGCATCAAGGCCCGATGTGATGTTTAGTGTATGCATGTGTGCAAGATTTCAAGCCTCACCAAGAGAAAGTCATTTGAAGGCAACAAAGAGAATATTGAGGTACTTAAAGCATACACAAGATGTTGGATTATGGTATCCCAAAGGTGCAAGCTTTGAGCTAGTTGGATATTCGGATTCCGACTATGCCGGTGACAAGGTGGAGAGAAAGAGCACTTCCGGGACTTGTCAATTGTTGGGAAGATCACTTGTCTCATGGTCATCCAAGAAGCAAAATAGTATTGCACTATCTACCGCCGAAGCCGAATACATCGCCGCGGGTAGTTGTTGTGCACAAATCTTGTGGATGAAGGCAACATTGAAGGATTTTGGAATTAATTTCAAGAATGTGCCATTGCTATGTGACAATGAAAGTGCCGTGAAGCTAACCAACAATCCGGTTCAACATCAAAGAACAAAGCATGTTGATGTTCGTCATCATTTTATTAGAGATCATCAACAAAAGGGTGACATTGCTATTGAGAGTGTGGGCACCGAAGATCAACTAGCCGATCTATTCACCAAGCCACTTGATGAGAAGAGATTTCACAAGCTAAAGAATGAGTTGAACATACTTGACTTCTCCAACATGAGTTGATGCACCCCAATGTTATGACATGCCTCTCCTTCGAGCCCCAAGGTACAATTGGTTGACATGTCATGCATTCTATGCTAAGGACTTGCTTAGTGCATCTAGTCATAATTTACATGTTCTAGGCTCATTCATGAAAATCAAATGAATTTGAAGTTTATATGGTGCCACTATTGTTTCCATGACTTGTATGATCTAGTGGTAGCATATAACTTGTTTAAGTAGCTTGTGATCCTAAGTGTTTAATCTAGAATCACTTGTCTAAATATTTACTTCAACATGGTGCATGATAACCCTTCTAGTGAGGTGTAAAGAAGCTTGCCCTTGGATCAAACCGAAGCATTTTATTTATGCAAGCAATCTAGGTTGAATCACAAACTTGATCCTCACCCCATAATTCAACATGATAATCTATCTAAAATTGGTCCCTTGTGGTCATTGGTGCCAAAGGGGGAGAAAATATTGTTCACAAAGATAGATTCTAAAGGGGGAGAAAACCCAAAGGGGAGAAAACCTAAAGGGGAGAATTGGTAATAGAAGGGGATCAACTAAAATTTTAAGCACACAAGTAGGGGGAGCAAGCTCTTAAACATGAATGTTGCATTTCCTTGTGCACTTCATATGTATGATGCATAGTTATGCATTTCTTTTTCTCCGATACTTTGCTTGTGTGGTGACTTGCTAGTATAATTTGAATTGTGTATTGAAGTACTAGCATAAATAGGAAGTAGTTAGATTTTTCTTGCTTCATGTTTTTCCAAAGTGGTACTAGAGCCTTGCTTATAATGTTGATCTCACGAGGTTTCTAGTTATGTTTGTGTTTTTCCAAGTGGTATCTAACTACACAAGGCGCTAAGATGGTGTTTATCGCTACTCCGATGGTATCACGCTTCAAAGGTCTATAATCTAAAACACTTAGCACCTATTGATAGTCAATGCTCCTATATTATCCTATCTAAGCGTGTATGCTTCCTAAATCCAAACATATAGCATACATGTAGGGGGAGCCATTGCTATCAATTTGAATTCATGATCACATGTCCATACTTCTTACACATAGTAATATACTTGGACAATGTGACATGGGTTCAATCAAAATTTTATCATAATATCTTTGTGAAAGGGTTGTCACCAATTACCAACAAAGGGGAGATTGAAAGCTCTATGTTTGGTGTTGGTAATTAGTGACAATGCCTAAGTACTAATCCTATGCCTAAATTGTATGTAGCATATGAGGATTAGTACATTCCAAGGTTGGTGGCAAAATGGACATGGTGATCATGATGGCCACACTTGGATTTGGATGCAACCCTATGTGATCAAGGCAAAGGTATATGCTTAAGGGTTGTGTTTTAGTAACCAAGACATCTAGTGGGTGTGGTTACATTATAGGATAGATAGCCGTACTATAAAGAGGGGAATGACGCGGCTATTGAACTCCTAAGTGCCTCTAGGTGTGCATTTCATGTCATATGCATTTGGATAGAACTAATAACGCCTCAAAAAATGATTGTGAAAAAGCTAACACACTCGCACATGGTGATGATCACTTGGTGATGTTAGCACATTTACGATGGCGTTGGAGTTTGAGTGGTAGAGAGGGTTTGGGGGTCCTCTCTCCCTCCCGCCGAGCTTGCGAGGCGGGATTCAGGCGTTTTCGAGGAGTTGAAACGACTATTTTCCACTACGCCGGAAGTCGGAAAAAGAAACGGAGGCGAACGGAGGTCACAGGAGTGACCGGACGCTGGACCGGACGCGGTCACTGTTTGACCGGACGCGTCCGATCAGCGTTCAGCGTCTGCGCGATTTTCAGTCTGTTGATCGGACGCGCAGCGCGTCCGGTCACTGTCGACCGGACGCGTCCGGTCGATCAGGGAGCTTACTGGACTCCGACCGGACGCGGGCACTGTGGTGTCCGGTCAGTTCTTAGCGCGTCCGGTCGTTGTTTCGTTGTGCGCGGCTCAGGGTTGACCAGCGCGTCCGGTCAGTTACGGGACCGGCGCGTCCGGTCGTTTCCGGCGCGTCCGGTCGTTGCGACCAGCGCGTCCGGTCAGTGTTTCGCGAAAGAGCCGTTGTGTGACCGGCGCGTCCGGTCAGCTGGACCAGCGCGTCCGGTCAGCGCGACTGCGGCTGTTTCAAGTTTCTAACGGCTATATTCGAAGGGGTACGTCTATAAATACTCGTTGGCCGGCTCAAGGCTCTCTCTCTTGGACATTTGACATACTTGTGAGCACTTTGAGCTTAGTAACTCCCCTCCCACTCATCTCTCTTGCTTCTTTGCATATTCGAAGTGAGATTGAGTGATCCAAGTGCATTTGCATTGTGAGATAGCATCTAGTTGGCACTTGGTGGTTGATTTGCTGTGGGATTCTTGTTTCTCTTGGTGGTTGCCGCCACCTAGATGTTGATATTTGGTAACGCAATTAGGAAATAGGATCCGCAAGCGCACGGATATCGGTGAGCACTTCACCCGAGATGTTATCCTGGGTATCGTATTTATATTTTTACCTTTAGGAGAAAGAGTGCATCTGACTAACCAAATCTATTACTACTAACCTTTAGGCTACAACCACTATGATTCGATGTGAGTGATGTATAGAGAAGACTACAACCGCACTCTTCTTCTAACCTTGGTAAGGATGATCTACTGTTCTATTGGGGAGGTTTACGGAATCTAGACACCACAAAGGATGTTCAACCCGCACCTATAAACCCTATCGATCCTGCTAACGGGATATGGAATACAAAGGTAACTCGGAATTGTCACGTTCCTCGCTACTACCACGGTCTGGCTAGACGAGGGGATATCTATGAGTATCCTAGCTTAAACACCACGTTTACGCTAGAGATGATTACTCTAAACTCTACGCGAAGAGATCAAAGTAAACTCATAAACCAAAGAACAATAAAACAAAGAATTTACTAGAATTTAGAAGTCGAAATACTGAAGAATCCTGAGAACAAGCCTCGGGTTAGAAGAACTTGCTCCCGCAGGTACAACCTCGGAGTAGACACTGACAGGCCGGCTTCCTCCGATCTACACCTCCACTCTATCTCTCTCTCAATCTAGTAGAACTAATTCTACTTTCACATTAGATGCTAAGCCCTAAGAGGTGGGAACCCTAGAGGGAACCTCTCTCTCTAAACCCTAACTAGAGATATGCAACTGAATAATGAATTGGGGTCTTCTCCACCAGGGGTCCGGGGCCTTGCTTATATAGCCCTTTTGGATGAATCTGGACCGTCGGATCAAACCGACCTTCATCCTACGGTTTTCCTTGATCCTCAAAGGCGGTGGAGCATAATCCGCGAGACTCGACCTGATTGGTCACAGGGGCAGGGCGGGGCGCCCCAGGGTCCAGGGCGGGCGCCCTGGTCCCGGGCCCGTTCGGCCTCCCGTTCGATCCCGTGGCTTCTGGAGTCTTCTAGATGATAGAAAATTACGTGTTCGGTTAATATCCCGTCATTAATCCGACATGTGGGCCTTTCTTCCGTATTCCTGATAACCCCCTGCAGAAATAGATAAACAGCAAAACTCGTGGAATTCTGTTAGATCAAACCCTAATTCTAGGTGTTGCTTGCATATAGGTCCTTTTCTTTATTTATTTGATGGTTATAATTGATACTTAAGAACCGTCAACAAACACCCCCATACTTAGGCTTTTACTCGTCCTCGAGAAAAGGTTGGTTAATAAAACATCTGGGGTTGAAACATTCTTTCGTACCTGCAGGGTGTTGTAAAAATCCACTGTGCACTTATAGTCAGGGAAATATATGGTCAGAGTAAAGAGCCTTTCTTCTTCTTAATCCCTATCACTTGGAGTTTTTACATATTTTTGAAAAGAAAAACTTAGCATACCTTTATCCTCATAGGTGCTCTCAGAGTCACTCATTATCTTTTATATTTCTCTCTGAGGCTGTTTTGATTTTGCAAAAATAATTCTTTAAGCATACATACCTTGCATTTATTGTATGGTCAAAACCGGATCCGAGGAGAAGAATGCCATACTCTTAGATCAAAGATTTTGAAAATTAAAAACTTGTCACTCTTACTGGCATATTGCTTATTAGAGGGACCATGGGCTACCATTTTCTTTCCATCATATTTTTTATCATATCTCATTTTTTTTCATTTTGGGTGGATACCGAGGTACCCCTAATTCTACTGCCGGACACTTGTCCATTTTTCTGCGAGGTTGTCGAGCACTTGCTCCTTTTTATTTCCTCGAAATATATTTTTGCATAGCCCATGCCTCTAACGCAATAATACTTCGGAAGAGTGAATCTTTCTGAATAAAAATGTCTTGATCTTAAGAGTATGATAAATTTCTCAACAAGGGTCTAACTTGTTTTGAACAAACTCAATCCAAAGCAGATAGCTTTAATTAATATTTTCATGTTTAGCAGGCATATAAAACTTGAGGATGGTAGCTATAATTTTGAGATTTTTAAAACAAATTCTCCAAGCAATAAAGATACTAAGAATAAGGTACTCATACCCTTACCATCTCTTATTCCATAATGACTTTTAGCAACACAGGGTTTTGAAATAATTTTAATAATTGCAGGTTTCCAGAAAATATCACAGAGTGAGATTGATCATGATTATAAGCATTTTTATCCTTTTAATTTATCATGTTTAGAGAGATAAAATTCTGCACAAACTAAGGTGAGTGTGTAAGTGTGTAATAAAAGTGTACAGAGTGTGTACCTGGTTCATGGAGTGGTGCGATCGAAGTGTGTGTGACATGTCAGGGAATCTCCCCCATACT
The DNA here is from genome assembly GCA_038087645.1 of Saccharum hybrid cultivar R570. NCBI lineage: Eukaryota > Viridiplantae > Streptophyta > Magnoliopsida > Poales > Poaceae > Saccharum > Saccharum hybrid cultivar. The sequence continues at coordinate 5,443,416 of JAQSUU010000493.1, read as the reverse complement.
TGTTTTCTGCTTTCTTGCACAAAAGTAAAGTAGAGACACACAAGACATACTAATAATAATCTTTATTAATCTTGAGGCATTTATTACAACCGAATAATAATAATAACCGAATATAATAGATCTAAACTGATTATAAGCGAACCTAATCAAATCTAATAATAACTAAGACATATATATAGCCCCAAGATCTAATCTAGATAGCTCAGCGACGCTCACGCCTCCTAAGATTAAAAGCGTCGGGCTTTAATTTTTAATTGGAAGGTAAAAATTGATCACGTCTATTTCTTCTAATTCTTTATTGGGCTCTAAAAATAATTTAAGACGTTGACCATTTACCTTGAATAACGTACCTTCGTCATTTTGAAGTGTGATAGCTCCGTGGGATGATGAATGAATTACCTTGAATGGTCCTTCCCATTTGCTCCGGAGCTTGCCATGCCCGAAAAGCTTCACCCTGGAATTAAAAAGTAATACCTTATCTCCGGGTGAGAACTCCTTCTTCTTGATCCTCTTGTCATGCCATCTCTTGACTCTTTCTTTGTAGATCTTTGAATTGTGATATGCTTTCTCCCGCCATTCTTCTAACTCCGATAATTGCATTCTTCTATGTTTTCCGGCGATATCTAGGTCCATATTCCATCTTTTTATGGCCCAGTGTGCCTTGAACTCAAGTTCAACAGGTAGGTGACAGGTCTTTCCGTATACCAATTGGTATGGAGACATTCCAATTGGGGTCTTGTATGCTGTCCGGTAAGCCCAGAGTGCATCGGGTAACTTGTCCTTCCATGCCGTTCCCATCTCGTTCACCGTCTTCTGAAGAATGTTCTTGATTTGCTTGTTAGAAGTCTCTGCTTGGCCACTTGTCTGAGGATGATAGGGAGTAGCGACGTTGTGACGGATTCCATGTCTTGATAGATAGTGCTCGAAGCGCTTGTCAATGAAGTGTGATCCTCCATCACTTATCACTATCCTGGGGACTCCAAATCTTGGAAATATGATTTCCTCAAACATCCTCTTCGAACTGATATTGTCGGCATGTTTGCAAGGTAGTGCCTCTACCCACTTGGAGACGTAATCAACCGCCACCAAGATGAACTCACACTTCTTTGATGGGGGAAATGGACCCATGTAGTCTATTCCCCAGACATCAAAGAGTTCAATCTGAAGGTTGTTGGTGAGTGGCATGGCATCCCTTGTATTTATGTTTCCGTGCCTTTGACATGGCCCACATCTTCTGATATATTGCTTCGTGTCATCGTACATCGTAGGCCAGTAGAATCCACATTGCCAGATCTTTGAATGTGTACGGAATGCTCCATAGTGACCTCCGTATGGTGATGAGTGACATCTGTCGATGATCTTCAATCCTTCCTCAGTGGTCACACATCTTCTGAGTAAGCCATCAGCACATACTCAGAAGAGATATGGCTCATCCCATATATGTGAACGACTTTCCTGAATAAGCTTCTTCTTGTTTGCTCCGGGTGGTACATAACCTGAAACCATAAAATTAACAATATCTGCATACCAGGGGTCAGATCTGTTAATCCCGTAAAGCATGTCGTCCCGGAGTGAGTCATTAATGGGGGGTTCCTGTGAATCCTTAAAGTGCATTCTAGACAAGTGATCAGCAACAGAATTTTCTACTCCCTTTTTATCTTTTATTTCTAAGTCAAATTCTTGGAGTAACAAGATCCATCTAATTAGGCGAGGTTTAGCATCTTTTTTAGTGAGCAAATGTTTTAGTGCAGCATGATCAGTGTAAACAATTATTTTAGCTCCAACTAAATAAGATCTAAATTTATCAATGGCAAAAACAACAGCCAGAAGCTCTTTTTCAGTGGTTGCATAATTAAGTTGAGCTCCTGTCAAAGTTTTACTTGCATAAGCAATTGCATGATGCTTTTTATCTTTAGTTTGTCCCAAAACTGCCCCCACAGCATAATCACTAGCATCACACATAATTTCAAAAGGCAACGACCAATCAGGGGGTTGAATGATTGGTGCAGAGATGAGTGCTTGCTTTAATAAATTGAAAGAATTTAGACATGCATCATCAAATTCGAAAGGAGCATCCTTGGCTAGCAAAAGAGTGAGTGGTCTAGCAATAAATGAAAAATCTTTTATGAATCAACGATAAAAACCAGCATGGCCAAGAAAGCTTCGAATTCCTTTTATATTCACAGGTGGAGGTAGTTGTTCTATTACTTCAATTTTAGCTCTATCTACCTCAATACCTCTTTCAGACACTAGGTGTCCTAGCACTATTCCTTCTCTAACCATAAAATGACATTTTTTCCAATTAAGGATTAAGTGCTTTTCTTCACATCTTTGCAAAACCTTATCTAAGTTCTCAAGACAACTATCAAAAGTTTTTCCATAAACTGAGAAATCATCCATGAAAACTTCCATAATCTCTTCAATCATATCAGAAAATATAGACATCATACATCTTTGAAAAGAAGCTGGTGCATTACATAACCCAAAAGACATTCTACGATAAGCATACGTTCCATATGGGCATGTAAAAGTGGTTTTGCTTTGATCATCAGGATGGATAGGGATCTGGTGATACCCTGAATATCCATCTAGAAAACAGAAAAACGAGTGTTTTGCTAACCGCTCAAGCATCTCATCTATAAAAGGCAAAGGAAAATGATCCTTTTTCGTGGCTTTATTAAGTTTTCTATAGTCTATGCACATCCGCCACCCAGTGACGGTGTGTTGCGGAATTAGCTCATTCTTATCATTAGTAACAACAGTCATGCCTCCCTTTTTAGGCACAACTTGAACAGGGCTTACCCACTCACTATGCGGCACAGGATATATAATCCCTGCATGCAGCAACTTTATAACTTCTTTTTTAACTACCTCTCTCATCGCGTTGTTAAGTCTACGTTGAGGCTCTCGAGAGGGTGTAACAGAAGGATCTGTCGGAATACGATGGGTACAAATCATAGGACTGATTCCTGTGAGATCTTGAAGTGAGTAGCCGAAAACAGAGTGGTGTTTTTCAAGAATGGTCATTAATCGCAGAGTTTGCTCCTGAGTGAGTTTATTACTAACGATCACAGGAAACTCTGGATTATTGTTTAGGAAAGCATAGGTAAGACCGGGTGGTAAAGTTTTGAGTTCTATGGGGGGTCTAGGTGTTTCTACAAACTCATCTAAGGGTTCAGGTTCAGAAGGTTCGGCCTCTTCTTTAGTGAAGAAGGGGGCTTCCTCTTCTAAGTCTGGATCATCTAAAAGTTTTAGAGATGCAGCCTTTACCTCCTCCATATGATCAGGCAAAAGATATGGCTCGGTCTTATTATTCAAGGAGTGAGTTATTGTAATTGGAAGTTTAAAATCCTTTCCCAAGAAAATGTGGAGCTTTCCAGTTTGACCTTCATAAAGGAGTCTTCTAAAAGGTTGTCCAATCAGTAGGTCGAAACCCCATATATCAAAGATATAAAAGTTCAAATGAACCATGGAGCCTTCTACCATAAAGGGTAGGACATTAATAATTCCAAGACTGGGGATTAATCGTCCCGAAGATTCCTTTATGACCTTTGTTGTGGGGGTTAAAACAAGTTTTCCAAATAAATTAAGTGCAAAAGCTTCGGAGATAATATTGATCCCCACAACAGGATTATAGAGAGCATCAAATTGATCAGAATCATAAGCACAGCGTATAGTGATAGGAGGTGTATCCAAACGGATCACTTCAGAGGAAAGCTCTGACTCCTCCAACCATTCGCTACTCATGACTGAGATAAACTCTCTCAATTAATATTCACTTGGTAAACAAATGCTAAATTGACCGTTTTGGGGTCGGTCTATAGAATGGTAGTTTGAAATGTTTCCAAAATCGGCAAAAAGATCGGATTCTATGTCTAGCATGAAATCAGATGGTAGAATTTCTTCCTTTTGTGGCTCAGAACCTGGGATAGCTAAAGTAGATGAAAAATTTGGCAGAGTGTCTACTTCAGCTTCGTAGGTTTTATCATGGAGGGCATTATCCATCTCAGCTTCTAGGATTCTATTCAAGATCCCCTTAGCTTCATCAGTAGGGATACGAAAGAAAGAACCTCTAGCCATAGTATGCAGCATTTGTTTATTATCTTTCTGAAGACCTCGAAAAAAGTGAAATAAAAGAACAGTGTCTTCAAGCAAAAGTTTTGGACCAGATTCTAAAAGATCAGAAAAACGTTTCCAGGATTTCCCCAAAGTTTCATTATCTTTTTGTTTAAAAGATAGGACTTCGAGTCTAAGGTCACCAGTACGGTCAAGGGAATAAAAATCTAGACAAAAGTTGGCTCTTAAAACTCCCCATTCACCTTGCTGTTGACTTACCTTCTGACTATACCATCGTCTAGCTTCTCCTCTTAAAGAAAAAGGAAAAAGCTTCCAACGTAAAGTCTTATCAGAGATGCCATCAATGCGAAGGCAATCGCATGTCTGCTCAAAATCTCTAATATGAAGGTAAGGGTTTTCGTCTTCCTTTCCCGAAAAAGATAAATTTTGAATCATCGCAATCAACCTTGAACTTAACTTATACTGGGATGTTTGGATAGGCTGTGATGACTCTCATGGTAAAAGGTCAGTTTCTGAAGGTGTTGCAAATTGATAGATTGATTTAGAATCTTGGTTTTCCATTTTTGGTAAGAATAAAGAATATAAAAAGATAAGGAATAAAAAGATAAAGAAAATAAAAAGTATGAATACAAGCTAGTGGTAAGACTCAAGGTTATCTCAGCAAACCGTCTTTCTCCCCGGCAACGGCGCCAGAAATGCTTGTTGATATTTGGTAACGCAATTAGGAAATAGGATCCGCAAGCGCACGGATATCGGTGAGCACTTCACCCGAGATGTTATCCTGGGTATCGTATTTATATTTTTACCTTTAGGAGAAAGAGTGCATCTGACTAACCAAATCTATTACTACTAACCTTTAGGCTACAACCACTATGATTCGATGTGAGTGATGTATAGAGAAGACTACAACCGCACTCTTCTTCTAACCTTGGTAAGGATGATCTACTGTTCTATTAGGGAGGTTTACGGAATCTAGACACCACAAAGGATGTTCAACCCGCACCTATAAACCCTATCGATCCTGCTAACGGGATATGGAATATAAAGGTAACTCGGAATTGTCACGTTCCTCGCTACTACCACGGTCCGGCTAGACGAGGGGATATCTATGAGTATCCTAGCTTAAACACCACGTTTACGCTAGAGATGATTACTCTAAACCCTACGCGAAGAGATCAAAGTAAACTCATAAACCAAAGAACAATAAAACAAAGAACTTACTAGAATTTAGAAGTCGAAATACTGAAGAATCCTGAGAACAAGCCTCGGGTTAGAAGAACTTGCTCCCGCAGGTACAACCTCGGAGTAGACACTGACAGGCCGGCTTCCTCCGATCTACACCTCCACTCTATCTCTCTCTCAATCTAGTAGAACTAATTCTACTTTCACATTAGATGCTAAGCCCTAAGAGGTGGGAACCCTAGAGGGAACCTCTCTCTCTAAACCCTAACTAGAGATATGCAACTGAATAATGAATTGGGGTCTTCTCCACCAGGGGTCCGGGGCCTTGCTTATATAGCCCTTTTGGATGAATCTGGACCGTCGGATCAAACCGACCTTCATCCTACGGTTTTCCTTGATCCTCAAAGGCGGTGGAGCATAATCCGCGAGACTCGACCTGATTGGTCACAGGGGCAGGGCGGGCGCCCCAGGGTCCAGGGCGGGCGCCCTGGTCCCGGGCCCGTTCGGCCTCCCGTTCGATCCCGTGGCTTCTGGAGTCTTCTAGATGATAGAAAATTACGTGTTCGGTTAATATCCCGTCATTAATCCGACATGTGGGCCTTTCTTCCGTATTTCCTGATAACCCCCTGCAGAAATAGATAAACAGCAAAACTCGTGGAATTCTGTTAGATCAAACCCTAATTCTAGGTGTTGCTTGCATATAGGTCCTTTTCTTTATTTATTTGATGGTTATAATTGATACTTAAGAACCGTCAACACTAGACGGCTTGGAGCAGCTTGGAGGCGTTGGCAAGAGTTGGTGATTGTTCTTGGCCACCTCCGGTGATTGTGAGGGGTTTGTACCTACCTCGGCGAAGCGCCAAAGGCAACATTAGTGAATTGCTCGTGTCATTGCAACCTTTTGCCATTTGGTAGGTTCTTGTGGCGCCTTTTGAGAGGCTCGGTGTGAGACCGATTAGCCACCGAACCACGTGGTGAAAAGGGACACAACGGGGACTAGCGTGCCGGCAAGCACGTGAACCTCGGGATAAATCTTCGTGTCATCACTTTCATAATAGTGATTGATTGATCCCGGTGTTCGGTTATCTTGGTATTCATTGTTGATCATATTGGTTGGCTCATTACTTCGCCCCTCGGTGAAACTCTCCTAACTCAACTACGCATTACTTTCTCAGTTATCTTTGCTAGCTAGTTAGCTTGGCTAGAGTAGCTCTTTTGTGTAGCTTGCTAGTTGTAGTTGTAGTTACCTTCTCGGTTTGACTTGTGCGGTTGATTGCAAATATACTAGAATTGGGAATTGGATAGGTGGCTTGCAAACACCCCGTAGGCTAAGCAAAACTCGCATCGCGCTATTAGTTGTATTGATAAACTTGTTTAGCTTGCCTTTGTAGAAAATTTTAAAAGGCTATTCACCCCCCTCTAGCCATCAAGACCTTTCAATAGGGCGGAGCCGCGGAGGTCAGTAGCCACGGTCCCGGCGGTTGTGGCGCACGCACAGGTGGAGGAGGAGGTAGAGGCGGAGGAGCAGTGGCGGAGCCAGGATTTTAACCTTGGGTATTCCCACTTCCACATAAAAAATCAATTGATAATTTAGAGTAGTACGTTGCCAATAATTAAAGTCACAAAAGTAGTCAAATAACCAATTATTTAGCTATAAAATATGCTAAAACTGACTTGAAATTGCAAATCTGTTATTCGTAAAATACTCACCTTACATTTGCAAATTTGTTATTTGTAAAATGTAAATACTCTTATCCTCAGTTGGACTGGACAGCTCCTCCACTGCCGAGGCTGGCAGGCTGCATCGTAGTGGAGCATAGAGGCACGGAGCTGCGTCCGCCCCGGCGCCCCCGGGCCCCACGCCGCTGCACGCTCACGAGCGCCGATGCAGCGGTGGAGAGATACAGAGACCTAATCGGCCTCATGGGCCAGCTTGCGAGGTGGAAGAGATTTAGAGCCAGGCCATGAAGAGTTCGTTTTTTTGGGCTGTTGTGGGCTAAAATAGCAAAAATATCACAAAATACTTCATTATACATTTATATATATAAGTATATATACATCTATACGGATACCAAAAATGTTGGGTATTCCTGGGAATACCCCATGCGGAGGAGGAGCGGATGGACAGGTGCTCACCCAGGTGTTCCGGGCAATCCGCGGCGGCCGGCGGGCACCGAACATGACGAGGGCGGCGCCGATGGAATCTTCGCGCGGGCGGGCGCCGCAGCTTGACAAGGTGGAGACAGACGCGCTGGTGCTGTTGGGCGCGATAGGGTGCGTAGCGTGGGGAACCACGATGGCAGCTCTCGAGCACAGAGCACCGTCATGGCGGGCAGTGTGCAGGACGTCGAATCGCAGCATCGAGAGGTAGCGTAGGTCCCGGCGGTTGTGGCGCACGCGCAGGTGGAGGAGGAGGTAGAGGCGTGTCCGGCACTGCTCTCAGCTCAAGCGGAGTTGTCTTCTATCAGCGGGAATCTCTGTGGCGAACTCGGGTGTAGGACCGGCCATGGACCATGGTGATCGAGTTCCAGTTCCAGAGCGAGGAAAAGAGCAGGGTTGCGGCATGGCTTTTGGAGACGAGCTCGGCCTTGTTCGGCTGGCTGGTTGCCAGCCAGCCAGCAGTGCTTTTCTCTCACACCAATTTAGCACTAGTCACCAGCCACCAGCGAATCAACAGTATTTTTCTCTCACAACAAATCAGCCTCAGCCACCAGCCACCAGCCAGCCGAACGAGGCCGAGAGCGCGGTCACGGGCGATGCGTGGCAGGCTCAAGAGAGAGCGCAGGACATGCATGGTGAGCGGCAGCGCGTGCGTGGTATTGTATCGTGAAGCTGGAGGGCATGCACTCGGGCACGTGGTGGCCGCGCCTAGAGACGCCAAGCACGTTTTCGTCGTTTGTTTGGGAGTCTCCTGACAAATCACTGGTTTAGGCCAACAAATGTCAAATATGGCCTTTTGAATTCCATTTTGGAGATCAAAATGCAGAAAAACAACACCACCAATGCCCTGAGCATCTTGTCCTAAGTATAGAGTGCATCTTTTATTAAGGGTCCATCAATTATTTGTTTTGCTAAATTAGGAGAACCTCGTTAGACTACCCGCAGTGGGTACTCTAAAAAGATACTCTAAAGCTTTAGAGTATAAATATAGAGTAAAAACTGCTGCACTGGGTACTCTAAAACGATACTCTATCATTTCTCTCACTCTATATTTAGAGTAGTACAGTGCTCACTCTATAGTGGGCAGTGACAGGCCCCACTAGCTAAACAAAGGAAAAAAAATGCTATAACTCAAAAACCAAAATTCCAAATTAAATTTCGATTGCACCATTAAATTCGTCTCAATAAATCCTTCAAAACTAGATCACACATGGATATATTTAGATAAAGTGACAGGTGGATCCCACAGTGGATAGAGGATGATATAGAGAATGAATAAGTACGGGAGAATTAAGTATAGAGGAGAGAATCTTGCTGACTAGAACATATAGAGGATGAATATAGAGGTCCATGAGTGCGGATAACCTTAAGATGGCAACGACGATGGAGAAACTAGAGCAGATTTCACCCATCGCTCGGAGATATTGACGCCCGCGTCCCTGACGCATATATGTTTATTTTTCATAAATATTCTTTTAAGTTCGCTTATGCCTCCTCGTCCGTAAATAATATACAGGAATGGTCTCCAGTCTATTACGTGTTAATCGAATAGAAAAAAAATTCTCGTTATTTCCGTGCAACGCACAGGCCTATTATGGGTTAATATAATAGAAAATAATAATTCGTGTTATTTTCGTGCAACGCACGGATATTTATATCAGTATAAAGATGAAAAGTCGAGAGCAGGGTAGATCTAGCTCAAGGTGTCTTTTTTTTTTTCTTTTTACCCGGCTTCATACTTAAGCTTGAGCAAAACCCGGGAGAAACTGCTAAGCAGAGCAAGGCCTCACCGCCATCCCCACTGCCGGTCCTCCTCCGCCACCATGTCCATGTGGCGCGCGGCCGCCTCCCGCCTCCTCCTCACCCGCCGCTCGCCGTCCCCGTCCCCTCCCTCCGCTCTCCTCCTCCACGCGCGCCCCTTCTCCCCGCCGCCGCCGCCGCGCCCGGCGCAGGCGGAGCCCGAGCCGGAGGTCACGCCGGTCGAGGCGCTGAAGCGGCGCCTGCGGGACGGCCGGGACGAGGTGGTCGGGTACGGCCAGCTCCTCGACGCCTGCGTCGAGGCCGGCGCCGCGCGCACGCACGACGAGGCCGAGGCGCTCGCAAGGGCCTTGGACCACGCTGGCGTCGTCCTGCTCTTCCGCGGCAAGGCCTACCTCCACCCCGAGAAGGTCGCATTTTTTGAGCGTTACATCACATCACTTTGTCACTGCATCGTGTTCTTCGTCTGCAGTCACGTCGTATCGAATTCGAAACTGCTTGTCGTAACGGTTTTATTCCGGATTCCGATTCGGGTGAACCCCTTTTGCTATCTTGTTTCAAATTGGGTCTACATCCTGCTAACCAGTTAAAATCGGAACTCGTTTCATAGAAATCCCTATTTCGTAAAAACAAAACCCCATCAAATTCCCAGAGTAATGCCCTGTTTCAGTCTTTCTATATTATTGGAGACTAACTGACAAAAATCCTCATTTTTTAAGTTCAGTTACCAGATGGCTGAGGAAAACAGTAACATTGGGAAAATAGTCAAGATGCAAGATATGGAAATGGAATCCTTGGTAACGTGAGGATGCAGTTAGGAATCCTCAGTAACGTGAGGATGTAGGGTTTTTTTTTAAGGAAGTGAGGATGCAGTTAGCTGAAAAGCATCAAGATGTACATGGAATTGGAGCCATGTACAGATTCACATTACTGCTAGATCACATATTCTTTGATTTGGTACCTTCCGGTCCTCCACAACTACTGTCTGTTCTTCACCTACCTTTGTCGGAACAAAGACCATAGTATGCGCTGTGGAAAAAGTGGAATCTTGTTAATTTTCTCTTTCCACCTAAGCAGCAAAGTATCCACCTGGAATTAAGGTACTAATTTATCCTTTGAAGTGTGGACAGCACATTGACAAAGGCTAAAATATTTATCTGAAAAGGATCGCCTCATCAGGGTGATATTTTTTCTTTCCCGTTGCTTTCAGCTGTTGCCTGTAGGAAGGTCTCAATTTCACTATTATTGACAGCGAAAATAATGAATATCTAGCCAATCTGCTTACAGTCAAAGGTTTTTCTTAGTTACGTTACGTGCAAGAGGAGCAAAAGGAGTCGTGTTGTAATCTCTCTGACTGAATCTTATATGGATTCATTATTGACCGTTTTCAGGTGGTGGACCTGGTTAGAAGGGCTGTGCCACTTGCACTATCACCAGAGAATGACCCGAGAAAAGAAGAGTTCGAGCAGCTCCAGGCAAAGAAGGAAGAGATCGACAGGCTGGCGCACAAGCAAGTGCGCCGCATCCTGTGGTCTGGATTAGGGTTCTTCATGTGCCAAGTCGGGCTCTTCTTCCGCCTCACGTTCTGGGAGTTCTCGTGGGACGTGATGGAGCCGATCGCCTTCTTCACCACCGCATCTGGCCTGCTCGTCGGCTACGCCTATTTCCTCATCACCTCAAGAGATCCGACGTATCAGGACTTCATGGAGAGGCTGTTCTTGTCAAGGCAGAAAAAGCTTTGTGCAGCGCACAAGTTTGATATGGAGAGGTACCTGGAGTTGCAGAAGCACTGTAGGTGTCCCCTGGAAGGCCATCGCCCTCAAGGTCCTAAGCTTCATGACTTGTAACACAGCAGGAGCTAAACTTTCTCCTCTGTTTACCTGCTATATTACAGTGCACCCTCTAGGTTGCAGGGATACTAGGATAGCCACTACTTATTTACACGCCCTGCATTTGAGACTATCGTTCGAGACAGAAATGTGGTCCTGACAGACACGGATAATATAGGAGTTACCTTTTGGGCTTTGGCTACATATCAAAAGGCGAACTGAATGTTCGAACCTTGCTAATATAACCTATGTGTGTTTTGACAGATTGTTTGAGGACCCTGACATGCTGAACTATGCCGGAATCTGTTCCATGCATAGCCTCAATACTAGATGACCATGTGCCAAACTATGCAACTATCAAAGAATACAGTTCTTTCTTTCTTTTTTTTTCTTCATTTTGCTGTGCTTGGTCGCAGGACCGACATCCAAATTATGCTAGACAACTATCTGAATTCTCATTCCTTCTGAGATTTGCACTACAAAAAGATCCTATACTTTTCCTAAAAAAACAAAAAGATCCTATAAAGCCAAAGGATGCCGTTGAGCAGAACAAAAAACCATTTGTTATGTCGTCCATGGGATATCAACATCTAACAAGCCTTGCTGCAAAGAATCACAAGAAAAATACTTGCTAATTCAGGCATCATTTGTTGTTCCCTGTACATGCCGTGCTGCAGTTAACATTGGACTCCCTCAGTATTGCTCTTGCATAATGAGTAAAAAGAATAGCACCAAAGATTTTATACTAAAAATAAGCAGCAAAGAACTGCACTTTTGCAATGCCCAGCTGCATATGAAAAAAAAAAACCTCATCAAACCGTAACGAACAGTGTGAAATAATCTACATTATATCTTGGTATTCTGCAATATAACTCAGGCTTCATGCTGGAGTCCTTCAGATATAGTAGATGCTGTTATGGCAACATTGGCAGTTTTATGCAGAAAGCATTTCATGCTATTCTCCTTTTGGTATTTGATTGAGCACCGCCTCGTCAGGGGTGTATTTGAGTCATCATAGATACTGCAGGCCAGGAGCGATTCTGTTTATTTTCTTGAAAACCTCATCATTTAAGCAAAGCCCTTGAAGTCTGTGATTCAAATGCTAAAAAATGAGTGTTGGTGCATTTCATGTCCTATATTAATCAGTGAATATTGCATTCCGTCATGAACTTCTCTCCATTAGTCATGTACTTCCTCCAGTAGCTCTTATAATCATGTATCCCCAAGTCAAGCCAAGGTTTCATCACACCATTATAGTGCAGAGTAGCAGCCTTTTCTATATCGACGTGACTAATTCCATAATCATGTCCAAGGCCTGATTGAACCCATGAATCTTCCAAAGGATATACCAGATCTTGAAAGGCAAGTAAACTTGCAGGGAGTGCTTGCAGTCGCTGTGATTTCAGGCTGTCCTTTCGCAACTGCCAAAAAAAAAACAAAAAACAAAGTTAATAGACATAAGAGAATGGCAAAAGGATAGGACTAGAGCTACCACCACAAATTTTCATGAGATAACAATTGATAATTTAATGTGAATGCTGAGCTCTACTGACCTTTTGGAACGATTGATCATACAAACTGGTAATGCCCATGTCCCTCCATTTATCCAATTCAATAACATTCAAGCCAGACAACCACACACATGAATTAGCATTGACATTATGGTCTGCCATATAAGGTTTCAACTGGCCTAATCTCACTTCACAGAACTGGACAGCGCCGATCACTTTACCACCCATATCGAGGTTCCACAGAGATGACAAGTCTTTCTGGACAATCAAATCATCATCCAGAACAACTACTCTATTCAAGCTAGGAAGGAGGTCGGGCAAGAGGAAATGTGAATGGCCGAAAATAGATATGTACTCAGTTTTCATCTGCCTCTGGGAAGGTTCAGAATGATTACGAATTGTGACACGAAATTCCTCTGCAGGCCATAACTGTTGCATCTCTAGGGAATCTATATCCTTAGAGAGCTTCTGGTTGTCCTCAATGTTAGTTACATGAACAGTTGCCTCCAAGTATGAATTTCTATCAAACCAATGCTTCATTGCATAAAAGTTTTGCGCATCAGTGAACAAATGGAAAACAATGTGGTCCGAGTTCTGAAATGTGTTATTGGGCATAAGTTAGTGATCAAGATGAATTCCACACAATAGTTTAGATTATTTGAAAATAATGATATACCTGGGAGTTCATAACTGCTGAATGGATAGTGGTGGAAGCTGCAAGTACATTCCTGGAAAATATTACATAGTGATGGAAGGTAGGACTTTCAAGCTTCTGCTCATTTAACTGATCCATATGAGTTGACCTGGATTTGAAATATTCTACTGTCAATCTCATGTTCAAGCAATGGTGAGTTTTCGGCGTAGTCTGGACCCCAAGATGATATAGAAATGCACTCTGCCTTGTATGGAAATAAGCTTCATCTTCAGTTATATCAAGTAGCTGCCTAAGTTTCCGTTCAACATTCGAGCATCCTACTTCACAAGACTTGGCTCTCTCAATTGTGCGCTCCATCTTCTCCAGCTTCTTTGCAAAACTGAAAAGAGTAACCAGTCATTGCCACCAGAAATATTTTGAGAATAAAATAAAACAAAGACATTGCAGTACATTATATTTATCAAAATTAAGTCACAAGCATCATAATTGTGTATGCTCATCCTTTATTTCTTGAAGAAATGCAGACACAGAACTAAGACAAGAACCAAAGCCATGTTAATGGATTGCACTAGCCACATATAATTCATTTATTTAGTGCAAAAGGTTATATGAAAAATAAAGAAACACATATGATATGATTTTAAAGCTAAGGCGAGACTAACAATGGTGGAAGATCAGCATCTGTGATGGTGTCACTCAGCATGCGTTCATGCTCTTGGATGTTTTGCTTCAGTTCACGTGTAAATCTTTCCTGATGCTTCAATTTTGCAACGCTAGGATAATGAGCTCTTGCCAAAAAAAGTTGATCTTTAAGCCTCTTGACAATGGCATCCTTCATTACTTCCCTATGTTCAGTAGACCAGAGGCAGTAACTCCCATATTCATGTTCACATGACTTGGTATTCTCCTCATGCACTGTCTCTTGACCATAGTTCTCTTTCCCATTAACAGTCGTATCCTGTCACAGAACAAATTAAGTTTCCTATGGTAGAAAAGTAAAAAAATTCTGAAGGATTCACTAGTAAAAAGAAAATTAACGACCCTGTTCTTAAAGCACTGATCCTCACAAGAGCACATGAGCCATATCCTGTACCAACAGCTCGAAAACCATACAGTATGTTTAAGGGAACACAATTGTACATTGCGTTGCACCACAATATATATTATTACCTGATCTAACATACTTACTGCTTAGAAAGAAAACCAGCTTACATTCTTACTAGCAGATGTGAATGTGCAAAACGTGGCCTATCAACTTTATTTATAAAATCTCTCTGAAAGTTTAATCCTCGGAAACAACATACAAAGATTATTACTGATGGACAACAATGTTCCTATCATCACATTTGTGTTTACAGTATATATTCAGGAAAATTGCTGACTATGAAGCCCCAGTGATTAAATGGTCATGTCAATAGAAGCACAACAAACTGAGCTCACCATTTTGTGCATGGCATGCCCTTGAGGCTACTCGACTATTTTTCAAATATGAAAAATGAAGAGCTGCAGACTACTGAATTCTAAAATGTAGGGAAACAAGAGGTTGCAGTTACTTTTGATCTCCAGGTCAAGTCCTTCAATTGATACCTTTTGGATGTACGAGGTCCTGAAACACAACTGAATACAGTGAGATGGATACTATCAACGTCTCACGCTGTTTGTACTCTCCTAACACTTACCTTTACTTTTGAAGGTGTCATTATTTAGTCCAGTTAAAGAGAAAGCACCCTTGAGCTTTGCTTTTGATTTGATAGCAAGATCCTTGTTAGACTTTGATCTAGTAGATCTCTCAGCCAAAATCCCATTAGATCCAGACACCTTTTTGGAAACATCCTGGATACACAGTCAGAAAAGAGAGGAGGTCAGTCAAGACTGAAAAGAAAACATCAGACATTTCAGTACAGCAGCTCCTGATGATGGTTTTAGCGTCAATGTGGCAAAGTGATCCATCTAGCTAGATAGTTGTGCACCATTTTGCAGATTTGAGCAAAGTTTCATCACCAGCATTGGCCACACTGCAGACAACCAATTGATCTATTTTGATATCACTACTTTTTTTTTATGAAACAGGAGGGGTTTCCCCCGACTGGCTTTATTGAAAATTTTAAATAAAATGAGCATCCTGGTACAAAAGCTTGATATCACTACTTACAACTGAAACAATATATTGTGCCGTACAACACTGTTAACTCAGAGGATATGTAAGAATAAATATTTGGTGTCCACTCTTCAAATTCAGCTATGGATTGACACAAAGGTGGTTACAGAAAATAGATAACAATGCAAACCAAATTGTTTCAAAATGAAGAAGAAGAAGATAGGAAGGTACAGCAAGAGGGCATCTTGCCAGCAAACAGCAGTTTTGTGTACATTTTATCAGAGGCATGGCATGTCAAGGCATGACGAGAGAAACAATTTCGGGTTGCCACCTACCTACTCCAAGAATAGCAAACTGAGGCATGGGCACGTCAAGGCGTGACGAGAGAAACAATTTCGGGTTGCCACCTCCACCTATTCTAAGAAAGCAACTTGAGAATGGAGACAGAGGCGGTAGGTTGTTAAGCGTCACAGCACGGCCGCAGCGGTGGATGTCCGCACGACACGCGCGCGCGCACGCGAGGCGCATGAACGCACTAAAATCAGCAGAGGTGGCGAGTAGCTTAATTAATTTCTCCCCGAATGCGGGCCGGCAAAAAAAGAATTCAACTTGATCACTGTCTCTGACATATAAAACACACAAACAAAATGCTCCACCACTGCACCGCCTCTTGAGCAGTTAGCAGTGTAGCAGGCAGGGATTGTAACCTTGAGCAGCTTGTGCTTCATGGCGCCCCCATTCTCCAGATGCCGCTTGCCACGCGCCCCGACGCCGGCCAGCTCCTGGTAAGCAAAGCAACCCCAAGCGGAACCAAGGTGTGAGGATTTCAGAAGCTGGGAGTGTGCTAATCTTCGGAGAGGAGGAGGATGTACTAGTAATTGAAAAATTCTGCACGGGGAGAGTGGATGGAGAAGCTTACGGTGCTGATGACCACCGCGGCGCGGTCGTCCGATCCATAGCCTGCTGCAAGCAACAACACGGAGCACGCGACGCGTGCGGGTAGAGGATTAGCGAGAGAAGGAAGGGGACGAGACGAGACGAGACGACAGATCCGAGGCGCGGACGCACCGGCGGGGCGGTGGAGGACGAGGAGGTAGACGAGCGGGAGCAGCGTGGAGCAGACGACGAGCGCCGGCACGGCCGCCGCCAGCCCGCTGCAGCGGCGCTTGCTCGACGGCGGCGGCGGAGAGGACGACTGGTGCTGGTGCCCCTTCATACCGTGCTAGTGGTAGTGGGCGCTGGGCAGTGGCACCTGCTCTGCTCTGCTCCAGTGCTCCTCAACGGAGCGCTGCCGCCAGCCGGAGCCGGGAGGTCAGTGGTGGGTCTGGCTGGTGGTGAGGACGTGAGGTAGTAATGCAGTTGCTTCCCGCATTAAGCTGCAAGAAACAAAGCTAAAGCTTCCTCGGTCCTCGCGCGTTTAAGCCAGCGGCGTTGTCTGGAACCAACCAGCCAGCCCCCGCGCCGCTACACACCAGGCATCAGTGGAGTGGAGACTGGACTGGAGAGTGGGAGAGTGGGAGGGAGGGAGGCTGAGGGAGAGGGAGAGGGAGAACCGGAGAGGAGCGGCCTCAGTGAGTGAGTGGAGCCCGCCGGCCGACCGTCCAGGGCCCGCTTCTGCCTTTGCAGTTTTGCTTTGGACGCGTCTTTATCCCCCAATCTCTGCCGTCCTTTTCCATCTTTTTTCGTACCGACGGGAAAAAAAAATACAGGGACAGCTCGTCAAACTCTCGTTTAAACTTTCTTCTTCTTTTGTTTTGTTTATTATTGCTCCCTCTTCTCTGTATAATCAAGTTTTGGAGTTATCAGAAATTAAATATTTTAAACTTACTTAAATTTATAGAAAAAAACATTAAGATTTATATCATCAAATTAGCATCATTAGATTAGATAATGGTGCATATAAATCTTAATGCTTTTTTCATGGTATAATCATTTGGTGCTATAAATATTTATGCTCTTTTCTATAAATTTAATTATACACAAAATAATGTTCAACTTAAGTCAAATATTAAATTGATTTATTCAGATGCGAAGGTAGTATCTATCCCTCGCCAAACATAAAGGTGCATGTTATTCTTCAACAACGTTGATGCGTACACCCTCCACATCCAAAATAGATGATCTTACGACATTCAAATTTTATCTTAAAATACTTAATTTTCTTAGCAATCGTTAATACGTACTCCCTCGGCCTAAAACAGATCTTATCGCATTTAGATTTTGTCTCATAATACTTGACCCTCTCATTTTCTAATGTACATTCTCTTTTCCCAATGGATCTCTATCTCTATTTCGTGACAGGTATTTTAGTCTGCTGGAAACGTTGATTTTCGTGAGTTATTCCAAAACATCATTTAATATGGAACGGAGAAGTATGATTGAGCAAGTAATAAAAATTCAATAGGGCAAAGTATGATTCTTCATTCATTATTATATTATTATATAAAAGAAAAGGGAGAAGCGACTAGTTGTATTGAGTCGTGACTTGTGAGCAGCCCAAGTTTAAGGGTTGGTTGCTCTTCTTTTGGGCGGCAGGTGCTTGGTCTCTCCAGCCTTGGCTTAAGTTGATATAAGTTCGACTAGCACAAACGTCTCATATGTTTGTCCTAAAAACATAAATTCATTCTCGTGAAATTCATATAGCGATGTACTAGTACGAGTTTTATGAAATCCCTTCATTTCAAAGTGTCCAAAAGTCTAAAAATCCACAAGAGGACAACTGTAGACATCTCCGTCCAACTAGCATGCTACAGTTTTACTGCGTCTGTTTGCTACTGTGATCTTTTTTGGCAGCATTTGTGGATCTAACTTGACCTGATTTGGCGTCAAAAAAAAACTTGACCTGATTTGCCATTGGATGGTCCTTGATCACGTGCACATGCATGCCGTGCCAGTGTAGGTGTAGGTGTAGCCGTCTCTCTCAAACTCTCTCAGCCTGGTTTAGATGCACCCCAAAAGTTACAATTTTTTCACTCTCCATCACATCAATCTTTGAACCCATGCATGAAGTAGTAAATGTAGGTAAAAAAAATAACTAATTATACAGTTTAGTTGGAAATCACGAGATGAATCTTTTGAGTCTAGTTGGTCCACGATTGGATAATATTTGCCAAATAAAACGAAAGTGGTACTATTCATCGAGCTCAAAAAAAATTTGCAATCTAAACGTTGCCCCAGTTTCACGGTTTCAGCCATCACACCCATGCACGCGTACGCATTTCCCCATCTACCAACCGTCGACGACCGTGGTCCGTGCCTCCGTGGGTTCCTTTCTCTACTGCACCTACTCACAGCACGGCCGTCCCCAACAGCGCCTACAAATCGTTGGTTGATGTGAAGCCTAAAAACAATTTAAAAATAACAAGTCAAAAATAGCGGCAAGCATGTTAAGGACTTGAATTTTTTTTTTAGAAACGTACGAGCTAAGCTCTTGCACGCTCGCTAGCGCGGTAAGTTTTCTCACTCTTTTCTGATTGGGTAGGTGCTCCTCCCAACTAGCGAGATGGACATCCATTGGGGATGTCCTTACACGCATCTCTATATCTCACCCAACAAGTACAAACGTTGTATTGGACGTATATTTAAATAAGGGCAAAGATCGTTTTTCCACGTTAAAATTGTACACCAGCCTGATTTTCACTTCTAAACTACCGAAAATACTGTGTAACAGACATACCCTAACTATCCAAACCAAACAAATTTAGTCATCTGACTAGATTCAAATATAGTTTTCTATTTTCTAGAAATAATTTTAAAAAATAGTTTGATCTCTAAAAAATCACAATTCATTTTTTTAAATCAGAAAAATACGAAACTATTACTGATCTTCTAAAAACATTGTCTATGCGTTGGTGCTCCATTTAAAGATCTTATTTGTTTTAGATAAGTAATGAGCATGGCTACGAGAGCAATAGAGCAAAGCAACAGAAATAATATATAGTTTTGAATAACTATGTGTAGATCATAAACATGTAGATAACAATTTTAGGAAAAAAAACTGGTACTAGTTGCATGTTTTTTCTGATTTAAAATAAATTATCAGTGAATTTTTAGATAGCAAACAAGATTTTTTTATTATTTTAACAGAGCAGAGAGTCAACTTTGAAACCAGCAAGGGAACCAATTTTGTCCGGCTTTGATAGTTGGGGAAGTCCGTCACCCGGTTCTGTAGTTAAAAACTGAAAATCAGACTAATTACTGAAAAATATACTTTACCTTTAAAATAATTAAGGTTAGAAATCCAGTTTGTATAATATGTAGAAACCAGTACCGCCAGTAGAAGCTCTGCACGCACGCACGCATATCATCGTCAACAAAGATTTTCATCAGCTTGCCAACACGCTTGATTCATTCAAGGCCGTGTCTGTCAGTCTGTCGTGTCGATCTGCATCAGACACGAGAGAGAGTGTCTAAATATACTAATACTAGTAGTTAGTACCATCTCTGGAACCATCAGCAATCTAATTTAGTATTAGTAATTTTTCTGCTGCATGCATGCATGACAGTGTCAGTTAGGTAGTTGCATTGTATAATGGTGGTGATTGGCATGCGACTGAACCAAACCAACATCCGGCCTGCATTTGCGCTTCAAGCACGTGCGTATTTATATATTCATTCATTCACTCATTCATGTTCATATGGATGCCATTTTTGGAATTGGAAGAATAATAATATACACCTTTGCGATGCGATGCAACCTGATACGGAGTATAGCTTGCATCGTCAAGAGTGAGGTACAATAGGTATCCTCTAGTGTCGCCCCACTTAGCATTGTACTGTATCTGTATTGGCCGCAAATACAGTCAGTATCTAAAGATCGCACTAGCAACTAAATACAGTACAGCTCTGCTCCAGTGGAAACCTGGGCCTGGGATCATGTTTCATGTGGGCCATGCAGCAACTCGTTTTTCCCCCAGCCTCCAGTGTTCTTGCTATCAAGATGGGCATGGTTAGAGGTGGTTGGTGCCAGGACATTCTGAATTCACAAGCGTATCACCTCACTACCAGTACTGTGTGTATCTACTGACTCACTTCAATTCTTACTCCACCCTGTTGTTGAACTGCGTTGCATTGCATCGCATGCCTCCCTGTTTAGGGCGCATTTGGAACGCAAGGATTTCGCATGAATCATGCAGTGATTTCACATGAATCAATCAGTTCACATTAAAATAAAAACACACGAAACAGGGGGAAGGAAAAGCTCCCATGTTCAAAGAGAGCCTTAAAACCAGAGCAGAACGCACTTGGCTTGGGATTGAAGTGCACACCAACAATCAGGAAATCTGTCATCGTGTTCATGCAGGATAGGAATATAATTTTGGCATCCACAATTCTGTGGCGAGCTACGCGGCCACGGCATTGCAAGCATGTCCTGTCAGTACGTCCAAATCCTCTGCTAAAAAAAAGTACGTCCAAATCCAAGTTATAGAAATGGCAGATCGGATTCGATGCGCACAAACGTCAGAAACAAACGCTGCTTTACAGAGGAATCGAATTTGCAATTGCAGGCCCTCCACTACCATATACTCCAACTATATCTATATATGTATATATGCACTTGCGGGGCACTGGGTGGAATGCACATTCCAGTTTTCTCACTTCAGCCTTGCAAAATACCTATGCACATCTTGTAGCAACAAAGTCACTCACACATACGAGTATAGCTGGCAACATGGATACATTGGTACGAATCCACTGTGCATGCATGCATGTATGGTGGTGATCAAGTGAAGTGAGCGTGCAAACCACTTCAACTCCTCCCACTACATATGCATGCATGCATGCATGACAACTAGGGTTCCACTTCCACCACCATCATCCAAGTGCAACCCAAAACTAGCTGGAGGGAATCATATACACATCGAGAGGCCTTCCTTTGAAAGAAAAAAGGAGCACCATGTCGCAGTATCCAAAGCTCTTCATCAAGCCGGCCTGGGCCCAAACAGAAATGCCGCCTTCAAAGTTTCCAAAGCACATAAGAGAGAAAATGCAGGCAAAAGCATCCTGAAAGCAAAGATATGGCCGGGCAGCTGCTTTAGCTTCCCACTTCACTTGTCATCATAGCTATCCACATTCTCCTTTGACCCAGGAATACTTTTCTTTAATCTTCAGAGTTGCACAGCAAACATGATAGATTATTAAAATTTGATTCCCTGTGCACATTAAATCGAAGGGGTGTATATATTGTTGCTAGTAATGAGCATTGCAAATTAACAGCAGGTGCGTATTTGATAATGGTGACTTTTGTGATACATAGCCTGAGGGCTAGATTGTGCCAACACTCGTTTAGGATCATAGAAAAAAAATATGAATTGATGGCAGTGGATAGATATGTTTGGCATAACCAAGCCAAGAAAAAGAAAAATCAGAGTAGTGTCAACTATCAACAACATTGGGAAACAAAATAAACATGTTTCAGATTAAGGGAGCACACACTATTTGCTCCATCGGCTAGACATCTACTAAAAGCAAACGTGTACTGAGAGCATGGAGATTGCTAATGCTGCCAGCATCTGGTTTTGGTCAGTGATGAATCTGGAAGGAGAATAAACAAGGGAGATGTGATGTCCAACCAGCAATTCTAAACACATAACAGTAAACTGAAACTCATGGACTGCCTAGTTTACATTACCTCTTATCATGACTCAGCGGAGGCATCTGAGTCCTCACCTAAAGGGAAACTGTGATCTTCAAGATTCTCAGATGTTTCCGTCTTGCATTCCCTACTGCCATCAGCTGAGAACAGAATAATAATGTTGTGATTTCTAGTGTCCGAACAACAAATTAATTGATTTCATGCAACTGGGGAGAATACTCTAAAGATTAAATTACCCTAGTCATATATCCTCGTAAAAGAACTAAGTTCAGCATCTGAAGAGGAATGGAAACTAACCAGATATTTTGTCAGACTCGGTCTTTTTGGATTTGGGACCTTTCTTTCGATCATTTCGAGATGGCTTGTTGTATAAATCCTTGTATTTATCAAGCAAAGCTTTTTTCTCTTCTAATAATCCAAGCATTTCGTATGCATCTTCAACTTTCCGTACAATATCTTTGCTTGGAGGTTTACGACCACAAGCTTCTAGTTCTTCAAAGAGCTAAATCATCAGAAGAGGCAGGTAAAGTAATTCATATAAGCCGTGTTATCAAATGGAAAATATGTAAAAATAAAATATAAACTGCATCACAAAGTTAATAAAATATAAACTGCATCACAAAGTTACAAAGTTTAGGTACCTTGACGAGCCTGTCTAGCCTATTGTTTCGGTAGTAGATAGCCAACATAAGACGGCAGAAACGCCAAGGAACCGAATGCAGATCATGGCCTATTTTCTTCTGCCAGATTCTGTGTGCTTCCTCAGCTCTATTATCCTTCTCAAGTGCACACGCTAATAGCTCATATGTTCTCATCGTATTTCCTTGCCCTTTGCTCAGCATCCATTTGACCACCTGAGTATGTAGTAGTCACAGACATTTACTTCAGTGTATTGACGACAAATACAAATGAAAGCAGCTGACACTACACAATACCTGGACAATTCTATGCCATTGTTCCTCCTTCTCAAGAACTGAAAGTGCTTGCTTTAGTGAAGCCAAAGGAAAATCCTGCTCAAAGGCAACCCAAGCATCAAGGGTGCCATAAACAGCTTCTCTTGAATCTTCGAGGCTAAGAAGCTGCAGTTACAGAATGCAGTATTTGGTAATTTTGTCGCACTAGGCAAAAGCAGCTAAATGACTGCAATAAACTGACAAATTTCAATATGCACAAGTGGTGTAATTTTATCCACACTGAACAAGAACGAATGCACACTGAACAAGAACGAAGGTTATAATATGTGCACTCAGGTGGCCAGCCAAGTCAATACCAGAAGATTAATGCACTGTTTTGTTCTTTTTATACATATTAGTCATTCAAAGAAGAACCAGCAGGTGCTCACATAATCTACTTTCCTAGGTCAATAATTCATCATAAATGAATTAGCTGTTATCAGTTTTCTACCAAAATCAAGAAAATCATGTGAAATGTGAACTCACTAATATCTATTATCATGCAGGTGAAATGAAACTGTCTATCAAATGTCTTGCACAATTTGTATCTGGTAAGCAGAACATGGAATTACATGAATGCCAGAAAATGCTGTCCGTGTTTCTTTCATTGTCACTTACAATTTCCGAAATATTTGTAAACACATTATTAGCATGTGTCTCATCATCATTTGAAACGTACTAGAATATTTTCCATACAGGGCAAACGAATTATATCAATACTATCTGTACATACAGTGTTGATAAGAAATTTCCTTTTCTCCGCTGAAGACAGATTTTTTCCAACAGGACCTTCCTCCAATTTTCTTGTGCTCTTTCGTATGCGATCAATTATTATGTCAGTATCCTGTTTATAAGAAAAACAAACTCTTTTATCCCCACCTTATATAATGCCATGGTTCTGAAGCTAAACAAATCAACCAAACTAAAGAATTATAAATGCTTGTATAGAAGCAACCCATAAATGTGCAAGAAACTATTCTATGCTATCAGTGCATCCGGAGAATGGCATGCGAATATCGATTAGGCTATTTGACATGCTGAACATCTAAAAATACTATAGGATTTCTGAACAGTGATCAACCACAAAGGAAAGACTGCCAACACAAAGTAGTAACAAAGGTAAATAGCAATATTTCAGTACAAAAAACAAGAGTGGTATGTTGTGGGTACCTTCACAGGCGTAGTTGGTTCTAACTCATTCTGCTGATATATTGGATCTCCTGTAACTCTTTTGGAAGTAGAGAAATCTCTGGTAGCATGCTTGTTACACGAACCAGATATGGGCTAAACAGATGAGCCAGAGGTGCAGCTAGTTTAGGACTACTAAACAGAACTAAGGAAGAGCAACTTCTTGCTTAGGATGAAGGCGCGTGTACCTCTATGTGTGAATCCCATAACCTGCACAATGTAAGTAAAAGAAAAGTTAATTAAACACTTATCTCCTTAAGAGACTATAAACTATGAATGGAGCTAATAAAAGGGAGTACAGAGTTAGGAGCTTGCAATTTATTGTTGACAATCAAATTATACAGAAATGCAATTTCCCACCATCACAATTCACAGATATAGACGCTTGCCACCGACGGGGAAAAGGACTAGTTTTTTTTATCAATAATAACCGGAAATACTTTAGTTTCAGAGTTCAGAAAACACAGCTCGGTTTCCTCAAAAACCAAGAAAAGAAGGAAAGGGAAGCACAGTGATTTGAAAGGATAAAGACTAATGGTAGGGGACTGGGTAACCGAAGAGAAGGAACTCACCGGTGGAGGGGGGCGGGGTTGCAGGCGGCGCTGCCGGTGGCGGGCAGGCAATGAATGGTGCGGAGGGATCGATGGAGATGCCGGAGCATGGTTGCGGCGGACGGCAGCTGAAAGCTCCTTACGGCTGCCTCTCGGTCTCGGATTGGGAGGGAAGCGGCGCGGGCGGTCGGCGAAGGCAGAGCGCCGCCACGACGGCACGAGCGGCGGCGTCGCGCTCTGCCTCTGAGAGACTGCGACTGCGATCCGCCGTGCAGTCAGTGCTGCCCCATGGGCCGTGTCGCAGATACAGGCCCCAGGGTCCCAGCCCATGTAATCAATATCCACGGCGACTCAGCCCAACCGTGAGCCTGCTAACATGTCCTTTGTTCTTCAGTGTAACTTTGGTATAGCAGTCTAGCAGATGCTGCTCCTGGTCATGTTGGTCCACGCTGCCTGACTGCTGTGATGATCATGACCTATGCCCAGAGGCGGAGCCAGCGATTTTGATTAAAGGGGCCGGACAAATATGATCGTATTTTTTAGTGTAATAAAATATACATAATTAAATGTTTCAATAACTTTTAAAAAACAATTTACACTGTTTCTAACCAAAATCATGATATTTTAACAAAAAAAAGGTGAAATTGATATTTTTTGTACTATAAATACCAAGATTTATATAGTTATTTAAATGAATCTACTGTGCTAGGGGGCACGCCCCTGCTAGCGCCCGCCCCCTGGCTCTGCCTCTGCCTATGCCATGCCGTGTTTGATTGTTTATTATTGTTGTTGCAGGCATTATGTTAGAAGACTGTAACAAGAGTCATTATTGATTATTAAACAACGACCGTGTAGGCATGAATCGGGATAGAGATTGAGCTGATGTGAAAAAACCAACTCTACTCCCAGTTTTTCTAGTCAAATACTCTAGCTCCACCAACTTCGCATCCACAAAAACAATAATCTAGCTCTTAGAACCCTGAATTTTGTGGAGCTACTTAAGGTGTGCTTTAAAACCACTTTCAATTCATACCTATGCCCGTGGCCGTGGCTGTGCTGTGCCTTGGCCCGCTGTGGCCACGCCCGGCCTTATCGTGCTGCGCCCCGGCCAAGCCATGGCTGTGCCCGAAGTATATGTCCTGAAAACAGTATATAAACCTACCACAATCTCAAATAAGTATGCCTATTGCAATCTTAAATCATTATGTCTGCTGAAAACCTAATCAGCGTAAGTGCTATGAACCTTAATCAGTATGGATGCTACGACCCTGATCGTTACGAAGAAGAGCAGATGGTAGGGCAAACGCACATACTACTCCGAATTGGTATGACCGTTGTGCAGGGGCAAAGCAAGGACATGAATATAGGAATGGCCATTTAAGTCGATGAAATACATACATGGCAATAGTATAGTTAATAACAAAAAATGTTATTTTATGGTAAAAAGCTAAAAACCAAAAGGTCGAATACTTAAAAAAAAGAAAACAAAATTTAATTAGCCCTCGGTCTCTAACATCCCCGATCAATCTAATTCCTAGGCCTAGAAAAAATCACGTTAATAGAACAGAAAAAAGAGATGTGTGTTGGAATTTATATGGGCTTGGCCCAATAACCAATTGTGAAATTCCTAATAAATCTCAAAGGCCTATTCATGTGAGCAAGAGGGGATGTGGGAACTCTTTAGTACCACCTTGCTTGTTGAAGTGGAGGTAGTCATACTTAAATATGGAAGTCCTCTCCACTTCCTCAAGTCTAGTGTGAGGAGGAGTAAGAGAAGTCCACACGCGCTCGCTCGCCGGGCGGGGCGGGGCGGGGCGAAGGGCGCGGGTGCGCGGCACCTGCGTGAATGGTTCGCCGAAATCCGGTTCCTCGCCTTGCGGGAGCGCGATCTCCTTTTGCTGTTTTCGTTTTTTGGTTTCTTGGCCTTTAAGTTGCATGAGTCCTAATCGGTTACAAATTAAGAGTCCTAAATCAATTTAGATCGTGATCGCGACACGAGATTGGTTGGACAGGACTATATAAGCAACCTGCCGGTCACGCCAAAACGTATCCAGTTAATCCTAGGGTTTTTGCCTCTACTCGCTATTGCGCCGCCGCTGTAGCTACTCCAGTCCGATCGCTTGCGTGCACCAGCGACCGGGTGAGCAGGTCTCCGGAACCCTCGTCTTTGCGATCCTGCACCGGGAGAAGACGAATAAGGTTTTTGGGAAGCGTTCTTCGCGCGACTGCTCCCAAAGCTTTCACAACGGCTCGTCTTCCGAAGGGTGCATCAGCGCGTCGGCTTCGTCGTGCTAGAGCTCGCGGGGTCGTCATCAAGAATACTCCTCCGCCTCTCATCGACGACTTTGACGATGACTTCAACATCGACGACATCGACATCAGCGATCTCGCTCCATCACCACCGCCAGCTACATCTTCAACACCATCTACTACTACTACAACCGAAAGGTATAATTCTCTTGATCTAATTTTGACGTTCGTACAATCTAATCTATCTGCTGGACTATCAATGCTTGTCATGTTGATGTTGTGGAATATGCTGATCTGCTATACTAGTATGCCATACATGTTTAATCTAGTTCATATATTTGTCATGATTTATGTTCTAGATTTAATCATGCTTTTAATCTGGAAATTGCCTAATTCTTTAACAATCCAAAAACCTTATTATAGGCTGTTTCCAAAATTATCTATGGCTAGTTTTGTTGACGCGTTGAGGCCGGAAAAGTTTTCTGGTGCGCATTTTAAAAGGTGGTCTGTCAAGGTCACTGATTGGCTTACTGCCATGAAAGTTTTCTGGGTCAAAGATGGCATATCTGAGGGAAACATCTCTGATGAAGATCAGAGAAAATTCCAGGAAGCTAATGATATCTTTGTGGGAGCTGTGCGTAATGTGCTTTCAGATTATCTATTTGATACTATGATGCACTTAAGAGACGCAAAGGCTTTATGGGATCATCTGAATGCTACTTATGGTGCTTCAGATGCAGGCAAAGAGTTGTATACCATGGAGAGCTTTAATGACTACAAGATGGTTGCTAACAAATCAGTAGTCGAGCAAGCTCATGAGATTCAGCGCCTGGCTAAGGAACTTGAACTCCTTAAATGTGTCTTACCCGATGAGTTTGTGGCTGGGTGCATTATTGCTAAATTGCCTTCTTCATGGAGGAATTTCACCACAAGTCTCAAACACAAGAGACAGAAAATATTAGTTGAAAACCTGATAGCATCTCTTGATGTCGAGGAAAAAGCTCGGGCTAAAGATAACATTGAGAAGGGGAACGAGAAAAAATCTAGCGCCCACTTTGTCCAGAGAAACCATGGCAAGAACAAGAGAAAGCCTAAGCAACCTGCTTTCAATGCCAAACAAAATACTGCCTTCAAGAAGAAGAAGAAAGACAAAGCAGAGCTACCTTGCTTCGCGTGTGGAGAGCTTGGTTATTTTGCTAAAGATTGTCCGGAGCGAGCGAACAAGAAAGAGAAAAAGAAAATTCATCTCGTGACTGCTAGCAGTGCTGATGACGGGTATGGTAATTTTCCTACTGTACTTTTAGTGTTTCAATCTCTAAGTTGGTGGGTTGATACATGTGCTAATATTCACGTGTGTGCTGATATCTCTTTGTTTTCTTCTTACCAGGGGCTCCAAGGTTCCTCCGTCCTGATGGGGAATGGGTCACATGCTTCTGTTCGTGGTGTTGGCACGGTAGATCTGAAGTTTACTTCGGGAAAAATCGTGCAGCTGAAGAACGTACAACATGTCCCTACTATTCGCAAGAACCTTGTTAGCGTCTCCCTTCTATTGAGAGATGGGTTTAAGGTAGTGTTAGAGTCTAATAAAGTAGTCATGTCTAAGCATGGACAATTTATTGGTAAATGCTATGATTGCGGAGGCTTGTTCCGCCTATCTTTGGCAGATTTTTGTAATAAGTCAGTGAATCATATTTGTGGCACGATTAATGATAATTCGAGTGTTTGGCATTCTCGCTTATGTCATATTAACTTTGGATTGATGTCACGTTTGTCTAGCCTGAATTTAATTTCAGATCTCACTATTGCCAAAGGTTCTAAGTGTCATAGCTGTCTGCAATCTAAGCAACCTCGAAAGCCTCATAGGGCAGCAGAGGAGAGAAACTTGGCACCTCTAGAACTCATACATTCTGATCTTTGCGAGATGAATGGTGTGTTGACAAAAGATGGAAAGAAATATTTCATGACTTTAATTGATGATGCAACTAGATTTTGCTATGTTTACTTGCTTAAAACTAAAGATGAAACGCTAGACTACTTTAAAATCTATAAGGCTGAAGTTGAAAATCAACTAGAGAGAAAAATTAAACATCTAAGGTCAGATCGTGGTGGTGAATATTTTTCTATATTATTTGATGAGTTCTGTGCGGAACATGGTATTATTCATGAGAGGACAGCTCCCTATTCGCCCGAATCAAACATGATTGTCGAGAGAAAAAACCGCACGCTGACTGACTTGGTGAACGCCATGTTAGACACTGCTGGTCTATCTAAGGCATGGT
The DNA here is from genome assembly GCA_038087645.1 of Saccharum hybrid cultivar R570. Classification (NCBI taxonomy): domain Eukaryota; kingdom Viridiplantae; phylum Streptophyta; class Magnoliopsida; order Poales; family Poaceae; genus Saccharum; species Saccharum hybrid cultivar. The sequence goes on along the minus strand of JAQSUU010000493.1, from coordinate 5,414,330 downwards.
GGGGGGAAGCTCTATTGACTGCGAGTCATGTCCTGAATAGAATTCCAAACAGAAATAAAGAGACAACTCCATATGAGAATTGGATTGGAAGGAAACCATCACTTTCATACTTGCGCACGTGGGGATGTTTGGCGAAAGTCAATGCTCCAATTTCTAAGAAGCGTAAGCTTGGACCGAAGACTGTGGATTGTGTCTTTCTAGGATATGCTCACCATAGCATTGCCTATAGATTTTTAGTAGTAAAATCTGAAGTTCCTGATATGCATGTTGATACAATATTTGAATCTCGTGATGCTATATTTTTTGAAAATATATTCCCTATGAAAGATATGTGTAGCAATGCTAGATTTTCCTCTGAGATAGCTCCTGATTTTACGGTACCTATTGAGTCTTCTATTGAATCATTTGAGCAACCACCTGAAGAAGTCTTTTGAGGAGAATAACAATGAAGTTCCTGCGAGGAACAAGAGACGAAGGATTGCAAAATCCTTTGGTGATGATTTCATTGTGTATCTTGTGGACGATATTCCTACTTCTATTACAGAGGCATACGCATCTCCAGATGCAGATGATTGGAAAGAAGCTGTTCGTAGTGAGATGGACTCAATTCTTTCTAATAGAACTTGGGAATTATCTGAGCTACCTTTTGGTTGTAAACCAATTGGATGTAAGTGGGTGTTCAAAAAGAAGCATAGGCCTGATGGTACTATTGACAAGTACAAGGCTCGGCTTGTGGCTAAGGGTTATACCCAGAAGGAATGCGAGGATTTCTTTGATACTTATTCACCTGTTGCTAGAATGACCACTATTCGAGTGCTACTTTCTCTGGCTGCCTCGTATGGTCTTCTCGTTCATCAAATGGACGTGAAGACAGCTTTCCTTAATGGAGAGTTGGATGAGGAGATTTATATGGATCAGCTAGATGGATTTGTAGTAAAAGGTGAAGAGCAGAAGGTGTGTAAATTACTGAAGTCTTTGTATGGCTTGAAACAAGCACCTAAACAATGGCATGAGAAGTTTGACACTACTTTAACTGGTGCGGGCTTTGCTGTTAATGAAGCTGATAGGTGTGTGTATTATCGACATGGTGGGGGCAAATCTGTTATATTATGTTTATATGTTGATGATATTCTAATCTTTGGAACAAACATTGATATTATTAATGAGGTCAAGTCTTTTTTGTCAAAGAGTTCTGACATGAAAGATCTAGGAGAAGCTGATGTAATTCTAAACATTAAGCTGATTAAGGAAGATAGTGGGATTACCTTGTCACAATCTCACTATGTTGAGAAGGTCTTGAGCCGTTTTGGCTTTATGGATAGCAAGCCTACTCCAACACCTTATGATCCTAGTGTGAGATTGAGAAAGAATAAGAAGATTGCTAGAGATCAATTGAGATATTCTCAGATAATTGGTTCACTCATGTATCTAGCTAGTGCAACCAGACCAAATATCTCTTTTGCCGTGTGCAAGTTGAGTAGGTACATGTCCAATCCGGGTGATAATCATTGGCATGCACTTGAGAGGGTCTTGCGTTATCTCAAAGGTACAATGAGTTTTGAGATTCACTATTCTGGGCACCCAGCTGTGCTAGAGGGATATAGTGATGCGAACTGGATTTCTGATATTGATCAAATCTATGCCACTAGTGGGTATGTGTTTACTCTTGGAGGTGGCGTAGTGTCATGGAGGTCTAGTAAACAGACTATTTTGACTAAATATACCATGGAAGCAGAACTTACTGCTTTGGATACAGCTTCTGCAGAGGCAGAGTGGCTGCGTGAGCTCTTGTCAGACTTGCGGGTGGTTGAAAAACCAATACCGGCTATCCTTATGAACTGTGATAACCAAACAGTGATCACTAAAGTAAATAGTGCTAAGGATAATGCGAAGTCAACAAGACACGTTAAAAGACGTTTGAAGTCTGTCAGGAAGTTGAGAAACTCCGGAGTAATCACTGTGGCTTATGTGCAAACAGACAAGAACCTGGCAGATCCTTTTACCAAAGGACTATCACGGAATGTGATAGAAATAGCATCAAGGGAGATGGGTTTGAGACCCATATGAGTTTACAGTAGTAGTAACCCAACCTTTTGATCGGAGATCCCGTGACTTAGGATCTGGGAAGAACAAACTATTGGTAAACTGAGGAGAGTATAATTATAACCCTCTCTATGTGAAGATGCAATACTCTCAAAGCGTTGAGGCACTGTATGGTAGGTTGGCTAATGCCTTAACATGTTTTATTGGCTTTAACAAGCGAAGATGCTATCCTATAGAGCATTCTTGAAAGAACATGCCTATATGATTTCGACTGTAGAACGTCGCAGTCTATGAGACTTGGGTGGTCTCTAGTAAGATCATGAAGAGATCAGGGAGTACGACGTATATGCTCCACCCACGGAGTAAGGCTATTGGTAGCCAGGTACTAGTTTGATTTTGAGCAAAGCTTATTCACACAAAACTTGCAATTCAAGGCATAGTCCATTGTTCAAGTTGTGGATGAGTGTAGCTTGAGGTTCTAGGCGGAAGTTCAACTTCACAGTCTCTGCCGAAACACTGGTATATCAAACAGTAGTGAGAACAGACAAATCTCTAAATGGGTATTTGAGATCTGGTGGGGGATTGTTGGAATTTATATGGGCTTGGCCCAATAACCAATTGTGAAATTCCTAATAAATCTCAAAGGCCCATTCATGTGAGCAAGAGGGGATGTGGGAACTCTTTAGTACCACCTTGCTGGTTGAAGTGGAGGTAGTCATACTTAAATATGGAATTCCTCCCCACTTCCTCAAGTCTAGTGTGAGGAGTAAGAGAAGTCCACACGCGCGCGCTCGCTCGCCGGGCCGGGCCGGGCGGGGCGGGGCGAAGGGCGCGGGTGCGCGGCACCTGCGTGAATGGTCCGCCGAAATCCGGCTCCTCGCCTTGCGGGAGCGCGATCTCCTTTTGCTGTTTTCGTTTTTGGTTTCTTGGCCCTCAAGTTGCATGAGTCCTAATCAGTTACAAATTAAGAGTCCTAAATCAATTTAGATCGTGATCGCGACACGAGATTGGTTGGACAGGACTATATAAGCAACCTGCCGGTCACGCCAAAACGTATCCAGTTAATCCTAGGGTTTTTGCCTCTACTCGCTATTGCGCCGCCGCTGTAGCTACTCCAGTCCGATCGCTTGCGTGCACCAGCGACCGGGTGAGCAGGTCTCCGGAACCCTCGTCTTTGCGATCCTGCACCGGGAGAAGACGAATAAAATTTTTGGGAAGCGTTTTTCGCGCGACTGCTCCCAAAGCTTTCACAACGGCTCGTCTTCCGAAGGGTGCATCAGCGCGTCGGCTTCGTCGTGCTAGAGCTCGCGGGGTCGTCATCAAGAATACTCCTCCGCCTCTCATCGACGACTTTGACGACGACTTCAACATCGACGACATCGACATCAGCGATCTCGCTCCATCACCACCGCCAGCTACATCTTCAACACCATCTACTACTACAACCGAAAGGTATAATTCTCTTGATCTAATTTTGACGTTCGTACAATCTAATCTATCTGCTGAATTATCAATGCCTGTCATGTTGATGCTGTGGAATATGCTGATCTGCTATACTAGTATGTCATACATGTTTAATCTAGTTCATATATTTGTCATGATTTATGTTCTAGATTTAATCATGCTTTTAATCTGGAAATTGCCTAATTCTTTAACAATGTGAATGATAATGGAAGACTAATCCTAAATAATTTAAATGTCACGGAGATCAATATAGAGTGAGAACAAACAAGCAAAATACTAAATATAATTGTTAACCAAATAATTAAAAAAGGGAATTCCGCCACATTAACCAGCGGCAGTGAAGTTTTGCAAAAAAACATTTCATTTAGACAAATATTTTGTAAAAAAACGAATTTATTAAAAATATAAAAAGTTAATGGCATGGCCGATGACGGGTAGGCAGTGAATGGCGCGGAGGGATCGCTGGAGATGCCGTAGCATGGCGGCGGTGGGCAGCAGCGGAAAGCTCCTCTTGGTCTTGGATTGGGAGCAGCGCTGGCGATTGGTGAAGGCAGAGACACAGACGCCACAAGCGCAGCGTTCTTCTGCCTCTGCAATCCGCTGTGTAGGCAATGGCAGACCAGGATTTGAACCCTGGGTAGGCCTAACCAATTGTCTAATTCGCAATTCGGCGTATAAGTAAAAAATTTGCCAAGCACGACGGTAGATTAGTATAAATTATCCAAACGCACAATAACAAAAATTTGAACGGTCTCATAATTATAAATTCAACAAATAAGTTCAAGGTTACATAAATGAAGAATCAAGCACTTGACCAAAACACAATGCACTAATTTACCTGCCCGTAAGTGCATCAGAAATGAACTTCACAAGTTCACATACACACCAGAATAATATATTTGTTTTATCTTTGGTTATTTACAGGGCAACATGGTACAGCAAATTAAAGGATCACTTATGAATGAACCTAAATAAAGAAACACCCCTTCCATTTTCTAGTTCCAACTTTGTTTGTGTATGTATAATTGTGAATGAGAAAAGAGGCGTGAGCTTACCAGTTTTTTTTTTCACGATCGGGCGTTTAACCCGTTTTTCATTAAGAGGAAGAAGGCAAAGTGCCCAAGTTACACAAGTGACTCACAACGCTGGCGAGATGAGCTTACCAGTTAGATCTTACAGAGGCAGACCAATTGAAGGGGAAACGCTGGGAGGCTGGGAAGGCAGGCGGCGACTTGGCCTCTGGTCCTCGCCGAGATGTACAGGCCAGGGGCGTTGTCAGCCGTTCCTCTTGGGCTCTTTCTCAGAGCTTGGTTGGTGGATTTGTATGCAGCCAAACAAAACCTTAGGAATTGGGCGTCAGGGTTGGGAATTGGGCGGATCCGCGGCTGACGGTGTTGTGGCGCCGTCGCGCGAATGCAAACTGCAGAGCAGCCGGCGCCGCCGCGGGTCGAGGGAGTGGCCACTGGCCAAGACGCCGGGTCAGCTTGAACGAGCAGGCTGCTTGTTGGCCCATCAAAATTCATTTAGGCCGAAATCTAAGGTAGTTCTGGGCCTGTACGGGCTACCGTGTGGGCCTGCCACTGGCGCTGGCGATCGACGAAGAGAGAGACTCCACTGCCAAAAAGAGATGTCCCTAAATTATCATTGTATACCCAAAACTAGATATCTTACCCAAAACCACTCAGCCTCCCTCTAAAAAAAAGAGTCAAAACCGTTTGAACTGCCTTTCTGTCATGGTTTAAGTGGTTTTGAAGACGGTTTTGTATTTTTCTACTTTTTTTTAAAAAAGTAGTAGATAGGAGTACTTGATAAGGTTTTTAAACCATAAAAAATGTCTCTATTCTTTCTTTTTAAAATTCTTATAAAAAAATCTAGAGATAGATTTTGCATAGGACAGTTCCAAATAAACTACTTAGAGCTCATGACAATGTCCAAATGTTTCAAAAAAATATCTCTATAAAAACGGAAAAAATCTAGAAAATTCTTAAAACATTCTAAATGATATGTAAACATGTTTTTAAAAACTTTTTGCAACAAAATTGTCAGGTAAAATAATTTAATAATAGTCAAACTTAAGGAAATTTGACTTAACTAAAATGTATAATTATATCTTTTTTAAACAGAGGTAGCAGTAGATTCATAGATGAGTTTTTTAGGGGTGTATAATGTTTGTTTATACAGAACGGTCTATCAGTTGCAATGTGTAAATGGTGAAATAATCATAAACAACTTTAAGTCCATGTACATGGGAATAGTAAATATTCAAACCATTTGACTGTGTCATGAGGAATCATGACTATTGATCAGGTGGCGTTTGGATAGCTGCAAGGTTTGGGATAAGGAAATGCACTGGGATATAATGGGCTGGGTTCAGGTTAAGGATATAAAATGGTGTTTGGATTGTGGGAAATAGAGGATGGGATAGAGAAATAATGAGTAGGATAGATCATAGATTGTATCCCTTATTTGATACCAAGATAGGAAATGAACATGGTTTGGGACAAGATAGGAAATGAACATGGTTCGGGACAGGGCCTAGCAATATTTAGCAATATTTTTCGAGAGAAACAATAGGGGAGAATATTTTTAGAGAGAAACAATGGAGGAGTACGGAGTACCCAAAAGACAAAAAAGAGTAAGAAACGCCCAAGCCGGACCCGCACTTCTTCTCCCAGTCCGTCCCTCTTCGTCTGTTCCTCAGCCCATGCCACCACCATCTGCCAAGATTTTTTTTTTTGAGCAAAGGTCTGGCGCCCGGTGGTCGTGAGCCGGAGGTTCATCTCATTTCTAGCCACTTCCCCGCATTTCCCCACAGGATCAGTCTGCCCTGCCCATCGATTGCCGTGATACGGTACGTGCGTGCTTAGCTCCCTTCTTTTTTCTTCCCCCTCCTCCACTAGCCATTGTTACTACTCCTAGTTCTTAGCTGGATCCTTTTCTTGGCAGATACCGACAGCCCCGCCGTATTGCCTAGGGTAGATCTCAAATTGATGCCTTTGGTGCTGCAGCCTGTCTCGGCTTATTTACTGTTTTAGCGATCCAAGTTTGTTATAGGCAGCAAGAAGGCCTCTGAACCATACCAATCCGACTCAAATCAGGCGAGCAGACTGACATCTGATATATATATATATATATATAGGAAAAAGTCTACTTCACCCTCCTAACTATGGGTGGTCTATTTTACCCCAAACTATGAAACGGTCTAATTTACCCATGAACTTTGCAAAACCGGCCAAATCACCCCCTCGAGCGGTTTTGACGGTAGTTTTGCTACAGTAACAACGGTTTTGTCTTTTTCTTTTTTATTTATTTCGTCTGAATCTTTGAAAAATCATAGTAAATCACAGAAAAATCATAAAATGGAAAATTCAATTTTGTTGGACTCCACATGAGTAGATCTACACAGTGAACACATAATATGGTATGCTTTAGTATAAAGTTTTTGCTGTAAATTTTGATCTATTTTTTTCTATAATTAATTTGAATAATTCATACAGCAAAAATTTTGTACTAAAGCATACTATATTATATATTCACTGTGTAGATCTACTCATGTGGAGTCCAACAAAAATTGGATATTCCATTTTATGATTTTTCTGTGATTTACTATGATTTTTCAAAGATTTAAACGAAATAAATAAAAAAGAAAAAGATAAAACCGTTGTTATTGTAGCAAAACCGCAGCAAAATCACCGTCCAAAACCGCTCGATGGGTGATTTGGCCGGTTTTGCAAAGTTTAGGGGGTAAATTAGATCGTTTCATAGTTTAGGGGTAAAGTAGACCACCCCAATAATTTGGGGGTTAAGTAGACTTTTTCCTATTACCAGTGTACCCACGGTTATTGTTATAAGCATCTCAGGCTATTAACTCGGAAAGGAGTCCATTAATTTGTGTTGAGATCAGAAACTTTGAAAATATGGCAACTTCGAAGTGTTTAAACGCAATACCTTTTTTCCCACAAAGATTAAATATATTTATGCCATGGTTGCTTGCATAGTATGGTTCATGCAAAACTCCAATCATTCAATGTACTAGCAGGTTGCCCGTGCAATGCACGGGCGGTGCTTTTTTTTAAAGGTGGAAGAGGAAAAGGGGAACAGGAAGTGCGGTGGGTCACTGTACATAGCGGGTGGCAACTGTGCATGAGATCTGATACTGTTCATATCGGGCGGGACTGTACATGTGATCCGTTACTGTTTATGGTTTATTGTTCTTACCGGGTGGAACTGTACGTGGGATCCGTTACTGTGCTTTGAGCAGTAAAGGGCGACGTGGCTCAACCGGTGAAGACTTTTTGTTGTACACTCATTAGAGTAATGGATAGATTCCTTTACAAAAAAAAATAAAAATAAAAAGAATGAAAGCTTCAGTGTCTTCACCCACAGTTTTTTGTTAGTACAAGCATCTCAGGCTATTAGTATCATCAGTGACGGGTAACTACAAGAGTCCACTGATTTCTATTGATTAGATTAGCAACTTTGAAAATATGGCAATTTCAAAGTGTACAGCCGCAATACCTTTTTTTCCCACAAAGATTAAATATATTGATGCCAGTTACTTTTATAGTATGGTTCATGTAAAACTCCAATAATTCAATGTCTTCCTTTACAAAAGAAAAAAAAATGAAATGAAATGAAAGCTTCAGTGTCTTCACTAGAGTTTCGTACACAAATTTACTCACTTGTTCGTTTACACTGGCAGGTTCAAGAGGCTTTTATGCTATAAAATCCTTACTGGTGTCCTTTAATGGAAGTATGGAACTCCCTGAAAAGAAGCTTACTGACTTCATCAAAGGCAGTGAAAAGGCAAAATGGATACCAGTTAACAATCACAATGTGGAAAACTTCACAGAAGATGATATTAAAAGGATAACTAACAATTACAGCACTCCCATTGGCCAAGGTGGCTTTGGACAAGTTTACCGAGGTTCTCTTGATGATGGTACTACGGTTGCAGTAAAGAAATACATCTGCCAGAATCTTAAAGGTGGATTTGCTAAAGAGATAATCGTCCATTGCCAAATCAACCACAAGAATGTAGTCAGGCTCTTGGGCTATTGTTCTGAGCAAAACGCATTAATGATTGTCACTGAGTATGTTCCCAAGGGAAACCTCAAAGATCTCCTTCATGGCAATGCTCCCATTTCTCTAGATGCAAGGTTGCGTATTGCTATAGAATGTGCAGATGCATTAGGATACATGCATTCATCCATGTACCAACCGATGATTCACGGTGATATCAAACCTGATAACATACTCCTGGACATTAATTTGGGTGCAAAATTGTCTGACTTTGGGTTATCGAGGTTGCTTTCCATGCACCAAACTCAATACACCAAGAATGTAATAGGCAGCAGAGGTTACATGGATCCAGAGTATATTGAGACTGGGCTCCTTGACCCAAAGAGTGATGTTTACAGTTTTGGGGTTGTTCTCTTGGAACTAATTACCAGAGCCAAGGCAAGCGAAAATGGTTTTAGTACTGGACTGAAAAGAAACTTCACTGACGCTCTTGGAAAAGGAAAGGAAGAGGCACGGAAGATGTTTGATACTACGATAGAAAACGAGAGAGACATTGAGATCCTTGACGAAATTGGAAATCTGGCAGCACAGTGCTTCGCAAAGGATATCAAGGAACGCCCTGAAATGAAAGAGATTCTGGTGAGTCTGCATATGCTTAGAAGATCCGTTCGTTGTGAGAAAGATCAAGATAAAATAGGTCAACACTCATCGTCGGAAACACAGGCGATAACACAAAAGGTCAACAATCATGGCTCAAGCATTCCCAGTTCCAGCTCCATCTTAACTTACAAGTTCAGCATCCGAGACATCTTCAATAGGAAATCACGCATGTCCGAGAGTTATGGTGATTCAATACTGAAAGCTCTCAACATAACTAGTTTCACCTCAAAAGAACTCAGAAAGATTACCAATAACTATTCAACTTTAATTGGCCGCGGTTTTACCGGTATCGACTACCTGGGACGTATTGAAGGCCAAGTTGTTGTGGTGAAGCAGTTGACACCTATGGACGGAATATTTGATAAAGATAATTTTGTTAGAGCCATGGTATCTGCATCCATGATTCACCATATGAATATCATAAATCTATTGGGATATTGCTTGGAGACTGAACCTCCTCACTTGGTATACGAGTATGCTCACCAAGGGAGTCTGCACGACCATCTGCATTGTTGTAAAGGTACTCTCTCACTTGATTTACGCCTAGGTATTGCAATTGGCTCTGCAGAGGCATTAGAATATTTGCACTCCACCCAAATCCTGTTTGGCAATGTCACATCTACAAATATACTGCTGGATCACGATTTTTTGCCAAAGGTATCGAATATTGTTTCCACTCACCTGATGCGCATTAGTGGACCTGAATTTTTGCCACGTTGCGACATGAGATACATTGACCCAGTTTACATGAACACTACTCACTTCACATCAAAGAGTGATGTTTACTCTTTCGGAATTGTGCTCTTGGAACTAATCACCAGAAAAGAACCAAGAATGGATGAAAACTTTAGCCTCCCAATTGAATATACCAAAGCTTGCAGGAATGAAAATAGTGGGAAAGCGATGTTTGACAAGGAGATTGCAGTCGAAGGGAACATGCTTATCCTGGAAGAGATGGGCAAGCTGGCAGTGGAGTGTCTAAGGGAAGATACAGACAAGCGACCAGAAATGGTGGAGGTGGTGGAACGCCTTCAGAAGCTAAGAAAAGACTTGAAGCACGCCGAAGGGGGGCTGCAGGAAGCCACATCCTCTCATGCCGATTAGTAGATAGCAGGAGAGAACACTGATGGATGCAGCAAATATTTCTCCGCTTCACTAGCTCCAAAGGATTGATCTGCAGTTCACAACGCTGGAAGGTCAGAGCAATATGGACAACCTTGCAAGTCTCCTAGAGGTCCATCTGACCATGGATAAACAAGCAGATGAAGCTACCAGGGAGATAGTGAGTGGTCTTGCAACGGCAGCAGGGGGGGGGGGGGTGCCAAGAAATTAAAAGTTATCGTTGATGCTAGGTGAAATTGAGCTTCCAAACTTTTGTTAAGTTCGTCAGCTGCACTGGGAACCCTCTCCATGTTCAGGTTCAGTTTGCAATAATGTTGTTTGATCTGGATGTTGTTTCCTCACAGTGTGCTTTCTTCTTTCACCGCTGTACTTTCAAATAAAGATGACTCTGAAACTACAGCTTATTCTCACTGCAATTATCAATTGAATATTTGTAAACGAAACGTGATTACTGAAATTCTGTTGTCAAGACTGCTAGTGCCCAGCGATTTGTCGCCTAGTTTTTTCTTCTTCTTTTTCTTCCATGAGTGGTTTTCTACCGTGCCAACCCTAAGATTTTACAGGCACCGCTGGTGCTTGTTAGTTTAACCGTTGTTACAGTTACAGTACAGATGCCATTCCTGATGTTGCAGGGTGGTCCAGGCTGGATTGGACCAGTGGAGTGGGACTGGGGGCCCAGGCCCATTAATATCGCTGTGCCTGCCCTCTGTTGCAGAAGAAATGTTTGTTGACCACATTCTCATAATTATAAACTCAACATATAAGTTCAAGGTCGCATAAATGAAGAATCAAGCACTTGACGAAAACGCAATGCACTAATTTACCAGCCCGCAAATGCATCAGAAATGAACTTCAGATACACACCAGAACAATATTTGTTTTATCATTGGTTATTTACAGGGCAACGTTGTACAGCTAATTAAAGGATCGCTTCTGAACCTAAAGAAACAATAATTGTGAATGAGAAAAGAGGCGTGAGCTTACCAGTTAGATCTTACAGCGGTGGACGGAAACGCTGGGAGGCTGGGAAGGCAGGCGGCGACTTGGCCTCGGGGCCTTGCCAAGATGTACAGGCCAGGGGCGTTATCAGTGGTTCCTCTTGGGCTCTTCCTTGGGCGGCCCCAAGAAGCGAAGGTGGCGACGCAGCGTGGCTTCCCCGTGGCGCAGACCGGTGGCGGGAAGAGGAGATGGCTCCAACTAGGGGTGTGGCGCCGCGCAGCTGCTCAGAGAAGGCGCCGAGCGGAACCCCGCGGCGTCGCGCGGAGAATAGGCGCGAGGCGGCCGGCGCGAGCGCTGCTGCCTGCAGATCAGGCTAGGCACATTTAACCAGAAAACCGAAAACTGAACCGAAGTGTCGGTTTTTCGGTTTCTCGGTTCGGTTTCGGTTCTCTCGTACTTCGGGGATCGGCTATGGCTTCGGTTTCAGCCTCAAAAGGAACTGAGAAACCGATGAACCGAGTTAGTGAACATCATACACTCGTCTCTCGTCTCCGCACAAGCAGCCCAACGGCCCAGCAGTCAAGCCCAACGTAACAGCCTAGCACACCACACGCCCTATCCCCTCCCTCTCATCCCGGACTGGCTGAGTCGTTGTCTCTGCTGCACGGGATCGGGGCACACCCACACGGGGTGGTAGGCTAGCGGTGACGTGGCGCAGCGCAACTCGGTGGCGGCGCTCCGGGTCTGGTGCGGTAAGGCGGGCCCGCGCGAGGCAGGGGCTGGGGCGACTCTCCACAGCGGCGGGGCCTCAAGGTCATGGGGCGTCGCCGTCGGCCGTCGCACTCCTCTGCCACAGCACCGGGAGGCGGAAGGCGACGAGCTCCTGGATGGCTTCTGTGCGGGCTGCAGGCCTGTGGCTCTACGGCCCGCGGCCGGTGGCGGACTCCTGCGGTCAGCGACCCATCTGTGAGCAGTGGCGGAGCTAGGGATAAAATGAGGGAGGCGGGGGGCAATCGTGAACATGTATATATGAATGAAATAAGCAGCGAGTGTGGCCACAGCCAGCCAGCAAGCATGTGACCTCTCGTGCACTGGTGATGACATCCGACTATGCATTGGTGGTCTTCAGCTGAGAGGAAACATGCATGCACTCTATGCACAAACTACAAAAGCAAGCTGATGTATTGGTGATGGCAGAGAGCAGGGGGGACCGCCCAGTTTCGCCTCCACGTAGCTCCGCCCGTGTCTGCGAGGCAGGCAGCTTGCTCTCCCTCCCTCTCTCTCTTCTCTCTGCGGGACATTATCGGTCGGTTTCAACCGGAAACCGAACCGAACAAACTGCAACTGAAGTTGTCGGTTTCTCAACTCGTGACAAACCGATCGGTTACCAAATCCTAAAAACCGAAGTTTCTAGAAGCCGAGCAAACCGAACCGAAATGTCAATTAAAGCCGATTGCCCAGTCTGACTGCTAGAGCAGGATGGCTCCGCGACAGCGCTGAACGGCTGGAGAAGTCAGGATCAGGATGGCTGCGCCAGGATTGGGAATCGGCGACTCCGCGGTGCTGGCGCGAATGCAGAGCAGACGGCGTCGCCCCGGGTCGAGGGAGAGTGGCCACTGGCCACGAGCCCACGAGTCCAGGATGCCGGGCGGCCTGTTGGTCCATTAAAATTCTCTTAGGCCGGTTCTGGGCCTGTACGAGCTACCGTGTGGGCCTGACACTGATGAAAGCCCAAGTTTGGTTTTGGTAATTAACGACACCAAGTTGCTAATGCCATGTGTTAAGTGTTTTGAGTTAGGCATAAGCAACACATGTGATGAAGGTGTACGTGGCAAGGAGTGGTGGCCATAAGATCACAAAGAAGTGGTGCATGGACATGAAATGACGATCATGGTGGAGATGCACATGAAATGATGGACATGATGATCAAGTGAAGGAAAAGGATCTAAGAGCGCAAGGCAAAGGTATAACCATAGGGTTTTCCTTTTGCCGGTCTAAGATGAGTAGAGAAGTGATTGACCGGGTTTAGGATACATAGCCGACTATCAAGAGGGGCAATCACGGTTAGCTCGGGAATCAAGTGCCACTAGATCAATGTCTTGAGCATATGCATTTAGGATCTAGTAAAGAGCTAACATAACGCCTTGGAAAATGTTTGTGAAATGCTAACACACATGCACATGGTGGTGTACACTTGGTGGTGTTAGCACATTTGCGAAGGCGGTGAAGTTTGTGTGGTAGAGAGGGGTTTGGGTTCCTCTCTCCCACCCGCCGAGCTTGCGAGGCGGGTTTCGGCGCTTTTTGGAGAAGTGAAACGCCTATTTTCTATTGCGCCGAAAGTTGGAAAAGAAACGGAGGCGAACGGAGGTCACTGCGTGCACCGGACGCAGCACCGGACGCCGCACCGGACGCTGCACCGGACGCGGGGCGCGTCCGGTCAGTTCTTCGCGGCGCGGGTGCTGCTAGGGTTCGTGCACCGGACGCGGGGCGCGTCCGGTCTCGTACCACCGGACGCGTCCGGTCGCGTCGGGAGCTTACTGGACTCCCACCGGACGCGGGCACTGTGGCGTCCGGTGGGTCCTTCGGCGCGTCCGGTCGATATTTCGCGGTGCGTGGCTCGGTGTTGACCGGCGCGTCCGGTGGGTCACGGGACCGGCGCGTCCGGTCTTGACCAGCGCGTCCGGTCGTTCGAAGGAGCGCGTCCGGTCGTTGCAACGGCTAGTTCTGACCCGCGCGGTTTTCGTTTGTCGCGTAGTGACCGGACGCGTCCGGTCACCCTGACCGGCGCGTCCGGTGAGTACGATTTTCGCTGGTTCGCGAGGTAACGGCTAGCTGCGTACCCCTTCGTTATAAATAGATGGTGGACGGGTTTTGAGGGCAACTCTTGCACATTTTGAGACCTAGAGACATACTTTGAGCTAGAGAACAACCCCTCCACTCATCTCTTTGATAGATTGCACATCTTTAGTGAGATTGAGTGAGATTCAAGTGCATTGCTTGAGAGTTGCATTCTAGAGGCACTTGATCTTCGAGTTGCTGCGGATTTCTCGTTACTCTTCCGTGTTTCCCGACACGGTAGACGGCTTGGAGCAGCGGAGGTGATTGAGCTCGCAATTGGAGATTGTTGGAGCCTTCACCAAGTGTTGTAAGGGGTTCTTGATCCTTCCCGCGAGAGTTCGCAAATTGGATACTCTAGTGGAGCTCGTGGCTTGGAGGATCCCCATCTTGTGTGCGGTTGTGCGGCGCCCGCCGAGGGCTCGACTCTTGATAGTCGATTAGCTCGCGAACCGACAAGTGGGTGCATCGCCACAACGAGGAGTAGCTTGCCGGGAAGCAAGTGAACCTCGGGATAAATTCTTGTGTCATTCTCTTCCCGAGGATTTCTCTTGTGTGATTGATTGATTGGTACTTCTCATCTCTACACGGCGGTATAATCACTCAAAGCTCTTCTCTCGTATTACTTCTTGTCTCTAGCTTCTAGTTGTTGTTGTGTTTAGTGGATAGCCTTGTTCTAGACTTGTGTAGGTGGCTTGCTTAATTAGTTAGAGCTAGTGCATTTTGCTCCGCCACCTTTTGTACTAACTTGTGGTTAAGTAATTATTGTAGAAGTTTTTAAATAGGCTATTCACCCCCCCCCCCCTCTAGCCTATTTGGACCTTACAAGTGGTATCGGAGCCGAGGCACCGTTTATTTGAGGCTTAACAACCTACGGTGAAATAGAGATGGCTCAATTAAGTTTGCACATCAACAACACAAAGAAGGCACCTCACTTTGATGGCACAAATTATGCATATTGGAAGGTTAAGATGACCGCACACCTCAAGTCAATCAATAGAGAAGTGTGGAAGGTCACCGAAACAAAATTTGAGGTTGCTAATCCGGAAGCTCCTACACCGGTGGAAGAGAAGAAGCTCCAATACAATGACATTGCCATTAGTGCTCTTCATGAGGCACTAGATGACAAGACCTTTGAGCAAGTGAAAAACATAGAAGTTGCACATGATGCTTGGGCCAAGCTAGAAGAAACATTTGAGGGCACCGAAGGCACAAAGACCGCTAAAGCATATATCTTGCAAGAAAAATTTTCAAGCTTCAAGATGCAAGATGATGAGAGTGTACCGGAGATGTTTCATAGATTGCAAGTCATTGTCAATGAGCTCAAGGCACTTGGTGAGGAAGTCAAGGACAATCAATTCTCTATGAAGTTTTTGAGAAGCTTGCCCAAGTGATTTGATACATTGATCACCGTGCTAGTGAGGACTACATTGAAGGATTCAACTCCTCAACAAATATTTCAAGAGGTGATGACCGATGATTCATATAGAGAAGATGATGAGAAGGATGAGTGGGTCAAGAAGAAGAAGAAGGAAAATGAGAAGAAAGATGATGAGAAGAAGAAGAGTGTGGCATTTAAAGCCACCACATCCAAGGGTAAGTCCAAGATTGAATCATCAAGTGATGAAGACTCAAGCTCTTGTGATAGTGATGACATTGATGAGAAGATGGCTCTCTTTGTCAAGCAATTTGGCAAATTCATGAAGAAGAAGGGCTATCGTGCAAGGAGGAAAAAGAACTCATCTAAGAAGAATGAGCATACCATGAGATGCTTTAGATGCCATAGCAAAGATCATCTCATTGCAAAGTGTCCTTATGATAGTGATGATGAAGATGCTATCAAGAAGGAGAGGAAGAAGCAAAAGAAGAAGCAAGAAAAGAAGGAGAGCTCTCATAAAAAGAAGAATGATTCTCATGTTGCTACTTGGGATAGTGATGATTCCTCAAGTGATGATGAGGATGACTACAAGAGCAAGAAGAAGGGACATGCTAGCATTGCCATCCAAGAGAAGGTCTCCCTCTTCGACACTCCATCATGCTTCATGGCTAAGGCCGCTAAGGTATCATCCGATGATGAGAGTGATCATGCTAATGCTAGTGATAGTAATAGTGATAGTGATGAAGAAGAATTCACTAAAGATGAACTAATCACTATGCTAGAAGATTGCACTCAACATTATAAAGAATCTAGAAAGGAATGCAAGGGCTTGCTTAAGGAAAAGAAAAATCTTATGCAAGAACTTGATGAGCTTAGAGCATCTTATGAGAGTCTAAAGGTAGACCATAAGAAGCTTCAAAAGTCTCACACTAAGCTTGAAGAAGCCCATTCCTCTCTAATTGAAAAATGCGAAAACATGCCAACTAATGTTGAGAAAGCTAAAACTTGCAACATAGGTATATCTTGTGATATAATTGATGAATCTTGTCATAAGCCTATTGTTGTTGCTCCCACTAACCCTTCATGTAGCGCATCTACATCATCCTCATCTAGTAGTGATGGTTTCACTTGTGACTCCACACTTATAGTTGAGAATGAAAATCTCAAGAAGGAGGTAAAAGAGCTCAATCACACCTTAGCTAAGGCTTATGGTGGTGAGGACCGCTTGCTTATGTGCTTGGGTAGCCAAAGAGCTTCTCTCTACAAAGAGGGATTGGGCTATAACCCCAAGAAAGGCAAGGCCGCTTTTGCTCCTCACAAGACTCGTTTTGTGAAGAACAATGGTAGCTATTGCAAAAGTTGCAAGCAAGTTGGTCACATAGAGCAACATTGCATGAACAAGAAATCCAATGCTAAAGTATCCTCAATTAAGTTTGATTCTTTCTATATACTTACCAAGGGTACAAATGGTGTTCATGCTAAGTTCATTGGTGCACCATGGATGGGCTCAAAGAAGAAAGCTATTTGGGTACCAAAGAGCTTGGTCACTAACCTTGGAGGACCCAAACAAGTTTGGGTACCTAAAAAGAATTGATCTTATCTTGTAGGTCAATTACAAAGCCGGAGGAAGGCATTGGGTGCTTGATAGTGGGTGCACTCAACATATGACCGGAGATTCTTGTATGTTCAAATCAATTGATACAAGTCAAAATGGTGGTTTTGATGCTATCACTTTCGGCAACAACAAGAAAGGCAAGGTCAAGGGGCTTGGTAAAATTGCTATCTCAAATGACATGAGCATATCAAATGTGTTGCTAGTTGAGAGCTTGGATTTCAATCTTTTATCGGTGGCACAACTTTGTGATCTTGGCTTCAAGTGCATATTTGGTAGTGATGATGTTGAAGTCATTAGTGTTGATGGATCAAATTTGATATTCAAAGGATTTAGACATGGTAGCTTGTACTTGGTTGACTTCAATGATAGTGAGACACAATTGACATCATGCTTGCTTAGCAAATCTAGTATGGGTTGGTTGTGGCATAGAAGGCTTGGTCATGTTGGAATGAAACAATTGAACAAACTCTTGAGGCATGACTTAGTTAGAGGCTTGAAGGATGTCACCTTTGAGAAGGATAAACCTTGTAGTGCTTGTCAAGCCGGCAAACAAGTTGGAAACAAACATCCTAGTAAGAGTGAAATGAGCACATCAAAGGCATTTGAGCTATTGCACATGGACTTGTTTGGGCCAACAACATACACTAGCATTGGTGGCAACAAGTATGGTTTTGTGATAGTGGATGATTACACTAGATACACTTGGGTGTTCTTTCTCTATGACAAGAGTGATGTTTATGATCTCTTCAAGTCTTTTGTCAAGAGAGTGCAAAATGAGTTTGAGACTACCATCAAGAAGATTAGAAGTGACAATGGTAGTGAGTTCAAGAACACAAGAATTGAAGATTTGTGTGATGATCTTGGTATTGGACATCAATTCTCTCCAACTTACACTCCTCAATCCAATGGTGTAGTTGAAAGAAAGAATAGAACTTTGATTGACATGGCTAGATCAATGCTTAGTGAATACAATGTTAGTCATTCATTTTGGAGTGAAGCTATCAACACGGCTTGCTATTGTAGCAACCGTCTCTATTGCCATGGGAAGCTTGGAAAGACACCATATGAGCTATTGAATGGAAGAAAGCCCAACATTGCATACTTTAGAGTGTTTGGTTGCAAATGCTATATTCTCAAGAAAGGCACTAGATTGAGCAAGTTTGACAAGAAATGTGATGAAGGGTTCTTACTTGGTTATTCTACCACAAGCAAGGCATATAGAGTTTGGAATCTCACAAATGGCACCTTGGAAGAAGTTCATGATGTTGAGTTTGATGAAACCCAAGGGTCTCAAAATGAAGCTCAAAACCTCGATGATGTGAGAGGAGATCAATTGTCAAATGCAATGAGAAACATGGACATTGGTGACATAAGGCCGAGGCAAGTTGTTGATGATGATGATGTTCATGTAATCAACCAAAGTGTGCAAATTGATACAAATCAAGCAAGCTCTAGTGGTTCTCATGATGAATTGCAAGATCAAGGTCAAGCTAGTGGAAGCAATCAACTCCCAATACTCCAACCTACTAGCATAGCAAGAGATCATCCATTGGACCAAATCATTGGTGGAATTCAAAGTGGTGTTCAAACTAGATCAAGGCTAGCATCCTTTTGTGAGCACTACTCATTTGTGTCACTTGAAGAACCAAAGAAGATAGAAGATGCTTTGAAGGATTCCGATTGGGTAAATGCTATGCATGAAGAATTAAACAACTTCACTAGAAATCAAGTTTGGGAACTTGTTGAGAGGCCAAAGAACTACAATGTGATTGGTACAAAGTGGGTCTTTAGAAACAAGCAAGATCAAGATGGCATGGTTGTGAGGAACAAAGCAAGATTAGTAGCACAAGGTTATACTCAAGTTGAGGGTCTTGACTTTGGAGAAACATATGCACCGGTTGCAAGATTGGAGGCAATTAGAATCTTATTAGCATATGCTTGTGCACACAACATCAAGCTCTATCAAATGGATGTCAAGAGTGCATTTCTCAATGGCTACATCAATGAAGAAGTTTATGTTGAGCAACCTCCCAGTTTTGAAGATGACAAGAAGCCCAACCATGTTTTCAAGCTAAAGAAGGCATTGTATGGTTTGAAGCAAGTACCTAGAGCATGGTATGAGAGGTTGAGGGACTTTCTTCTCTCTAAAGGGTTCAAGATGGGAAAGGTTGACACCACTCTCTTCACCAAGAAGCTTGGTAATGACTTGTTTGTGTTACAAATCTATGTGGATGACATTATCTTTGGATCAACAAATCGAGACTTTTGTGAAGAGTTTGTAAATATGATGGCTAATGAGTTTGAGATGTCTATGATTGGAGAGCTTAGTTACTTTCTTGGACTTCAAATCAAGCAAATGAAGAATGGCACTTTTGTAAGTCAAGGGAAGTACATCAAGGACATGATCAAGAAGTTTGGATTGCAAGATGCTAAGCCAATGAGTACACCAGTGGGCACAAATGATCAATTGGGTATTGATGCTAGTGGAAACATGGTGGATCAAAAGCAATATCGGTCTATGATTGGAAGTTTGCTCTATGTCACCGCTTCTAGGCCGGATGTGATGTTTAGTGTGTGCAAGTGTGCAAGATATCAAGCTTCACCTAGAGAAAGTCACTTGAAAGCAACCAAGAGGATATTGAGATATCTTAAGGGCACTCATGATGTTGGACTATGGTATCCCAAGGGGTCAAACTTTGAGTTGATTGGATATTCGGACTCCGACTATGGTGGATGCAAGATTGATAGAATGAGCACAAGTGGCACTTGTCAATTGCTTGGAAGGTCTCTTGTTTCATGGTCATCAAAGAAACAAAATAGTGTTGCACTATCTACCGCCGAGGCCGAATATATTAGTGCCGGTAGTTGTTGTGCACAATTGCTTTGGATGAAGGCCACTTTGAATGACTTTGGAATAAAATTCAAGAATGTGCCATTGTTTTGTGACAATGAAAGTGCAATCAAGATGACACAAAATCCGGTTCAACATTCAAGAACAAAGCACATTGACATAAGGCATCACTTCATAAGAGACCATCAACAAAAGGGTGATATTAGCATTGAGAGCATTGGCACCGAAGATCAACTAGCCGATATATTCACAAAGCCACTTGATGAGAAGAGATTTTACAAGTTGAAGAATGAATTGAACATACTAGACTTCTCCAACTTGAGATGAGTGCACCCCCACACTCTTATATGACATGCCTCTCCTCCGACATAGCAAGGTAAAGTTGTTTGGCGTATCATTCATACTTTGCTAAGGACATGTTTAGAACATATAGACATATTTGCATGTCAAATAGGCTCATTCATGAAAATCAAATGAGTTTAATGTATATATGGTACCACTATTGCTTCTATGTTTGATTGATCTAGTGGTAGCATATGACATGTTTGTGGGCTTGCAAACCTAGCGTTGAATCTAGAAAATGAGCTCATGATGTGTAATTCAACATGGTCAAGATAACCCTTATACTTTATGAGGTGTGAAGAAGCTTGTCCTTGGATCAAACCGAATTACATATTCTAGGCAAGTGATCTAGATTGAACCAAAATTTGGACTCCCTCATATTGATTGACTTAACTCTCACTAAAATTGGCACCTTTTTGGTGATTGTTGACAAAGGGGGAGAGAAAAGTCACAAAGATAGAAAAGTTGCTAAGGGGAGAGAAAAGTCACAAAGAGATAAAGGGGGAGAAAGATATAGCAAGGGGAGAGAAATTAAAATTGAGCACACAAGTAGGGGGAGCAAGCTCATGAATTAATTGTTGCATTTGTATGTGCATTAACATGATGAATTGTTGCATTGCAAAGCTTAAATTCATATTCATGCTTGTGTGGTGATTGCTAGAAATAGAACTTGAATGATGATTTGTTGAGAGTAGCTTTATAAGTGGTATCTAGACACCCTTTGCTTATAATGTTGATCTCACGGGGTACTTGAGTGTTTGTGATCTTTACAAGTGATGAATTACAAGTGGTGTCTAGCTACATCGATGCTAAGGATGGTATATAAAGGCAACTCCGATTGGTATCACGCTTCAAAGGTCCATTCTATATACCTTAGCATCAATTTGATAGTAGTAACTCTCCCAAAATTCAAATCCATACATATGTGCACAATTGAACCATACTCATGGAAGCACATATGTAGGGGGAGCTAATACTATCGAAATTGAAAATTGATTTCATTTCATATCTTTGTGATGGTTGTCATCAATTACCAAAAAGGGGGAGATTGAAAGCCCAAGTTTGGTTTTGGTAATTAACGACACCAAGTTGCTAATGCCATGTGTTAAGTGTTTTGAGTTAGGCATAAGCAACACATGTGATGAAGGTGTACGTGGCAAGGAGTGGTGGCCATAAGATCACAAAGAAGTGGTGCATGGACATGAAATGACGATCATGGTGGAGATGCACATGAAATGATGGACATGATGATCAAGTGAAGGAAAAGGATCTAAGAGCGCAAGGCAAAGGTATAACCATAGGGTTTTCCTTTTGCCGGTCTAAGATGAGTAGAGAAGTGATTGACCGGGTTTAGGATACATAGCCGACTATCAAGAGGGGCAATCACGGTTAGCTCGGGAATCAAGTGCCACTAGATCAATGTCTTGAGCATATGCATTTAGGATCTAGTAAAGAGCTAACATAACGCCTTGGAAAATGTTTGTGAAATGCTAACACACATGCACATGGTGGTGTACACTTGGTGGTGTTAGCACATTTGCGAAGGCGGTGAAGTTTGTGTGGTAGAGAGGGGTTTGGGTTCCTCTCTCCCACCCGCCGAGCTTGCGAGGCGGGTTTCGGCGCTTTTTGGAGAAGTGAAACGCCTATTTTCTATTGCGCCGAAAGTTGGAAAAGAAACGGAGGCGAACGGAGGTCACTGCGTGCACCGGACGCAGCACCGGACGCCGCACCGGACGCTGCACCGGACGCGGGGCGCGTCCGGTCAGTTCTTCGCGGCGCGGGTGCTGCTAGGGTTCGTGCACCGGACGCGGGGCGCGTCGGGAGCTTACTGGACTCCCACCGGACGCGGGCACTGTGGCGTCCGGTGGGTCCTTCGGCGCGTCCGGTCGATATTTCGCGGTGCGTGGCTCGGTGTTGACCGGCGCGTCCGGTGGGTCACGGGACCGGCGCGTCCGGTCTTGACCAGCGCGTCCGGTCGTTCGAAGGAGCGCGTCCGGTCGTTGCAACGGCTAGTTCTGACCCGCGCGGTTTTCGTTTGTCGCGTAGTGACCGGACGCGTCCGGTCACCCTGACCGGCGCGTCCGGTGAGTACGATTTTCGCTGGTTCGCGAGGTAACGGCTAGCTGCGTACCCCTTCGTTATAAATAGATGGTGGACGGGTTTTGAGGGCAACTCTTGCACATTTTGAGACCTAGAGACATACTTTGAGCTAGAGAACAACCCCTCCACTCATCTCTTTGATAGATTGCACATCTTTAGTGAGATTGAGTGAGATTCAAGTGCATTGCTTGAGAGTTGCATTCTAGAGGCACTTGATCTTCGAGTTGCTGCGGATTTCTCGTTACTCTTCCGTGTTTCCCGACACGGTAGACGGCTTGGAGCAGCGGAGGTGATTGAGCTCGCAATTGGAGATTGTTGGAGCCTTCACCAAGTGTTGTAAGGGGTTCTTGATCCTTCCCCGCGGGAGTTCGCAAATTGGATACTCTAGTGGAGCTCGTGGCTTGGAGGATCCCCATCTTGTGTGCGGTTGTGCGGCGCCCGCCGAGGGCTCGACTCTTGATAGTCGATTAGCTCGCGAACCGACAAGTGGGTGCATCGCCACAACGAGGAGTAGCTTGCCGGGAAGCAAGTGAACCTCGGGATAAATTCTTGTGTCATTCTCTTCCCGAGGATTTCTCTTGTGTGATTGATTGATTGGTACTTCTCATCTCTACACGGCGGTATAATCACTCAAAGCTCTTCTCTCGTATTACTTCTTGTCTCTAGCTTCTAGTTGTTGTTGTGTTTAGTGGATAGCCTTGTTCTAGACTTGTGTAGGTGGCTTGCTTAATTAGTTAGAGCTAGTGCATTTTGCTCCGCCACCTTTTGTACTAACTTGTGGTTAAGTAATTATTGTAGAAGTTTTTAAATAGGCTATTCACCCCCCCTCTAGCCTATTTGGACCTTACAACTGACGCTGAGGATTGACGAAGAGAGACTCCACTGCAAAAAGTCCATTTGAGGAAGGTAATGTGGATTTTTTTTCTTTTTTTTATATTGATCATAAGTGGCAGAAGCCCTACCTTTGAATTAAGATAGAAAAGAGCTTCTGCAATATACCGATACATGATGCAGCCTCGAAAAAACAGCCCCAACACTCAAGATACTCTATGACTAGGAGCAACCTATTGGCACCACCACACCATGGCCCAAGAAACATGAGAACTAGAAATTGATTAGGATACAAATCCAAAAGCCCTCTCGTGTTGGTCAATGTCATCCTTCACCCTTGGGGCCACTTGCTCGGATGTTTGAGTTGTTTTTGAATATACGTCGGTTTTGCTCTTTATAAATGTTCCACATGACGTAGATGGCCATACTGTTGACCTTGCGCTGATGATCTTTTGGAAATCCTCTTGATGTTTCCTCCCACCAAGAAAATGAGTTAAAACTTTTCAAATTGCCTTTCTGTCGTGGTTTAGAGTGGTTGTAAAGGAGGTTTATCTAAATTATTTTTTAAAATAGTAAATATGAGTATTTGATAAGATTTTTAAACCATAAAAAAATATCTCTATGGTTTAAAAATTCTAAAAAAATCTAGATATGGATTTTGCATAGAACAAATCCAAATAAACTACTTAGAACTCATGAAAATGTCCACATTCTTTAAAAATAATTTATCTCTAGAAAAAATGTGTAAAATATCTAGAAAATTCTCAAAACATATTCTAATTGATATGTAAATGTGTATTGAAAACTTTTTGCAACAAAATTTTTCGGTAAAGAACAATTTAAGAGGCGAACTTAAGGAAATTTGACTCAACCAAAGTCTATAATTGTACCTTTTTGTAGACAAAGGTAGTACTAAGCCTTGTTTAGATGCGAAAAGTTTTTGGTGAAAATATCACATCAGATGTCCCGTGCGATGTCGGAAGAGGTTTTCGGATACTAATAAAAAACTAATTACATAGCTGGTCTGGAAACCACGAGACGAATTTATTAAACCTAATTAATCCATCATTAGCACATTTGTTACTGCAGCACTTTAGTATCAAATCACGGACTAATTAGGCTTAAAACGTTCGTCTCGCAATTTTACACATAAATTGTGTAATTAGTTTTTTATTTCGTCTATATTTAATACTCCATGTATGTGTTACAAGATTCGATGTGATAGTTTTGAGTGAAAAATTTTAGATCTAAACAAGGCCCTAGTAGGTTTCCACAGAAGTTTTCATGGGTGTAATGTTTGTACAGAACGGTCTACCGGTTGCAATGTGTAAATGGTGAAATGATATCATAGGTAAAGCCTATGGCCGTGTTTAGATGTCTGAATTGGGGTTGCTCGAATCACTGTTGAACACTGTAGTAATTTTGTTTTTATTTGCTAATAATTGTTCAAACATTGATTAATTAGGCTTAAAATATTCGTCTCGCAAAGTACAATAAAACTGTGCAATTAGTTTTTAATTTCATCTACATTTAGTACTCCACATATGTGCCGGCATTTTGATGTGATGGGAAATCTTCTTTTTGTATAGTAGAATTTAGGGTGAATTTGGGGCCGGTTTAGATGCAAATTTTTTTGCAAAATGACACTGTAGCAAGTTTCGTTGTTATTTGGCAATTAGTGTCCAATCATGGTCTAATTAGGCTTAAAAGATTCGTCTCGTCCATTTCGTCTAAATTGTGTAATTAGTTTTATTTTTTATCTATATTTAATGTTTCATGTATGCGTCCAAAGATTCGATGTGATGAGGAATGTTGAAAAATTTTGTAAAATTTCTTGCAACTAAACAGGGCCTTGGGAAAGTAAACCAGGCCTATGTACATGGGAATAGTAAACATTCGAACCATTTGACTGTGTCATGTGGAGTCATGACTAATCAGGGTTCAGGGAAGGAGTACTAAGAAACGCCCGAGCCGAACCAAGCACCCAGTCCATCTGACTTCTCCCTCCCAGTCCGTCTTCTTCGTCTGTTCTTCACCCACCCGCCACCACCATCTACCAAGAGTTGACCGAGCGAAGGTCGCAGGTCGCCTGCCGGCAGTTGTACCTGGAGTTCAACTCATTTTTCGAGTTCTCGGATCTCATCTCTAGCCACTTCCCCGCAGCTCTCCACTGGATCAGTCTGCCCTGCCCATCGATTGCCCTGATACGGTACGTGTGTGTGCTTAGCTCCCTTCTTTCTCCCCCCTTCTCCACTAGCCATTGTTACTAGTTCTTAGCTGGATCCTTTTCTCGGCAGTCGACACCGATGGCCCCGACGTATTGCTTAGTGTGTATATAGATCTCAAACTGATGCCGTTGATGCTGTAGCCAGCCTGTCTCGGCTTATTTATTTTTTTCTAGCGATCCATTTGTTAGAGGCAGCGAGAACCAAGAAGGTATACGCACCTGTAAGCTAAGCTTCTGCTTCTGAACTGTTCCAAACCGACTCAAATCAGGCGACCGAACTAGGCATCTGATACTCCGCCGAAGGTTTATATATATATATATATATATATATATATATATATATATATATATATATATATATATATATATATATATATATATATATATATATATTTGATTTGATAAAAAGATCATATTACTAGTGTACCCACGGTTATTGTTATAAGCATCTCAGATTACAGATCACAAACTTTGAAAATAGACAAAATTTGCTATAGGACACTGAAAGCGACCTCTATTTGCTAGTGGATATGCAAAATTGAGCAATTTGCTGGTGGACACTCTCGTTATTATCAATTTGCTTTTGAACACAGTGGCCAATAAATATTCATTTATGGCTTGGAAGGAGAGAGAACAGCAGTGAAATGCTCGTTTTGCCCCTTTCTTCTTTCCCTCTCCCTTTCTTTTCTTTGTCACTGGTGCCGCCACCATGGCCGCGAGCTCAGAGCTCAGAGCTCGCCGTGCCGCCGACTTGCACCTCTTGTGTCTATCTCCGGCCCCGCCCCCGGTTCCCCGCCGCCGCAGCGGTCGCACGCGCGCCAGACCACGTGAGTGCGCGCTCCACCACGCCGCCGCCGGCCTGGGTCCGCCCATGTCGATTTTGGGCGACATGCGTCGCCCCGCATGCGCTCCGCCCGCGCTCCTCTCCCCCGCGTGCGCCGTTGATTTTCTCCTCGTGCCCACCTACAGCAACAAGTCCGGCTCCACGCGGCGGCGGCAACAGTAGAGGAGGAGGAGGGCACAACTCCAACAGCCGCAGCTAGGTGCCTGCAGCGCTGCGCGTGGGCTTCCCACAGCGCAGTCGCATGCCACTGATGCCCGCGGTAGGCTCCGCAGCCAAGCGGAGGGCGCCTTCGCCACAGCCGTCGGTGTCCTTTGAGTCCTCCGACAGCTTCCCGCCGGTGCCAGCCCTTCTGGCAGTGAACGGGAAGAGGAAGAGGATGAACGAAGGGCGCTCGGACGGTGGTAGCCCGCATGCGCTCCGCCCCGCGGTCTCTCGCGCACGCCAAGAATCACACAGGCCAAGAATCATGGGTCCGCTCGCATGCGCTCCGCCCGCGATCCCTCGCGCCAACACACCGGCCTGTTGGCTCGAAGTTATCAGCCCGGCTTATCAGTGATAGTACAGTATTTTTCTCTCATAACAAAATAGTATCAATCGGCTTATCAGGCACAGAAACCATCAGCTGAACGGGGGACGGTTGCTGTCTCTCCTCCCCGCCGTTGTTGCATGCCCTGCTGCTGCTCACAGGCCAAGCCAGGATCTGATGCGAAGAAGAAAGAAAATGAGAGAATTATCTATTTCGTATTGAAACAAATCAGTCTTTCACATTTGTCATTTGAAAATTTGAATTTTCTTATATAGCATAAGTTGAAATTTTCTTCTCCAAATGGCCCTGCCATCAATTTTTTATCGTCCATCTGTTAGTCGACTAGTTTGACTATCAGTTTGGCTCCCTGTGTCCAATGTAGCTCGCGCATCCAGCATCCCGCGACCTTCTTCCCCGTGCTCCCGCGACCTTCCGCGAAAAAAAACTCTAATCGATGGAAGGAGGAGGAGAGGAAGATGGAGCAGAGGATCCCGCGGCCGGCAGTGCCCAGCACCAGCTACGCACGTCCTCTGGCGGAGCGGCCTCACCCGGCGGAGCCAGGCCGCGACGCGGCCACGGCGGCGGGGCGAGCTCGCGGTGTGGCGGAGGCGACGTGGCCCCTCCGGGCCGCACGCGGGTTGCTCCCAGCGAGAGGCCGAAGAGAGAAGCCAATGGCAGTCTTGTAGTCGTTGCTCCCAATTGGCTGACTGCATGCTCGTCCCGATTGGCTGCCGACGAGGTGCCGAAATCGCGCATGACGACGACAGAATCGCACCGGACCGCCTCGCCTCCCTGCGAAGCCATCGCTGGAGAACTTCCGGAGGCGGCTCGCTTCTCTCGGCGCGGGAGGACTTCCGGCCGGCGATGGCTCGCTTCTCTTGCCGCGGGCATGGATTTTGCCGGTAGTACCTAGCTCTCTCCGCTCGAAGGGATAGATTTGGGATCGATTTTTCTCGTGACTTACGGTGGTTGGGCTAGTGCGACTAATGTGTACTGTTACCTTAGAATTTGAGATTTATTGATTATTTATTTGCAGTCTCACATTATCAAAATCTCATATTTTAGTTCACAAGTATATTTATGATTTTCTTATTTGACAAACTTTTCTATTTATTTGCAGTCTCACATTATCAAAATCTCATGTTTTAGTTCACAAGTATATTTATGATATTTAATATTCTTTCCCTACTTGGCACCATGAACTTTTGCTATAAACAAGGGTATTCATGTCATTTTGCCACAAGGATTAAATATATTTATGCCACAGTTGCTTCCATAGTATGGTTCATGTAAAACTCCAATCATTCAATGTATTCCTTTACAAAAAAAAAGAAAAGAAAAAGAATGAAAGCTTCTGTCTTCACCCACAGTTTTTTGTTAGTATAAGGCTATTAGTATCATCAGAGATGGGCAATTTCTACAGGAGTCCATTAATGTCTATTGATTAGATCAGCAACTTTTTTTTTCGAAAACGCGCATTGGCACGTGTTGCACTAAGTGGAAGTGAGAAAGTTTACACGCTCCGAGAGCGAACACGGCGAGGCACCGTTCCGCATCACAGAGTAACACACAACATGAATCACCGCAAGCGGTGGGGTACGAGAGTTATACTAACTAAAAGCTAATTTTGCGACAGTAGGAGCGCCGTCGTAGCTAGCTGGAGCTATGAGCAGCGCCAGGCCTCCTCGAAGACCTCTCGCAGGGCGAGGGGAACATCAGCTCACGCATCGCCTCGCGAGTGGGGGAATCGACCGGTTCCTTAAACGTGTCGACTTTGAAAATATGGCAATTTCAAAGTGTCCAGCCGCAATACCTTTTTTCCACAAAGATTAAATATATTGATCCCAGGGTTACTTGTATAGTATGGTTCATGTAAAACTCCAATCATTCAATGTCTTCCTTTACAAAATAAAAAATGAAATGAAATGAAAGCTTCAGTGTATTCGCTAGAGTTTCGTACACAAATTTACTCACTTGTTCGTTGACACTGGCAGGTTCAAGAGACTTTTATGCTATAAAATCCTTACTGGTGTCCTTTAATGGAACTCCCTGAAAACAAGCTTACCGACTTCATCAAAAGCAGTGAAAAGGCAAAATGGATACCAGTCAACAATCACAATGTAAACAACTTCACAGAAGATGAGATTAAAAGGATAACTAACAATTATAGCACTCCCATTGGCCAAGGTGGCTTTGGACAAGTTTACCAAGGTTCTCTTGATGATGGTACTATGGTTGCAGTAAAGAAATACACCTTCCAGAATCTGAAAGATGGATTTGCTAAAGAGATAATCGTCCATTGTCAAATCAACCACAGGAATGTAGTCAGGCTCTTGGCCTATTGTTCTGAGGATGATGCGTTAATGATTGTTACCGAGTATGTTCCCGGGGGAAACCTCAAAGATCTCCTTCATGGCAGTGATGCTCCCATTTCTCTGGATGCAAGGCTGCGTATTGCTATAGAATGTGCAGATGCATTAGGATACATGCATTCATCCATGTACCAACCGATGATTCACGGCGATATCAAACCTGATAACATACTCCTGGACATTAATTTGGGTGCAAAATTGTCTGACTTTGGATTATCGAGGTTGCTTTCCATGCACCAAACTCAATACACCAAGAATGTAATAGGCAGCAGAGGTTACATGGATCCAGAGTATATTGAGACTGGGCTCCTTGATCCAAAGAGTGATGTTTACAGTTTTGGGGTTGTTCTCTTGGAACTAATTACCAGAGCCAAGGCAGGCGAAAATGGGTTTAGTACTGGCCTCAAAAGAAAGTTCACTGGTGCTCTAGGAAAAGGAAAGCAAGAGGCTCGAAAGATGTTTGATACTGAGATAGCAAACGAGAGAGACATTGAGATTCTTGACGAAATCGGAAATCTGGCAGCACAGTGCTTCACAAAGGATATCAAGGAACGCCCTGAAATGAAAGAGGTTCTGGGGAGTCTGCAGATGCTTAGAAGATCCCTTCGTTGTGAGAAATCTCAAGATAAAATAGGTCAAAGCTCATCGTCGGGAACACAGGCGATAACACAAAAGATCGACAATCATGGCTCAAGCATTCCCAGTTCCAGCTCCACCTCAAGTGTAACTTACAAGTTCAGCATCCTAGACATCTTCAATAGGAAATCACGCATGTTCGAGAGTAATCGTGGTTCAAAACTGAAAGCTGCCGGTATAAATATTTTCACCTTAAAAGAAATCAAAAGGATTACCCGCAACTATTCAACTGTAATTAGTCGGGATCATACTGGTTTCGTCTACATGGGACATATCGACGGCGAAGCAGTTGCAGTGAAGAAGTCGGTTTGTGGGGACAGAGCATTTGATATAGATGATTTTGTTGATGACATGTTATGTGCGTTTAAGGTTCGCCATATGAATATCATCAGTCTAGTGGGCTGTTGCTTGGAGACGGAATTTCCTCTGTTGGTATGTGAGTTTGCCCCTCGTCGGAGTCTGAACGAGCTTCTGCATTGTTTTAATGATAATCAGTCTCTCTCACTTGATTTACGCCTAGGTATTGCAATTGGATCCGCACAGGCATTGGGATATTTGCACTCGTTGGAAAAGCACCATGGCAATGTCACATCTACATGTATACTGCTAGGTCACGATTTTGTGCCAAAGGTCTTGGTTTTTTTTCCGACACACAGACATTTGGAATGGAATGACATGGCATACATTGACCCATTTTACCTGAAGACTTATCACTTCACATCAAAGAGTGATGTTTACTCTTTCGGAATTGTGCTCTTGGAACTAATCACCAGAATACAACCAAGAAAAGTGAATGAACACTCTTGTCTCCAGTTTCGATATATCCAAGCTTGCAGGAATGAAAATCGTAGGAAAGCCATGTTTGACAAGGAGATTGCAGTCGAAGCGAACATGCTTACCCTGGAAGAGATGGGCAAGGTGGCAGTGGATTGTCTCAGGGAAGATGCAGACGAGCGACCAGAAATGGTGGAGGTGGTGGAACGCCTTCAGAACCTAATAAGAGACTTGAAGCACGCTCAGCTTCTCATGCCGATGAGTAGATAACAGGAGAGACCACTGATTGATGCAACAAATATTTCTCTATAGTACTAGTACTATTGTGACTTTGTGAGTAGTGAAAGAAAGAATGCGCTGCTGCTTCAAGAATATCCAGCCGATAGTGTGGTAATGAAAGAACTAATAAATTATCTCAAGAATATTCTAGTTAACTGAGGTGCTGAAGGGAAGGGATCAGGCTATACTGGAAGGTGAGGCTAATTTGGTGAAGGCTGCGGCACTAAGGTTCTCTGGGATTAGCATCTTGGTTCCAGGCGGAGGATACAAGAGTCTCAAGCTTCTTCGTTTCACTTCACCTCATCTGCCATTGCTGACCTTTTCAGAAGGGGCAATGCTCTGCTCCAAAGGATTGACCTGCAGTTCACAAGGCTGGAAGACCTGCAGTTCACAAGGCTGAAAAGTCATCGCAATTTGCTTTCTTGTTTGCACTGCTGTAGTTTTAAATAAAGATGACTCTGAAACTACAGCTTATTGTCACTGCAATTCTTCGGTGTACATTTGTAATGGAAATTCTGTAATATCAAGACTGCCAGTACCCAATGGTTTCGTCGCAGCTCTTTTCCTCTTTTTCTTCCGCGAGTGATTTTGTACTGTGCAACTTTACAAAACCCAAGATTTTACAGGCACTGCTGTCTGCTGGTGCTTGTGGAGTGGGAGTTTACCCGTTGGTACTACATATGCCATACCCATACCTGATGTTGCAGGGTGGTCCGGGCTGAATTGGGCCAGTGGAGTGGGAGTGGGGCCCCAGGCCCATTAATATCGCTGTGCTTGCCCTATGTTGCAGAGGAAATGTTTGTTGACCACATTTTCACCGCCACTAGTGTCCAGAACTGTAGTAAAAAGAGAGATGGTCCGGTTAGGTTTGACAGCCAGGCGAGGTGACAGGTACGTACTCACAGGACCTGTTTATATTCCAAAATTTTGTAAAATTTTTCAAGATTCCCCGTCACAT
The DNA here is from genome assembly GCA_038087645.1 of Saccharum hybrid cultivar R570. Lineage (NCBI taxonomy): Eukaryota > Viridiplantae > Streptophyta > Magnoliopsida > Poales > Poaceae > Saccharum > Saccharum hybrid cultivar. The sequence continues at coordinate 5,382,512 of JAQSUU010000493.1, read as the reverse complement.
CGGATCTTTGACGCATGCATGAAGCATTAAATATAAATAAAAAATAAAACTAATTACATAGTTTAGATAAAATTTACGAGACAAATCTTTTAAGCCTAATTATACCATGATTGGACACTAATTACCAAATAGTAACGAAAGTACTACAATATCATTTTCCAAAAAATTTCACGAACTAAACGAGTGTGGTAGTAGCATGCTACTTGCACGTGCCTGTGATTCAGTTGTTCAGCGCAGGCTTCAAGTTTTCAACTCCACTGTCTGTTGTTTTTAACCTGTTGGCTTCTCCCAGAATCAGTCAGCCGTTCAGCAGTATTTTTCTCTCGCAACAAATCAGCATTAGCATCAGCATCAGCCGTTCAGCAGTGCTTTTACAGCCAGCCGAACAGGGTGGTTCAGCTAATTAAGAAGGAACAAGTCACCCTGTTAGCAGTTACCATCACAAAATAACTTTAGCAGATCATGTTCCTCCTTAATTAGCCCTGGTGTGTTTATTATCAACTGATGAACCACAGGTAATCTTAGCACATCATGTTCCTCCTTTAATTAGCCCTTGTGTGTTTATCAGCAGATGAAACCGTTGTCCTATATGTGTTTGGCTGTTTATTTAATAGAGTAGTATAGCAGAAGCAGCAGCATCGATCATCTGGAACCTTGACCATTTCAGTTTTAGAATTCTTATAGTGGTCGGTTTGGATAATTTTGCTGTTTAATTTCTTAATGCATATCACAGTTGGGCGCATGACTAAAAATGGACTACTAATATGATAAGGCGAAACTCTTAAATTAAGGTTTCATCTATGTGCAAATGTATTCTTGACAGCGATACACCATTATTATCTGAGGTCTCGTTTAGCATAGCACCACCTTCTTATTACAGTGTCTATAAGTTGAAGCTGGTAAAATAAAAAAAATAGTAGTTTCGCTGACTTCTATTTTATTTTGAGAAAAGATAAAATTGGTCGTTTCAGTACACGGCCGGCGAGAGTCCCACCGGTCATCAAGCAAGGCAGGCCTACGTTACTAGTAGTAGCTTGGCTCTGTGTCTACGATGACACATTAAAATGTCATGTTCGATGATGCAAGTACTACTAGCTGCAGGCTCCAGCGTGAATGTCTGCATCCGCCTCATGCCTTCTGCTTGGATCGCCGTCCGTAACAACAAAACACCTGCACTGTTTTTTTCTCACCGATGACTGATGGCATTGCCCGGTTGCCCCCATCAACAGTTTGTTCAATCCGGCCGCCGGCTACAATGTGCCGACGCTCAGATCTGCAAGCTAAGGTTTGCTCACTCAACTAGTCGTCTCTAGCTCAGCAGCAGTGGCGGAGCTAGGAATTCACGGCTGGGTATTCCGCGTACATAAAATGTTCGACACAAATGTGCATTGGTAACAAAGAAAGTACAAGGTCTGAGCATAGTGGCATAGTGCCATTGTCTCTATTAATTAAGAAAAAAATTACAAAACAGCAAAGGCTCAAAGCTACTACCATGTAACTCTACGATACCCCTTTTGGAATTCATTAATGATATCATCATCTTTGACTTGACTGAAGAATTCTCTCTCAATAAATATGACCAAGCAATTATTCAAATATTCATCACCCATTCTATTCCTTTGCTTATTCTTCACATAATTCATTGTGGAAAACACTCTTTCGACACTAGCAGTGGCTACGGGAAGAATCAGCACCAACTTAAGAAGCTTGTAGACAACATAATATTGCTCAGCTCTGGTTGTGCTAACAAGTGTGACTGAAAGCTCACATAGGTTCTTCAAATTTTTAAACCTTTCATCTATACGCACATGAGAAATGTACATATTGAGCTGATATGGAAGTTTAGTCAATTCATCAGTTGTGAAATCCTTAGGATAAAACTTTGTAGCAAGCCTAACCAACTTCTCTTGATCATAAGCAGCAAATAAATTAAGTGGACTGAAAGCTGCCATGCAAGAAAGCAGTTCTGTGTTTACCTCATCAAATCTGTCATTCAGCTCTCGTAGTTGCCTATCAATGATGCTCACAAACATATCAACATGGTAGCGATGATAATTCATTGCGCCATTATAGAACCCTCTTTTAGGTCTCCCAACTGGATAATAAGGACCCTTCATGTCAGCAACTTTGATCCTATGCTTTATACAGAAAGAAGTCACTTTTTCAAGAAAACTAGTCCAACCACCATCTTCCCGCAAGCACTGCAAATGAAACTTTATAAGATCAACAAGCTCCATAGCATTGACAATATCTTGATCTTTCTTTTGCAAAGCTCTGTTCAAGTCCTCAGTATAACCAAATATTTCTTGCATCAAGTGTGCCATGAATACAAACTCAAATGACCGAAATGATGTCAACATAGTCATAGCTGATTGGGCCTCCGCTGTAGTATACTCTTTTCCAATCTTGGTCAGTACACGCCTTATTGCAGGATACATAGAGATAACATGCATCACAGTTTTGTAGTGAGAGCCCCAACGAGTATCACATGGCCTCCCCAAACCCATTTCTTGATTCAAACCCCTCCCAGTTGCCACTTCCTCTAAGTCTAATGCATCAATTAGTTCCTCAGCTTGAGCTATTCTAAGCATTCTCATCTTTTTACATGAATTTCCAAGAACATTTAACAAGATAGTCAGCTGTCAAAAAACCAATTGCAATCCCCACTCTCCTTAGCAACAACGACAAGAGTTAATTGTAGCTGATGAGCAAAGCAATGAACATAATAAGCATATGGAGATTCATCCATAATTAATTTTTTCAGCCCATTAGCATTACCTTTCATATTGCTAGCTCCATCGTATCCTTGCCCACGAACCATTGCAAAGCTCAAATTGTACTTCATAAGCATATGCTCTATTGCAGCTTTAAGTGTCTTAGCACTAGTATCTTCAACATGGGCAATTCCAAGAAATCTGACAACGGCCCGTCCTTTCTTATCAACATAACGCAAGCAAACAGCTAGCTGTTCATTCTGGTACACATCAGCAGACTCGTCAGCAAGTATTGCAAAATGTGAGCCATCAAGTTCCTCCATGACTAGCTTAGTAGTTTGTTGGGCACAACATTTGATGAGCTCATGTTGTATTTCATGGCAGGTCATCTTGTAGTTTTGTGGAGCATTCTTTAGAACTACCTTGTCAACCTCTTCAAAATTTCCTGCCAGCCAGTTCAAAAGCTCAAGGAAATTTCCTCTGTTGAGTGACTCTTCACTTTCATCATGCCCTCTAAATGCCAAGCCTTGGCGCAATAGAAACCTCAAGCACTTGAGTGTCCATGTCAAGCGGAGCTTATATAGTGCTTTGTGTTGTGTGGTGTTTGAAGCAATAGATTCTCGAATTGACGTGCTAGGTGTAGTAAACCTATCATATTTTTCTTGAGCTTCAGCATGAGCACTACTGATAGATCCCATGTGTGTTTTCAATCTTGATTTTTGGTTCCAATTTCTCCACCCACCATTCACAAATTTATCTCCACCAGGGCATTTTGTTCTATCCTTAAACAAATAGCAGACCAAGCAGAAAACTGCATCTTTTTCTACACTGTACTCAAGCCAAGGATATTCCTTAAACCAAATAGAGCAAAAGCGACGTGGATGACCACTTATATATCTAGTTGGAAAATCATGATTCTTAGGTTGACATGGCCCCAACTCAATGTACCTCCTTCTAACTCTATCCTGGTCATTAACATCATACCTTGAGATGGGTATCCGCTTCCCAGGATCATGCTCAAGTGCCTCCAAATCTGCTCCGATCTCATCCTCTCCATCAATTGCATAATCTTCTACAATTGGAGTTGGGGAAACTCTGTCAATGTCCGGTTGGGGAGCTCGAGCTTCATCATTTGCTTCACCATCATCTTGTGCTTCCACAATTGCTAGCTGCAGATTGCTTTCAACAGGGGAGAGGCTATCAACCTCAACAGGAGGATTCGGCGTGGATGTGGAAGATGTTTTCTTTGCCTTTGCAGCTTTGTCCCACAATGCAAATATGTTACTGCTAGCACCCTTCTTCAAGTTCTTCTTCATCTATTTTACAAGAATCCAATTGAAAAAAAAAATCAAAAAACGAAATCACTCTAAATGTATCCGACTTGAACGGCGGGCTACTCACCTTCCCTCACGCAGCAAGCCGGAGCCGAAGCCGAACCGTGGTCGTCGCGCCGTCGCGGGCTACCGGAGCACCGGGCTCGCCGTCGCCGCCGTTCGCCGCTCGCCGGGACGCTAGGGTTGGGCGCCGCCGCCAGGAACACGAGGTATCGTCGTATCGAGGATTTGTTGGCTTGTTGCCAGTCGATGCGAATATGTGATGCGATGACTTGGGAGAGCCAACAGCCAGGGAAAATGCGATGGTGGGCTGAAAATTGCTCTTTCTATTGGGCTTTTGGGCCAGATTTGGAACATGAAGAAATACGTATACTTAATACATATATGTATTTGTGTTTGCTTGTAAAATCTTGGGTCTTCCATGGAATACAGGGGAAGACACCTAGCGCCGCCCATGCTCAGCAGTGAGCACAAACAACTTGTTGGCAACAGTGTGTGAGGACGAGGCCAGCACAAAACCCACTGCATGCACATACGTATCTGCATTGCACTGTGTTTCCAATCGGAATCGGAAACCCAAAGAAAGAAACAAGTGCATGCTGCTGCTGCTGCGTGCACGAAAGGCCGCGTGTGCTGTTTTCCCTTTCCCCGTCAGGTGTCTCCATTCCATTCACTCGCAGACACATCACTCTCACACTCACTGCACCGGATTCCCCCTTTTCTCCCGTGCCCCGCCTTTTCCTGTTGCCCTAAAATTCGGCAAATGGGAACAGACCTCCACCACCAACATCAACATTTTCAGAACTCGACGTGCAAGCCATCCGCTGAATGATGTTTCATGAAATGAAATGTATCCTAAAATTACCCCCAAGTCTTTGTATTATCTAACGCGATCTAGCCATCTACTCTCTCTGTCAAAAAAAAAAGTCATTCTGGTTTCCAAAAAGACAACAACTTTTAACTTTGACCAAATATATTTAATAAAATATTAATATTTATGGTACGTAATTAGTATCATTAGGTAGATCGTTGAATATACTTTCGTAATAAACTTATTTATAGATATAAATGTTGCATGTATTTTTTACAAATCTAGTTAAGTTGAGAAAGTTTGACCAACACGATTTCCATAGCGACTCTATTTTTAAGACGGAGGGAGTAGACCAGCATCGTCCACCATGGCCAAAACTCCCTCCACTATATTGCCTGCCCATGTCTTTCTTCCATCTTCAGCCTCTTCGCCTCCTCTCTCTCTCTGCTCCCCTAGTACCATTCATGAATGTTTTGATGACGCGAACTGATTGTAACTCAGGGGGTTAGGTATCTGTAACCTATCCATCTATGTTGACTTTGATACGGATACTCACATTTTTCTAAATTTAACGTCGATATTCTTTCAGTGACAGGCATGTCCATCAATAGCGAGACACATGTGGTGCTCATAGTGTGTGTGTTCATAAGTACCAGGTACGCTCATGTATGTGAGCATGTGCTTCTATAATGAGGTAAAAAAAAAGAATTTTTTATGACTGCATTGCATCTATGATGGCTTCTGAGGTCTATTCTTCCAGATTCGTAAGTGTCTGACCAAGGGGAAATAGTTTGGGGGGGGGGGGGGGGGGGGGGGGGGGGGGGGGGGGGGGGGGGGGGGGGGTGGGGGCGGGAATTTCTATAACTTGGTTTTTGTGGTGAAGTATTGTAAGCCTTCTTGGAGTGCTTCCCTATTCTTCACTGATTACTATATCCCTAGCTAGCATCGAGTGGTTATTGCCCTCTTGAAGGTTTGTGGCCCTGTTTTGTTTCGCTGAAATTTGGCTTATACTGATGCTTATGCTAATATATTATGAGAGAAAAACACGGTTGGTTCGTTGAAAAGTACTGCTGAAGTAATGCAGCAGAACAGACCCAACGAGGGCATTTTGTAGGCATATCTTTTCCTTTCTGCCTTCTTAGTGCAATCTTCAAGCACCAACCAGTTGTAAATAATCGAAGGAAGAAGATGACCAAAAATATCTTCGTGTAGTTTTACTTTTTAGATGTTGTTTGTGCTAAGTAGTACTCCTTTTGTGTGTTAGCTATTGTTTCTCTTGATAAACATCACATATGAGTCGCTCTTAGTATCTTTCTAAAAAATGATGGTTTCAACGTCAAAGACGGTTTCCATAAACAACTTAATAGTACATATCACAAAATACTTGCCAGACATAGTAAAACAGTACTTCCATGAAACCAGATTTTAATACAAACATACTTTGTTTTTTACTAAACAGGTGAAAACCAGACATGGAAAGTAGTTCAAAAATACACTTTTGTAACTTGAAAATTTTTGAAACTTGACACATGTAGTCCATCCATACATAACCCACACCAAAAAGTTGAGATGCAAAATTATTTTTGAAAAAATCATTTGAAAATAACAAAATTCATGTGCAAGAATACTAGAAGACAAAATCCAGAATTTGTCTTGTTGCAATGCACATACAAGTGAATTTTGTGATTTTTGCATAAATTTTCCAAAAATAAGTCTACATCCCAACTTTTGCATGTGGGTAGGCATATAGGAGTAGATGCACTATACGTTTTCAAACTACAAAAGTATTTTTTTAAACTAGTTTCCAGGTTTCCATTTGTAGATGGTTTTCACCCTACATTTTTAAAACGGTTGACTTTAGACAATCACGAGACATCACTCGTTTGTAACCTGAGCCAGCATTCTCAAGATGTTCTTGCATTCTTTACTGCCTTACCTAGTAACATATTTTTCTATTTGCCTTTGTACCAAAGCTTGCAAGATTAGAGGTGCACTCATCTTGCAATGTTGCAGCGTACACTCATGAGGTCAAAAAAAAAATCATATAGCGTTGCTCGAACACTTTCGGATCTTGTGTACCCTTTTCTATTGGTTGCGAATCAAAGCAGATTTCACCCATGAGCTTTAGAATCAGTAGTTCAGAACAAGCAGTTCTGTTAAAGGAAATCTAAATCAAACATACCGCCTTCGGTATCTTAGATTCGACCAACTTTATAGAAAAAGACAACATGCAAGGGACCAAATAAGTATATTCTAAAAACACATTTCATTATGTATCTAATAATACCAATTTGATGTCATAAATTTTAGTACTCTTTTCTATGAAGTTAGTCAAACTTAAAATAGTTTGAGTTATGAAACTCTAAAAGCTAATTTAATTTGGAACACAAAGAGTAATAAGAACCAAGCAAAATATAAACCATGGAGCAAGATTAATAAATGACTGATAATTACTTTTCCATTTCTTTGTCTACTACCTCCTGCTGTTTTCTACTACAAGGGTGAAAAGAAGAGCAAAAGGTGGATGCACAGACCCAAGGACAAGGAGTACTGGATGCAAACATGACAAGAGTATGGGCAAAATAGTACATCCACATATGAGGGGGGTCTCTGCTGAATTGCTCATGGAGGTGAAGGTGATTCTCTGCACCCGTGAGTGCTCTGGTCCCAGCAGTACCCCGTCTCGTTTCATCACTTTTCCTTGTGCAGCTGCAGCAGCAACACCATGTCTGTCTGGCCTGGCTTTTGTCCACTCCCTACCTCTCCCCTCTGTTTCCTTTGGATGTCTGTATGCAGCCATGTCACTTCACTACAACTGGCTGCCAGGACTAGTTGTCTAGTTACTAGTACTACACCATCTACGGTTTAATTACCTGTATCAAACTGAGATCCATACTAGCATTCGAGATGGACCAGTAATTTGATCTTGTTCTTGAATCTTGATACCGGCAGGAGCTACTTAACGACTACTATTATTTATATAGGATATAGGACTACTATCATATCATATACTTAGGCCTAGAGCTAAAACAACCTAGACTTGTCTTTTTTTTGTTGCTGTTGTCCAGTATTTGTTAATTAAAAGCTTTCTACTCTTCCCTCCACTTGATGTGGTCATTGATAGTCCCTGCAGGTAACAACATAAATAAACAATGACACAACGATCAGGTGGGGAGGCTAATTTTATATGCATCATGATTAAGCAGCTGATTGGTACTTACTCCCAGATTAGAGGAAAGGAGACCCCTTTTGCTCTGTATTCACAGCCCAATGGCTTCATGCCCAGGCGAAAACCTGAAGAAAAACAGTTTCTTACTATCTACTACAAACAACTGTGGCCCTGTTCATTTGGCTTATAATCCGTCTTATTCAACTTGTTTTTTTCAACCGGAACAGTATTTTTCTCTCACAAAAAATCAGCCAACAGTGTTTTTCAGCCGGCTTATAATTTCAGGCTTATAATTTCAGCCGAACGGGGCCATGTGCTATTATAAAAAGAAACTGTAAACAGCTGTGCTGCTACCAACAATACATACATCCTACTGTAAACAGCAATGGAGAGAAGTGGCTGAATTTCTACCTGGGCGCCTGAAAGAAGCAGGAGTTGTATGGGGGCAGCTCAATGGTGGATGCAGGTGGGAAGAGAGATGAAGCCACATGGTGAGGGCTGCCATTGCTGATGTTCTCATTTTGAGCTGTTGGAGCCGTATCAGTGGAGGCCTTGGTGGGGGATGCAAAGGGGCTGTCAGGCAAAATGTGCTCCACCACGCCACTGCAATCCAAGCAAAACAAGGAACATATCAATCCTGGAAAGATCAAGACCAAACCCGAAAGAAAGGGAACAAGTTGCACCAAGATACAGCTTAACAATAGCCATTAGCTGCGGCAGTCACTTGTTTCTTTTCTCCTTTCCCCTACCTTTGCCATTGCATTCCTTTTCCCCCTTTTTGTTGGTTCAATCAAGATTCAAAACTACCAATGAACGATCAGCACAGCCTATGTACCAAACCGACTCTTATACAATTGCTTATCGAGGCAAATTAGGTCTAGGCCGGACGATAACAATAGCATATTGACAACAAACTTGCTGGATTTGCCATCTGATCGTCACACATCTTTGCCAAACTTATAAACCAATTAACTAACCATGCAGGTGCTGCAACAAATTTGTTCGGCAGGACATTTTTTTATGTCAAGATGCCCAACATTGTTTCTATGAAAACCAGCAAAACATGCCCAAAGAAAGAAAGGGAAAGTAATGCAGTCTGCTTTGTTTCTCTATTCTGCCTTTCCTCCCATGCCTTTCCCCTTAAAGAAATTTTAAATCCTAGCCTGTGACCTCAGTGCCCATTTGGTAGATATTAATAAATCCTCCACAACAACAATCTTACCTTTCTTGGAATCCACAAGCAACAATGGGCGTAACCGTGACAGGACCAGATTCCGTCTTCTCCTCTTCCCCAGGGTTGACTGCCTGCTTGGGACCGCCACCCCCATCCCCATCCCCTTCTCCCTGCTGCTCCTCGTGCTCGCCTCCTGCATCGGCTGCAGACACAGCAGCTGCTGCTGCAGGCGCATCCATTGCAAGGCTGTTACTGTTCATCGTCTTGGTAGGAGTATCTGCTACAGGGATTGCTACAGTCACAAACCGGCCTCGTTTAGTTCCAAAATATTTCGCGAAAAAACAGTAGATTTTCCGTCACGAATCTTTAGACACGTGAATAGATTATTAAATATAGATAAAAAATAAAACAAATTACACAGTTTAAATGAACGAGACGAATCTTTTGAGTCTAATTAAGCCATGATTGGACACTAATTACTAAATAACAGCGAAAATCGCAAAATATTTCAGGAACTAGGATTCGATTGGGATGTCACAACCTCTGAACAATGGATTCAATTCCATTCAAAGGTCAAGAAATTTGTCAGGGTCAAGAAGCGGACCTTGGATGCTGACATCCTCCAGCTGGACGGCATTGCCATTGCCTTTGCCGCCCTCGCCTTGCCCCATGGCGGTCATGGCGGGGGAGGAGCCGAGGTGGTGACCCCTGCTCTTGAGGTCGAGGAGGTGCAGCCCCATGAAGCGGCGCCCCTCCAGCTCGATGGCCTGCTGCAGCTCGGCCGCCTGCTGCTGCTCCTCGAGCTTTCTCCTCAGGAACGCCTCGTGGTTGGCAACGTTCCCGTACATCATCCTTGGTCCTGGCAGTTGCCAAACAAACATGTCAATCTCCATCTGCAACAGAAGAAATGCTGCAAGAAAAGAAAATGGAATGCGTGCATGCAAATGCAATGCAGAGATTGCAGCCGTTACTACTCACCAATCTGCGGCTGCTGCAGGTCGAAGGGGTCTCTGGAATCCAGCAATCCGGTGGGCGACGTGCACCCGGCGAAGTCGCCGTGGTGCGGGTGCTGCAGCTTCCTGCGCAACAAGAAAGATGACGCTTCCGTTACTACGAACAGAAACTGTCAAAACGAGCAATGTGCAATGCATGAGGGTCGAGGCCGGAGGATGAGAAGGAGACGACGGACCTGAACCTGTCGGGGACCTTGCCCTTCTCCTTGTAGGGCTTGACGAGGACGCGCGCGTCGCACACGAAGTGCGGGTTGCCCTTGGCCAGGATGATCTTCACCGTCTCGGCGTAGACGAAGGTGACGAAGCCGAACATGCGCTTCTGCTGGTACGGGATGCGCACGTCCTGCACCGGCCCGTACATGCTGCCAAACAGACGACGGGGCGCGTCGCCATCGATGGATCAATCAGCCGAGTTGCTTTCTTTCGTTCGCTCATTATTGGACTGGAATGGACTGGACTACTAGGCGAGAGAGTTCTGGGAGGCAACAAGAGAGGCAGTAGTCGAAACAAAACAGGAACCCCCAATAATGGCGGCGTGCCCGGTACCTGAAGTAGTTGGAGACGTCCTCCTCGCTGAAGGTGGAGTCGGCCGGGAAGGTGAGGTAGATCTGCCGCGCGGCGGGGCTGGACATGAGCTCGCCGCGGTCCATCCGGGGCGACCGCACCGGGAACCTGCCGTGCATGTCCTCGCCGCCCTGGAGCAGCATGGCCGCCGCAGCCGCCGCCCTGAAGCAGCGAGCGAGATCACTTGCCAGATTAGCAAGGCCGGCCGGCACAAGAGACTGGAACAAAAATGCAAACTTTGGTGGTGACGAGGCAGAACTAAAAATGGCACCTTTGGGGCTCGCTCTGCTGCTGCTGCTGCTGCTGGTGGAGCAGGAAGTTGAGGTTGACGCCTTTGGGCGGCGACGGCGAGAAGGGGAACGCGGACGCCATGAGCTGCTGCTGGGAGCGCGCGGCGGCGAGGGCTTTGGCGCGCATGACGACCATCTCCCGCTCCGTGGCGGCGTCGTCCTCCTCGGGCAGGCCGTGGAGGAAGCGGCAGGAGGAGCCGTTCTTGCAGAACCCGCGCGCGAAGTACATGCAGGGCCTCCACGCGCCGGCGCCGCCGGCAGCGGCGGCGGCGACCTCGGTGTCGCTGAGCGAGAAGCTGCGGCGGTGGCCGGTGGCGCCGGCCGGGGACCAGCAGTCGTAGTCGTCGGGGAAGAACGCGTCGGCGGGGGCGGCCGCGCCGTCGTAGTCGTACCCGAGCGCGTGGTCGGCGGCGGCGGCGAAGGGGTTGTGGTGGTCGGTGGCGGCGGCGGGGCTCGGGAGGGACCCCCAGGGCGAGGAGGCGGGCTGGTGGAGCGGGCCGAGCACGGGCGACGGCGGGGAGGCCGGCTTGGCGGCGAGGTCGGCGCGCGCGGCGGCGACGAAGGCGTGGAGGAGGTGGTCGGGGCCGAAGGCGAGGCGGATGAGCTCCTTGTCGCTGTTGTCCTGGATGAGCAGCAGGCCCATGACCTTGGACGCGTTGTCCGGGTCCAGCGCCCGCACCCGGTCGAACACCGCCTTGGTGGCCTCCCAGGCGTCCATGGCGTCGCGGCGGGGAGCGGGGGCGGGCAGGGCGCGTCCGGACTCCGGCCCCCTTCTTATCAGGGGTGGTGTGGTGGCCCTCCCTGGTGGTGGTTTCCTTCTCCCTTCTTGAAAGCACGGGGAGGAGAGGAGGGGAGAGGGAGGGGAAGGCTGCCAGAAGGGAAGGTGAAAAGGGGGCGAGGAGAGGAGCGGGGTGTGGGGGCACGGTTGGAGTAAAAAGCAGAGTGTGGTGAATTAAATAGGGTGCTTGGGTTGGACACCAAAAACCGGGCCGTTCCGGTTCCCTCCATCAATGTTTTGGGGAAATTTCGGTGGGGGATTTGAATTCGGCGGTTGTTTTGGCTTTCCTTGCGTGCAAAGGAGTCAACAACCAAGAGTGATACTAGTACTTTCTCATTTAAATTTTGAAAGCACGGAGTGGAGAGTGATCGAGAAGTTCGAGTTTTGGTGCTAGCAAGCTTGCGGATGGGGTTGTTTGGTTGGAGCATCGATTCCCGGGTAACTTAACCAGATATCTATATCTCAATTCTAGGCCTTTAAAATCCAGTTCTTTGGTTATTGTTCGGACCAGTTTTTGTCAAACTAAAATAGTTTTTGAGGTGTTTGAAATTAGAGGCGCAGTGTTTCCATTCTTCTGAATTTGGTAATCATAATTACCTAGCGTTACCCATGTTAGGCGTATACGGCTTGGCTATGAGCAATATACAACACTTGTGTACATTACTATTCGTCATTGGCGTGTATCAACAGTACAATAATTAGACAGTTGGGGGACTAGGATACGAGGCAGGAAAAACATAGGTGCTTTTATTTTGTTGAATTTAGGTTGACTGGCATTTGCCTTGGCATAATATACGACTTGGCTCCGAATAATCTACAACTCTTGTGTGTATTGTTGTTCATTGGTATATATGACCAGGATTGAGTAGCTTATAGCATTTATTTTGCAGGTATAAGTGGTATCCCGATGAACAATGCAATAATTAGATAGTTGCCGAATTGAGATACGAGGTAGGAAAAATATAGCTGGTTTTAGTTTGTTGAGTTTAGGTTGAGTGACTTGTGTGCGTTGCTGTTCTTTGGTGTATACGGTCTAGATTGAGTAGCTTGTAGCCTTTTTCCGTGACCAATGCAATAATTAGATAGTTGGTGAACTATGATCTGAGATAGGAAAAACATAGGACTCGGTGCCCTAGCTCATTGGTTCAGGCTCCACAAAACGCCTTAACTTGGTGTAGGTACAAGGAGGAGGATGGTCGAGGGGCCGGCGTCGGAGCTCGGGGGTGGGGCGCGGACGACAGCGTCAATGCGAACGACGACGAGGCTCAGGGTGGCGTGTAGGCGCTGAAGCTTGGGGTGGGGCGAGGGTGGCAACATCGGGACGGACATCGTGTAGTGTAGGGCTTCGGGGCAGGGCACGGACACAGAGCTCGGTAAGGCGCTAATGACGGCATCAGGGGTGGATGATGACAGAGGGGGTGGATGTGGTTTTCGCCCAAGCGAATAATTGGATAAGGATTGAGGAAAGATAGGGGGAGAATAAATAAATAGAATAAGAGGGAAAAAATAAAGGGAAAATAGAAATGGGCATTATAGCCATTTCATTTTTTATTGTTTAACCAATAAAGCTACTCGTGGATCCCAAGCTAAAAAAAATTGCACCACCAATAAAGTAGAGTTGTGCCAAACAACTCCTAAAATCTGCTCTAGAACCTGTTTTGTCCGAACGTGGTACAAATTTTTTCTACTCTCTCCATTCTAAATTGTAAATCATTTTTTCTTTTCTAGATTCTTAAGTTGTACTACCTTCGTCTCAAAAAATACAATTCTAGCACAGTATCACGTTTTACTACCTTAAATTTAACCAATTGTAGATAAAAAATATACATGTTTATGATACCAAATAAATACTATCAGATTAATTACGAAACGTATTTTCATAATAAATTAATTTAAAGCCATAAATGTGAATACTCATGAGCCACTTTTCGTGGCACGGAACCTATAGTTGCTTTTTTTTCAGGACTGAGGTAGTACTATGTAGACATAGGGTATATCCATATGTATAGGAAAAAAGTTATGTATCTAATAAAAAATGCTAAAACTACTAATAATTTAGAATGGAGGGGTATTAGATTCTTAGAATCCGCTTGGATCCAAAGGTGACCTCAGGCCATGTTTAGATTGAAAAAAATTTCAACATAATAAATAGTACCACTTTCGTCTTATTTGGCAAATATTGTCCGATCGTGGACCAACTAGTCTCAAAAGATTCATCTCGTGATTTCCAACTAAACTGTGTAATTAGTTATTTTTTACCTACATTTAATACTCTATGCAAGCGGCTAAAAATTGATGTGATAGAAAGAAAGTGAAAAAACTTGGAATTTTGAGGGAAACTAAACAAGGCCTCAGTTCACGCGACTATTAAACTGAATGGAAGTAAAAGTGGCAAAAATAAATGGGCCCGGGGATAACTAAAGGTAGATCGACGAGGATTGATCAACCACTGTGAAGCCACTGCTCCGAGTCCGATGCATGCATGTTTCTCTTCTCCGTTCTCCCTCCCCTGTAGTTCACTGCCTTTGTGCGAAAGCAAGCATGCATTGCCAACATCTTTCCTCGTTCTACGGTCCACACTACACTGCTGGTAGTGTGGTACCACAGCAGCAATTGCTTTGCTATGGTGTAGAGTACTCTAGTAGTAGTACGTACTGCCTCTTATCATGAAAACTCAAGTGCCAATGTGCTATGCCAACACGTCGTCGTCGTAGGAGTACTAGTAGTATACCATGGCCGGCATTGAGAGTTCTTCCTCCCTTTCTCCCCGGCCGGCAGCTCATCTCCAAGACTTGAACTGTACTGTATTATTAGTACATGCTCCGCAAGATCTTTGCCGGTAGTAAACACGCACGACTTCCATTAGTGCCACTAACAATCAGTGACAAACGAAATGGAGCAGCAAGCAAACCGAGGCAAGGCAAAGGAGATGGTACGTAGCGGCAGGCAGGTGAAGCTGTGCTTTCTTTCGGTTTCAGCCCCGGCCGGGCTGGCTCGCAAAGAGACGAAGGCCTTGTTTAGATGACATCAAAATTCCAAGTTTTTTCACTCTCTCTCCATCACATCAATTTTTAGCCGCTTGCATGGAGTATTAAATGTAGGTAAAAAAAATAACTAATTACACAGTTTAGTTGAAAATCACGAGATGAATCTTTTGAGCCTAGTTGGTCCACGATTGGACAATATTTGTCAAATAAGACGAAAGTGGTACTATTCATCGGGTTGAAATTTTTTCAGCATCTAAACGAGGCCGAAGTCGCCTTGTCCTCAGCTTGGACCGTCTCATGAGGTCATGCCTCGATCGCCTCCACGTTCTTGGCCTGCTCCGTTTGCTTTGCCTGCTCAGGCACGCACAGTCATATGCACGCAGCAGCACGTCGACGATGCACAGTAGTGACAGACAGGGCTGATGAGCTCACACGAAACGGCACTCGTGTGCGTCACCGCACAGCTAGCCATCACCTTAGCTTTTTGACTGTGCGTGTGTGTGTGTGTGGATCGGCTCCAAATCGCAACCAGCAGCGACTCCGGCCATCCGTTCCTACGTACACGCATTGCGTCCGTGCATCGCGTCCAACTGCATGCAGGTGAGGGAGAAAGACTGAAAGAGAGAGACGGAGGAGACAAGAGACCAGGGAATTTCACGTTCTCAACAAAAAAAAACACAGAAACATAGGGAAAATTTATTTTCACCGGGAAAACGTAAAAATATATAGGTTTGGACTAATTAAGCTTAAAAGATTCGTCTCGTTATTTCCCCAAAAACTGTGTAATTAGTTTTTTTCGTTTATGTTTAGTACTTCATACATTATCTAAACATTCAATGTGATGAGTGAAGGCAAAAAAATTTTGGAAACTAAACTAAGCCATAGCTCTGGAGGTCGAGGGATGGAGATAGGCTGTGTTCAGTTCCTGAAAAGGGGGAAAAAGTATGGTAGCACGTTTTGGTTTTATTTGGCAAATAGTGTCCAACCGTCGACTAATTAGGTTCAAAACGTTCGTCTCGCAAAGTATAACCAAGCTGTACAATTAGTTTTTGATTTCATCTACATTTAGTACTTCATGCATGTATCGTAAGTTTGATGTGATGGAGAATCTTTTTTTGTTTGTATAGTACTTTTTTTGAGGAACTAAACACAGCCCTAGAAGAGCCAGGGCGGTGTGCATGCAGCAGGCCTTGGGAGTTTCGACTCAAAAGCCGGACGAACAGGCTAGGCAAGCAAGCATTCATGCCGATGCAGCAGCGCCTTGCATTTTGCCTTGCCTTCCAGTTTGGTGTGAGCTTGGCTTGCATCAATGCTAGTACTAGCCTATTACCATGCTTGCCTCCTCTTCTTCTCCATGAATAACCCAATCCAAACCTCGATCGATCTCTCTGTGGATCCATATCCATGGATGGATCGGAGCACCGCCGCCGTACGTGTTGTGTTGCTCGCCATAATGCCATTGTGGTCCTGTGCATCATCCATCGTGGAGTACTAGGATGATTGTTATGGTATCGGCAAGTCCTGCCATGAGGTACCCTCCAACACTTCTTATGACCTTTGCACAAGCTGGGCCTGGTTTAGATCAAGGTTAAAGTAGAATTTTTTTCACTCTTTCTCCATCATATCGAATCTTTAGACACATGCATGGAGCACTAAATGTAGGTAAAAGAAATAACTAATTGCACAGTTTAGTTATAAATCACGAGACGAATCTTTTGAGCCTAGTTAGTCTATAATTTGACACTAATTGTCAAATACAAATGAAAGTGCTACAGTTAGAAAAATTCTAACTTTTTATCAACTAAACAAGGCCCTAGCGCACTGATACTGCCGTGTCTGCTGTTTTGTTCGCGCCTAGGCGTGCATGTACCAGCGTGGGGGCGCAACCGCGTGTCACGCCACAGTTTCTTTGTAACCATTGACGACGTACGTGACAAGTTTGAGTATAGTATATTACATGCATATACCATTTTCAGTACATTTTCTTCCAACATATGCTATTGCAAGATTTTATTGTGACTCATCTATTTTATTTGCACGATGGTTATTGAGCAACTAGCTGAAGTATACCCAGAGCTCGGCGTGACACCGGCCACGGATGCAATCTGAATATCTAATGCTGAGTTTGTAGACAGGGTGGTAGGAATGGGGAAAAAAAATGTGGTGATGGTCCTTATAGGCCAATCGTGGGCACCTACTATAGATTCACGATCTATGCACGTGAATCCAACACATAATAAGACCGTCTGTTGCTTAAATTTAGGAGGAATAGCTGGGAAAAAAAAACTACAAACTCTCTTCTGTGTTTGATACATGCACATTGACACTTGTTGCGAATCCACAATAGGTGCTCACGCTTGTTTCATGAGGACCGTTTCCATTGGATCTTTTTTATTATTTGGTAGCAACTGACGTGAGGCAGGACAGATTAGGCACCATTTCATGGTGTCATAGCACTAGAGGTCATTACTCTGAGTCAGTCATAACTAAGTAATAAAGATTTACATTAGAGTGGTCATATCCCACATTATTGTTATAGAAGCCATAGTTAGATTTTCATATATGTCACGCTCAATGTGAGTTTCTTTCTTATTTAATAGGGTATAACATTATCAGCTCTAATGACATGAGAAAATGTTAGTAATACAATATTTTGGTTAATTTCGCAAAATGGCACTATGTATTGTGTTGCCACAGGGAGAGAAGGAGATGAGGCTCGTCCATATCTACTCGCCACGCCATGCAGTGTGGTCGCCGCCATCATCACCGATGTGGTTGGGTCTGCTCGCCACAGGGAGAGGAGGATACGGGGCTCGTTCGGATCCACTCGTCACGGGGAGAGGAAGAGGTGTGTGTTCGCTACGAGGAGGTGGTGTCGGCCTTAGCAGAAAGAAAAGAGAAGTTGGAGGCACGATGGGACGAGGCTGAGAGAGGGAGGAGCGGATTAGGTTTTGTTAGATGGGCTTGGCCGGTTGGGTTTAGTTATAGCGTGTTTGGTTCTCTTCTCCTGGTAACCTACCTTGCATCTAGGATGCAGGCCGCTGGGAGCCAGGCTCACGCCATGCAAGCTTCAATGTTTGGCTGTGCGCAGCTGCAGAGCCATGAAACTAGGAGCTGCTGTTTGGTTGGGCAGATATCCGAGCTCTGGCACACCGCAACGAGTCACGAGCGGAGGCAGCACGCGCCCGCGTGAGCCAGGCTGCGGGGAAACGCGATTCATTTTTGTTTCCCCAGAGCCAGGCCGCGCGGGAGGAGTTTGCATGAGCCGAGCCTGTCCTGATGCGCGACGCAGGCATCCAAACATCTGTTAGCTGCATCCCAAGAGCCTGGCCCAAGCAAATACAGGCATCCAAACATTTGTTAGCTGCATCCCAAGAGACCTAACTTAGTTAATAGATTTTAGGAGACGGTACTTTGCTAGGTTGTCTCTTGAAACAAACTGTCGTCTCTAAAACCAGAATGATACTTTTTGAAAATAGAGACATATACTATTTATGACCACCTTCAATGTGTCTCCTGAAACATTTCAATAGTAGTAAATCACTAACGTAGCCGGAGCAAATTAGTGCGAAAGTACGCCTACTTTGTAGGTACATAGGTAGACTTATGTCATGGAGGTTGCGTATACGGTAAAATTTTAGTTATAGTCACTGTTTTTTCAATTTTTGAGGAGGTGGTTTTGCAGCGCCTAGCTTGTGAAATCAATTTGGCCCACCCGGTCGCCCGGATGTTTGGCCTCCACCCATCGTTTATTTGGGTCTACTTGCGCTCCCAACGCAAGTCGGTGTCGGTAGGCAGCAGGGCTGTGGGCTGAGCTCGCGCACGGAAACAGCTCGCATGGACGTGAACGTCGTCCATCACTGATCACTGTGGCATGCATCACGCTACCGGCAACGTACGTACGCAGGTGATGCGATGCGTGCCAAAACTCGGTTTCGCGGCGCGGCATGGAACATTGAACACTGCGTGCATTCAGAAATTAGGGCCTTGTTTACTTCTCGAATTTTCTCCCAAATTTCACTATGCAAAAAGAAGATTTTCCGTCACATCAAAATACCGACACATATATGAAGTATTAAATGTAGATGAAATTAAAAACTAATTACACAGTTTTGTTGTACTTTGCGAGACGAACATTTTGAACCAAATTAATCAATGTTTGAACAATTATTACCAAATAAAAACAAAATTGCTACAGTGTTGGGACACTGTTCATGCCCCGAATTCAAACCCGAATTCGGGCATCTAAACACGCTCTAGGGCCGGTTTAGTTGGCCTTCGGGCATCTAAACACGCTCTAGGGCCGGTTTAGTTGGCCAAAGAGGAAAAAAAAAGTTTGCGCAGTATTTGTCACATCGAATCTTTAGATGTATGCATGGAGTATTAAATGTAAGTAAAAAAATTAATTACACAGTTTGTCTATAAATATCGAAACAAATCTTTTAAGCCTAGTTAGTCTATAATTAAATAAATTTTGTCAAATAACAAAAAAAAAATATTACAGAAATTTATCTAAAATTTTTCATCATCTAAACAGACCGCATTAAAAAAGAGGAGCTCACAGTCATTCGTGTGTTGACTCTTTTGGAAGAAAGAGCTTTGAAAAGACGACAGGCATTCGTGCATGCAAACATATTGGGCCTACCGCCGCCGCACACTATTCTATAGCATGGCTATAGAATAGTGTATCAAATCCTAGGAGTACTCTCCCTAGTGTATCAAGTCCAGCCAAGGCCGTGAATGTCGCTTGCCTCTGTGCTGCTCATCATATGGTAGCGTTTACTGGATCATAGGGATTTTAAAAATCCAAATGAAGAAAATCTTAAAAATTCTAAAATCTCATCCAAATACTTTATAATTTTAGAGAGGATTCTAACGCACAGACGAATCAAAAAACATTAGAAATTATTTTTATCTATGAGCGTCTCCAATGATCTAGCTTAGAGCTAGCTCTAATTTTTAATCATTAAATAGTGGAAAAGACAAGAGACTAGCGTGGACTCAAAAGATAGTCTAGCACACTTCGCGATGCATTTCTCTCACAGCATAGTGTTCAGGACCGCTGCTCTCTACTATGGGTGTGTTTCTTGCTAGAGCCTGGCTAGAAAATTAAGCCTAGCTAGTGCAAGCATGCATACGGCAATACAAGAGCCATGTGGTTTGGCTATCTAAGATCTTGTTTGGTTTGTTGTACAGTTTTAGTAGAATTACCTTCTCTTTGTCAGGGCCATCCGCTGCTGCCTCGAGGAGCCGTTGCCGGAGGTAGCGCTCGCGGTTCGCGTGAAGGACGGTGTCGAGGACGACGGTTGGGGGCGTCGTCTCCCGAGGCTCAGGCGACGGGGACACCAACACCGCTGGTGGGGGAGGTGGTGTTGTTCTCCCCGCCGTAGCCTCATCTGCATCTGGCTCTGTGGAGGACCGCATCCGCATCTACCGCCACGGCTTGCGTTCGCGTGGAGGACCGCATCTGCATCTGCTGCCACGATCACGTTCGCGTGGAGGAAGTTGTCGAGGACGACGGTTGGGGCGTCATTTCTCGAGGCTCAGGCGACGGGAACAAGAGAGTGTCGTTGGTTGGGGAGGGGAGGTGACACGATTCTTCCCGGCACTACAGACGGCTTAGCCAAGCTTGGCTTCGAGAGAACGGCCACCCACCTCGTCTCCCCTAAGCCTGGCTAAAGAGCTCTGGATGCATTAGCTAAACCTGGTTAAGAGCCCTGGACAGGCAACCAAACATATCTTGGTTGTATCCAGCAAGCCTAGTTAGGGGCTAAGTCACCCAACCAAACATACCATATATTTATTACTAGCTTAGAGCTAGTGCTAGCTTATACCATTGGAGATGCCCTAAGGCTATTGTGAGTGGGAAGTTTTGTGACATTATTTCCAAGACTGTCAATGCCATATAAAATGAAATGAAACATACACTCTTGATGAAGAGTTCCATTTTATGGTTTCATAGACATTTAATTTCAGTTGGTATTTGTGTCGATAAAGTTTCATCCCCCATAAAACTCACTCTTCTCTCTCTTCTTAAAAAAATATTGCCACATCATCAACGGTGCTTATGTGACGGCTTATCAAATGCAAATAAAACTCTAATAAAACTCGCACTGAGATTGGTATAATAATTTACTCAAAGGTTTCATGATGTACATGAATAATTGGAGTATAATATACAAAACAACTTTACTCAATGTATAATTTCATTTTATTTCTTTTATGATCCCTCAATTACATCTAATTCTATAATTTACTTGAGAGTTTAAAACCGATCAAACGGGTTTAAAACCGAATGCAGCCAGAATCAGAGCTACACCAAACATGCATTTGTAGCATTCATAACTCGTCAGAGCTGGGGGCTGGAATCGATTTTTTACTCGTCAAATAGTGCAAAGAGCAAGAGGCCAGTATCGAGCCAAAAGACAGTCGCATGTTTCATGATGTCCCACTCTCACAACATGGTATGTTTGATGCTACCTCTCTTCTCCATGTTTAATAACTTAGAGCTAATGTTAGTTTTTATTGTTGGAGACGTGGTCCTCTAGTTAGTTTATGTGCACATACATGAAAAACATAAAATGAGTTGGAAACTAGAAAGAGACGTATAATCTGCTAGATTCTGGATAATAAAAATAAGAGGTGTTCCGACTTATGAGTACTGGTTCTAGTTCGTTGGATATACTATGATCCCTATAGGCGCACTAATTTAGATCATTATCCAACTTTTGGTCAAAGAATAATAAGTTTGAATTTTCGAGTTAAGTGAACATCACCTTCTAAAAGAAAAAGAGGAGAGTATTGCTAGCTCTCAACAAAGAAAATAAAAGAAAAGAAAAAGATCCTAATAATACACTTCTCTGTTTATAAAAGAATGCAATTCTTATTTTTTGAGGAGTCAAACAGTTTGAACTTTGACTAAATTTATATTAAAAAGTAATAAAATTTTTATATAAAATAAGTATCATTAGACTTAGTTATAGAATATATTTTCATAATAAATTTATTTAGAGACATAAATACTAATACTATTTACTATGAACTTGGTCAAACTTGAGTTAATTTTACCGCCGCGGATCTTATAATTGCATTTTTTTATGAACGGAGACGGTAGCTAGGAGTATGTCATTTTGTGGTACATCCACTCCCAATCATGGTTCATATAAGCACTAGCATGCACGCAGAAATGATTTGCATTGCCCACTCGTACACATATACAGGGAGGATCAAACTACGGAACCATGGCCTGGAACGATTTCTATTTGGATCGCTAGTCTAATTTATATAACCTTTAGTGAGCTGAAAGGATTCCTGGGTAGAATCCTGGCTAACCGAACAACCTAAAGCATCGCAAGCCATTCCCATTGTTTTCCATGTATGTAATGCTCTATGATATATAACCACAATTCTAGTGTGATGGCGATACAATGAACTCATACGCAAAGCTAAGATCCAACTTGCACAATTTACATACACAACAGTTATTTTGATACAATAGGAAAATTCAATAGCAAACGCTTTTGTATTCCGTATTGTAGTACTTTTAAAAAACATTTTTCATCCCTAAAGCAAGCTCCCTTTCCTCGGCCTCTCCAATCCCTACACCAGCTTGGTATCCTTAGATCGAGACGCATTGGCTTGATCACCGAGCCTTAAACACCTCTCGGACTACTACGTAAAATAGGCTCCTGACTCAGTTGAGTAGGATCTCCCTATTTTATGAGGATTTGGTTTCAACCCCGTTACAAGTACTAGTACAGTATTACATAGAACAATTGAAATAGTCTTTTTGTCCTGTTGATTCAGGGGGTGTTTAGATGCAAAAACTATTGGAATTTGGCTACTGTAGTATTTTTTGTTTATATTTAATAATTAGTGTCTAATCATGGACTAATTTGGCTCAAAAGATTCGTTTCGTGATTTACAACCAAACTGTGCAATTAATTATTTTTTTATCTATATTTAATGCTTCATGCATGTATTCAAAAATTCAAATGTGATAGGACAAAAAGTAAAAATTTAGAATTTTGAAGGCATCTAATCAAGCGTCACTCCGCGACGGTCTATGATTTGCTCGGCGCCACTGCCACCGGAGAAAACCTCGGGGCCGCCGAGTCAAGGGAGTGGAGGGGCGACCCAGTGTAAGACTTGGCCAACAGCTGTCGTGTTTTTTTTTTCAGACCCCTAACACGACTTTTTTTCCCACCGGTTTGGGCAAAATACAGGTGTAAAATTATTAGGTCCACAACTCATCCAAGCAAGAGTTTTTGAATCAGCGTATAAAATTTTCTAGGCATGTAATTTACATCGATTTTGAGCTTAAAACTAAGGTTCCAAACATGCCCTAAGTTTTTATCTTTAATATAGGGTGGTGTACGGTATACTCCCTCCGTTCATTTATCTCCATCATTTTAGCCTTCGGCGCAGTGACCAAGGAGCAGAACAAAACCACTCTGTTTGCATTTAATCATCGCGTGCTAAGCGCATACGAGGAGTCACAGGCTAGGAACAGCCAATGAGCAGCAAAGAGACAATAAATGTAGGCAGGTGGTAGCCAATGAGCAGCAAACGGACAATAAATACATGCAAGTTCCAAGCTAATATGAAGGAGATTTTTGAATAAAAAGGTTTTGCTTAGATGAAGGAGATAAATGAATGGAGGGAGTACTATAAGGCCAGTCTCAATAGAGGTTTCATGACCCAGTTTCCAACACATCCATATTTTGAAAACAGTGCAGAAGAGTTTTATGGGGATGAAACTCTCTCTCTTATCATCTCTCACTTCATTAATACGGTGCCACATCAGCACATTTAATGCCTATAACTCCACTAAGACTGACGAGTACGTACAACAATAGGCCTATCGCCCACCACGGAGGAGAGAGAGGGCTAGTTTGTCGCTGCTTGCGTTGATCGGCCCGCTTCCCCCCCTTCTTTGGCCGTTATTACGATTGCCCCTGCTGCGGTGTTGGTCCTCCGTGTACCCGTAACAAAGCTGCGGCAGCCTAGACTGTGGTGTAGGGCCCAGCCCAGCCCAGAGCTCTTTTATCGTGGGCCCGTGGGGACACGGGTACACGGCATGTCAGTCCGCCTCACATGCATGGTCGCCCGCCCGTCCCAGGCCCACACGATGATAGTTGATAGCACCGGTCCAACCCGAGCACCGCCACTAACGTCCGGGCCCCGCGCGCCCTATAGGCCCAGCTGTACGCGAGCGTCCTAGCCAGCCGGGGGACCCGTTCGTCCGTGCGCGTGTGCCTGGCGGTGCATCCCCCCGCCTCGGGCCTCGGTCACATGGAGGGCGGGCCCCACCCCGCGCTGCCGCGCACCAGCGTGCGCTCGCTGCACACACCCCCAGATTGACTGCGACTACTGCTGTGCGTGAAGGAGGCCAGAACGGATCGCAGTCGCTGACAGGCCGGCCTGCGTGGGGGCCAGGGGCGTGGCCCCGCAGAAAGGCGTGCAGGGTCCCGCCAGGGCGGGGGCCATCGGCATGTGGGGCCGCCACTAGAAGTCTACCGTTTGGGCCCCGCGTGGCAGTGGGCGGTGGCAGGTGGCTGGCTGGAACGGACAAGGACAGGAGGTGTTGGTTCCTCCTGTTGGGGAGCAGGAGCGGGAGGAGCAGGGCCCTGTTGAGTTCCTAGAAAATTTTGTAAAATTTTTCAGATTCTCCGTCACATCGAATCTTTGACACATGTATGAAGCATTAAATATAGATAAAAAATAAAACTAATTACACAGTTTAGACAAAATGGACGAGACGAATCTTTTAAGCCTAATTAGACCATGATTGGATAATATTTGTCAAATAACGAAAAAAGCTACAGTGCCGTTTTGCAAAAAAATTTGCATCTAAACGCAGCCCAGGTGCCTCCATGCAGAATCGCAGGGGCGAGAGCGAGCGCCTTTTCTTTTCGTTCCTTCGTGATAATTATAATAATGACTTTTGATTTTTTTTACAGTAAGCCTGTACTAGTAGAATATTCTGAGGGTGATGTTTTGGCACGCACGAGCACATGAACATGTGGGTTCTGGAACTTGTCAAGTGTATTGATAATATAAACTAAAAATTCTACGTAAACAGTTATCATGTCGTTGGCAGTTGGACACATGATCTATTCATCTTTAGTTACGTAGAACGGCCATTACATTTCAGGACACAATAGAGACGCCCATATGCAATTTGACGCACACACCAACCCTCATCTTATATTTGGTCCCAAACCCCAGCCCATTATGATCCACCGCACGCTAGCGGGTGCGATACATGGGTAGGACAACGTTAACTCAACGGCGGTGCTAACGACCGGACGTCCGCGCCTGCACTCATGGGCGGATTCAGGGGGGGCTGGGGGGGCTGCAGCCCCCCCCGCGGGCCGAAACTAGCAGGAGCAGGTCTTCAGACCTGGCCCAGCAGCCCCGTCGATCCACAAGCCACACAGGTCACAGCCCAACTCGAAGCCAGCTCGAAGGCCCTTACCAACCCTAGCCGATGCCCGATTCTGGAAGCCCGACGCTCGCCTCACCCCTCCGGCTCTCCCCGCTCGGCGCTCGGTCAGCTCGATCGCAGTCGCCGCCACTCGGCAGCCGCCCTCCGCCCCTCCCCGGCCAGGTCCGCTGCCTGCTTGCCTCCCGCACGCCCATGGCTGGCTTGCCTGATCTCCAGCGGTCGAATCCTGCAAGCAGCGGCCGGCCAGGTGACCAGGTCTCGATCGAGCGACAGCTAGCGCGGACGCACGGCCAGCCGGCCAGGTCTCCAGCGACGGCGCGGCAAGCCGGCAGGGCGGCAGTTAGCACGTAGAAGGTCAGCCGTGCTAATTCTAAGTACTTGCCTGGCTGCCTTAAATTTCCTCTGTTTTACTCTGTGTTTGATCCGAAAGCTAGCAGCAGTTAGCCCCCCTCGCGATCGGTTTCTGGATCCGCCACTGCCTGCACTCCGTGTCACACGCCCCATGTGGGGAAGCATGCCGTCCGAACGTCACCAACATC
The DNA here is from genome assembly GCA_038087645.1 of Saccharum hybrid cultivar R570. NCBI lineage: Eukaryota > Viridiplantae > Streptophyta > Magnoliopsida > Poales > Poaceae > Saccharum > Saccharum hybrid cultivar. The sequence continues at coordinate 5,356,689 of JAQSUU010000493.1, read as the reverse complement.
GAGAAGAGGGGGAGAGGGCGGCACTCACCTGTGCCTCTAGTTCTGAAGGACTCACGGTGTGCCCTAGTAGTGGCGTCATATCGGATGCTCAGTCGGCACTGGGAGGAGGAGGAGACATCAAGGCAAGGTATGAGAAGGTAAGGAGGAAGATGCAACACACGATCTACTTTTAAAAACATCTAGATGTAACACTTGCAATATAAGTCTGAACACAGATGAAACACTTTAAACATATGTCTCAAACACTTACAAAAATATCTGAAAAACATTTGAAAACATTGTAAACTCACGCAACATCCTATTAAAACACTTGCAACATATCTGTGAAACATATGTAACGTCCAGATAAACACATTTGCAACATATGTTTAAAATTACAGATAAAACATTGGGAAGAGAAGCTTGTAACATACGTGTACAACAGTTGCAATATATGCAACGACCAAATCTACCTTTGCAACATTCATATAAAATACTTGCAATATACCTATAAAACATTTAGAACACTTGAAATATGTGTTTCGCAACATAAGGAAAGCCAGGCCCGATCGATTCTAGCCATCGAGGTCGGAGCCAGCGGCGCGTGAGCACCACCAGCACCAACACCAGTGGCGGCACGCGAATACCACCACCACCATCACCACCGCGATCAACTCCACCAGGCTTGGCTCGGCCCAACGGGCGGCGCACGCGATTGGCGGAGCAAGCACCACCAACACTAGCGCCAGCGGCGGTGCGCGAGTACCACCACCACCAGCGCCACGAGCACCGGCTTTGGATTGGCCGGGTAGGCGGCGCACGTGACGGCCGGGATCTAGCGGTGCAGCAGCAGTGAGCTGGAATAGGGGCGCGGCGTCCGGACGGGACGGACGCACGCATCCCATGATCATTACCGTTAACTCAATTATTTCAGTATAATATAATTGATTGAAATTTTGCGGCATTTCGGGTTTCTCTGGTGGCCACCTTCTAAAATCATTCCGTTTCAAATTGTCCTAGGATGTTTGGAACCTAGCGAGCAGGTAACTCTTCGGCCTTGTTTAGATGCCCGATTCGGGGCATCCCGAATGCACTGTGAGACACTGTAGCATTTTTGTTTTTATTTGGTAATAATTGTCTAAACATTGATTAATTAGGCTCAAAATATTCGTCTCGCAAAGTACAACAAAACTGTACAATTAGTTTTTGATTTCACCTACATTTAGTACTCCATGCATGTGCCGGTATTTTGATATGATGAAAAATCTTCTTTTTGCATAGTGAAATTTGAGGGTGAATTTAGGTACGTAAACAAGGCCTTCGGTGTAAATGGCTGCTCGGGAGCCAAACGTGACAACCTGAATTCCGCCTCGTATCCCAATTCCAGGTTCTAAGTTACCTGCACCGACAAGTAAATTTAATTTGTTCTTGTTGCACTTGTTCAGCTTAAAGTTGAAGCATCTACTTATGTGGTCTCTGCATCCGAGCAACAATAGTTAGCTGGACCTGGCGAGGTTATAGTAAATGTTCATTGATTGATTTTCTGTTTGGTGCACCAAACAGTTTTGTTTTACTACTCCTGCATGCATGCTAGTGGTTGAGTGACAAATTCGGTGACCCAATTTGATGGGCCAAAGATCATTTGCAACTTGCTCCTTTGGGTACCTAGCTAGCGACACCTGCTTATTAATTCTATCTCTCAGTTGCAGACTGTTACGTCGCGCTCACGATTATTTATTTGGAAGAAACAAAGTAGTACAATCTTTATAAAACAGTGGTTACTGTCAAGGCATTATGATATACCGTATATATATGGCCCATGTAACTGCTTTTTAGGGATGGACCTCCAAATGCAGTTTAAATAGTTTGATTATTAATACACACAATGCAAATGGATAGGAAATATAATAGTGTGCCATCAGTACTTGTTTGGACACATCATCACCAAACATCCCAAAATGGCTTGCTTAAATGCGATCAATGTGATGCCCTAGTTGTTTTACTGTCCATCGATGTAATCAAACATCCATACTTGTTTTACTAAAGAGTGAAGAGCACAACGGTCCTCTAAACTTTTTCCGCATTCTCATCCGGCTCTATGAACTTTTAAAGCGATCATCTAGATCTTGAACTTTTCAAGTGGTTTATTCTAAGTTCACTCTAGGTCCAAACATGGAACTGGAATTCACACTTCATATTAACCACTTCGAAAGTTGAAGGAAGTAGATGACCGCTTTGAGAGTTAATGAACTTAGATAAGAACGCGACAAAAGTTTAACGATTTAGAGTGCATTTTACTCCTAATTTAACTAAATTTATATACTACTTTACTTGTTAAGGATGAGATGGTGATGGACGAATCCATTACATTCTTCGAATAGATGATTAAAGAAAGCACTAAGAAGATGATATGTTCCTTGCATCAAACACTTCATGCGCGTTTGGAAAATGTTTCACTGGAGATTTAGAATCACTTTGTAGAATTGTTTGACTAGCTAGCTGAATTCTTTTAAACTTGAACTAGAATAAGGTGAAACCAAGGTCAGCACGTTTCTCTTTACTCTCTTTACTAGTAAAAAACGAAAATCGAGTTTCTCCTTGATAATCCGAAGTGTCTCGTACTGTTTGACAGTGATTCATGCAATTCTGCTCAGAAATTGAAATGTTGTATGGTACCAAACGCACCCTTAGTTGCTGTCTGGATTCGACATTGATATTTGCATAAACAATTCGTATGATTTCTGTTCCATCCAAAACAACTGGCAAAGTGTAAGAAACGACCAAAGTGGGGGCAGTATCAGACTTATTAAAATATTTCAGATAAGCCCCCTGACTGCTTGTTATTATATACCTTAAGATTATTTCAGATAAGCTCCGGTTACTTTATCTTATGGACTGATAAACAATGTTCAGAATCTGTCCCCATACATTATTGTCCATATAATATATTCTTCAGAGAAAAAAACTATTATCCATATCGTCAATGATGGGGCAAAGAGAGCGAGTGTGCGAAATCTAATTATTTCTTCAGGTGCTACGGTGGTTTGTCTTCAAGAAACAAAAATTGAGAATTGGAATCAACAATTACTTAATGAAACTTTAGGCCCGGATCTAGTCACAAACTGTATTTTTTTGCCATCAAGTGGGGCCTCGGGAGGCATACTCATAGCCGCATCTGAGAGATTTTTCAAGTTACTCCCAATGCAGATAACTGAACATACTGTCTCTGGCAGAATCACCATGCTTGAGGAAAACATTTCCTGGTGCATAACGGGGGTGTATGGTCCACAAACTGACCCAGAGAAGATTGTCTTCATGCAAGAGATTTCAGACCTGAAACACCATATGGATGAGCGGTGGCTACTATTGGGAGACTTCAATTTAATCTATAGGGTAGAAGACAAAAACAATCAAAGAGTAAACATAAATATGCTGAACAGATTTAAAGACACCATCGATAATCTTCAGCTAGTGCCGCTTCAGTTGTTTGGGAGGCGATTTACATGGTGTAATGAACAGGAAAATCCAACGATGACAAAGATTGATCATTTTTTAGCGACGCCAGAATGGCTAGAAATCTTCCCAAGGACGGATCTACAGGCATTGGCATCTTTAGGCTCGGACCACTGCCCGCTTTTCCTCCAAGGAGATACGTCTCTTGAATTTTACCATGGGTTTCGTTTCGAAGCACACTGGGTCAACATGCCAGGTTTTATGGACACAGTTGCAACGGCATGGGAGCAACCAGTTAACACTCAAAACGCCTTATTACGCATGCACGTCAAACTCATGCGAACTGCAAGGGCTCTGAAGATCTGGAGACGGTCTATTTTTAGTGAATGGAAATTGAAGTTGGCAATTCTTCAAATAATCCTGCTGGAATTAGAAAAGGCACAAGAGAGAAGGTTATTAACACCAGAGGAGCAAGAATTTAAGAGGTACCTCAAGGCAAAATCTATGGGGATGGCGGCGGTACAAAAGGCAAGAGCCAAACAACATTCGAGACTCAAGTGGATTCGGGAAGGGGACGCCAATTCTAGATTATTCCACATTTACGCGAATGCGCGAAGAAAGAAGTCCTTTGTCAGTGCTTTGCACGGTGACGAAGGAGTGGCGACAACTCAGCAAGACAAAATGAGAGTAGCGACTGAATTCTTTACTAAAGCGGTGGGAACAAATTCGGCAAGATCACGTAGGCTAAATTGGGTAGCATTGGGATACTCTCCTTTCAATCTAGAAGACTTGGATATGCCATTCACGGAACAAGAACTATTTGGTATAATTAAGTCCCTACCGTCAGAGAAGGCCCCAGGGCCGGATGGGTTCATCGGTATTTTTTACAAGGAATGCTGGGGGGTTATCAAGGATGATCTCTTTCAAGCGGTCATGGGATTCTATAATCATAAGACATCCAAAATGCACCTGTTCAACGAAGCAAACATCGTACTGCTACCCAAAACTCAGGAACCGACTACAATGGCAGACTATAGGCCCATTAGTTTAATTAACAGTATTACCAAAATTATCACAAAATTGCTTGCAACCAGATTGGCACCGCATATGAATCAGTTAGTCTCGCAAGCACAAAATGCATTTATAAAAAAACGTTGTATCCATGACAACTTCCTATATGTGCAAAGAGTGATCCAGATGCTCCACAAGAAAAAACAGCAGGCTCTATTTATCAAATTAGACATCTCCAAAGCTTTTGACTGTGTTGGATGGCAATATCTGTTGGAGGTGCTAACTGCACTGGGGTTCAGTACCAAGTGGCGCAATTGGATATCCTCAATCCTTGGAACATCATCTTCGAGAATCATTATCAATGGAAGAACGACTCAAAACATCAAGCATGCAAAAGGATTGAGATAGAGTGATCCTCTGTCTCCATTGCTCTTCATCATTGCAATTGATCCGCTGCAAAGAATAATTGATCAAGCGGCTAGGCAGGGTCTATTGCAACCGGTGCTGCCAACCAAGGCGAGTCTACGATGCTCCCTCTACGCAGACGATGCTGCACTTTTTGCACATCCATCACCGGTAGAAATGGATAGACTGCAAAAAATTTTATTTCTATTCGGGGAGTGCTCAGGGCTGAAAGTGAACATGAACAAAACAGAGATTTTTCCAATCCGGCTGCAGCCTGAAATGGTGAACAATATCGTGCGGAATTTCCCAGGAAAAATAAGTACGTTCCCTGGGAGATACCTGGGGCTACCACTACACACTAGAAAGTTAACAAAGATAGAGGTTCAACCGTTGGTGGATAAAATTAGTGCAAGGCTACCCGGTTGGAAAGGGAAATTTCTCTCATCAGCTGGAAGAGAAACCTTGGTGAAAACCGTCCTGTCAAGTATATATCATTTAACTATATTCCAAGCGCAAAAATGGTTGATTAAGAAAATAGATCGCATTAGAAGAAGTTTCCTATGGAGAGGGGAAACTCCGGACAGGACCAGCGGAGGACACTCACTAATAAATTGGCCCACAACATGCTTGCCCAAGAACAAGGGTGGATTGGGGATATTGGACATGGACAGGTTTACTAGAGCTCTTAGGCTCCGGTGGATGTGGTTTCAATGGAAGCAGAAAAATAGAGCGTGGACTAATTTGGAAGTTCCTTGTGATAGAGTGGATCGGGAACTGTTCTATGCTTCTACCATTGTTACCGTTGGCGATGGCAAGATGGCCCCTTTCTGGACGTCTTGTTGGATAAATGGGAACATGGCAAAGTCAATAGCGCCGTTGCTGTATGCAAAGTCAAGAAGAAAGAAGATAACCGTCCATCAAGCACTGAAGAATGAAAAATGGATCGATCATATTTATCCGCCCGCAACGAGTGAGGAAGTAACACAATTTGTCAAGCTTTGGGAGGCAATAAGGGAAGTAGCTCGGAATGAAACAGTCGAAGACAGTATAACCTGGAGATGGACGATGGATGGAGAATACACTTCAAAGAGTGCTTATCAGATTTAGTTTACTGGAGTTTTCAGTAAGCTGAAATTGACACCAATATGGAAGGCTAAAGCGGAACAGAAATGCCGATTTTTTGCATGGACCTTGTTGCACAAGAAAATACTTACAGCAAATAATCTCTTTAAAAGAGGTTGGACTGATGACATGGAGTGCCAGCTATGTTCAAGTGATCAAGAAACTCCAGTGCACCTGTGCAAAGACTGCCCTTTCACAAAAGAGGTTTGGGGTATTATAAAACATTGGTTCAATCTCTCAGCTTTGGATTCAGTTAATATTGAAGGATCTCTGCACACGTACTGGTGGAGATGCCGGCGGAAAATCGATAAAAACCAGAGAAGGCAAGTTGATGGGATCTTCATATATTTCTGGTGGAGTATTTGGAAGGAGAGAAATCGAAGAATTTTTCAACATACCTCCCTTAGCCCGCTGCAGGTCGTTGGACGTTGCAAGGATGAGATCATGCAATACCGGTTGGCTATGGCTCCTAGGGATGACGAAACGCAATTGCAGTAGTAGAAGAGCGGGTTCAGTTTTACTAGTTTCAGTTTTTTCATCTCAGATCCTCCCCGGTCATTGATGTTATTTGTTGTTAGTTTTCTGAGTTGTTCGGATGGTTGTTTTGCTTCAGCGGCTTTCGTTCAGGTGGTTTTTCTGTTTTTAGAGTTGGGGAGGAAGAGTTGGAGTCGTGGCCCAGCTCGGGCTGCATCTTGTAAAAAACCTTTTCTTAATTTTTTTTCCCTTTCTACCGTCTAATAAAATCTGCGGCAAAGCTTTTGGCGTCCTTTAAAAAAAACACTTTATTGTCATTCTAATGGGCCCTGCAGGCATGCTGTATGCAACAAGCCCTGAATGATAACAGAGACAGACTGCTCAACAGCTAAAGGATCCGTCTGTCCAGTGGCCAATTGTTAGTGACTTTTGTGATGCTTAAAATGGGGAGTTCAGTAGTCAAAGGTGCTACCACAGCCGCCAATGGGCAATTAAAAACTGATTGAAGCCACAAAGAAAGGCGATCAGGCGAGCCCCATGCATGCATGCATGCAATCTTTGTCTGGACATGATGCTAATGACAATCATTCTGCAGTGGTTGGTGCCCACTCAATTCATTTAAGCCCAGATTAGGCCAGGGCGTGCTTATCCTAATTCAGCTAGTAAAGTAATCGGGATGTGAGTGTGACCCGGCCCCTCCACAATGTGTTGTCGTTGGCAAAAAAGCTAGGAGTATGTGATTGTGATGTGAACTGCAGGTTGTTTATATTATGACAAGGTTTGATTAAGCTGCTGTCCTTGTTGCTCCTGTTTCATATTTGGCTAATGATTGGTATTAGATGCCAAGGGTATCTCTATCTATGCCTACTGCTGTCGCTGTCAGGTTGCATCAGGTTTGCTGGACGCCGGTGTTGCTCACGCTACAGAAACAGAAGACTTCGGATCATTAGTACCTGCATTAATTTATCATTAGTACTACTGCAAAATACTAGGAAGAATCCATTCATAGAAAGAGGATTCAGCAAATTCAGTATTAACAACTAATGGTTTCGGCTGATATTTGTTGTACTGTAACTGAATGAACAGTTCACCATGCTGGCGCTGCTCCTGAATTTGCTGCTAAACGTTTACGATTTGTGATGTGGCCACCTGAAGTTTCTTCTGAACATGATTGCATTTGCACAGCGAATGCAGCTGTCTGGCCATTCCGTCCAGCGCGTCCAACTTGTGTTGTCATGATGATTGCATGGAAACGGGGAGATTTGGGTGGATGCAATCAGGAAAGAAAGGCTGCTGCATGGTCAGGCTAACCTACTTCACTGAATGAATAAAGAGGAATGAGCCGCTTTTGCTCTGAAAAAAAAAGGGTCAAGTTGATCAATGATCATGAACAGCTGCTCTGGCCTGCCTTTCTGGTGAAGACCAGACGGTAGGCGCAGGCAACATATGTAAACTGCCACTTTAGGCATACTGCTGCATGTGCTGCAAAGGGAGTTAACAGTTAAGTAATTAGATTGTTGTTTGTTATAAGCATGCATTCAGGTGTCGAGTTCTGAACTTGTGGTGCGGCAGGGCTGGAACTTTGAGCTTGAGGAGCAGCCAGGGAAAGTGGCCCTTGCAACTGTGGATGTCAGTCACACACATGCATGTGCGTTCGTGCAAATGATCATAGGCAGCTGAAGAGCTAGTTCTTGGATTCTTGGTTTGCATATATGCAAATGATCATAGGAAGAAGTGGTGGCACAGACTGACAGACCACGGATTTTGCGAGCACATGGATAATGATGCTGTCGAGTGTGGGACTTTGGACAGGGAGATCAGTTGATGGACGGGGACTGAAGAAGATGTCCATGACCTGCTTGTTTTTTTTTTGTTTTTTTGTTTTTTGTTTTGTTTTGAGCAACACCTGCTCGACCGATCGGATCGCGCATTCCGAGAGATATGGGCGGGCCCGGCCCACCAGGTTAATTATAGACCGTGGCCCGCCCTGGGGATATGGAAAGGAAATCGGCCGGGCCCAGCAGAAATCGGCCCACCATAGTTATTGGGTATTAGTTCTGGGCTAGTTTATTTTCGTCTTTTTGCTCAGTGGCCTGTTAAGTTGCACTTAGTTTGGTGCTTCTGATGGGCCGAATACTTCGGTTTGTTTTTACTCTCATTCATAGGCGAAGCAATTATTCATGTCTCGAAAAAAAAAGAGCTCAAATGAAAAAAAAAGTAATACTTTCCTCCATTTTCGTTTACTTGTCACCAAACTTTTACGGTAGCAATTTTGACCGTGCGTTTTTTTCTGCAAAAGATTTTTAGATACATCAAGTTTTCATATATATGATTCTTCATTTTACATGCTTGATTAATGTTATATACTTTGAAGTATCTAAGATTTTTTTAGAAGAAAAAAAACGGTCGGTCAAAAAAGGTTGGTGACAAGTAAATGAAAACGGAGGGAAGTAATAAATACAAAGCGGAGTTATAGACCAAACAAGACCTACAATTTGTCATATAAAATTTATATCTCTTATAATGCCGACGTAGTATTATTAGAATAACTTGCTAGTACAAATGGCGAGAAACCAAAATAAAAATATGCCAAAAACCTCGTCGGTGTGCCTCTTGTGTCAACTCCCCACTCTTTCAGTGCTGACAACTTGGGCCGGTGGCGGTGCATCCAATCTGGCAGTGAGAATCGCGATTGGCGAAATTAGGAACTGAGATTATAGTGCTTTCCGACGACCAACAATACATAATGACTTTTGACCCATACCACAGTGTATGGTTCGATGAGTTCAATAAATTAAATACTCTGAATGCCTGCCTTTGCCTACTACTATTAGGAGTATAAATAAATTTATTTGGTCTACTTTGCTTTGCCAATCCGTCAGGCGTGTTCTCCACCACCATCCCTATTTGATTAAGTTTTCATTCCTCAAAGATGAGGACCGGATACCCCTCAGCTCATTTTAGTAGCTTACTGTGTAAGGAACTAAGTATATGTAATAATAATAATCAAAGCATATAACGACATAATTTGAGATATCGTTAGGATTTAAGCTGGACACCTCCTTCCTTCCTTCCTTCCTTTAAGCTGGACTAGAAAACACAAAGCGCCTGTACGTGCTGCCCGCGCGAGGAGTCTGAGATCCTTTGCATTGTGGTGCATGCAGCTCCTCGTGGTCGTCGTCATCCGTCTTCTTCAAATAAATCACTAAAGAGCTTGTGATTTCACCCAAAAAGGAGTTTGAATTAGAAGGGTCCTGTCCTCATTGCCTGATGGAACAAGGGAATTTCTCAGCAACCAAATAGTGAGTCACCGACGCGATGATCCACTATTTACTCGTGCTAGCGTACTATCTCTATCTCACAAAGGATGAAATTCTGAATTTGGCCTTCTAAATGAAACTACCTTAAGTTTGACTAAGTTTAAAGAAAATAGTACCAATATTTTCGACTCTAAAGTAAGTATATTCATCAAGTTTATTTGATAATGAATCTAATGATACTTATTTAGTATGATAAATATTGATATCTTTTTATATATATGATTATCCAAGTAGCATATCATCTATAAGAAATTTAAGCCTAAAATCAAAATTTTAAATTCAATCTTTTAGAGATGGAGAGAGTACATATATATTTAATGTTTGTGCGATCATGAAAAATGATCCCTTAACCACTCTTATACTAATAACAGTATAAATTTTTAAAATTATGTTTATATCCATGACAATAATTTATATAGCTTTGTTACCTTAGATAAATTTATACATTCTAACTGAAACACTACAAACTATTTATATTCATAGTATAGTTGTGAACCATTTTTTATACAAAAGTAACACTGCATATACAATTGTTGATAAGAAAATTCAACATATTGAGTAGTGGTCTCTCTTGTTTTTAAGATTCTTGTGGAGTAAACATAGATTATTATATTTAAACATTAGTATCCGCTTGAATTTATCCCAATGGCCCCTCCTAAATCTCTAATCTTCATCGCCACTCTTCAGCGCTATGGTGCAGGCTTAGATTATCATTTATGCTATTGTAGTAATCAAGAGTGCACTATAGTACATCCTAAGAATTATTTTTTCCCCAAATTAAAAAAGGATGGTTTTCCATAAAAGGTACAATAAGCATATGCGTTTCAACTTAACTTGAGGATAAAAAATTTAGAGCAACTTATTAGATAAAAATTCGAAAGTCAAAATCTAGATTAATTCATAACGTCATGGTTGCAACAAGAGCCAGCATAACTTCAGTTAAGGTTTTACTAATAAGTGCATATAGAAGATATACAAATACATAGACTAATTGATAAGTTTACCATATCTGGATAGATATTATAGCGTATATCTATACTCATCTTGTGTTAAAAAATGAATAAAGAGAAAAAGCATAAAATAATTAACTTTTGTTGGTTGTAGGTATTAATAAGAACTTCTATTGTTTGTCTCTTGATTCTTGAAAATAGTGTTATCCTAAATAACAAATAAACAGTCGATCACCATTTATTTACTATTCAAACTATTTATATGCTGTTTAAATGGAGTTAAATGGTCTAAACGGTTTTGTATAGTACTACACTACTACTAAATATACATATTTATATATGTAAATTTAAAATATACAAGAAAGTATACAAATTTATATATAAAAATATGTATTATAGAAAATAGATTTTTTACGACTATTTAGGGACTAAACAACAAGGTTGATCATAATTTACTGTTTAAATGTTGTTTAAATGGCCCAAATGACCATTTAGGCGAACCGTGCCTAAAATTCGACCCCATGTATATGAGCACACTTTGTTGGAATAGTTTATCAGCTTTAGATTTGCAAGTGACATAATTCAAAAACCAATACTTTAAATTCTTAGATGTTTTGAGTAACTCCATTTTTTCACAATTTTATTTTGGATATCAAATTAGAAAAAAATAAAGGAACCTGATTTTCACAACTCTGGATTCTTGTTTTAGGACATAGAAGAACTGAAGTTAGAGATCCGATTTTGATTTTATTGAAACAACCAAGCTTTTAGATTTGAAAAACATTACCAGATTTCAGGGGAGGAGTAAAGCACTGTGGATTGAAAGCAAACACGCACACAAGGATTATTCCAGACACGCATTTCAGTAATAATAAACTGTGCACCATGTAATCTCACATAGAAGATCACAGCGAAGCACAAGGCAAGGTATGTTGAATTTTTTAGTAAGCTGTACGTAATCTAATTAATCTAACGAACGAAAGGCCTCCACTTTGTTCGGGAGCACATGATCCTTTTTGGTAAAAAGACCCACACCATGGAAAGCCAGAATGAAAGACATGAATGCATTTTCCTTAAAGCATCTAATAAAGTTAGGAAAATACGTAATAATAAACATTTTTTTTAGAAAAGGACGTAATAATTAAACATGAGCGTGGTTTGCATGAGAACGTGAGAGATCGGTGAAATGCATGCAGAGCAAGTTGTGTAACATTAGCATACTAAACTCTTTCGAATTTTTCGAATATGTGCTATAACGTAGAGAAGCCCATGTGTATTTAATTTAGATCCATTTCATTATTATTATCTTGATGGTGTTCATCATCTCGATTATTATTATGAGTTATGACGACAACATATGCTTAAGCTTGCGTAAGAAATGATTTTTTTAGAACTTTTGCGTAGGCAATGATCATACCAGCTGCAAGTTACACATGGGACATGGCTCATGGCTGTAATAACCTTGTAAAAACCTCCCATGAGCGACAGTTTAAAAGGCCAGCAGGGTACCACTTGGATGCATCGACAAGAGCACGCACTTAGCAGTTGGTAGCTGGTGACAGTACGCGCATTGCCGCTGCATTAGGCAGCTATAGGTAGTAGCAGTTGCAACCTAGCACAGCAATGGCAGCGCCTGTGGCAGTAGTGCTCCTCCTCTTCCTCTTCCTGCAACCCAGCAGCGTGATCCTTGCCGATGCGGTGCTTGGTCGAAAGGCGGGCCTCCTCGTCATAGACGACGCCGACGAGCCCGCGGAGAGTATTAATGCGCCGGCGGCGGCGGCTGGGCCGGGGAGGTACGCCGTGATCTTCGACGCCGGCAGCACGGGGACCCGGATGCACGTCTTCAGGTTCGACAACAAGATGGACCTCGTCGGGATTGGCCACAGCATCGAGTTCTTCGCCAAGGTATAGCCTCATCACAGCAGAACGATGAACCCGTTTTTTTTCCCTCTCTCGTTTTCTTTTGGCCCGTTGGTTGATAGTACAAGAAAACCAGCTGCCAGTGCATGTGTAGTTGTGTACACTGCTAACGAGAGTATATATGTTGTTGTTACTGATTGAGCAATGAGCATGCTACAGACAGAGAAAAATTGGTTGGATGGTCCTTACAATGTGTATATATTAGAAAAAAATCCGTGAGCACCTAGCACGGATTCACGACACGTGTATATATTAGATAATTTTACATGCACACGTGTCATCAATTAGTGGTAGGTGCCCACAGATGTCCCATGAAGACCGTCGTCTCTACCGATTTTTTCCCCCTATAGGTAGTACAATGCATTTATGCGTGGATTGCAATAGATGATGTAACGTCATGCATGTCGTCGACCGTGTTAATTTGTTGGTGCAGGTAAAGCCTGGGCTAAGCTCATATGCTGGGCAACCCCAAGAGGCCGCAAACTCCATACCACCTCTCGTCAAGAAGGCCAAGAGGGTTGTCCCTTCGCAGCTAATGGAGAAAACCCCTCTTAAGCTAGGAGTATGTGAAAAAAATTGCTACTTTCTTCTTAAGTGTAACACTGTAAATATAAGTGAAGATCATTTATGAAATGCATATCCTCCTCAGCTCAAGTCACCGGTTGACGAGGTACTAATAAGATCATTATAGGTGGTGTGGCCCACTTACAAACAAATGGATCATCACACTTCTTTTTTTTTTAAAAAAAATTGTGCACCAGAATGAATTTGAATAGTGCATCTAGTATGACCTCTTACAGTTTTTTATTACAAAATCAAGGGGATGCATATATAACACGAAACCGAAGAAAAAACTAATTAAAGCAAAATTGGCGTGAAGCTATATATCCACCAGATTAGCAATATCAAAAGGTTCTGTGTACATCCCTAATGTTTTATTTTATTGTACCAATCGAATCTTCAGGCAACTGCTGGGTTGAGACTTATCGGAGATGAACAAGCGGATAAGATTCTTGAAGCGGTAATATATTGCATCTTAATTACCTACGGGTTTTGTATCAGCACTTGGCACACACCATCATAACAGAGATGAACATGACAATATATTTTAACCGTAGGACTAATTAAAGATATTCCAAATTACATACAGGTTAGGGATCTTGTCCACACCAAGAGCCAATTCCAATACAACCCTGACTGGATCAATGTTATTGAAGGATATCAAGAAGGGTCTTATCTATGGGTATGACTTAGTTTTTGGCAGCTGGTATATATATGTCTATTGTTACAATTTGCTACATGTATATATATGTCTATTGTTACAATTTGCTAGCGTATGGCATTTGATGTGTAGGTTGCTCTAAATTATCTGTTGGACAAACTTGGAGGGGATTACTCCCAGACGGTAGGTGTAGTTGACATGGGAGGTGGATCCTTGCAAATGTCCTATGCAATTTCTGCAAATGATGCCGCAAAGGCTCCTAAAGTACCAGACGGAAATGATCGCTATGTTACAAAAGAGTATCTTAAAGGAAAAGACTATAACATCTATGCTCACAGGTCTGAATTCATCACATTAGCTTGGATAAAAGGCTAGCATGTGCAATTTTATTAATTATAAGGCGATATATATACAAGGAATGATAACCAAGTTAATTTTTCTTGCAGCTACTTGCACTATGGTGCTTTTGCAGCTCGAGTAAAGATTCTAAATGCAAAGTGTGGACAATTTAGTTCCTGCATGCTGCGTGGATTCAAAGGTGTGTATGTTGACCTTGCTCATACAAGCATTTCATTTTTATTTTTATTTGAAGAATTTTATAAATTCAAATGTAATGTTCCCTCATTTTTTTTTAAAAAAAAGGTAACTACACATACAATGGGCAGCAATACGACGCAACCGCCTCACCTGAAGGAGCAGTGTATGAAATATGTAGGGAAGAGATAACTAAGGCACTAAACCTGAGTGCCCCATGTAACACAAAGAGTTGCACCTTCAATGGTGTGTGGAATGGGGGAGGTGGAGCTGGCCAGGACAACCTCTACCTTGCATCAAGCTTTCACTTTTTGGCCGCACAGGTATTAATTAAAACTAATAATTCCTCAAATTATGATCTATATGTAATTGGAATGTGTGCAAGCCACAGTATGTATGTTAACATTTTCTTCCCCATATGAAAAGGTTGGGATCATAGACGGGAAATTCCCCAGTGCAAAGTCGACCCCTTCTGCGTTCAGAATTGTTGCAAAGAAGGTTTGCCAAATGAGTGTTAAAGAAGCAAAAGCTGCATACCCCAGTGTTCAGGACATCCATGTGCCATACTTGTGCATGGATCTTACTTACCAGTACACATTGCTCGTAGACGGTTTCGGTTAGTAGAGAATTAGTTCTGAATATTATTTACTCCACATGCAAGAAACTTCTTTGCAGTAAAATAGGATGTTACACATCATTCATGTATATATGTAATTCATGTGGTGGTTGTGTGCTTGTGTAGGCCTGAAGTCAATAAAGAAGGTCACATTGGTATCCAAGGTGAAGCATGGAGAGTACTACGTTGAAGCTGCGTGGCCTTTGGGTACTGCTATTGAGGCATTGTCACCGAAAAAGGGGCATGGATCTGCATGAGATAGACTTTGGGCCTACAGGCAGCAACACAACCTGAGCACATGTTGACAAGGGGTCAACAGCTGAAGTAGTGTGTATTCAAGTATAAATTGCTATTGTATCTTTCAATACATGTGTTCTCCAACGTATTACAATAATTTCATTGTGAGGGGCAGCCATGGTTCATGCTGATATTAACTCAGTTCCAACCCAACTCAATCATGAGCATCTAATTTGTAACTTTCGGGCAGTTTTTACGGTCGCCTCTACTAAGTGTCTTTAGAAGTGAGTCATATAGTCTTTCGCAAAAAAAAAAAAAAAAGTGAGGCATATAGAACCTGTTGACCTCTTGCCTCGTGCGAGCCCTTCTTACCACTACGTTATGCAAGCCAGACAACCACTTGTGATCAAGTATCAGCGGCCATGGAGGGCACAACTAGGGTAGCGAAGGAGCAAAAGAGAAAGGTTGAGGTGTCGACCGATCTGATACTATGTGACAAAGGTAAATCACGTAATGTAGCACCGCTGTACTCTAATGATTGACACTGAATGCCTATGGTCCAATCTATGTAAAGCATGAACCTTGTCGAATATGAGTTCCCTAATCAATAAAGAATGAAATATTTTTTTTTATGAATCTTTAGTATGCGTCAGCTATTGATCTGAAGACTGATATGCATGTGAAGCATAGTGGACCTCCGAGAGGGGGGCTCAACACACTACATACCACCGACAAGATGGCTACAGCGTTGGCACAAGGCCGTGCCAGGCGAGGACCGCCTGCGCCGCTTCCCACGCCTGCAGCCGTGCAATGCTCCACCCCTCCGCTTCCACATGGCACCCTAGTAGCTACAGAAGGCGGCTGTGGCAGGTGAGTCATATTGTAACATGTACAACATCCAATTTACTTTTGAAACATCCAGATAAAACTTTTGTAACGTGCGTCTAAAGAAATATGAAACACTTGAAACATACGTCTGTAACACTTGTGAAAACACCTAAAAACACTTGAAAAACTATGCAACACATATGCAACATCCTGACAAAAACACTTGCAAACATACACTGCTATAGATCTGACATTCACTGGCGGCCCCATCACTGCCGATTTTAAAAAAACCGATAGTGATAGTGCCTCCCGGCACATCACTGCTGGTTTTTAGTTAAAATCAACAGTGATAGGTCCAATCGATATTGATATTAGGTCATCACTGTCGATATTTTGCTAAAACTAACACTGATACTATCACTGCCGGTTCGTGGCTTGAACCGACAGTGATATGCTGCGAAAAAAACTTTATAACTTTCTCATATGATGTCTGATGAAGATGAAATTTATATCAAAGTTATAGATATTGAAAAGTTATGCAACTTTGTAGTTCACAAGTTTCTTATTTAAAGTCGTTATGATGTCACTGTGTTTGATTGGCAAGATTTCATAGAAGTTAATGCCAACTAAAGCTATATGTTCCATAGTCATAAGTGAGTGT
This sequence comes from Saccharum hybrid cultivar R570, assembly GCA_038087645.1. NCBI lineage: Eukaryota > Viridiplantae > Streptophyta > Magnoliopsida > Poales > Poaceae > Saccharum > Saccharum hybrid cultivar. The sequence continues at coordinate 5,339,957 of JAQSUU010000493.1, read as the reverse complement.
GTAGAGGTATTTTAGGATCTCACATGGAGAAGCAACCAAAACAAAAGTTGTAGGTCTTGAAAAGTTATGCAACTCTGTAGTTGACAACTTTTCCATTTGAAACCATCTATTTAATGAAAATTACGTTTGTTTTCTCAAATTTAAAATTTGAATTTTTCGAACGACCTCAGATGGAGAAACACCCAAAACAAAAGTTGTAGATCTTGACAAGTTGTACAACTTTGCAGTTGACAACTTTTTCATTTGAAATCATTTATCCAAGGAAAATTATGGTTGAATTTTCTCACATTTGAAATTCAAATTCTTCAAATGACCTCGGATGTAGAAATGACCAAAACCAAAGTTGTAGATCTCGAAAAGTTATAAAACTTTGAAGTTGATAACTTTTTAATTTGAATTCGTTTAGGGCCCCAAATACTTATTTCAAAATCAGATGAACATAAAATGGCTAGGATGAATATTTTATTTGGACACAAGCGTCTTATAGATGGAGTGGTTAGGGGACGAACATGCGAAGTAGGAGGTTAGGAGTGCACAAAGCGCGTGTTTTTCGTGCGAAAAATCATGTGACTTGTGACGTACGAACGTGTGGCTGTCCAGTGGGGTCTCTCTCAGTATTAATTTTTCCCTATTTTCTAGCTTATTTTTGGGTTTCCTGGAAACCACATCACTGCCGGTTTGCCTATGTCGATTCAAAATTCGGTAGTTATGGGGTTTTGAACCCAACACTGAATGTTAGGTCGGGGTAGTGATTGTGTCAAACATAAGCAACATTCAAATAAGAACACTTGTAACATACATCTGAAAAAACAGATGAATCATTTAAAACAAGCACTTGCAACATACGTGTATAGCCATTGTAACATATGTAATATTCTGATCTATTTTTGCAACATCTATATGAAACACTTGAAACATACCTCTAAAACATCTGCAACAATTGAAACATAGGGGCGAGAGAACGAGGGCCGATCGATTCTGGCTGTCAGGGTGGGAGCTAGCGGCGTGCGAGCACCACCAACACTGGCTGTGCCTCGTAGGTGCCCCTTGGCTCGACCGGAGATGACCTGAGGCGCCCCGGCACATGCACCTAGCCGCCATCGGCAAGGGCAGCGGCCCGTGGCGGCGATGCATCCTGACAGCGCTAGGTTAGGGAAGAGGTCGGAGAGGCATTGCGCGAACTGAGGGAGAGACGGCATGGTCGGCTTGGGTGGAGGAAGGAAGCAATGGTGGCAGCGCACGCGGGGCTTTGCTGCTGCCAGCGGACACGAGAGAGACTAGAGACGCGGAGGGCAAGACGGAGTGGAGAGATAGAGAGACGGGCGAGGCGGAGTGGAAGCCGCGTCCGAATCGACGCGAGCGGACGGACGCCTGCGTCCAAGTATTTCCGTATGACAAAGAGATTTACCAAAAGATGCCCATGGACTAGGTCAGCATTGAGGTGCCGTAAGAGACCTCAAATGTTCAGAAGAAAGAACATACATGGCTTCAGACCGCCACTTCTGCTGAGGGTGTTATTCTAGTGGAGGATACATCTGATAATGACGAAGTTGTTCCAGATGCACAAGACAATTGTGGACACCATCTTTGTCACCACCCACGAAGACGACCCTATCCATTGAACAATCGAGGTGAAGGCAGAAGAGCGGGTGGTTGACGGAGGATCCATTGACAGAGGCAACATGGACCTTCTTTTACCACTACAACTAGGATGGGTGATGTGAAGGTCCTATCTTTGTACAGACAACACATGCACACCAGAACCAACAAATTGTATCCTTCACCACTGACCAATGTAGCAAGATACCATCACAATTCCTGTGACACATCACCATTTAATCAATGTTGCATGCCTTGCACTAACGCGGTGTGTTAAAAGATTTGGGCATTGTTGGGAATGATATGAAGCTCAACAGTGAAACAATGCAAGGCTATACATACCGCATAATGGATTTTTTGCTACCATACCGGACCTTCTCAAGCCATTGATATGTTTAAAATGTCATGCTTTCTAGAATGTGGTGACAAAATTTCTTTGGCTCTTGGTTAGATGTTGCCTCTGTTGTGGTTGTTGCTCATGGTGCAAGCATTTTGTTGTTGGTTGAGTTATCTTACTTTAGTTTTTGTAGCAGTTGTTTTTCAGTTGTAAACCTGTTGTTTGCTAGGTCTTGTTAATTTAATTGGCAGCTCTCATGCCTCGTTCATTTCAAAATGTCATAGCAGAAAAAACTGAAATAAACCAGATCGGGAAGCTTGAAAACGGTGAAACCATATTGTTAGATATGTGTCGAATATGTGTATAGTTTTAGTTACGTTGGACTTGAGTTGTATTAGGGGCTAGGATAGAGTTGGAGTTGAACTTTGTGTCCTAGGGGGCCATAAATATGAGGCTATCCCTGTTGTAACCATGAGACGACTTGGCGGTCGGTTTGGGTGGCGGCAAGGCCGTGGAATCGCTCGGATGCTGGTGTAGCTGCTGTTTTATGGGAGGAGCGCCCGCAGTCGTCATTGCCCCGAGGATTAGGCACATCGCCGAACCTCGTTAAAAAAACATCGTGTCTCGGTGTCGTTTTCGTTTACGTATTTTCTTCTATGGTAGTTATGCTTCCACGTTCATCGGTTAATAGATCCGTTTGGGTCTGAAACTAGCCGTGCACAATACATATAATAGTTATCTGCGTGACCAACAACAGAAACTGATAATGTGTACAACACCAACCAAGAATACTTAATATTTAGGGATCAAACTCAGGTGAAATCATTCGGTTGGAAGATTATTCCACACACGCACAATGACACAAACTCAGTTCAGGTACAGCTGACACGTACACAAAGGCCCCAAATATAATCACCGATCGGAATCAACATTGCAGTAGTTGGCACGCACATCCGACTCGAGAACCAGAAGCCCGGTCAGGTCATCTACACTAGCGCAGCATGTGCTTGACCCTGAGGAAGAGGAGGAGCAAAAGCAGTAGATTGCTGGTTCTCGTCAACGACGCCGACCCCGGCCGCCACCACTGGCGGCTGCTCGCCGCCGTCGTGCTTGGGCTCGGCCCCAGCTGCCGGCGTGAGAAGCATGGTGAAGGACCTGATCCCGAGCGCGGCGGCGACGAGGGTCAGCAAGGCCGCTGTCGCGAAGCCGGAGCCCTTGAGGTAGGGGCACCCGTAGTCGAGCAACCCCATGGCGACGGCGTCGCGCGTCGTGGCCGCGTTCCACACGACGCCTTTGACGTAGTCCGCCACTGCCACCGCCGCTGCTATCCTGCATATATGATATATACAGGGATCATCGATCCATGTCATGGCACAAGGTACGTTACGTACACACATCAGATCGATGATCCGCTGAGGCGCTGAATTGAAAGAAACTCCGATCGACTCACCATGAGGCGACAGAGCAGACGACGCCCTTGGCCCGCCGGGACCCGGAAGCGCCGCCCTGTGGCTTGACGCAGCCAAAGCAGCCGCTGGCCACCGTGGAGATGACCATGGCCGCCATTAGCAGGGGCAATGCGCATATACTCAGCGCGTAAGCTGGTTTGGCTAGGTAGACGCACACGCCGGCAGACTCGTGGAACTGTATCTCTCGTCGGGCTGCAACATTCAAACATTACTGATGGATCAGTGCAACGCAATGCCGTCGATCCATAATACTAGTGTGCATGATATTTATGATGCATGATTACAGTGAGCTTTCTGGCCTGCGCGATGAACCCCAACACAGCACTTGCCACCGCAAGCAATGCAACCACGACGGCCAGAATGGTGATCACGCTACTTTTTTTGACGTTAAATGGTGATCACGCTATTACTCGCCAATATTAGTGTCCTAGCAATGCAAACACGCTCGATCTCTCTTTGATTTTGCTGTGAGATGTGGAGAACTGACGATATATCGATGTGGTTGGAACTGGAATGGATCTACGACAGGCCACCAGGTTGCGATCAAACAATGCTCGAGCTTATGTATATATAGACTTATTTTTTCTCGAATACACAAAAGTCTTGCGTATCATTGTATTAAGGAGATGAATTTTGGTTACAACGACGCGCTCCAAATCGGCACACTAGGGGGGGGGGGGGGGCATAAACTTTCCCCCTCCTAGCGGACTTACGCTTACGTTACTACTCGCATACTAGACAATCTAAGTTCTTCGCCCCGGCTTCGATCCATTGGTCCGCTAAGGTTTTGATGTGCAGTAGGATCTGTGAGACCGTCGATATAGACTTATTAGAGAGAGCGTCGAGAATTAATGTCTCTGTTATATCAGAGACAGAAGAGACTAATCATGTTGTCGATTGTTCGATCTGTTATGTTCGTTCCTTATTCTGTTGTGCAGTCCTGCCATGATTCATTTGACCTGGTCGAGGAAAAGAAAAGATTCATGGGATAGGTGCTAACTGAACGTCAGAATCTATACCAGGTGGTGGGTACTCACTATTCACACTGCTAGTTAGTGCCTGTGACCATAATAGGCGATGCTATATAGTTCAGTCACCTTTTTTTGTTTTTGTTTTTGTAAGGCATTTATTCTCTAACCTACTGTGTGACATGTTTAAACGGGATGCTAATTATTAGCTTTAGAGGAAGACCTAGGCCGGGGCCGGGTTTTCACGTGCCTGATGAACAACAGGATCGGAGGTGCAAAACAATATAAATTGATCAACTCATCAGGCCAATTAAGCAAGGTGATGACATAATCTATTGGAGCTCAACAGCATGTTGGTAGTTGGCTGTATACCAAACTGATATGAGTTCACATCAATCTGTCATACTACAGAGTAATACAAATATTACTATCATGATCTTCAAAAAAATAGTTAATCATGCTACGATCACATATAGATGACATCAATTATCACTCTGTCCGATCAGAAGTATGCACATCTACCGGCTACCGCATCTTAAGTTTAAGTGCCGTTCTTCGTGAACGGCAATGCAAGACAGTATATAAGTGTTTTAGCTTAAACATTATAGAGTATATTCTTAAATAGAGACAGCATATACATTAATTTGATTTTCCCTTAAGTAACACTAGTGATTAAATGTGCTTGCATATAGTATTGGTTAATGATACTCCCTCTTGTTTTGGAGACACTACAAAGTAGTCAAGCAACAAGAATTATTGAACAAGAACAGGTAGTTTAATTATTTGTCATTCTGTCATCAAGGAGGGGAGAAAAGAGAAATGTGATGAGGTTGCAGTATCTTTGCCGCGAAAGACGCATCAGATGACGACGAATTTAATGCTACACTCTGGCTTGTGTTGTCCACACAGTCTAGACCCTCGACATGGAACTTTGTTGGCGTCATTCTGGCTGCGAACACATTGTTGATATGTGCCCATGTGTAAGTGTGATTGTCAAGGAGATAATCGTAGAGCTTTGGTTAAGTGTGTGTGGAACTAACCGAGGCGTGAGCAAATCTGTTCCAGAGAACTTAGTCTTGGTATTGGCCAATTCTTCTTCCTACAACAAGGCCAATGTACTAGCTGTATTTGGTGTTTTGGGCCTATGTAGGGTAATGACCGAGCGAATATAATCTCTTCTTTCAACCCTCCTAAAAACCGAGTGACAAAGTATATATCATCGTAGCTGCTTTTGTAGAGCAAAATTCCATGGGCCAATTGCTCGAATAGTTGTTGGTAATCAGCTACCGACGGTAGCCTGTTCGTTTCGCTGGATTATTGTGGCTGAAAGTACTGTTCGCTGGTTTATTGTGAGAGAAAAACACTGCTGAATGGCTGCTGATTCCGCTGAACCAGCGAAACGAACAGGGTGCCAGTCTACTTGACAGAATCTAACTGACACAACTGCAATTGATACTGATCTTTATCGAATTGTTCAAATACTGCTGCACAGAGCTTCCCCCAATCTGCAATAAGACCTCTCCACTCTTGAGTTTGCAACCAGTGCACCGCCGAACTCACAAAATTTAACGCAACGAATCTTGTTTTCAACTGGTCACTCACCGAATACACCTCGGAATAAATTTCACAGCGGTCACGCCATAAACGAGGATTCTCCCCAGCAAATTTGGGAAACTCAAGTTTGGGAAATGGCGTTGAACGAGAAATTGAATCTCTAAATGAAGAATTAGAAGCATTGTGGCGCGGGAAGGTCTCAGGGTACATACCCGTAACCGGGCGTGGCTGGGATCCGAGGACTAAACCGCCAACATCCCGGTAGCATGGTGACTCGACGTGGTCATATGCCCGCTCCGACGGGCGACGTCGATGCATATGGGCGCAAGATGGTTGCGGAGCCTAGTTGAGGTCGATAGGGTTGACCCAAACCCGATGGCGGTGGTGGCGCCAGCCCCGCTGCAGCAGCGACGACGATGGTGGCGGTGGCGGAATGGCTTCCAATTGTTGCAGTTGCGCCGCCGCCGCGTCAGTCTTCGTCAGCAACGGACCGAGCGATGCATCAGCCGTCGTACGCCATGCCTCTAAGCCATTCAGCTTGTCGAGGGTCTGCTACATCATTACCTTAAAACCGTTGAACTTCTTTGCCAGTTCTTCCATATTCGTCGCCATTTGCAGCTCCAAGACGCCAGTCCGAGTAGTGGAACAAAAAAAGTTCTTGCAAAATCGTCCCCGAGACCATGCTCTAGATACCAATTGTCACGCTACTACAGCTCTGGGGTGGAATCTAAGGAAGATAGCAAGAATTTAGGATTGGGAATGGAGATGAACACAGCTGTTCCGCGAGGACGAGGACAGTTTATTCACGAAGAAACAGAGTTCTTACAACCGTTACCTTTTTTTCAGTGGAACTTACAACTGTTACCTGTATCTCCTCTGCCAACCGGCTATAACTGCGCCGATGGGCCTCAAGTGGGTTAAAAAAAAGCCCACTCACGTCGAGGCCCATATGGAGCAGGAGCACCATCCCGCCAGAGCCCTTTAGTTTCATGACATCATCACCGCAGACCGCAGTCCACCGCAAGCCCGAAAATCATTTTTCTTTGGAAAAAGTCTACTTTTCCTCCCTCAACTCTCACCAAAGTCCGCTTTTCCTCTCTCAACTTCAAAACCGGACAAACCACCTCCCTTAACTTTTTAAACCGTGCATTTTACCTCCCTCGAGCGGTTTGAAGGTATGTCTTTTTCTTTTTTTATTTATTTCAGTTGAATCTTTGAAAAATCAAAGTAAATCACCGAAAAATCATAAAATGGAAAATCCAATTTTGTTGCACTCTACGTGAGTAGATCTGCACAGTGAACATATAATACGGTATGCTTTAGTACAAAGTTTTTGCTATGAAGGTTTTGCCTTTTTCTTTTTTATTGATTTCAGCTGAATCTTTGAAAAATCATAGTAAATTATAGAAAAAACAAAAAATAGAAAATCTAATTTTGTTAGACTCCACATGAGCATATCTATACAATGAATATATAATATGGTATGCTTTAGTACAAAATTTTTGTTGTAGCTTTAGATCTATGTTTTTTTGTAATTAATTGCAATAATTCATAGCTGCAGCTTCTATAATTATTTTGTTGGACTAAAGCATACCATATTATATGTTTACTATCTAAATCTACTCATGTGGAGTCCAACAAAATTGGATATTCTATTTTATGATTTTTCTGTGATTTACTATGATTTTTCAAAGATTCAGCCAAATAAATAAAAAAAGAAAAAGACAAAACCTTCATAGCAAAAACGTTGTATTAAAGCATACCATATTATATATTCACTATGTAGATCTACTCATGTGGAGTGCAACAAAATTAAATTTTCCATTTTATGATTTTTTGGTGATTTACTATGATTTTTCAAAGATTCAGCCGAAATAAATAAATAAAGAAAAGGCAAAAACACAGACACTGTAGCAAAATCACAGTTTACTGTATCATACAACTGTTTACTGTAGCAAAACCACCTTCAAAACCCCTCGAGGGATGTAAAATGCACGGTTTGAAAAGTTGAGGAAGGTGGTTTATCCAGTTTTGAAGTTGAGGGAGGAAAAATGGACTTTGGTGAGAGTTGGGGGAGGAAAAATAAACTATTTCCTTTTTTCTTTCCTCCGCAGCCGTCGATTTGGATTTTGGAGCGAGTCGTTCGCATCCAAGTAGTTTTCAATTCTTTTTCTTTTTCTTTTTCTTTTTCTTTTTTAAAATAATCTGTGTTTCTTTTTCTATATACACTACGAAACAATTTTTTTAGATTTAGAAGTTTGTCAGAACAAGTTATGCAAAAAATTGTTAGATAACAAAAAATTATGTGTATAAATTATGTTAGTCATAAAATTATTATACAAAATTTGTGTCAGACAAATCTGTGTTGAGAAATTGTTATAATAATTTTGTCTGCTAATAGTTATGAATAAAAATTGGGTTTTAAATATAATGTACTCTCTCTATTCCTAAATAGGTGTCGTTCTCGCTTCCCGAGAAGTCAAACCTTTCAACTTTGACCAAATATATACAAAATAATATTGATATTTGTAGTACATAATTAGTATCATTAGATAGATTGTTGAATTTATTTTCATAATAAACTTATGTAGAGATACAAATGTTATTAATATTTTTTACAAACCTAGTTAAACTTAAGAAAGCTTGACCGACACGAATACCATAGTGATATTTATTTAGAGACAGAGGGAATAGAAAAGCTATCATGATAAGTTGTCTATAAAATTAGTAAAAAACTATATCAAAAAAATATGATAAAAAATATGGTGATAAATTTATTTTGTAAAATGTTATATAAATGATTTTTATGTATTGTTCCTCAAAAAATTATACATAAAAGTTATGTTCATAACTTTGCAACTTTCTAAGAAAAATATGATGATAAATTTTGTCCGCAAAGAGTTATACATACAAGTTGTGAGTATAGCTTTGTAACTTTCTAAAACAAAAATTACGGGAATATTTTTTCTAAAAAAAGGAAAGTAGCGAGCCTATGGGATTGTCGTTCGTTGATTTATGCCTATAACTTTGTAATAACTTTCAAAATAAGAAAATTTTTGAAAATGTGTAGGGGGGAGATTTGTATGACATTCCCAAAAAAAACCATGACTTACAACTTTTTCAGAAAATTATGGTGATAAATTTGTTCTGTAAAAGCTGCCATGACTTTTTTTTTTTGAAAGTTATCAAGAAAAGTCATGGTGGCTATGGGATTGACAGTTGGATTTCAGCCCAACAGTCGTTCGCTAATTGTTTATGGATATCTGTTAGCGAACGACTGTTATTTTGTTGGCTTCAGTTCGGTGAAATCCAAAAGGCCATTGTTTGATATGTTCTCATTTACATTTACTCTCTTGCCCAAACCTTTTATTTGTCTATGACGACGGTCCTTATGGCCTTATGGGCATCAATCATGACCCATTGAAGAAATGATAAGTCAAAACTTCTTACTTGTGTTCTTCATTCGCGGATAGGGGTTAGCCTTTACATCGCGGCTAATCGAGTAGCGCACGGTTGGTAACTAGAAATGGCGTGGTGCTGTGATTGCAAGGTTGATGTCTTTGTGACTAGAAGTTAGATTGTGTGTCAAGTGTCCACCAAATCGGGAATTATCTCCATCGTTCCGCAATAGGACCTGTTTGACACAGCTCCACCACTAGCTCCTAGAACTGCTAGGAGTCGTTTTGCGCCAAACGGGATAAAACAAAACAATTCCACCCAAAGAGCCCCTTAAAACATGCTCTCATAGAGGATAAATGTGGGGTAAAGCTGAAAATAGTTGTTTTACCTAGCTCCACCTTGCTTTGATGGGCACTGCGTGGGATTCTATGTGAACATGTTTTAAGGAGTATCACGTGTGGCGCCGTTAACGGTTTATCAAAACAACTTCAGCTCCTCCTCCATCCTAGAGCTGCTTGTGGGGTTGAAGGAAAAAAAAAGGCTTAGCCGGTAAAGTGAAGCTGTGCCAAACTTGACTTAAACTAGCACACTTTTATATACGTGACGGAAACTTACATAAATGCGAACCTTTCCAGACAAGATTTGTGGTTTATATGCGTGCACGTATTGTTCGAATAAAGATATATATGTGTGTGCACGTGCAAGAATTGGACAAACAACCGACAGCTGTCCAAGACTCCACTGGCAGCACTAGTTATTCGATTAGCACCCCGTCCCTTGTGAAATTTTTCACAGTAGGTACTACGACAGCTCTTGAGAAGAGTTTGCTCCGCGGAAAAAGAAAATGTATGATACTTGAGGTACTAGCCAGCAAATCGCCTCCCCATCAAGAATAAAGCCATATGTACGCTGCAGCTCAGAGTTCAGACACGAGTGAAGTGACAACTGACAAGTGAGTGGCCGGCGGCTCCTCCCTGCTGTTGCTCCAACTGGCCATTGCAGTGGCAGTGGCAATGGCTCGCCTCGCCGGCAGCGTTGCTGCCTTGCTTCTCGTCGTCTTCCACCTCGTCTCCGCTACCTCTGGAAGCAGTAGCGGCGTCGTTCTTGGGCGAAAGGGCAGCAGCATCGCCCCCGCCGAGCAGTCGCCGGCGGTGGAGGAGGCGGTCTCGAGGGGACAACCAGCGGGGAGGTACGCCGTCATCTTCGACGCCGGGAGCACGGGCAGCCGTGTGCACGTCTTCAAGTTCGACAAGGAGCTCGATCTCGTCCCCATCGGCGACGACATCGAGTTCTTCTCCAAGGTACGTAGGTGCTCAGTTAGAACTTCAGCTTCAGAAAGGAAATATAGACTCAACTAGAGTGAACAATAATTGCCTTTTTTTATATAAAAAAAGAAGTGACAATAATGCATCGTATGTGGCATCCCGAAAACGAGCCAACAACCCAGTAAAAGCTTGTAACCGGTTGGTGCTGGACGACCTTATCCTGCACGCGGATATACAAGGGCCTCACACAGCATGTGACCTGTTGGGGTCCTCACATGGTCCTCAAATTTGGATGCTAGTGTACACTTCAGCAATAACAGATAAGAATAGGAAAGACGGAAAATAAATTTGAAACAACATTTGTTTCATTTGCCTTCTTTATATGCAAAGCAAAGTTGTTACTGAGTGGATTATTGATGAATTACTATGTGTTCATGATTGTGACTTCTTGATCCAGATAAAGCCTGGGCTGAGCTCATTTGCAGGGAAACCTCAGGAGGCTGCAGACTCTATACTCCCCCTTCTTGAGCAGGCTAAGAAGATTGTCCCTCTCCGGCTTCAGAAAAATACTCCGCTCAAACTTGGGGTAATAAATTGCTGTTTTCTTCATCTAAGTTCATCATCTAGTGAAAATAAAATCTCAAGACCTCCTCCATATTTATACGTCTGTATTTGTTCACGTTTCAATTGCATCTCAAGTAGTAGTGAACAAAGCTTAATGTCATGCATCCTACCCATATCCTGCCACTCTATTCAAAGTCCTGTTAATTTGGTCTCGAACTGAAGTTTTCTATCAAAATTGCAGGCAACAGCTGGTCTAAGATTAATCGGAGACGAGAAGGCAGAGGAGATTCTTGAAGCGGTAGCTTACCATCTTACTAATCAAATCATGTCTTGTGTGTATTCTAGATACAAACTTTGTTATAGATACAAATTTTATTATCTTTCTTAACTGTTTCTGAATGCAGGTTAGAGATCTTGTCCACACCAAGAGCAAATTTCAGTACAATCCCAAATGGATCACTGTTCTCGAGGGAACTCAAGAAGGATCTTACCTATGGGTACGTACATTGTTCCTAACTTCTGTGTTACATAATTTAATTATTTTTTTCTTTTTTGTCAAAAAACATGTGCAATACATCTGGTGTACTCAGTTAGTAAACTGTGATGCATGGGGCACCTGCTTGTGTTGTAGGTTGCTCTAAATTATCTGTTAGGTAGGTTGGGAGGGGACTACTCGAAGACAGTTGGCGTGATCGATTTGGGAGGCGGATCAGTGCAAATGGCATATGCCATTTCCACGAGTGCTGCTGCAAATGCTCCAGCTGTTCCTGATGGGAAGGATCCATATATTACAAAGGAGTACCTCAAGGGGAAAGATTATAACCTCTATGTTCACAGGTTTAGCAAACATTATTATGTTTAAACTTTAACTTAAATTTCAGTAACTTTTATCATTTTGTTGTGGAAAGAATAAACTATGGCAGAGCTTACTACATCGTTTAGTGTTTGCAGTTTCTTTCATTACAATAGTAATCATTAAACCATGATGATTCAGTAAAAAAAATCATTAAACAATGCTAAAACTTTTTCGGAATCAAATCATGAACTAATCATATATGTTCTGGTTTGTGACTAATGCAAGTAATCTTCCTTGTTCACCTCTGCAGCTACTTGTACTATGGCATGTCTGCTGTTCGAGTAGAGATCCTGAAGGCAAAGAATGGAACATTTAGCCACTGCGTATTGCGTGGGTTCAGTGGTATGCTGGCATACATACATAATCAGCCTCCTTCTTGCTTATTAATCCATCGTTTTTCCAGTAACTAGCATACAAATGCTCAGTCATGGAATTGCTATCATATCATATCATATCATTCATTAAGGTACATACAGCTACAATGGGAAGGACTATGATGCAACAGCGTCACCTGAAGGCGCAGTGTATGACAAGTGCAGAGAAGAGATAATAAAGGCACTAAACTTGAGTGCACCATGTAAAGCAAAGAACTGCACCTTTAATGGCGTCTGGAACGGAGGCGGTGGAGCTGGCCAGGACGATCTCTATGTTGCATCTTTCTTCTTTGACAAGGCTTCACAGGTATATATAATATAAGTTGGCATCTCCTGATCATGTATATATAAACCTGCACAACTACTAGATATGTTGAAAATGGAGTTTGAGGCCTCATCTAATGATTCACATGAATCACTTAATTGGCAGGTTGGCTTCATTGACAGTGAGGCACCCAGCGTGAAGTCCACCCCATCGGCATTCAAAACTGCTGCAGAGAAAGTTTGTTTGCTGAGCGCCGATGAAACCAAAGCAGGGTACCCCGATCTCTATGACGTGCCATACATATGCATGGATCTCATCTACCAGTACACATTGCTTGTAGATGGCTTTGGTAAGTGCAGATAAAATGCATGTTTAGATATCAGGAAAATCTCCATGTCGGATGGTCGATATTCGCTCAACAATTGACACTCAGGTGTTTGGAACAAACCAATTAATTAAATGTGGTTTACACAGGTTTGGCTCCAACGAGGGAGATTACTTTGGTGTCTAGAGTGAAGTATGGGGAGTTCTACGTTGAGGCAGCATGGCCTCTAGGCACTGCCATTGAAGCTGTTGCACCCAAGAAGATGAACCAGGATGCATAAGGTAGTCTTTTGTAATAATCTCTGATGAGAAATCACTCTGTCGTGCCGATGTTCTGAAATAATTTCAGTCTAGTTCATGAGGATAAACTTTATCGGGTCTAAGACTGATGATGAGAAGCTCTTCTAAGAGAGAATAATGCAGATCATTTAGTGCCCTTGCACAACAAGTCAACAAGTCCCCATTCATCTTGAGTTTCATGATTCAGTTTTTACATGGATTTGACATTGGCTGAACAATTCGGTTCAAAAAAGATATTGTATGGTCGACCATTTCGTGTCCTTGCATTGCAAAACAAGTTGTGTTGATTTTGATTTGGTCATTTGGCGCACGAGCACCTGAACAGCATGGCCTGAGTTAACCTAGTGGCTGATCAACCGGCCACTCGTTTCGTGCACTTGCAAACAAGTACTGATGAATTCTGATCACGCCGTGGTAAAAAAAAAAGAAAATTGATCATTCTGGCGTTCGTTGTCCTGTCAGTGTTGGTGCTGCTATGAAGCATTATCCCTTTGGGAATCAAGGGACCACTTTCACTTTGTCGTGTCACTGTTGCTGTTGCTTTGAAATACGATTCCTTTGGGAAACAAAGGATCACATCCGCCACCGAAAGTATGGTAGGACAATTAAGTTTCCTTAAATTAGTAATAGAAAATATCTATTATCACTACTATAAAAATAATTTTAAAGATAGTCCATTTTATTTATAAAGATGGCCAAAAAGTGTCTCTGTCTCTAAAAATACTTGTGACTTTCTGAGGCTGAATGTCCATACATGTTATAGTTCAAAGAAACATCTATGTAGTGTTTTTAGAGGCGGGCATTTTAAGTGTGCGGCATCTTTAAAAAACCCGTCTCTATAAATAGTTGTCAAAAAAACTTATAACTTTTGCATATGAAGTCGGATAAAATTTTATACCAATACTAGCAAAAATGCTTGTGTGTTGCAATGGAAACAAAATAATATCATAACAAAACGTGTGCTATAATATTTAAAAAACGATATTTTGAGTGTGATGTTCCTAACATTATGTTGATAGTCTTGTAGCCCTATCTTATTTACTACTCCCTCAATCCCAAATTATAAGTCATTCCAAGAATCTTGAAGAGTGAAAGCATCCCAAATTTGACCAAATTTATAGGCGGAATAGCCAAATTAGTCCATCATCTTTCATCTCAGGCTCAGTTTAGTCCCTCAACTTTCAAATTGGCCAAAGCAATCCTTCATCTTTAATTTTTTTGTCCAAATTCATCCTTGCATTGTGCTAACGTGGCACTCCACGGTGGCAGCCCTAGTGAGCAAATGCGCTGGTGTCGGCTTTGGTAAATAGGCGAGTGTTGGTAGTTGGCATTGCTAGTGTAGGTAAAATTACTCCCTACTTTCACACTCAAGTTTATTGCATTTTTATTTGAACAACATTATGCTAGACACGCATTTCAGATTGTTGAGTCTATTTTCATAATAAACTTATTTGGAGATACAATTGTTGCTAATATTTTCTATAAATCTAGTCAAACTTAAGAAAGTCCGGTACGAATACCATAGTAACATTTATTTTGGGACGGAGGGAGTATGCTTTTTTTAAAGGAGAGGGAGTATGCTATTGATCCAATGAAAATTTGAATAACTTCTTTAATGTCCCTTTCATGGCTAGAACCAATGCAATTTCATGTAAAATTAGTTTTAATGCATTGCATGGCTGTCAGGCTATCCAAAACTATGGTCACCACGAGGCTTTGCTAACTGGAGCTGCCAACATGCGCCACATCAGCATAAGGACGAAATTGAACCAAAATCGAAAGTTGAGGGAATAGTTTGGCCATTTTGAGAGTTGAAGGACTAAATTGAACCTGAGACGAAAGATGAGGGATCAATTTGGCTATTCTGCCAAATTTATATAATAAGATAATAACGTTTATGATATCAACTAAGTATCATTAGATTCTTCATTAAATATATTTTTATAATATACCTATTTGATGTCATAAATCTTTGTATTTCTCTCTATAATTTTGGTCAAACTTGAGATGCTTTGACTCTCCAAGATTTTTGGAATAATTTATAATTTGAAACAGAGGGAGTATCATATAACCTATCTTATTTACTATCATGTAATATCTTATAGGCAGCATGTTCCTGCGCTGCAACAGGAGAAAATTGTTGTAGCCTAATAAATATTAAAAAATATACTATCGTTTTAGAAAATATAGGTCATCTTATCTATAAAAAAAGAAAATATAGGTCATATTTGGAAACGTATCCAAAGCATTTTCTTTTCATGCTCAGATCTGCTGGACACCATGAAAAAAAACTCGAACTATGCATGTGTGCATATCTACCAATCTTGTTCGAGACTATCTTTTTCCATTCTCCACACGTTGCAATCTTTGATGGAGATGGCATTGGTACATGATGAATAGATAAAAGAATAGCTTAAGTTCTTGCTTAGCGATTAGATTAGTTTAGTTATGCTAATTACACGGCTGGCTCAAAGATCAAAGAGTATATGACTTGGGCACCAAAGTCATAAAACAACGATAAAGCTGCGTGGCACTCGAGTGATTCTCCCTCCATCCACACTCGATTCCAGGACCGTCATATTTTTGTTTGTGTGGGCGTTGGTGGATTTCCTGACCGTGAGATTCCAGGCTGCGCTGCGTCTCCACCGAGGCCCAGGCCTTGAAAACTGTCCGAGCCCACACAGCCCACACACAGCCCACCTCTCTCATGTGCCACGTCAGCAGCCGCTGGACCCCACCATGGACCATGGGTGCACAACGTCAGATATGCCAAATCCTTGATCGTTGGGCCAAGTACTGGGCGGGAAAGTTATGGAAAGCCTAAATTACATCTTAGTGGACCACATTTTTACTATTCCTATTTGTGTGTAAGTTCTGTATTCAATTGGTGTAATTGATTGTTCCTAAAATAAATAGTATTGTCAGAATTATTAGAACAATTATTTAATCTTTTTTTATTTTTTGTATGTTTTATTTGGTTCATTTTTGAAATCTTTCAATTTGGCTTTCATAGAAATAATCTGGCTATTTTTTTTTGTTTTATATGTTCATTTGAATCAGAATGAAGATGTGTTTGACCATCAGATTATGATCAGAGGGTAGGAAAAACATGTGTTGGTTTTTGCTACAATACTCGATTCTACTTTCTGCATCATAACAATTATTTCTGGCTAACCCAACAACCGAGTGCTAGGAGGGCTAGAAACACTGAATTGGTACGTAGAACAATGGTAGCTTGGTGGAGTTCGAAGTCTTATCTTATATTCAAGTATTTGAATTTTGTTTACCTCCGTTCCGAATTATAGGTAACGTCTCTATAGTTTTTATTGTTTACCTAAGGGTAAGTTAGTAAATTCATATCGCATATAATCGATTGACAGCATGTGGCACGGCACCGACGAGCGCCGAACTTGTCAGCGCAAAGCCACCACAATCTCCACAACTGGCCTCTCGTCCTCAAACCCTAGGCCGCTTCCTCACGGAGCCTCCACAGGTCCACAACCGGCGGTGATGTCACCATGACATCATGCCTATGCATTATGCGACTGTTTTTATTGGCATGTGTTTCACGGGAGTTGTTTCTCCCTGTAGGTGTTGGTGATGGTAGGTTTCCCTTGTATGTGGTGGTGGTGTTGTGGTGTTTGTTCTCTCATTCTTGTCTTTCCTCCTTCAATATTGATACCCTCAGGGCGTCCGTCCTTTTCCGGATGGGACTGACCCGCCCTGCCCCCACGCCTTGCGCCGCGTGCCCCGTGCCTCGCGCCGTGCACCCCTGCCCGCGCCTCACGCCTCTCGCCGCGGCCGCAATGCATCTGGTTGTCGACCGTGGGCGACTAAGGGTGGGCAAAATACCCGATACCCAATTCTCGAACCCGAATTATCCGAACCCAGACCCGAAGTACCCGAACCTAAATTACCCGATCACAATTTCGGATAGTGATCGTAAAAACCCGAAATTAGTTTGGGTAATGTTTTCCGGTACCCGAACTACCCGAATTACCCGAAATATCTCAAATATTTGCTCTTCTATTCCTAACATGAAGACATGAGGTAGTTCAATACCATATAAATATATTATTTGGCATGAATTAATGTAGATTTATGCTAACTTGATAAATGAATTGTTGGTAATTGATATGAAGACGTGATGCGATTTAAAGGACTATTGTTTATTGCTTTAAAATGGTACTTGAATTCTTCTAAAATAGTTGGTTTTGTCAATTTCGAGTATATCGGGTAAAACCCGAACCCGAATTATCAGGTATCCAAAATTTCGGTTAATGCTTTTTCGGAACAAAAATCGGGTAACAATTTTCAATACCCGAATTTCCAACTACCCGAATTACCCGACCCAAAATTTTCGAGTAACCCGAATGCCCAGCCTTATGGGCGACCCGAGCTATGCGTCAATGAGCCTCCATTGGAGGGCAGCAAGTAGATGAGCACATGTTACAACCGTATGTTTCATGCGTTTAGATGTATATATTGCATATGTTTCGTCTGAATATTTCAAAAATATATCTGTTGTTGCATATATTGTAATGGCTATACACGTATTTTGCAAGTGTATGTTTCAAATGTTTAAGTTGTTTCAAATGTATGTTGCAAGTGTTTTATCTGGATGTTGCATATGTTGCAATGACTATACACATATGTTTTAAGTATATGTTTCAAATGTTTCAGCTGTTTGAAACGTATATTGCAAGTGTTTTATCTAGATAGTGCATATGTTGCACTGGCTATTCATCTGTGTTTTAAGTATATGTTTCAAATGTTTCAGCTGTTTTAAACGTACGTTGCAAGTGTTATCTAGATGTTGCATACGTTGCAGTGGCCATACACATATGTTGCCAGCATATATTTGTAAATGTTTTATCTTTTTCGGACGTACGTTGCAGCGCAAATGCTTTAGTTTGAAAGTGTTGCATGACCAGGCATGGGAAGTGAACACAGATGGAGGTGGTCCCCGCGGGCGCAGCGTCCCCGCATGCATGCGCAGGCGCATGCGTACCGCAACAGCAGGCGGGGCCGGGCCGCAGGTGCGGCGGCAGCAACGCGTGACGACAACAGCAGCAGTGCACATATAGGTCACATATGCGGCAGCAGCAGTGTGCCGGCGGGTGGACATGAGCTAGGAGCTGCATGCATGTGCTGTGGGGCCCGCCTAGGCAAAGAAGGAGGCAGAGGCGCGTCCCTCAGGCGCATGGGCAGGAAGTAGGCGTCAGCGTCCGGGTGCTAGTCTTTTCCTTCCTGGTTTGAATCTATAGATTCATGACCCAATTTTATAACTACCATCGCCAGCTTTTGTCGGAATCTGTGAGAATGAAATTCAGGTAGGGATATTTCATTCTCTGATGACCTTTCGAAAAAATACCTTAGAAATACACATCCGAGGGGGTGCCCCACCAACAATTACCTTATTACCATTAATAAGTAAATAAAATTTCTCATAGTATATATATACAATTAAACAGTTATGAAGATGTACAGCATAAAATTGACAAAAACAAGATATGCCCAAAGCACACCATTTCCGTCCATAGGTTCAAAGCCAAAGAAGGGAACGCGGTGGGACATCAGTATCTATCCACTAGCTTTTCACTTTTTTCCTCCTTACTAACAGTCAACAAACAACTTTTAGTGAGATTTCGCTACAGCACTTAATAGCATTACAACTTTACAAGTACAGACATTGGGTAAAGCATATATACCTGCGTCCGAAGTTACCCCTCGAACAATTCCTGCAGCTGTGACTCCAGTTGCTGAATGCTGTACCTTGTGTTTGACGTCGGATATGGTCTGAATTACACACCAGAAAGGGCATTGGACGTCCGGGCCGCCACGGACCGAAGAACGTAGCGAGTATATCACTCTTACGTGGTGAAGCACGGATAGGTTTACAAGCAAACCACCAAAGGATAATCAACGTGTTTGCGTGATGAAGAACCGGCTAGTTTTCAGGCAAACTAGCAAAGGAACCGTCGAAGCTCTCGCCCGGGAGGGACCCCGTCAGGGCAAGGACGTCGCCGGGTTGCCCTAGGTCGGTCGGCGAGCCTAGGGCGCCATCCTTGGTCGTGGATCAAGGGATGAACAGCATGGAGGTTGAAGGAGAAGAGAAAAGGGGTAAAATGAGTAGATTGATTTGTTTTATGACGATTGGATTGATGGGAACTCAATCAGCCATGATCCTCTTATATATATAGAGGGGGGTGGTCTTATCCCAGTAGAAAACCTCTCTAAGTCTTATTTTCCAAGTTTCCCACGAGTTTAGAACAGTTCGGATCGACATCCAAAAGGCCAGATCCGAACAACCTTTTTTATTAGGTCTGTCGGAAGTCCCGACTCGGGTCAGCAGTCCCGACCGTCGGAAGTCCCGACATATGTCGGAAGTCCCGACATGGGCCGGAAGTCTCAACTCGGGTCAGCAGTCCCAGCCGTCGGAAGTCCCGACATATGTCAGAAGTCGCGACATAGGTCAGAAGTTCCGACTTGGGTCAGCAGTCCCGACAATAGAGCATCTTTTCAGGGGCATAACTCCTTCATCCGGACTCCGAATTAGACGTTCTATATATGCTTTTTGACTGTCTCGACGAGAGAAACGCAATGGTGAAGTCCATTCCATATTTTGACAACTTTACAAAATGGACATTTTTGAGTGTCAACATATGCCCCCTGTTTTCAAGTGAATGATGCATGAACCTGAAAACACTTAATCAAACCAAACACAATAAAAATGAACAGCGACGATACCCATCTCATCGGCTGCTCAGCGACTAAGGGCGATGTATACATCGACCATTTTTGTTCTAAGGGCGATACATGTATCGGCCATTGCTTGGAGAGCACTTAGGCTTTTGCCAAACACTTAGAAAATACTTTTTTAAGTATCTTCCGTTGAATGCTACTTTGAGACGTTCACCTTGCAATGTCTCTAGCAAATAAGAATTACCGATCATGACTTTGATCACTTTATAAGGACCATCCTAATTTATTGACCATTTGCCAAACTGATTGCTCTTTGATCCAATAGGTAGTATGGTTTTTCACACTAATTCTCCTTCTTGAAAAGATTTGCTCTTGACTTTTTTGTTGTATGCCCTGGGGCTTTGTCTTTCTCTATCTCCTTGAGAGCTTTTAATCTTACATCGGTTACCTCATCGATGTTATCCATTATCAAATCATGATACACAATGGCTGATAGATCATTTTGTTTAGCAAGCCTGTATGCATCCAAATTTATCTCGACAAGCAACACGGCCTCTTGACCATATACTAGCTCAAAAGGAGTAACTTTTGTGGCACCATGCCTTGAAATACGATGTGCCCATAGAGCTTCAGACAATACTTCATGCCACCTTCTTGGATTCTCCTCAATTTTCTTCTTCATAAGCTTGATCAAAGTCTTATTACTAGACTCAGCTTGGCCATTAGCTTGAGCATAATATGGAGATGATTTGAGCAACTTGATCTTATATAATTCCGCAAAGTCCCTCACTTCCTTAGACATAAATGATGTCCCTTGATCTGTAGTTAATGTTTGGGATATGCCGAACCTATGAATAATATGCTTAGTGATGATAACCTCCTTATGTGTCATATTCTTCAAAGGAACAACTTCGGTTCACTTAGTGAAATAATCTGTAGCAACCAACACAAAGCGATGTCCCTTAAAAGATGGGGGATGAATTTGGCCAATGAAGTCTAGCCCCCAACCACGAAAAGGCCATGGCTTGATGATAGGATGAAGCATAGCAGCAGGCACCAGCTAAATATTCTCAAACCTTTGGCACTCTTCGCAATTTTTGTAGTAGCAAAAGTAATCGGCCATCATAGTAGGCCAATAGAAACCAACTCTACGCAATAACCACTTCATCTTCGGGGCCGATTGATGCGTACCACAAATACCTTCATGGACTTCTCCCATAGCCACTCTTGCTTGATCAATTTCCAAGCACTTTAGCAGCAAGTCTTCGGCGGTTCTTCGGTAAAGCTCATCGTTGTGCAACACATATTTGAAAGCACTTTGCCGAACACTTTATCAACTTTGGCACTTGGATCTCGTAGATATGCCAATAAGATAGTCCTTTAATCATGTAAATCGGCCCCAACATCACTAGAAGTTTTGCTGGGCCAATTCAAAAGTTAGTCATATATATTGGCCAGGCTAGCCACAGGGGAGTCGGCTAGGCCGACCAGTAAAGTCGACCAAGCCGACTGTCTTTCCAGAGAAGAGGGGTTGGTTACCGACTCTTCCATACCTGCACAGCAAAAATGTACATCTTTATGCATCGGCTGTTCTTGAATATGAAAATTACGCCCACCGATGTCATAGCCGGATGCTTGTTGAGCTAACATGTTGGCCTTTTGATTTTCATGCCTCAGAACATGCCGAATTTAAAATTCGGCAAACGAGCCAATGATGTCAAGGCAAGTATCAAGACAAGCTCTTAGTGATCTTTCTAAACATTGAAACATACCAGTGACTTGCTGCACCACTAGTAAAGAATCACCATAGGTTTCAATATGTCATACTTCATGAATTGCAATATGGCCAAGCCGAAAATTCACATTCGGCTTGAATTTTGGTGCAACTATAATTCTAATCAGCTTGATGCCTCAAACGACATCATTGTGAGAAATAATGATCATGCCAACACCTTGGCCTTATTTGCAAGCCGATTAATCATATTGTCACATCCATGAAGTAAATCCAAAATGCATATGTCATGCCCCCCGGGCCTGAAAGCCATCAAAATAAATTTTATGGGGGCTTTCTAATAGCACGATGGTCACAAGCACTCATCGGCTATATTTTTACACTAAGGGCGATATCAAAATATCGGCCATATGAATTCATCCACAAGAGCATGCATAACCGAAATAAATATTTTGGCTCTTGATCATTGATGAGCAAAATAATTTGGCAACCCTCCAAAACATACAGATCCATACTAAGGATCAAAATAAGGAGCTGAGGGATAACCATGCATACCAGGGGATGAATTCCATATAGGCATAGACAGAGAGTATGGATGATGCCATGACCAATGATTTTGATGATTTGGTGCAAACCTCCAACTTGGCAATTGTTTCTTGAACCTTCTTCTCTCATTTGCCTTTGTTGCAACATTTGCTTGAGCATCATCCTTCTGAGCTTGAATTCTTCGTTTAGGAACCCATGCTAAGCCCTTTTCTTTTAGCTTCTCTACACTAAACTTCTGTAATTTCTTTTCTTGCCACTTTGATAAACTGATTGAGCATATAGGTTTTATTTTTGTTTTGGATAGCGGCAAATCATTCTTGACTTTGAGCACTCTCACCTTCTTTTTTTTTCAGATTTGGCACCTAAAATATCAATAGATGATTTCTCCACTTCTTTGTCATCAATAGCCGGATTTTTCAGCAATGTAATCGGCTTTTCAATAGTTGAATTCAGATCTGAACTTTTCTCCTTTCGGCCATCATACTTCACACGGTAAACTTGCTTTACCACTTTCTTCTTTGGTTGAGCTCTAGACCGATTTTGATCAAAACGGTCTTTACAAGATGATGATCTCTCTAAATGTCTAGCAGCTGCATATTCTATATATTGTGGCCTAAAATATGATGGCAGATGTGTCTCTTCATCAAACCAGCCCCGAGATGAATAAGGATGAAAATATGCGGGCTGTGGTCCATATGACATAGGAATTGGCTGCTCAAAAGAAGAATATGTTGCTGCTGCATGAGATCTATCTCCTTGCCAATTCCACTCTTGAAACTTGTGCTTTGGAGGCAATTTTGATGATTGGACTTTCTTTGACCGATTGGTGATATTTGCTTCTGCTATCTTCTCATATTTAGCTAGAAGTTCCTTGAAGCTAAGATTTGGCCTTCTATTCTTTAGCTTGTCACGACCTTTACCTCCATCAGCTTTATGAGCATCCTCCTTTTTCCCATCTTGATAGACATGCTCTAAAGGAGGATCCTTAGCCGATTCCCCTTGCTCAACGGGATCAATCGACTTTTGTTCTAGTTGAAGAGATTTCACCTGCCCCCCAGTGTCTTCTAGAATTATGATAACATTGCTATCCTCTTGAGTATCTTTAATTTGCAATTCATGAACAACAACCTTATCTCCGCTTGAGGGATCCACATCTCTCCCTTGGGTATTTGAGCCTTGAGCTTTGAGTGAATCGGCTAATGCAAGCCGATTCAAAACATGTTTGCCATCAAGACCAATTGAATCCAATTGGTCCATCTGTTGAGCTTTAGAAAATCTCAATCGTCCATTATCAATGGCCGATTGTATCACTCGATGAAACACATTGCAATTAGAAGTATTATGATCAGAAGAATTGTGGCACTTGCAATATGTAAGCTCTTCTAAGTTTTGAATAGATGGCAAAGCACTGTGATCAATGATTCTAATAAAATTATTCTTGAGCAAGATATCAAAGATATGATCACAAAAAGTAAAGTTAAAGGTGTATTTTGATTTCTTTAGCCGATTCTTTTGTGGAGTCGGCTTTAAAGCTAGGCAAACGAAGGGATCAGATTTGTTATCAATCCATTCGACCACACCTTTGCAATTGCTTATGGGAAACTTTAGCTTTGATGAAGTATCACCATCGGCCTTGCCATATGGCACAATGTGTTGGCCGATAGAATCTGAATTTATTTTATCATTAACAAATAAATTGCTATTCTCAATCGGTCTATTACAACTATTAGTAAGGATATCTCTAATAGATGCTGAAATTGAAATAGTGTGACCGGATTGAAATTTGAGCAAAATATTTGTGTCTTCTACCTTGTTGATCATGTTGGAGAAGTGCATGTCCTTAATTTGCATGATGTTGCTCTTCTTCTCCAGTAACCAATCAACAAGTGGGGTCAAATCATCCGAAGATGCATCAGCAGCTGCCGAAACCGGAAAAGTCGGCTTAGTCGACTGAAAGTCGGTGTTGACGGTTCTTAAGTATCAATTTTAATTATCCAATAAATAAGGAAAAGGACCTATATGCAAGCAACACCTAGAATTAGGGTTTGATCTGACAGAATTCCACGAGTTTTGTTGTTTATCTGTTTCTGCAGGGGGTTATCAGGAAATACAAAGGAAAGGCCCACACGTCGGAATTACATAGAGATATTAACGTGTTCACCGATTTTCTATCATCTAGAAGACTCCAGAAGCCACGGGATCGAACGGGAGGCCGAACGAGCCTGGGACCAGGGCGCCCGCCCTGGACCCTGGGGCGCCCGCCCTAGGTCTGCAACCAATCAGGACGAGTCTCGCGGATTATGCCCCACCGACCTAAAGGATCAAGGAAAACCGTGCGATTAATGTCGGTTTGATCCGACGGCCCAGGTTCACTTGAAGGGACTATATAAGCAGGACCCCTGGCCCCTGGAGAGGAGGATCCAAGTCCATTATTTTCATATTTTCCAGAGAGGATTCAGAGAGAGAGGTTCCCTTAGGGTTCCCACCTCATTAGGGCTTAGCATCCAATGTGAGATTAGACTTAGTTCTTCTAGATTGAGAGAGATAGAGTGGAGGTATAGATCGAAGGAAGCCCGGTCTGTCGGTGACTACTTCGAGGTTGTACCTGCAGGATCAAGTTCTCCTAACCCGAGGCTTGCTCCTAGGATTCTTCAGTATTTCGACTTCTAAATTCTAGTAAGTTCTTTGTTTTATTGTTCTTTGGTTTATGAGTTTACTTTAATCTCTTCGCGTAGAGTTTAGAGTAATCATCTCTAGCGTAAACGAGGTGTTTGGGCTAGGATACTCATAGATATCCCCTGTCTAGCCGGACCGTGGTAGTAGCGAGGAACGTGACATTTCCGTAGCTACCTTTGTATTCCATATCCCGTTAGCAGGATCGATAGGGTTTATAGGTGCGGGTCGAACATCCTTTGAGGTGTCTAGATTCCGTGAGCCTCCCCAATAGAGCAGTAGATCATCCTTACCAAGGTTAGAACGAGAGTGCAGTTGCAGTCTTCTCTATACATCGCTCACATCAAATCACAGTGGTTGTAGCCTAAAGGTTAGTAGTAATAGATTTGGTTAGTCAGATGCACGCTTTCTCCTAGTGGTAAAAAAATAAATACGATACTCTGGATAACATCCCGGGTGAAGTGCTCACCGATATCCGTGCGCTTGCGGATCATTTCCTAATTGCGTTACCAAATATCAACAAGCATTTCTGGCGCCGTTGCCGGGGAGAAAGACGGTTTGCTGAGATAACCTTGAATCTTACTACTAGCTTGTACCTATACTTTTATCTTTCTTTATCTTTTTATTCCTTATCTTTTCTTTATTCTTACCTTATGGAGAACCAAGATTCTAAATCAATCTATCAATTTACAACACCTTCGGAAACTGACCTTTTACCATGGGAGTCATCACAGCCTATCCAAACATCCCAGTATAGGTTAAGTTCAAGGTTAATTACCATGATTGAGAACCTATCCTTTTCGGGAAAGGAAGACGAAAATCCTTACCTTCATATTAGAGATTTTGAGCAAACATGCGATTGTCTTCGCATTGAAGGCATTTCTGATAAGACTTTACGTTGGAAGCTTTTTCCTTTTTCCTTAAGAGGAGAAGCTAGACGATGGTATAGTCAAAAGGTAAGTCAACAACGAGGTGAATGGGGAGTCTTACGAGCCAACTTCTGTTTAGATTTTTATTCCCTCGATCGTATCGCCGACCTTAGACTCGAAGTTCTATCTTTTAAACAAAAAGAAAATGAAACTTTGGGAAAATCCTGGAAACGTTTTTCTGATCTTTTAGAATCTGGTCCAAAACTCAATATTGAAGACCCTATTCTCCTTTTTCATTTCTTTCGAGGTCTTCAGAAAGATCATAAACAAATGCTACATACAATGTCTAGAGGTTCTTTCTTTCGTATCCCTACTGATGAAGCTAGAGCGATCCTAGATAGAATCCTAGAAGCTGAGATGGATAATACCCTCCATGATGAAACCTACAAAGCCGAAGTAGACACTCTGCCGAATTCTTCACCTACTTCAGCTATCCCAAGTTTTGAGCCACAAAAGGAAGAAATTCCACCACCTGATTTCATGCTGGATATAGAATCCGATCTTTTTGCCGATTTTGGAAACATTTCAAACTACCATTCTATAGACAAACCCCAAAGCGGCCATTATAGCATTTGTTTACCAAGTGAATATCAATTGAGAGAGCTTATCTCAGTCATAAGTAGCGAATGGTTGGAGGAGTCAGAGCTTTTCTCTGAAGTGATCCGTTTGGATACACCTCCTATCACTATACGCTGTGCTTATGATTCTGATCAATTTGATGCTCTCTATAATCCTGTTGTGGGGATCAATATCATGTCTGAAGCTTTTGCACTTAAATTATTTGGAAAATTAATTTTAACCCCCACAACAAAGTTCATGAAGGAATCTTCGGGACGATTGGTCCCCAGTCTTGGAATTGTGAATGTCCTACCCTTTATGGTAGAAAGCTCCATGATTCATTTGAACTTTTATATCTTTGATACATGGGACTTCGACCTGTTGATAGGACAACCATTTAGAAGACTCCTTTATGAAGGTCAAACTGGAAAGCTACACATTTCTTTTGGAAAGGATTTTAAATTCCCTATGACAATTTCTCACTCCTTGAATAATAAGATCGAGTCATCTCTTTTGCCTGATCCTATGGAAGAGGTAAAAGCTGCGTCTCTAGAGCTTTTAAATGAATCAGACTTAGAAGAAGAAGCCCCTTTCTTCATAGAAGAGGAAGCTGAACCTTCTGAACCTGAACCTTTAGATGAGTTTGCAGAAACACCCAGACCTCCTATAGAGCTTAAAACTTTACCACCCGGTCTTATCTATGCTTTCCTAAACAATAATCCAGAGTTTCCTGTGATCATTAGTAATAAACTCACTCAGGAACAAACTCTGCGATTAATGACCGTTTTAGAAAAACATCACTCAGTCTTTGGCTACTCACTCCAAGATCTTACAGGAATCAGTCCTATGATTTGCACCCATCGCATTCCGACAGATCCTTCTGTTTCACCTTCTCGGGAACCCCAACGTAGACTCAATAACGCGATGAGAGAAGTAGTTAAAAAGGAAGTTATAAAGTTACTGCATGCAGGGATTATATATCCTGTGCCGCATAGTGAGTGGGTGAGCCCTGTTCAAGTTGTGCCTAAAAAGGGAGGCATGACTGTTGTTACAAATGAGAAGAACGAGCTAATTCCGCAACGCACCGTCACAGGGTGGCGGATGTGCATTGACTATAGAAAACTGAATAAAGCCACGAAAAAGGATCACTTTCCTTTACCTTTTATAGATGAGATGTTAGAGCGGTTAGCGAACCATTCGTTCTTCTGTTTCTTAGATGGATATTCAGGGTACTACCAGATCCCGATCCATCCTGATGATCAAAGCAAAACCACTTTTACCTGTCCATACGGAACTTATGCTTATCGTATAATGTCTTTTGGGCTATGTAATGCACCAGCTTCTTTTCAAAGATGCATGATGTCTATATTTTCTGATATGATTGAAGAGATTATGGAAGTTTTCATGGATGATTTTTCTGTTTATGGAAAAACTTTTGATAATTGTCTTGAAAACTTAGACAAGGTTTTGCAAAGATGCAAAGAAAAGCACTTAGTCCTTAACTGGGAAAAATGTCATTTTATGGTTAGGGAAGGAATAGTGCTAGGACACCTAGTGTCTAAAAGAGGTATTGAGGTAGATAAAGCTAAAATTGAATTAATAGAACAACTACCTCCACCTGTGAATATAAAAGGAATTCGAAGCTTTCTTGGCCATGCTGGTTTTTATCGCAGATTCATAAAAGATTTTTCAATTATTGCTAGACCACTCACTCTTTTGCTAGCCAAGGATGCTCCTTTCGAATTTGATGATGCATGTTTAAAAGCTTTTGAATTATTAAAGAATGCACTCATCTCTGCACCAATCATTCAACCCCCTGATTGGTCGTTGCCTTTTGAAATTATGTGTGATGCTAGTGATTATGCTGTGGGGGCAGTTTTGGGGCAAACAAAAGACAAGAAGCATCATGCAATTGCTTACGCCAGTAAAACTTTGACAGGAGCTCAACTTAATTATGCAACCACTGAAAAAGAGCTTCTGGCTGTTGTCTTTGCCATTGATAAATTTAGATCTTACTTAGTAGGAGCTAAAATAATTGTTTACACTGATCATGCTGCACTAAAATATTTGCTCACTAAAAAAGATGCTAAACCTCGCCTAATTAGATGGATCTTGTTACTCCAAGAATTTGACTTAGAAATAAAAGATAAAAAGGGAGTAGAAAATTATGTTGCTGATCACTTGTCTAGAATGCACTTTAAGGATCCACAGGAAACACCCATTAATGTTTCACTCCGGGACGACATGCTCTATGGAATCAACAGGTCTGACCCCTGGTATGCAGATATTGTTAATTTTATGGTTTCAGGGTATGTACCACCAGGAGCGAACAAGAAGAAGGAGTTCTCACCCGGAGATAAGGTATTACTTTTTAATTCCAGGGTGAAGCTTTTCGGGCATGGAAAACTCCGGAGTAAATGGGAAGGACCATACAAGGTAGTCAATTCATCATCCCACGGAGCTATTACACTTCAAAACGACGAAGGTACGTTATTCAAGGTAAATGGTCAACGTCTTAAATTATTTTTAGAACCCAATAAAGAATTAGAAGAAATAGACGTGATCCATTTTTACCTTCCGATGGAGAATTAAAGCCCGACCTTTTTAATCTGATGTTTTTGGGCCACGTATATATTTTTCGGGATAAAAATACTTCTAGAAACACGCTCGAGCAAGCGGGCCCGCAGAGGAGGCAGGCCCAGGGCGGGCGCCTTGAGGATGAGGGCGGGCACCCTGCCCTGGTGTCCCCTCGGCCCTGGCCTCTTCCGACGTGCTTTCCTCATCTATGGTTATCCAGAAAATTCCGCGAATGGGTTGTTACGCACGCCCGGCAGCGGGATGGATCTATGGAAACCCTAGAGGCACTTTTTGACCCCTATATAAACAGACCCCTGACGTCAGCTTTCAACACCAATTCATTCAATCCTTCTCTCCTCCTCAATTAGAGCTTATCTAGTTCCTTGCTTCTCCAATGGCCGACAAGACCCACCGCAACTGGGAGATCGTCCCTTACGACCTCAACCGCAAGCCCAAGGATGACCCCGACGCCTACGTCCCGGCCAACACAGAGCGACGGCTAGCAGCCCCACCATCAAACCAGCGCAGCTCAATCTCATCCTACTACGCCCAACCAGTTCTTACTGCACCACCGCAGCCCCTTCTTCTCAAGGGACTGTCGTCCAAGCAAGAAGCCATCGTCAAGGTACCAGCCGGCACGAAAATCCTGCCACCTAAACCCACTGAGCGGGTTGTAGGCGTCAAGACCAACCGGAGCGGCGAGATCAGCAGCGTCCACTACACTACGGAGAAGGAGAGGCCCCGCTTCGAAGGAGTTAGGACAGCAAAAGTTCGCTTCATCCCACCAAAGGAAGCTCCTAAGCACGCTCTCAATTCGTTTGAGACACCACCGAAGCGCCGCAGGACCATAGCAGATGTGGATGAGGACATCAGGACAGCAAATAGACATATTATGGAACTTCAGTCCACAGTTAGCTCCCTTAGTAGGCAGGTCTCCAACCTAAACACTACTGTGCTCGCGCTTAAACGTGACCTTTCTGATGCCCTTGCTAGGATCAGGGATTTAGAGCAACACTGAGCTATCTAGATTAGACCTTGAGGCAGTGTGTCTTAGTCTTCATCATTAGATTCAATTAGATTCAATTCAGTTTAGATTAGTTCGCTTCATTAGTCAGTGTAATAAATGCCTCAAGACAAATAAAAATTATTATTATTATTATGCCTCGTGTATCTCCACTTTATTTTTATGCAAGAAAGCAGGAAACAAGTATGGGGGAATCCCCCCGACATGGTAAATGCACTTCGATTGCACCACTCCACGATTCAGGTACATACTCTGCACGCTTTATTTACATATATACAAATACATATTGGGCTGTGTAGAATATTGTTCCTAACATGATAATTTAAAAAGATAAAAATATTTTTAATCATGATCAATCTCACTCTGTGATATTTCTGAAAACCTGCATTTATTGAAAATCATTTTAAAAACCATGTGTTACTCAAGTCATTGTGGAATGTGAGATGGTAGAATATGAGTATCTTATTCTTGAAATCTTTGTCGTTTGGAGATTTTCTTTTCAAAAACTTCAAAAATATAGCTACCATCCTCAATATTTTATATGCCTGATAAACCTAAAAATATTAATTTGCTTTGTATTGAGTTTGTGCAAAACGAGTTAGACCCTTGTTGAGAGATTTATCATGCTCCCAAGATCAAGACATTTTTATTCAGAAAGATTCACTCTTCCGAAGTATTATTGCATTAGAGGCATGGGCTATGCAAAAATATATTTCGAGGAAATAAAAAGGAGCAAGTGCTCGACAACCTCGCAGAAAAATGGACAAGTGTCCGGAAGTAGAATTAGGGGTACCTTAGTATCCACCTGAAAAAAAATGAGATGATAAAAATATATATGGTAAAAAGAAAATGATAGCCCATGGTCCCTCTAATAAGCAATATGCCAGTAAGAGTTGACAAGTTTTAATTTTCAAAGTCTTTGATCTAAGAGTATGGCATTCCTCTCCTCGGATCCCGTTTTGACCCAGGCAATATATGCAAAGTAAGTATGCTTGAGAATTTCTACAAATTAAAACAGCCTCAGTGAGATATACAAAAGATAAATGAGTGATCTGAGAGCCCCTATGAGGATAAAGGTATGCTAAGTTTTCTATTCAAAAATATATAAAAAACTCCAAGTGACAGGGTTGAGAAGAAGAAAGGATCTCTACTTCAACCATATATTTCCCTGACTACAGTGCACAGTGGACATTCACAACACCCTGCAGGTATAAAAAGAATGCTTTACAATGTTTCAACCCCAGTTATTTTTCTGAACCATCCTTTTCTCGAGGACGAGTAAAAGCCTAAGTATGGGGGTGTTTGTTGACGGTTCTTAAGTATCAATTTTAATTATCTAATAAATAAGAAAAAGGACCTATATGCAAGCAACACCTAGAATTAGGGTTTGATCTGACAGAATTCCACGAGTTTTGTTGTTTATCTGTTTCTGCAGGGGGTTATCAGGAAATACAAAGGAAAGGCCCACACGTCAGAATTACATAGAGATATTAACGTGTTCATCGATTTTCTATCATCTAGAAGACTCCAGAAGCCACGGGATCGAACGGGAGGCCGAACGGGCCCGAGACCAGGGCGCCCGCCCTGGACCCTGGGGTGCCCGCCCTAGGTCTGCAACCAATCAGGACGAGTCTCGCGGATTATGCCCCACCGACCTAAAGGATCAAGGAAAACCGTACGATTAATGTCGGTTTGATCCGATGGCCCAGGTTCACTTGAAGAGACTATATAAGCAGGACCCCTGGCCCCTGGAGAGGAGGATCCAAGTCCATTATTTTCATATTTTCCAGAGAGGATTCAGAGAGAGAGGTTCCCTTAGGGTTCCCACCTCATTAGGGCTTAGCATCCAATGTGAGATTAGACTTAGTTCTTCTAGATTGAGAGAGATAGAGTGGAGGTATAGATCGAAGGAAGCCCGGCCTGTCGGTGACTACTTCGAGGTTGTACCTGCAGGATCAAGTTCTCCTAACCCGAGGCTTGCTCCTAGGATTCTTCAGTATTTTGACTTCTAAATTCTAGCAAGTTCTTTGTTTTATTGTTCTTTGGTTTATGAGTTTACTTTAATCTCTTCGCGTAGAGTTTAGAGTAATCATCTCTAGCGTAAATGAGGTGTTTGGGCTAGGATACTCATAGATATCCCCTGTCTAGCCGGACCGTGGTAGTAGCGAGGAACGTGACATTTCCGTAGCTACCTTTGTATTCCATATCCCGTTAGCAGGATCGATAGGGTTTATAGGTGCGGGTCGAACATCCTTTGAGGTGTCTAGATTCCGTGAACCTCCCCAATAGAGCAGTAGATCATCCTTACCAAGGTTAGAACGAGAGTGCAGTTGCAGTCTTCTCTATACATCACTCACATCAAATCACAGTGGTTGTAGCCTAAAGGTTAGTAGTAATAGATTTGGTTAGTCAGATGCACGCTTTCTCCTAGTGGTAAAAAAAATAAATACGATACTCTGGATAACATCCCGGGTGAAGTGCTCACCGATATCCGTGCGCTTGCGGATTATTTCCTAATTGCGTTACCAAATATCAACAGTCGGCTAGGCCGACTTGGGCACTAGGAGGGGCAGTCGGCTTGGCCGACTGGAAAGTCGGCCTAGCCAACTCAGGGCAGGCGGTAGAGGTAGTCGGCCTGGCTGACTGGAAAGTCGACCTAGCCGACTTGAAGCTGGTGGCAAAGGTAGTCGGCTTGGCCGACTGGGAAGTCAGCCTAGCCGACATAGAGTAGGCAGGAGTCAGCTTAGCTGACTTTAAAGTCGGCTCGGCCAATTCTGAGCAAGTAGATAACCCTCATTTGTTGCTTGTAGGGGCTTGATCTCCATCAATGATACAGTAATCGCTAGATAAATGTACAACCCCTTTAGCTCCTAAAAAATCAAGTCTAGCTGATTTCTATCGTTTCCCATATTTTTCAGGAGGTATAGTGGTAGCTTCTCCTGAATTGGCCCTATCCGTTTCAGGCACCGAAGAGACCAATACAGGTTTCTTCCTAAAAATAAGCTTGCCATTTTGATCAAAATAACAGTAAGACAACCTCTTACCAGGAGGTATAGTGGTTGCCCCTCCTGAACTGGCCCTATCGGTTTCAGGCGCCGAAGAGGCCAATTTAGATTGACTCTTTGCAATCACTCTAGCATGCTGGTCAAAATAATAGTAAAATGGCCTCTCATATTGAGGTTGACTAAAAGTCGGGGCCGATTCACTAGTATGTCCAACATGAGGCGAAGTTGCAATAGGAGTATTAAAGATTCCTTCCTCTAACTTATCAAATGTAGAATTCACCTTAACCATAGTATAGAAAAGAGGAGCATCTTCAGTGATCCCATCTACCTTTAGCTTAGCTATGGTTGTAGACCTGGCGAGGATTTCCTCACCCATTGCTGAATTTTCATTGATTTGGCTACAATTATTAGTAACATATGAAGCCGAATCGCACGTTTTAGCACTCGAATGCCTTGCTGAAATTTCACTACTTCGGCTTTGATCGTGAGCAGAATACGAAGCCGAATTGTGGGCATTGATCTTTGTATATGGTGCTAAATTTCCATTGATTCGGCTATGGTTACTAGTAACACGTGAAACCGAATCATGAGTATTAGCACTTACATACCTTGCTGAATTTTCATTAATTCGGTTCAAGTTAGAAGTAACATGTGGAGCCAAATTATGAATAAGAGCATTGGCATATGGTGCTGAATTTTGAGAGCAATTGGCTAAGTAATTAGCATTGTCATAGCCAATTCTCTCTTTCATCGGCATGTCATGTGGTGAAACCACATATTGTGAACTTATAGCCGATAAACAAGGATTTACATGTTGTATGTTGCTAGTAGCATCAAAACTCAAAAAATTTATAGTTGACAACGGCTCTTGACCATGATATCCATAATTATTATGTGTATGATGAGGAACATTATCAAAAGTATCAGCCGATGCAACATATCTAGTATCATTACAGCTAGCAACACCAACATGAGAGCTTATATGACTTGCAAAATAACCATTATGATCATAAGATGTATTTGCAAGTTGTACCTTGGGATAATTGTAGTAGTTTTGTGATGAACCACCTCAGTACTCCATGATTTAGAACTTGACCGCCTTGCTGAATTTTCCAATGTCAAGCGCAACACGTTGCAAAATTGCAAGCACGATTACAAGGGGTCAAAACTAGACGTGATCGGCCTTTTGGGCCAGATGCAATAGTAATGGCGAGCTCAAGAAGATAGATCAGCGAGGAATAAGGCTAGGGTAAGAAGAATTGGCTACAAAGTAGAGCCGAAGCAAATTCTTCCCCAGCGGAGTCGCCAAAAAGTGTGTTGATGTCGGATGTGGTCCGAATCACACACCAGAAAGGGCATTGGACGCCCGGGCCGCCACGGACCGAAGAACGTAGCGAGGATATCACTCTTACGTGGTGAAGCATGGAGAGGTTTACAAGCAAACCACCAAAGGATAATCAACGTGCTTGCGTGACGAAGAACCGACTAGTTTTCAGGCAAACTAGCAAAGGAACCGTCGAAGCTCTCGCCCGGGAGGGACCCCGTCAGGGCAAGGACGTCGCCAGGTTGCCCTAGGTCGGTCGGCGAGCCTAGGGCGCCATCCTTGGTCGTGGATCAAGGGATGAACAGTATGGAGGTTGAAGGAGAAGAGAAAAGGGGTAAAAGGAGTAGATTGATTTGTTTGTATGACGATTGGATTGATGGGAACTCAATCGGTCATGATCCTCTTATATATATAGAGGGGGTGGTCTTATCCCAGTAGGAAACCTCTCCAAGTCTTATTTTCCAAGTTTCCCACGAGTTTAGAACAGTTCGGATCGACATCCAGAAGGCCAGATCTGAACAACCCTTTTTATTATGTCTGTCGGAAGTCCCGACTCGGGTCAGCAGTCCCGACCGTCGGAAGTCCCGACATGGGTCGGAAGTCCCAACTCGGGTCAGCAGTCCCAGCCATCGGAAGTCCCGACATATGTCAGAAGTCTTAACATAGGTCAGAAGTCCCAACTTGGGTCAGCTGTCCCGACAACAGAGCATCTTTTCAGGGGCATAACTCCTTCATCCGGACTCCGAATTAGACGTTCCATATATGCTTTTTGACCATCTCGACGAGAAGAACGCAATGGTGAAGTCCGTTCCATATTTTGACAACTTTACAAAATGGACATTTTTGAGTGTCAACACCTTGCAGATTTTTGCTGCTTCTCCGAGCAATTCTCCATATGCATTCGGTATACTGGGATAACCTTATGAAATATTGCCTCCCGCACCTTATTCCGGATCAGAGGATTAGTAACTTTCCAAGTTTTATGCACCCGGTAGGTCGTCTCGAAAAGTGAAGTGAACTTGTCGAGGGCTGGCGGCCACATGGTCTCCCGTGCTCGGGTCCGTCTTAGCACACAAGATATGACAGGTGTCCATGAAATATCTACATATCCTGCAATGAACATGTCGAATTGGTCATGGCGCTGCAACAGCCACCCTTCTCCTAGGATCCGTCCCAAATCTTTCTCTATCTTGGCTTCCTGAAGCACGAAGTGTAGGTTGTTCAGCAGGAACATTTGTTGCTGCCCTGGGAGGTGCAAACCTTTTGAGTTCCTATCCAGCACAGACTCCAAAGAGGAGATCAGCTGCGCAACCAGTTCATGGAATGCTTCCAGGTCACCCTTCAGCATTAGACAGACTGTGCTGTTGTGTTGAACCAGCATCCGCACATGATCCATGATATGCCTTGTGAAGGGATGGACACCAGTGTCAGAGATGTCCAAACGTCACGCTATCACCAGATCGTTTTGCTCAACAGAGAGCTTGACAAACATGTCTGACAATCGGTGTATTAGCCCTTCACCCTCTGCAAGGATGGACTCCTTAGTTTGACCTGACAGCAATGCTAATATTGTCGGCATGCTATAATTCAGTGCTTGGTACATCATTACCAGATTTACCATTTTGGATAGATCAGGCTTAGGTGCTGTATAGGTATCCATGTAAACTGGATCAATTGGTGGTGCCCCCTGAATGCACGTAGAATCAGCTGCTCTAAGCAACTTCCTGATAGATTGTTTTGCAATTGCTAAGAAATAATCCTCCTTGAGTATATTGAAGTAACCAAGATCCTGTCCATTCAATTGTCTTTGCATCTCACTCAAGAAACCAACGATGATGTGCATCGCCGTTGTCCAAACCTTCAGTAGAATTTCTTTGGATTCTTCCTTGTGACCGCCCAAAATGTTATTGATGTCAAGGATTTCAGGGTAACTGTTGGACATGTGTCAATAAGTCATTCCTAATAAGTAGAAGGGTACGTCGCAAAAAAAAAGTAGAAGGGTAATGCATAGTTTTCAATCTCTAACTTGTATGGTAGTCCGATTTTTAATCTTGGACTACGGAATTTTAATCTTGTACAGAACCATGTAATGGATGCCCTCCAACTGTCAAAAATTAGACAAATTTGGTTCTCTTGCTGGTTTCAAAGGTGATTTGCTATTTTATAAAAAATAATAAAAAATCTAATTTGCTGCTATCCATAAATAGTTTATTTTGAATCCAAAAAATATAAACCTAGTACCATTTTTTCTAGAAATATTATCTACATGTTTATGATCTATATATAGCTATTTGGAATTGATTTATTTTGGTTCTTATTGCTTTATAACTCATATTCATGCTCATTATTTATTTAAAACGATTAATTAAGATCCAAATAACTCTAAATAGACCACCAACAAATAGATAACACTTTCAGAATAAAACTAGTATTTGTTCCACATTTTTATGATTTAAAATAAATTAATTATGAATTTATAAAGATCAAAACAGAATTTTATTACTTTTAGGAAATAGAAAACCACCTTTGGATCCTACGATAGGACCGAATTTGCCGGTTTTGACTGCTCGTTACCCTGTTTCGTAGTTTAAGGTTAAAAATCGAATTGCTGTCTAATTTTGAGGTTAAAAAGTGTGCTTTAACCTAATAAGTAAACTAATATGTTTAATTTGATACAAACGGGACGACAATACTTAGAAAGTGTCTAAGAGAAAAAAATAATTAAAATAGGAACTTTTTACGGAACATGCATTCTTTTTATGTTTGTTGCGAACACATGTGTGTTAAGGACATCACTCCTTTGGATGCACCCGTTGATCCTCCAACCGTTATGCAAAGTCCAATGACTAGAGCTCGAATGCGACAATCGAAACTAGAGGTGAGCTCATTCTTATTAACCAATCTTTTTTATAGTTTTGAGGATAGATTAGTACCTAATGATGTTATCAAGCCTAGGAACATTGAAGAGGATCATGAAAAACTTGGAGAGAGGTGTAGAGGTGGACAAGACCAGCAAGGACGTCCAAGTCAATCCAGAGGTCCAGTCAACTCGAGTTCGAGTCTGTCTCGGCCTCTAGGATCAGCCTGCAGTAAAATAGACACCCAGACACATACGCACTCCATTTTCGACAATCCACATATGTGTGGAAAGATAATTTCATAAGATAACAAATGACTTTGGTTTGACATCAAAATGCTAGGGTATTGTGTCACCTTCTTTTAGTCTATTGGGACGCGTATCGTCTTAGGGCACATTAATTAGGGGGCGTGTCCAGGGGGGTCACATGCCCCAAAGACATTATAATGAATCATCATCGCCAAAGGTAGGGTTTGGGTTTTGCTTTAGATCATTCTGTCTTCGAACAATCGTCATCATCGGTAGTGAAACCCCAACTTCAAGTGCATGAAAAATAGATCTGCAATTTGTCACCTCAATTGAGTTTCTTCTTAGTGATAATCAGAGCTTCAGGCATACCATTAGGTTCGCATCTTAAATGCTAGCTCGAGTGTTTCACCTTCATCCCATAGTTCACTGCCATACTTATTTTTCCTGTCCTAGAACCTTCCGCGTCATAGCCTTTGCATAATTCAGTCTCAGAGTCCGCCATGTTGAGTTTGTGTCCTAGGTCGAAGTTTTGTTACTGGTTAGATTGTGTTTGAACCCAATGTGTTTCTGCCCATCGTTTCTATCAAACCCTACCCGCCACCAAAATTCCGCACTTTTTCCTAGTTTTGTCCTCTGATTCGGAGTATGTTTGTAAAAATGACATAACTTTTGCATACTGACTCCATTTTTAGAAAACCATACATTTTTTAGAATTGGAAAAAAATTGGCATCCGTGTGCCCCTTCAGTGGGTTTGGCGAGCTTATTTTTTTCGTCAAACAACCCGAAAGATCATCTTTCTAAGCTTGAAAGCTTTTTATCAATTTTTGAGCGCACTGACTGGGAGAGTTCAGGAGCTAGAGATCAACCGTCCAAAGACCAATGACGAGAACAATGATGACAAAGACGAAGACGAAGGGATCCTTGATGATGATTTTGTGTACAAAGACGATGGTATGATTGATGATAGGGTGGCACGCAGCGGAACCCGCATCGATGCCTTCAAAGCAATCGTACAGGTATGGGAGGTAATGTTAATAATGAGCACAATCGTGGCATTGTTTGTAATAATGACCCTTATGCTAAAATTAAATTCACCATACCACCTTTTTATGGTAAATATGATGTTAAGGAATATCTTGATTAGGAGATAACAGAACAAAAATTTGCTTCCCACATTGTTCCTGATCATCACAAGTTTAGACAAGCTATTAGTGAGTTTAAAAAGGCTTTGCTATAATCTAGTGACAAGAATTAGCTACTTTGCATCTACAACCTAAGTCATGGGATAGACTAAAAGAAGCAATGTGTGATCGTTTTGTTCCTCCTTCTTATAAATGTGATTTGCGTAAGAAAATACAATGCTTAGAGCAAGGAAATATGTCTATCTAGAAATATTATGCAGAGGTCCAAAAGGGTAGAAGAGGATCTAGAGGATGAAGTGTGTCATTTCTATGCTAGATTGAGGAGTGAAATTCAGGATATTGTTGATTATAAAGAATTTACCACTATCAATCGCTTGTTTTAGATTGCTATTCTTGCAAAAAAAGAATTGCAGGGATGTCAAATGAGCCAGAACAACTTTAGCAGTTCCTTCGTGCCCAAGATGACAATGACAGGACCAACGAATATTTCCCCTTCTTCAAGTGTTCCTCCTCCTACACCACCAGTGTGAGTGATGAGTGATTGTCAATGAGGCGATCAGAGCTTTGGCTAAGCATGCATGAGATGAAATGAGGCATGAGTACGTGTGTGCAATATGCCTCTTGGCTTGTGATGTGTAGGTGTTGAGCGTGAGACAGTCAACGACAATGGAGAAGGTCAAGCGAGGATCCTGTGCGTGATGGATCAGGAGCAATGGAGGGCGGACACAAAAGCTTGGACCGAGGAACCCGAGGGCCAGAGGATGAACCATGGATGACTAGCATTTGGACACATTGCCAAGTAAGTGTACATGCGAGGATGGTGGTGAAGATGGTTGTAACACCCTAGCCCATTACAAGCCTGTTGTAGTTGTGTTGTTGGCTCATTTGGCACATGACGAGATTGTTGTTGGTGGGTTTAGTACCAGCTTAGAAGTTTAGAGGGGTGAGGGTCAGCTTATAATCCTTGTCATTCCAAATGTAGCACCTCCGGGTTAACCCTTTTATATGAAGTGAGGACGAAAGTGTAAGCGAGGTGCTACGCATATGCAAGCCCGTTCCACATGCGGAGTTGGGCCCTGTAAGCAGATTTTGGATGCGGGGTGTTATAGATGGTATTTGGAGCATCAACCCTTATTGTATGTGCCCGTGAGGGGTGTACCAACGAGTGGTTCTAGGCATTTGGTGCGTTTGTGGTGAGTTGTTGAGGGCGTCAACTCTTAAGGGGAATGTCAATATAGCACACCAGCCAGTTAGAAGCCTGTTGTAGTTGTGTTGTTGGCCCATGTGGTACCTGAGGAGTTGGTGGTGATGGGTTTAGTATCTTCTTGGAAGTTTAGGAAGGTAAGGGCCTGCTTATAATCCTTGTCGTTCTAAAAGTAGCACCTTTAGGTTAACCCTTTTACATGAAGCGAGGACGAAAATGTAAGTGAGGTGCTACGCATATGCAGGCCCATTCCACCTGCGAAGCTAACCATATAAGTAGATTTTGGACGTGGGGCGTTACAACGGTGTTGACCAAAGTCAAGATGGAGACCGGGCGAAGTCAAGGCGGGCACGCAAGCACCTGGTGATCTACCGATCGAGGAAGACGTCGGGTTGGGCCTCAAAACCTAGGGGAGGATTCTAGGCAACATGTGGAGACATCTCTGAGTTAGCGTCAAGGCTAAACAAAGGGGAGGAGCAATCGTGGATGTCTGATGTGTATCGGATGTGTTTTTTGTGTAATATGGACCATATTGCCCTAAGTGGGTTGGTAGTCTTAGTATTAGCCTAGGGGCAGTTTGGGGTATGTCCAAACGCCTATTAATAAGGTAGATGACTGGTGGAGAGGTATCCCTTGAATCCACATCTCATTTTGCTTAGGCAGGACAAGTGTTCATCTCTAGAGAGATTAGAAGTAGAAAGAGATAAGCACCCATTGCTCTAATTTTCCATCTTTAGAGGGAGGATGAAGGAAGGAGGCTAGACCTGGTCTTGTATAGATGAATTCATAGTTGATTAATTAAAAGGTTTGCTGAAATCTCGAGTTCATCCTTTTCCTCCAATTTTCCATTTTTTGGTGATCTTCGTGGCCATTTTTGGGAGAATTTTGAAATGCAACTTTGGTTGATTGTTTGACACGTTTTTGTGAGTCTTTGGGACCCTTAGAACTTATCTATATCATGAAGCCCAGCTTCAAAGCTCTTGTTTGCAAGCCCCAAAGCTCACCAATTCTTGCTCTTTGGTGAAATTCTTAAGGATCTTCAAGCTAAGGTTTTTGGGTTGATTTCTTGTGCTTCCTAGGTGCTATGAAGTTTGGAGAACATGACCAGGCTTCCGTCAACCCGATTTCCCACGTGCACCCCATCTCCTTTGTTTCAAGAAAATCGTGAAAACCTCAATTTGAGAGCTTGTTTTTCAATCTGCCATCCAAGCTTTAATCTTTTTGAGGTGAAACTTTGTGAACACCTTCAAAACATCCTAAGGAAGGCCATTTGGACTTCGTTTGATCGAGTTTTGCCCTTATTCCTT
This sequence comes from Saccharum hybrid cultivar R570, assembly GCA_038087645.1. Classification (NCBI taxonomy): domain Eukaryota; kingdom Viridiplantae; phylum Streptophyta; class Magnoliopsida; order Poales; family Poaceae; genus Saccharum; species Saccharum hybrid cultivar. Next base: position 5,298,850 of record JAQSUU010000493.1, on the reverse strand, counting down.
ATTGGTTCAGTCTGCTAAAAGTGTTTAGTGCGGAACTTACGCACGTGAACGCAGAACTTCCGCGGGCAAGTGCAGAGCTTCCATGATCTGCAGGTTGAAAATCGACTTCTAGGGGGTTCCGAAGTGTTTTCTTGATTTGTTCTTGCTTCTGCTTGAACTTTTGGGCTTCCTAGCACTTCTTCAAGTTCTATAGCCTTGTCATCACTACTGAGGCTTGATTTTGTTAGAAGAGAGGAGATTTTGGAAAGTTTTTGGATACAAGTAAAGTTCTTAGAAAAGAATTTTGATTGGCTCTCATTCACCACTTCTTGTCGCCGTCTGGGTCCATCATGAGTTGTAATATCAATTAAATACTCTCCTTCATCTCAAATTGTAAGTTAGTCATGATTTTTTTCTAGATACATGGTTTTTTCTAGACAGAAATATTTACAAATTAGGACTGGAGGGAGTATCTTTGTTAGGAATCCTTGGAAAATGTGAAACTAAAAAATTATCCAGAGCTAGCATGATTGATTGTGATGAGACTCTTAATAAGCTACAGTAAATACGCAACGCATACACACACATACCTGGCAAGTTGAGCAGAGTCTCGATGGATTGCCCGTCGGAGCATTTCTTGATATCCGCCTTCGATCATGACGCCTGCAATGTCATTGAGGGTGGACAACTCCTTCCTGTCGATAAGATTAAGATGCATGCGTCGGAATGCCTTGTCACTTCGGACGGACATGTCCTCAAATAGAGCCGAGAGGAATCCACTTGAGGTGCCACTAGTGTTGCCAGTGAAGGAAGCAGAGGAACTCGACCATGAGGCTACCGAGTCAGAGCTGGAACTGTCGCGGCAGCTGCACCTGACAGACTCCCAGATGGACACAGGCGAGATACCCAGGTGATAATCATCAATGTCGCCAGATGCGGAGGTGGCAGAACTCTGTTGCGAGGGAAGCCATGGCCTTGTCGAGGAGCTCTTTCGCATGGACACGGTCATGGATGTCGCTGGATGCCGTGCCAGGGGGCAGCTGCCGCTGAAGCATCAGCATCAACTTTGCAGCAGCCAGGTATCTGTTGAGCCGTAGCGTGTCGTCCTCGAGTAAGCCCCCGGAGACAGGGTTCAGATATGTCTCCATGTCGCCGAGGAGAGAACTTGATGCCTCCTTACTTCACAGTTCACACCAGAGTCCATTGGCAGCCATGGCAGGGGAAGAAACAGTCGTTGGTCAACTGCTCAATGAATTCCAGAATGAGTAGGAAGGCAGATCTAGAGTAACAAAGCAAACCTGCTGAGTAATGGCATCGATGAGCCCGTAAAGAAGGGAGAGATCACACCGGAAGGATGGCCTCCATGGACGCGACCCTCCAGGTCGCCGACGACGCCGAGGGAAGCCGCTGCGAGCCACTCGCCGCGAACGCAAGCGTCCCACTCCCCCGGGAGAGGGAAACTCGTCATCGTGATCAGTTCTTGTCTCCTGCAAGTCTTGGATTGGTGGCTTGCCGCCGACGGCCGCTGCCCCGGCGCGGCTGTCTACGGTCAACCTCCGAGTTGGAAGAAGGTTTCTCTATGCTCTTGTCTCTCTACTAGTCTACCGATCTGCACGGTCCCCGTCATTACGCGTTGTGGCAGGTTTGAATGAAGTCAGAGACTCAGAGTTGATGCCGATCACTGGCTGATCGAGATAAGCCTTCTCGCCGAAGCTGGAGTTAATTAGGACACAACCAAAATTTAGCGCGCGACAACGATAGCAACTCTATGAATTCTATACAATTTACTTGCTAAATCAAAAAAATTAGCAAGCAATGAACAAAATAAATAGGGACCTTAATTTATCCCTCTATCGTTGTTAGGGATGGTAGTGTGTTTATATTTATACCTAATGGCTGACACCTATATCCATATTATTCATTAGAATTTTATGAGTAAAGGATATGGCCGGTCCTCAAATTTGTGTGGATATACGTGTCATGCCGATCTTCGTACTTACAAAGTGTATCATTTTGATTCTTAAACTTCACTACGCCAGAAAACAATAAAGGAAACACATCCACTAGAGACGGTCGTCTGCAACCGTCACAAAAAAACGACTACAGACGAGTGATATAAAGAACCGTCTCTGAAATATTAGTCCACAACCCCACATCTGAATACCCATATGTGATAACACAATATTGGAGACCTATCTTCACGTAAGCTGTCTCTAATGTTTTAGTGACACGTGTTGTCGACGCCCGTCTGTTCTGTATATTAGATCAGAGACGCGTTCTTTCATTACCCGTCTGATCTAAAATGCATATCAGAGACGGCTAGAAATTCAGAGACGTTTATGTTGTAGCCTGTACTCATACCGGTCCTCGTACTCATTATCAATAATGGTTTGCTTTGAGCATATCATGTTTTTGTCAATTCTATTTATGATATACATCTCCCTCCGTACATAGGGTCCAACAAGAATATTTGACTTTTTCTTGGGTAAGCTAAAAACTAGCTAGGAGTGGACAAGACCCTACATTCGTAGGCTCCAACAGTTAACCGCTATTATAGGAGCAAGTTTTATCACAAGCCATCATAAACTTAAGGCTGCCTTTGGTAGGGCTCCAACAACAGCTTCTCCATTGGCTTGTTCACTTTACCAACAAAACATTGCAACTCCACAAGAGAAGCCCCATGAAACACTCTGAGAGAAGCCAAAGGTGGGAGAGGCGTCCTAGGGCGAATTTGCTCCAGCATGGACAGAGGGAGAGGCGTCTGAGCCGGCTTGGACGGAGGGACCGGCGACCGTTTGTTCGGCGCCTTCCTCCACATAGTCAATACGGACAATTCTTCCAGGAGGCCGTGGTGGACCTGAAGCGGGGCATGGTGAGGGGTCCTAGCTGTCATCTGCCGCCTCAACGGCGCGTGATTCGCCTCCGTGCTCAGGTCACAACGCATGTCTAGCAAGGACCTCGACCACCTCATGACCTCATTGCTGGCAGGGACAGCGCAACGCCGGCAAGCCCTCGTAGACCTTGCCGGTGCAGGCGGAAGTTGAGGTGGTCGAGCTGCTCGCTCCACCAATGTGTGGGATGGCTACCGCTGCTGCTTGTGTTGGGATGGCCGTCACCACAACTTTTGTTGGGCATGAACCGGTGTCGACGAGTGCACGCGAGGGAGGCAAGATGAAGGGCAGTGTCGGAGAAAGAGATAAGGTTAATACCCCGTTTGGTAGGGCTCTTCTCTAGCACCGACTCAGGATCCTGCGAAGGAACCCTATCAAACGGTTTAGTAGGAGGAGCCATTTTTTGTTGAAAAAAAGGAGAAGTCGGAGCCTCCAAAATGGCTCCGGCTCCTCTGGAGAAGCCTTTGGGGAGGGCCCCTACGAAACAAGGCCTAAGATATGGGGATAAAAAAGAGAAAAGAAAAAAAGAGCATTATAGACATTTCATTGTTTTTCACCACCTAGAAAAGTTGTTTTGCTAAACATTTTTCGAACCAAAGAAGTCAGAGCTAGAAAAATGTTATTTCTTCAGAGAAGCCATAATTGAAGCTGTTTTGGACAAAGCTAGGCTCTACCAAACGAGCCCTTAAACTCCGTTTGCCAGGGCTCTAGCTTCTCGTGGCTCCTTGCAAGGAGTCCTGGCTAACAAGTATGTGAAAAACGGCTTCCTGAAAAGAGCCTAGAGAAGTCGGAGCTGTTTTTTTTTTAAAAAAGAAACCGAAGCTAAAAAAGTAACTTCTATGAACCTCTCCTTACAAAGCCAGTATAAATTATTACAAAATTATCACTGGAACTATTTTTACCAAACGTTTTTCAGAACGATTCTAGCTTTATCATAGAAGCCGTGTTACATGAGAAGTCAAAGCCGAAGCTCTTTTAAGAGAAGCTAGAGCACTACCAAATAAAACCTCATGGTCATACACACCTTCGTGCCGCCCTTGCATGTCCATAGGTCGATTCAAACACACACATGTTCGTCTATTTTTGTTTTTTTATTAGGGAAACTCTTGATTTTCACTTTTTTTCAAGATAAAGGCCTATATATATCTATATCTATATCTATACCTAATAATAAAGAGGCAAAATTTCAGGCTCTTTTTTTTCGTCCATCCATTTGTTTGGTCCGTCTCCCTAACTACCGGACAATGGAGGGTTTTTTACTATCTGGATTTATATATATAACCCACACTTATAAGTGTTAGAATAGCTCTTGTGTAGCGCGATACAGAGTCTGATTCCAAAACATATTAGGCCACGCATGTGATTCGAACCCATAAGCTGCCAAATAAATATTCTCCTCCTACACTATTATTTTTTTTAGATTTTTTTCCATCCATGTCTGGATTTGGAGTCCATCACCGTAACGGAGTCCATGACTATTTCTTTTTTTTCCAATGTCATTGTTACTTTTCTCCCTTTAGCAAGCCGTGTCCGACTTTGTTTTTCTGTAGATTTGGTTTTTTATTTCTTATGCTTCTATACATGGAGTATTGAGGAGGAAGGTGATGGACGGTCCACGGCTGGGTGAGATGGATTTTTGTTTAATTTGCTAACTAAAACCCAACCCGTCTCAACATTGAGGCACAATAATCCAGTTTTATATTTGAGTATGTACATGACGTGAGAGTCTGCCTCCGTCGAGCATCGCTGACCATTCGCTTTCTCAGTAGCTAAAGCGCTTCTCTTTGCTAAGTTCAGTTTAGATTCAGGTTTGGTTTGCATGTGTGTAGGTAAGTTTCCCATTATCCGTGGCTGGTTAGAACTTTGGACTATGGAAAACTTTGTTTATTAGGATTCAAGGGTGCAACGGACTCATCATAAAGGAAAAAACAAATCGGATTAGGCCACAGAAAAAAGAGAAAACGGGATAGAATCTGAACAGGAAAAGATAAAAATAAATACTAGAGATAATCATTGTCCGTCACTTTTATTTATTCTTCCGTTATACCAGTGGAGACAGTACAATTTGTACAGTTAATTAAAGCTAAAGCATACCAAGTAAATAAAAAAGTAGCTAGAAGATGAGAAGGACGGAAAAATTGACTAAAACTCCAAATCAAATCGAGCACAAGAATTTCCTCCCAATTTGAGTATGTTTCCTATAAAAGAGCCCTCCTCCGCTCGCAACCCATATATAATAAATAAATAAAATAGGCAACGCGCATATGTAAAGCTAGAAATTTTGAGCGCTAAGCAGTTAGAACTCCAATCTATGGGCTAGAGTCGTGGCACCTTCGTAGTAGGCCCAGGCACAGTGCGACTTGTGAGAGAGATGCTGAAGCCGAACAAAGGTCATTGTTGTGCAAATGTCAGCGCACACTCCATAGTGTATTGATCTCCCTAAATAACGATGAGCCAGGATCCACGCCCCTACCACTCCACGTGTGCTTTCACTTGACGGCTTGGCGCTAGGCAGCCCGCGCGGATGCTCACACGGCATGGTGGCAGGACTCACGAGGCGTCGACTATCGTGTGCACCAAATTTAAGCTGTGGAGTGCATGGGCAGCGCCAGGGGTATGCCCCTGTATGCCATGGAATACCCATGTTTTGGGAGCAAAGCCAAATATATATACATATATGTATAATGGTATTAGCCCTGTGCATGCATAGAGTGCTGCTCTCATGCTCTCGCAAAGCAGCATACACGACCAACGTGTGAGCAAAGCAGCAGCTCACGCAGCATGCATGCAGGTGCCCAGCTAGCCTCCGCGGCCGCCTCGTACAGTCGTGCTCTCGCAACGCAAGCTTGGCGGCGGCCGAGGGGCAAGGCGTCGTCGGCCACCACAGCATGTGCACACACATTCATAGGCCTAAATGGTATAGCATAGCATGTTGGTATATTGGATGTTGCGTCTTGCCTGGCCCCCTCGCCCCTCCTAGCTCCACTCAACTGCGCCCCCATTAGACCCTAGCGCTGACAACCAGTGCCCTGCAAAAGAGCCGTCGACGACGGCGGGTTGCAGCAGAGCAGCAGCACCTGCACCCTTTCCGGCTCCAGCCGACTGGCCCTCCCCCTCACCCCCCTCCCAGCTCCAGCTTGAAGAAGGGTGCTAGCATATTTGCACTTTGCTAAGTACTATTGCATATTTTCTTTTTATTATTCTTGTATATTTGCTTATTACTATTGTATTTTGTACTTTGCTTATTACTATTGCATATATTTGCATTGGAATTTTTTTACATGGAATACCTTGCTATGAAATCCTGGCTCCACCACTGGAGTGGAGAGAGAAGAGAGTTTATAGGGAGATCCATAGATAGGTATATAGAGAGAGAGCTTGGAAAGGACGGAAGAGCAATGGTGTGATAGAAGAGACTAGAAAATTTCATATACAACATCCAAAGTTCCTCATATTGTTTGTATAGAAACAAAAGTAGTAATGATAGTCCCCATCCTTGCCACTCTCTCCACAGATATCCCAAAATCCAATATTTTTAGGTTCGAGAACGCGCGGTTGCTTAATGATTCATTCCTACCATCCATACTCCCGGCTTGGCAACAGGCTCCTCCGCGCGTTGACGCAGCAGGCAATCTCGCTGCTAGGCTCAAGTCGGTAAGAGCAGCGGCAAGGTTCATCATAATAAACTAACATTCTTGTTCTTATTTTTTATTAACCTTTGATAACTCCTTTTTCTCCCGTTGCAACGCACGAGCATCTGTGCTAGTTCGTATAAAAAGGTGATGACATCCGAATAATTACAACTCTGGACAGGCCGGCCGAACTACCCCGAAGGCCCTTATTAGCACCAGCAGCAGCCCATGAGGCTACTACACGGGCCAGATTACTACACCGCCGGCTGGCCCAGGCCGAAGGCACTGTTAAAAGATAAAGATCATTATCTAGTCTTAGTGGCCAGGTTCATTGTATATGTCTTGATTGTTGTACAAGTAAGTTAGTTGGGATTAGATAGATACATTCTGTTGTAACCTTAACCCCTTGTACAAGCCACGGTGAGGGCTTTTCTCACCTATATTAACACGAAGCCGAGACACCGAGAGGTATCTCGTTCACGCCATTTTGATATGGTATCGGAGCCTTCTTCTCCACCGAGTTTTCCCATGGCTTTCGCTTCCTCTTCCTCCGCGCTTTCTGCTGCTGTTTCGCTCACCACCTTTCTCCCGGTGACGGAGAAGCTGAACCGCTCCAACCACCAATCCTGGAAGGCACAGATCGTGTCGGCGCTTAGAGGTGCATAACTCGTAGATTGGTTGGAGGCCAATGCAGAGCCTCCGGCGAAGTACCTGAAGAAGAAGAATGAAGACGACGCTAATGAAGTGCTGGTGGCGAACCCTGATTACGCTACCTGGATAGCAAAGGATCAGACGGTCCTGAGCTACCTCCTCACCAATCTCTCCAAGGAGATTCTCGGCCACGTCAACACGGAGGTCACAGCAAAGGGCGCCTGGGCGGCCATAGAGGCGTTGTTCGCCTCCCAGTCCCGCGCCAAGATCATCGGCACGCGCATGGCCTTGGCCACCGCGTCCAAAGGTACATCTACTATTAGTGAGTACTTTGCCAAGATGAAAAGTTTAGCAGATGAGATGGCGGCGGCCGGTCGAAAGCTAGAAGATGAGGAGGTTGTCTCCTACGTGCTGACCGGCATGGATCTCGACTTTGATCCGGTCGTGTTGGCGGTGGCGGCACATGTGGAGTCGATCTCCGTCTCCGAGCTGTTCACCCAGCTTGTGAGTCACGAACAACGCCTGGAGCTGCGCAACGGGGGCAATCAGTCCTCGGCAAATGCGGTCACCAAGGGGAACCGCAACAACAACAACTCGTCCCGTGGAGGGCGTGGCGGCGGCGGCCGAAATGGAGGAGGACGTGTCGGTCGCGGTGGCTTCGGTCGTGGCGGCGGTGGGCGTAGCACCTTCCAACCGGGGGTGTTTTGCCAGATTTGTGGCAAGGAAGGGCACCCTGCGCATCGTTGCTTCAAACGCTTCGACAGCAACTACAACGGACCACCGCAGAAGCAGGCGTCCTCAGCAACCACCGGCTACGGGGTGGACACAAACTGGTACATGGATACCGGTGCATCTGATCACATCACCAGCGAGCTAGAAAAGCTCACGACGCGTGAGAAGTACCACGGCGGTGATCAAGTCCACACCGCAAGTGGATCAGGTATGGAGATCAAGCACATTGGTCATGGTGTTTTAAATTCCCCTACTAGTAGATTGCATCTCAAAAACATACTCCATGTTCTGAGATGCAATCTACTAGTAGATTGCGCGCTTCAGTATCTAACCTTGACACGTCCTGATATATCATTTGCAGTTAACAAAGTATGTCAGTTCCTACATGCCCCAACTACAGTGCACTGGAGTGCGGTGAAAAGAATCTTGCGCTATGTGCAAGGAACAACGAGTTTGGGATTGAAATTGGTGAAGTCTAACTCAATGATGGTCAGCGCGTTTTCAGATGCAGATTGGGCCGGCTGTATAGATGACAGACGGTCAACTGGAGGGTTTGCAGTATATCTTGGTGATAATTTGGTGTCATGGACTGCAAGGAAACAAGCAACGGTGTCTAGATCAAGTACAGAAGCTGAGTACAAGTCTTTGGCAAATGCTACTGCTGAAGTCCTTTGGGTACAAAAGCTACTTACTGAACTCAAGGTCTCACATCCTCCAAAGGCACGGCTATGGTGTGATAACTTGGGTGCTACATACCTTTCTGCTAATCCTATTTTTCATGTAAGAACCAAACACATTGAAATAGATTTTCATTTTATTCGTGAAAGGGTAGCACAAAAATTGTTAGACATAAGATTCATTAACTCTGGTGATCAGATTGCAGATGGTTTCACTAAGCCTCTACCGGTTGCCAAGTTTCAGCATTTCAGAAACAATCTCAACCTCAAGAGTGGCTGAGATTGAGGAAGGGTGTTAAAAGATAAAGATTATTATCTAGGCTTAGTGGCCAAGTTCATTGTATATGTCTTGGTTGTTGTACAAGTAAGTTAGTTGGGATTAGATAGATACATTCTGTTGTAACCTTAACCCCTTGTACAAACCACGGTGAGGGCTTTTCTCATCTATATTAACACGAAGCCGAGACACCGAGAGGTATCTCGTTCACGCCATTTTGATAGGCACTACTACGATATCAGTATATACTTTTTGCGTCTTTTTTTTGATTGATTGAAAAATGTATTCGCGTCTTTTGTAGGTGCCAGACGATGTAAAACACAACGCAACAAAGTCTGGAGTCTGGGAAGGCCGCAAACGAGACTTTGCATGTAGTAGCATCTTTTGACCAGTGTATATGTTCTTGCACCCACACACTGTATGTTCAGACACGTACGGTACGGTACGGTACGGGTTTCTGTCCATTTCTTTTTGTAATATAAACAAAAACACAAAACGCAAGCACGTGTGGATGGACATCAATTTGCGTCACACATAGGAGTAATAAACAATTAGCTAGCAGGCGTCAACATTGAACGTCGTCTGAACTGAAGGAATTCATATATATGGTAGGCTGATGAAGAAGCGAACTGAAGCTGAAAGTACGTAGTTTGGCGCCTCCGTTCCTTCCATTGGGACCAATATAATAGATGATCCCATGGAGTTGGACCATGGAGTAGCTAATAAGTGCGGCGCCCTCCATGGATGGGCACTCTCGATCACTCTCAGTTGGACAAAGGCAACTATTTATTATACTTCCTCCCTCCCTAAATAAATCATTTCCTAGAATCCGTGCTAGTCACTTTATAGAAGAGTAACAACATCTATGATATAAAATGAGCACCTTATGAAAATATATTATATGGTAAATCTAATGATACTAATTCGATACCATAAATCTTAACATTTTTTTTCTAAAAATTCGGTCAAAATTTAAAAAGTTTGACTTAAGAGAACTTTAGAAATCTATTTATTTAGACACAGAGGGAATAGTGATTATCGTAGTACAATTCTAGCTAGCTAAGCTAATAGTGATTATAACTATATATAGATCATAAATATGTAGATCACATTTTTAGAAAAAAAGAGTAGTAGTTTTATATTTTTTGATTTAAAATAAATTATTTATAAATTTTTAGATAGTAAATTAGATTTTATTATTGTTTTTATAAAATATAAATCACCTTTGAAAGTTGAAACTAACAAGAGAACCAAATTTGTTAGGTTTTGACAATTGAAGGGCATTCATTACACGGTTTCGTAGTTCAAGATTGAAAATCGGACTACTATACAAGTTAGAGGTTGAAAACTATACTTTACCCTTCTTATTAGGAATGACTTATTGACACATGTCCAACAGTTACCTTGAAATCCTTGACATCAATAACATTTTGGGCGGTCACAAGGAAGAATCCAAAGAAATTCTACTGAAGGTTTGGACAACGGCGATGCATATCATCGTTGGTTTCTTGAGTGAGCTGCAAAGACAATTGAATGGACATGATCTTGGTTATTTCAATATACTCAAGGAGGATTATTTCTTAGCAATTGCAAAACAATCTATCAGGAAGTTGCTTAGAGCAGCTGATTCTATCTGCATTCAGATTCAGGGCGCACCGACTGATCCAGTTTACATGGATACAGCACTTAAGCCTGATCTATCCAGAATGGTAAATCTGGTGATGATGTACCAAGCACTGAATTATAGCATGCCAACAATATTAGCATTGCTGTCAGGTCAAACTAAGGAGTTCATCCTTGCAGAGGGTGAAGGGCTAATACACCGGTTGTCAGACATGTTTGTCAAGCTATCTGTTGAGCAAAACGATCTGGTGATAGGGCAACGTTTGGACATCTCTGACACTGGTATCGATGAGCCCGTAAAGAAGGGAGAGATCACACCGGAAGGATGGCCTCCATGGACGCGACCCTCCAGGTCGCCGACGACGCCGAGGGAAGCCGCTGCGAGCCACTCGTCGCGAACGCAAGCGTCCCACTCCCCCGGGAGAGGGAAACTCGTCATCGTGATCAGTTCTTGTCTCCTGCAAGTCTTGGATCGGTGCCTTGCCGCCGACGGCCGCCAGCCGGCCGGCGGTTGTCTACGGTCAACCTCCGAGTTGGAAGACGGTTTCTCTATGCTCTTCTCTCTCTACTAGTCTACCGATCTGCACGGTCCCCGTCATTACGCATCGTGGCAGGTTTGAATGAAGTCAGAGACTCAGAGTTTGATACCGATCACTAGCTGATCTCGATAAGCTTCTCGCCGAAGCTGAAGTTAATTAGGATACAACCAAAATTTAGCACGCAACAATAGCAATAGTAACTCTACGAGTTCTGTATAATTTACTCTCTCCGTCCTATAATACATACATGGCATTCTAGCATTTAAAAGTTGTCCTTAAATATAATACATTTTAGAGAATAAAAACCAGTTTTATATTTAATATTTTTTATTTATCAATCAATCACTATTAATCACGTTAATGATAGTGTCTAATTAGAAAATAAAATGAGGTATATGCGTCTTTTATGTTCTCTTTTAATTTGTTTTAAAATTTCTAGAATGCACTATATTACAGGACATAGAGAGTATTTGTTAAATCAATAAAAATTAGCAAGTGAAGAATAAAATAAATAGGGACCTTAATTTTTCCCTCCGTCATTGTTAGGGATGATAATGGGTTTATATTTATACCTGATGGCTGACTAGTATCACCCACCTATATCCATATTCATCAGAATTTTATATTAGTAAAATATATGGCCAATCCTTAAACTTGTGTGGGTGTGCATGTCATGCTCATACTCATAAAGTGTATTATTTTAATCCTTAAACTTATCAAGGTATGTTATATCGGTCCTCGTACTCGTTATTAAGAATACTTTGCTTTCAGCACATCATGTTTTCGTCAATTTTATTTATGATATACATCTCCCTCCGTACATAGGGTCCAACAAGAATATTTGACATTTCCCTGGTAAGCTAAACTAGCTAGGAGTGGATAAGATACTCCATTCGTAGGCTCCAACAGTCAACCGGTATCATGAGCAAGTTTTATCACAAGCCATCGTAAACTTAGACTGCGCTTGGTAGGGCTCCAACGACCTCTTCTCCAACAGCCTCTTTACTTTCCCAACAAAACACTACAGCTCCACAAGAGAAGCCCCGTTAAACGCACTGAGAGAAGGCAAACATGGGGGAGGGAGCTGAAAAATGTGCCTTCAACCTGCTCCGTCTTCATATCCCCGGCCCCAGGGCGAATTTGCCCCCAGCATGGACAGAGGGAGGCATCCAAACCAGATTGGACTCAGGGATTCTATGCGGTGGCGGCGGCGGCGACTGCTTGCTCGGCGCCTTCCTCCGCCTCGTCGACGCTCATGACTCTTCCAGGAGGCCATGGTGGAGCTGAAGTGGGACATGGCCGGGGTCTTGGCTGTCATCTACCACCTCGACGACACGCGGTTCGCCTCCGTGCTCAGGTCACAACGCAAGGCTGGCAAGGACCTCGATCACCTCACGACCTCGTTGCTAACAGGGACAACGCAACGCCGGGAAGCCCTCGCACCTCGGTTGGTGACGTGGTGGAGGTTGAGGAGGTCGAGTTGCTCGCTCTGTAGCGTGTGGGATGGCTGCCGCTGCTTCTTTCGTTTGGATGGCCGTCACCGTAGCTTTTGATGGGCTTGAATCGGTGCCGTCGCTTTTGTTGGGCTTGAACCGGAGCCGTCGCGTGCACGCGATGAAGGCAAGATGAAGGGCGGCATCAGAGAAAGAGATATAAGATGCCATTTGGTAGGGCTCTTTTTTTTTGGCTCAAACTCCGGCTCTTGCAGAGGAGCCATATCAAACGGTTTAGTAGGATAAAGAGTCGTTTTTTAGTGAAAAAATGAGAAGTCGGAACCTCCAAAACGATTCCGACTCCTCCGAAAAAGCCTTTGGGGGAAGAAGACCTCCTATCAAATGAGGCCCAAGACGTGCCCCGTACATTGGAAATAAAAAAAAGAGAAAAGAAAAAAAGGGTATTATAGATATTTCATCATTTTTCACTACTACGAGAAGTTGTTGCTGCTTTGCCAAACATTTTTCAACCAAATAAGTTGGAGCTAGAAAAAGTTGTTTCTTTGTAGAATCCACCGTTGAAGCTGTTTTAGCCAAAAGCTAGATTTCTACCAAACGGGCCCTAGACTCCATTTGACAGGATTTCAGCTTTTTGCAACTCCTTACAAGATGCCCAGGCAAACAAGTATATGAAGAGCGACATCTTGCAAAGAGCCCAGAGAAGCTGGAGCTAATTTTAATAGAGAAGCCAAAGCTAAAAACATAATATAAATTATTACAAAACTACCGGTGGGGGAGCCCTATTCGCTTCGCTGAAAAGACAGGCTGAAAAATAATATTCGCTGATTTATTGTGAGAGAAAAACACTATACCATGACTAATAAGCAGACTGAAAACGCTTCTAGCTCCGCTATAAAGGTCGTCTTACATAAGAAGAAGTCAGAGCCGAACTGGTTTTTAGAGAAACGACGCCGTACCAAACGAAACCTCTTACACACGAACCTGTCGTGGTCATACACACCTTCGTGCCGCCCTTGCATGTCCATAGGTCGATTAAACATGTACATGTTCGCCTGTTTTTGTTATTTTTATTAGGGAAACGCTTGTTTTTTTTCCCGAAGATAAAGGTGTATATATGTTCGCTCCATTTGGATTCTGATATATAAAAAGGTATTGACATCCGAATAATTGCGACGCTGGGCTGAGGCCTGATGGACAGGCCGGCCGAAGTACCCCGAAAGGCCCTGATGACCAGCAGCAGCAGCCCATGAGATTACAACACGGGCCAGATTACTACACCACCGGCTTGGCCCAGGCCGAAGGCACTACGGTATCAGTATATACCTTTTGCGTTTTTTTTAACATATCTGGTGCAAACCAACTTCTCTGTGCAACTATATAAACTTCTAATCTGGGTCACATGATGTTGATCAAGAGGGCGCAGGGGGAGTGGGAGGGGGGATTTATAAAAGTGTGATTAGGAGCGGGCAGTTAAGCGCAAAATTACCCAATCCCTATGCGCTTCTCAGATCAACATCATGTGACCTAGATTAGAAATTTGTATGGTTACACAAAGAAATTGGTTTGCACCAGATACATTGCCTTTTTTTTTTTACAAATTGTTCGCGTCTTTTGTAGGTGCCAGACGATGTAGAGCACAACGCAACAAAGTCTGCAGTCTGGGAAGGCCGCGACGAGACTTTGCATGTAGAAGTATCTTTTGACCAGTGTACGTTCTTGCACCCACACTCTACCAGCCCGTTCGTTTCGCTGGATCAGCGGAATCAGCAGCTATCCAGCAGTGTTTTTTTCTCACAATAAATCAGCGAACAGTACTTTCAGCCACAATAAACCAGCGAAACAAACAGGGTGTACGTTCAGACACGTACAGTACGGTACGGGCTTCTCTCCTTTTTTTGTAATAGAAAAACACAAAACGCACGCTGGCACGCACGTGTGGATGGACATCAATTTGCATCACACATAATAACAATTAGCAGGCGTTTAACATTGAACGTCGTCTGAACTCAAGGAATTCATATGGTAGGCTGATGAAGATATGCAAACTGAAGCTGAAATAAAGTACGTAGTTTGGCGCCTCCGTTCCTTCCTTTGGGACCAATAGTTTAGATGATCCCATGGAGTTGGACCATTGCAAGTTTGCAACTGGCTCGTTAAGTGCGGCGCCCTCTATCTACACTCTCAGTTGGGACAAAGGAAGCTATTTATTATAAGTACAATTCTATTCTAGCTGACTACTCCATTCGTTCCAAATTATAGATTGTTTTGACTTTTCTAGATACATAGCTTTTACAATGTATCTAGATGTAGCGTAGTATTTAGATGTATAACAAAAGCTATGCATCTCCGCACCACGCTTTAACTTTATTTGGCGATATATATGGAAATTGTTTTGAAATAATATTATTTTAATAAGTAATTGCAAATCTAGATGATGTTATAGAAAATTTGCAAGAATAGGTGCCTATCGGCACTTGGAAAGCCAACTAGACACTTATCGGCTATTGGTTGGCCGATATGAGCATGTCGGCGTCTTGAATGCCGATTACTTATGCCACCTAAGTCAGAGAATGGCCACGTCAAACAAATTTATGCCGATAGCCATATCGGCATCCCAAGGGCCAACTAGCCCGGGCCCGGCCAATCGGCAGTCCTGTGGCCGATAAGCCTCAACCTCTCTGACAAAGCTAGTTTTTACCTTTGCATTTACTATTATACTAGTGTGCCTGTTGCATGTGATTTTGGTATAGATGCCTCCGTTGGAATCCAGCAATGAGGCGGTAGTTGAGCAGTGATGGAATTGGACATCGTGTTTCATTTTGTAAGAACTTGTATCAATAAAATTTGAATATGACTATAGTGGAAGATTTAAAATCTTGCAAATGATTATGACTATTGATATAAAGTTTAACATTCATAAGTAAATATGCAAATGATTATGACTCCTCGCGGGAGTGAATATTTCAGGATTTAATTATGTTTGTGCCTTCAGTGGTAGGCGACGTTTCCGTCGACAACGAGGCGTCTGTGATGACTTCGTCAATTTCGAGGATTTGCTGGTTCAGCTTTCGAAGATGCTCTAGGGATAGGGTTTACGTGTATATATTCATAGGGGTGAGTGTGCGTGCGTTGTACTGCGTAATTCTCAAAAAATATATTAAATCTAACTTAATATCGAAAGATATTAAATTTAATTAAATATTGTTTTGATGGGATCGTTTTGCAGTGAGAAATGTTTTGGATTTCTGGGCTACCTAGCTCTAGAACTAGAATTTTTTTATTTTAGCTTAAAACCTAAAATTTTAAAAAGAGCACGTCACAAACTAAATTTTGAGACACTAGTGTTTAGTCGAGCCAAATGTCGTAGGCGACTCGTATTACAGTCCCGATGATTCAAACAATATCAAGTTTGATTAAATATGTATTAAAGAGTATTACTATTTGTGATGTATAATAAATATCATTAGACAAAGCATGGAGTATACATAAGAAATATATTTGAAAACATAAATGTTGATATTTCATAAGAAAGATTTACATTCTTTTTGGATGGAGGGAGTATTTATGTTTTATCAAATTTTTTGTTTGACCGATTTTTTGTACCATCACAAGTATTTGCAACCTCTCAATGCTTGACAATTGGATCAAGAAACGTACAATTATATATGCAAATTAAAATGCATGGAAATTAAAAATTCCTGAGCAGGTTTTCGGCAGAGCAGTTCATTGCATATCTGCATATGCTGCTTCATTTGGTCTGCATATTAGCCTCATGATCCGCTTCATATGGCACAAGAAGAATGTGACGAAGAAGGATATGAAGACATTGATAGATGAAATTCAGTTCCTTCCAAACGTGAAATTATCATCACGCCAAAGGTCAACAATGATTTGACTCTGGATAAAAGTTTGATCTGTCTCTGTTTCTATGTCGCTCATAATTTTTGCATGAAGGATGTGAACTTTAACTATGTACTTCCAAAATATGAAATAGTTGCTGATTCGATCTTTATTTCACTTTTGCTATTTGAAATTCATTGTAGTCTGTGGTGTCCTGGAAACCACCGGAAATTGCAGCAGTGGTTTTGATAACAATTTTTTATAGTTCTCAAGTAATTCATAATGATTTCTGCAGTGGGCACAACAAATGAGATTGATTAATTAAGAAACTTTCACTTGAAAATTTAATCAAATCATAACTGTTTACGATCCAGGCAAGACTAATGTTATCATATCCATAATAAAAAAAACGGCATGGCTAAAAGTAGAAACCGGCACACAACCCACGCAGAAAAAATCGAAAAAAATGGCGTGGCTCAGAACCCACGTTGTGGAAAAAAAATCGCAAAAAAAAAACTGCATGCCTCATACTAGAAACCGGCACACACACATCATGTATCCGCAACAGGAAAAAAAATCGCGAGCAACAGGCGTACGCTCGGTGCCGACGGGGGATGCGCGGGGCTATAGGAGGCCGGGTACCAAATAAGTTTCCAGTACCCGGGTACCAAATATGGTTGTCATATATATATATATATATATATATATATATATATATATATATATATATATATATATATATATATATATATATATATATATATATATATATGATCCAAATTATCAAAATTAATGTTACTGGAAATAATTAATGCTTATATATATGTATACATATATATCCCACAGCCTAGCCTTGCAACAAGCCTTTAAAAAAATGAATAAGACGTTTGAACACAACCATGTATGCAATATTTTTATTCACGCAAATATATTTTCCTAGTAATCACACAACCATACTCGCTGAGTCGTGTCATTACTACCTCCTCTGTTCCCCAGCAATTTGTCATTACTATTATTACTACTACCAGAGAAATTGAGTTGCATAGCACACCCTTTGCATCTTGTGATCCACGCCATAGAGACAGGAAACTAAGAGCCTGTTTGGTGGCGCTCGCGTCGGCTCCGGCTCTACCACTGTGTGGGTCCTGTGGCGGAGCCCGGCAGAGCACCTCAAACGCAGCTCCTTGAGCTCGTGTCTGGTGGCAAGCGGAGCCAGAGCTATTTTTTCGCCGGTACAATGATTTACAGGGTTGCATAGTCGCTGCATGGAGAAGCCGGAGTTGTAAAGAGCCGAACCGAACGGGCTCTAAGTAAGGACGCTACATACACTTCCGGTGGTAAAACAAGGGGAGGATGTCATCACGTCCTCAGCTTTGCTTTGTTTGCTGGCTCGATGTTCGGTGGCTCGGGCGACTTTTTCAAAGACGGCATGCAATATGATATGGAGGAACATGATGACAGCCACAACTGCTTTTCACGTGGAAATTGTACACGTCATTGTGTGTGGTTGGGCAGGGGCCATGTGCCCCCCCTAATATGATAACAATTTTTTTACATAGTACATAATTTAATAATCTATATTTATAATTTAATAATCTATATTTATATTAGCAAGATATAACAAAAAATGTTGATATATATATTTTTTAGGGAAATCAAAGAAGTTGAAGCTGCTTACCTACATTGACTTATGCCGTGCCAATGTTTGTGGCCGTCGTGTCGAGGATAAGCCTCACCTGTGGCGATTGCGTATGCAGGGGCGCACGACAACAACATTGTGATTGTTGACTAAGGAGAAAAGTTCAATAAAATCCGCAACATGGTACAAAATGTAGGATGGAAGAAGGTAAATATAATTTACTCACAAATGATTGATCCTGCAAATGTGGAGTTGTCTGCTCCTCCTCTTGGACTAGTCTTAGTGAGGTTTCATCTGAGTTTTATGGGCATTAAATAGGTTGATGTAGCATCGTATTAATAAAAAGATATGATAAAAACACTGTTTCTAAAATATAGATGCATCAGTAACAGGGCCCTGAAATCCCCACTGCATCTTGTCTTGCCTTGCGCCGCCTCACCTCCATGGCGATGAGCCCAGCTAGCAGCACTAGCAACGAGGCAGCGGAGACCCAGAGCATCCTTCTCTAGGGTCATCGCGCGGTGACCTGCTCCAGTTGGCTCCATTGATGCCTTGATGGTGGTGGCGGGCGCCGGATGTTCACATACTGTAGTTGTGTAGCTACTTAACTTAGGTAGTATCATCTGGCCGCACCACGCGTTGGCAACATATATATGGTCCAAATTATCAAAATTAATGTTACTGGAAATAATTAATACTTGTATATCCTACAGCCCTACCCTTGCAAGGAGCTACTACGTACTCCCTCCGTCCCAGAAAAAGTGTCGTTTTAGGTTTTTCAGACATCGTGTTCGACCGTTCATCTTATTCAAAAATTTTTAATAAATATTATTTATTTTGTTATGACTTATTTTATCATTAAAGATACTTCAATAATGATTTATTTATTTTATAATTTGTACAAAATTTTTGAATAAGACGAACGGTCAAACACGATGTCTGAAAAACCTAAAACGACACTTTTTCTGGGACGGAGGGAGTACTTCCCATTGTCATAATTTAAGCTACTGGAAATAATCACGGGGCAGGCGAATATGGCGACTGATGGTGGGGCCATCAGATTTGATGAAACCAATTTCACGACGTAGATATCGATATATTTTTTAAAATATAAATTTAACTAAAGTTTAAAATGTTTAATAACTTAGTGTAAAACTACAATAACCTAAATTTCAAAAGGATGGATGGACACAACTTTTTTGTCTGCTTTCGTCACCGTAGCCGCCACTGGATGTACATAGATGAATCCACTACTGAAGATAGATAATATAACCCATGCACGCACATCCAACAGCTATGGAGACGGAAGCATATGCCCCATGGGCAAATTTAGGGCTTATTTAGGTACCACTAACTAAATTTTAGCCAAGTTTAGGTCTGAACATCTAGACATGTGATTAAAAAGTGAACTATAGTTTTTAGTTCTACACCTAACTAGCTATTAGTCTATTAATTGGACAATATAGACTAATGTGGATTCAAAGGTGTCCATGAGTCCATGCCTAGAGAATCTTTTATCTTTTAATTCACTTTTAGTCCATGTATGCAAACACCACTTACGTAGGCTATCAAACAATACCCTTATATTAACTTTCCTACGGATGGATGCGTGAAAACAAAATTCGAACAAGAATATTTGACTCTTTCCTGTGTAAGCTAAACTAGCTAGCTAGGAGTGGATAAGACCATCCTGCCGGGATTAGGAATCTATGGAGTATAATAATGTATGAACAGATTGCGCGCACGTGCAAAGAGCTACCTTTGGCCTTTAGCCCTTCACCTTTTCCTTGCGTGTTTGAACAAACAGTGCAGAGTACGTACATGTCCAGTTATATTATCATACTTATGTTTGACTTGTCGCTTCGCTGCATGCTGTCATGGCTCATTGCTCACCCAGGCCTCGTTTAGATGAGAGAATTAGGGAGAAAAACACTGTATCAGAATTTCTGTAGCATTTCGTTTGTATTTGGTAAAAATTATCTAAATTTTGACTAACTAGGCTTAAAATGTTCGTCTCGCAAAGTACAACAAAATTATGTAATTAGTTTTTGATTTCATCAATATTTAGTACTCCATGCATTTGCCGACATTTTGATGTGACGGGGAATCTTCTTTTTGTATAGTGAAATTTAGGGGAAAATTGGGGAACTAAACAAGGCCCTAGTACGTTTCGTAGCTCTATGTCACAAGGACACCATGCATATTTCCTTCTCTTTCTCAGTGCCATGAAGAAAATGACCAGAGATGGCCTGTTCTTGTCCGTCTTTTTTATTTTTTAGTTTTTTTTTTCAAAAGATTATTACAAATACGTCCGTGACAGTAGGATTTCAAAAAATGAATCCTCTTCTTGACGCCGTTGTTATTGGCGCCAAGATTAAACGTCTTTGCGCCAGCCTAATTGGCACCAAGCTCCTTGTCCACGTCGACGTCGACGCAGAGCTGGCGGTGACATGGCAGTTAGCTCGGCGCCAATTGCATTGGCGCCAAGTATGATTTTAACTTTAACACCCTTAAATTTTGGCTAAGTCTTGATATTTATCACGAGATGGACATGTTGGAATTTGTTAAGTCTAGAATTTTATCATGACATTGACAAATTTGAGGTTATTATAAGACGAAATCCTAACATATAGTAAAAAATCATAAGCTCAGCTAAGTCTGATTTTTTAATCATGGCTAAGTCTATAAATTTACCTTGAGTTGGACATGTTGGAATTTGTTAAGTCTTGATATTTACTAAGATTTAAACATGCAAATTTGGCTAGGTTTGGAATTTTACCATGACTTGGACATCGATAAATTTGAGGTTATCATGAAACCAAATCCTAACATACATATCCGAGCCATAGTAAAAAATCATAAGCTCAGCTAAGTCTGTGATTTTAACATGAGATGGACATATGTATATTTACCACGGGATGGTCTGATTTTTTACCATGGCTAAGTCCAACCTTGACGAGACTTGTTTTGTTGTCATCTCCTCAGGGAGTACTCAAACTCGTAGTAAGGTATTAAATTGATTTGCTATACAAATTTGAAATATCCAAGTCATGGTAAAATTTTAAATATCCAAGTTCAAAACATAAAGCCCTTTTTTAATATTCAAGTCATGGTAAAATTTTAAATTTGTTGATGTCCAAATCATAGTAAAAATTCAGACTTAGCCATATTTCTATCTAATGGTAAATTTAAAGACTTAGCCAAATTCTAGCATAGTTAGATCATAGTAAAATTCTAAGACTTAGCCAATTTCTAGGTTGCCCATCACATGTTAGTTAACTCTTTTTTCATGATACTGTTTTGATCAGGGTAAACTATAGTTTCTTTTCTAGATACTAAGTTTGACCTTTAATAGAACTTGTAGCTTGAGTTTAGTACAACAAACTTTGCTTTTGGACCTAAACCTAAATCAGTCTTTAACATGGCTAAATAGTGACCACAAGTTTGAAAATATGTGCTCGGCGCTGTCGATCTTGGCGCCAATGATCATGGCGCCGAGCTGGCTGCCATATCACCTCCAGCTCTGCGTCGACGCCGACGTGGGCAAGGAGCTTGGCGCCAATTGGACTGGCGTCGAGATGTTTGATCTTGGCGGCAATAACAACGGCGCCAAGAGGAGAGTGTATTTTTAAAATCTTACTGCCAGGGGCGTATTTATGTGAATCTTTCGAAAAAAGGGTTAAAAAAAAAGACGGTGTTCTCGTTCTTGCTACGGGTGTACTGTAGTACGTAGTAGTGTGAACTGAACTGAGGGGTACAGTAGATGAGAAAAAACAACCTGCAGGAAGATTCCCTCCACATGTAAAAATACAAAGGTTGCCAATGTTGGAAGGAGAGACGAAGATGATGTACTGACACATGCAGTACGTACGCGTATAGGCGTCGGCCGGCGTGTTGTGGATGTATACGAGGACCGCAGTGTATGTAGTGTCCTTTCTATTTCAGGAAAAAATGATTTATATGTGCATGTATATGTGTTGTCACCCTCGATTTACATCTTTGCACGTGGCCATTGCGACTTGTCATAAGGAAAGGTACATGCATCTTTTGTCTTTGTGACACTACTGTGGCTGCAGCTTACTACTGTAAGAGCGCGTGGCATGCATGCCTGGCGATATGCATGTGCATGTCTCGATCTGTCCTAGGAAAAGCCGGTGGGCGATGCGATGGAATGACGACGACCAAATAAATAATTGGCTTCTCGTCATCGATCTCATCTTCTTCTTCCCTGAAGAATCTGATCATCACTCGCATGCAAATGCTATGCAAGCAGCAGCCAATGAAACTGTAACCGACAATGCACGCAAGATGCGGAGGTAGCAGCTAGCTACAAGCTACTATGTACAGCGACGAAATAAAAAGACCTCCTCTCATCTCTTCGTTGTTGCTTTGTCCATGCACACAGCACACGGCGGTGTTTGTTTCCCACTTCTAAACCTTTAGTTCCTATTACATCGGAATGTTTGACACACACACATATATATATATATATATATATATAGTATTTTAAATAGACTAATTACAAAACTTAGAATGAGACTAATTTGTGAAATGAATTTTTAAGCCTAATTAGTCTATGATTTGACAATGTGGTGCTGCAGTTAACATGTGTTAATGACAGATTAATTAGGCTTAATAAATTTGTCTCGTGGATTACTGAGTACTTATGTAATTTGTTTTATTATTGATGTAACTGACACCCGATATGACACCTGATCTGACACCCTACACTTTAGTCCGGGATTTAGGGGGTGTTTAGTTCCCAAAATTTTTCAAGATTCCCCGTCACATTGAATGTTCGGACACATGCATGGAGCATTAAATGTAGACGAAAAAAACTAATTACACAGTTTGGTAGAAAACCACGAGACAAATATTTTGAGCCTAATTAGTCCATAACTAGATACTAATTGACAAATACAAATAAAAGTGGTACAGTAACAAAACCCAAAATTTTTTTGGAACTAAAGACACCCTTACTTTAGTCCGGGGTTTACATCGGCGCCGCACACGCATGTTAGGCCATGGATGCAAATAAAGCTGCTACCAGTACCTGCTGCTGGCTATCCGCACTCATGAACCTCTGTATTCATCCTCTATACATCCTAGTCATCAAGATTCTCTCCTCTATATTCAATTCTTCCACACTCATCCATCCTCTATATCATCCTCTATCCATTGTGGGGCCCACTTGTCACTTTATCTAAATATATCTATGTGAGATCTTGTTCTGAAGAATTTATTGAAATAAATTTAATGTTGCAATCGGAATTTAATTTGGTATTTTAGTTTGTGAGATATAATATTTTTAGTGAGTTGAAAACGTAGGACCCGCTGTGCATGTGCTCTCTCTACTTGTTTTTCCTCTCCTCTCTCCTAACCATTTGTAGCGAGCAGACTTCCGCTATCCTTCAAATTTAGCGGACAAGACGGCGTACCGGATTGAAGTACCTTACCCGCTGCATCAACTTTCTTCCGCTAAATGCTATTGCAGGCTCGTTTAGAGTATCGAGTGCAGGCAGTCTAAAGCAACAATGGACTAGTGTATATATATATTACTGTCTGAATTGCCAACGACTACACTTCGATCGCTGTCGCACGTTAATTCGTGGACTCGTGGTGCCTCTCTGGTCTCTGGAGCCACGCGCACCACACACGCCCCGCGTGCTGCTACTGTCCAGTTTCAGTTCAAATTGGAATCAATAACCCAATGGGTCTCACTCTCATAGGTCACAAAAACACTTTCACTCTTCCCACTTCAACCGACAAAAATGAATCTTTGTTTCTGAATGGGACACTATATACGGTACGCAGTAGCGTACAGTAGTGCGTGTGCTTAGAACTCGTGATGTTTCTTTGGATAATCAGATCAAGTCCAATTTTGACCACTCAACTCTTACGTACTTTTGTCTAATTTTGACCACAACAGATCTATACTACCTACATATATAACTCTGATTGCCAATACCGTTGTTCGATTTTGACCCAGTTGTGCTGTTGGTGGTGGTATTTTCAAGCACAATGAGACGGTTTTTTTCCACAGAAGTTGGTTGGACATCATGACGAAAAGTAGGCTTACTTGTCATTCGTGACCTAGATGAAAAAAGGATTTTTGCTATTTATTTGTCACAATTTTTTTTGCCAAATCTGTCAAACTTCTGTACATTGGATTGTGCTTAAGCATTTGTGCTCCAGACGTCGCTGTAATGACTGGGACTGCGCACACGGGTTGCGGAAATCCCCACCAGAGTTAACTCCCATCAATCTGGTTAATTTCAACTAGGATCTGACTGGTTCTAGTTGAGTAGAGTTGGAACTAGTTTGCAGCTTGTCTAGTTCTAACTGGGTTCTGATTTGTACTAAGTGGGTATGGTTGGAACTGCTTTGGTTCCAACATAGAACTGGTTGCTCCTAGGTCTAGTGTTATGACTTATGATAGGGTCAAACTAGGTTTTTGACTAGCTCAAACTGGGTCTGGTTGGAAGTGGTTGCTGCTGGATCTGGTTCAAACTAGAATTTGTGGTTCAAAACTTCAAACTAGGTTCTAACTAGTTTAGACTAACGATTTTTTGTTGTTCTAGACTTGTTACCTATTTGCTTGTTGGGTATCTGGATTTGAAATATTTCATCCAAAACAAATGTGTTAATTTTCATTTGGATGTGTGAGTTTCTCATTTGTTAAAAACATGACATATTTTACCACATGAAATCTGTTTATGGATAGCTAAAAACTCCAAAAAAAAGTCAAACTTGGAGGACAAACACTGCCACAACATTTCAAAACCACCAAAAATGAGCTCATAGTCAAAATCGAATAGAATTGTAGTTGTGGTGCTATAAATCAATTGTACTAGAGTTGACAATCAAATCAATCAAACAAAAGTAAACTAAGGGGCCAAAAAGTCGACTTATTCATATTTTTTATGTGATTACAACATGACATAATCTTCAATTTTGTACCATTCACAGACATTTTATTATATTAATTATATATATAAACTCAATAAATTTATGAAACTACAAAAATAATGTTCAAGAAAAATATATTATATGACTTTCTTATTATAAAACAAAAAATTTATTAAAACAATTGATGTAGAGTTTAAAAAGTTTGACATCATTTTGTTGTCCAAAATGTTAAGTATATATGATAGAATGAATTATACATGATTATATAGACTTTTTAGTTTTGATTTGTGGAATTGCATTGACAAGGTGGGAGAGGCATGGTGGAACAATCAGCGCCAGTGGCGGAACCTGAACCAAAAGGGGCCAATTTGCCAATTGAAACCATATATACATAAATCACAGAGAAATTAGTCTTAGTACATATAATTAGCTAGGTCACAGTTCACAAAATAGAAGTGACCTCGGTCTATTTGTCTATGGAGACCATCACAGCACCAGATTAATTAATATTATATATATATGTATGTATGTATATATATATGAACATATGTACAAACACCAAAATACATTAGCATATAGAACTGATGCTTGTCAAAAGTCCAGTTTCCTTGTCTTTAGATAATAGAAATCGGCAATTATGTCTTCATAATTGTAGCCTCTTGCAATTTCACCTTCTATTTGTACTAGCAGGCTGTTAGCAAGAAATTCATCTTCCATGCTATTGCGCAGCCTTGTCTTTATGATCTTCAATATAGAAATTTCCTAGAGCCAAGGGGGGGGGGCATGGCCTAGTATGGCCCCCATGAAGCTCCGCCAGTGATCAGCGCCCACTTCTTTTGACATACAATTGTATCAAGTCCAATTTTGACCTCTCAAGCTCTTATGTTTTTCTAACTTTGACCACCACGAATAATACTTCATAGGTATATACCTCAAACATTAATAACATTGAGTTTTGACCCCATCCCTAGTTCCAGTGGTTTAATTTTAAAGCGACGTGCCCGAAGTTTTGATGGCAAATTGGAAGTTTTTCTTTTTCCATTTAGGCCATTCATGGCCTAGTTAGCAAAAAAAAATAAGAAAAACAAACGTGGAGGGAAAATGTTGCACATCACTTCTAAACCACCTAAGATGAACCCAGAGGGTCAAAATATTAGTTGTGGTGCTAGATTTAGAAGGTACTAGAGTTGAGGGTCAAAATCAGACGTACAAAAGAGTTAAAAATACCACAATGGACTTATTCTTGTTTTCATTTAGACCAAGTCCATTTTGGCCTCTTAAGAGCAACTTCAACAACTTGGCTAAAATTAGTAGCCAAATTTCATAGTTTAGTTTCGTAAAATAAAAAATTCCTCAAAAAAGAAGAGGTCTACAATAGCCTTGCTAAGATAGCTAGCGCCCGTGGTTGGCTTTATATGACCACCGGAAATCAAGGGATAGCCAGCTCCTATTGTACAAAGCTAGATAACACATCTATTGGAGCCTACTTTTTGCTATACAAATTCTAAAATAGCCTCCAAAATAAGAATAGCCAAGTTGTTGGAGTTGCTCTTAACTCCTATGTTTATCTAGTTTTGAACACCAGCTCTAATATTGTCTACATATATACCTCATGTACCAATACCATTCCAATTTGACCCAATCCTATTCTTGGTGGTTTTCAAGATTTGCTTACGAGTTGGTAGTTTTTGGCCACCTAGATCAATCATGACTTCACGTAGGCTTACATGTCATTCATCGCCTAGTTGGCAAAAAACATACTACAACCTGGAGGAAAAACGTTGTCATAACACCTCAAAACCACACAAAAAAGGCAACAAAAATCTCAGGGGGCGAGAAATAGAATAATACGCTCATAGTTGTGATGCTAGATTAAATGGTATTAGGGTAGAGTGTCAAAATCAAATAAATGAGTCTATGGACCAAAATGGTCCTTTTCTATGTGCTGTGCACATTACATTATCTCTGCGTCGTGCCTTTGATAACTTTTACTTTATACTATGTATATAATTCAATAAATATATGAGATTACATATTTAAAATAATGTTCCAGATGAGTTTCTTGTAATTGACCAAAATATTTTATTAGGCTATTGTACTTTCCAGAGTTTGACATCATTTTGCCCAAAATGTCAAGTTTTGTGGCCAAAGGAAGTATATTTTTGCAAGTTTACTAGTTTTGATCTGTGGAGTTGCCTTGACAATGTGGGAAATGGGTGATGGCAACCGAGAGTTGACTACACTAAAATGGAAGAAACTTTTTATAGTTTAGCTAGGAAGTCTAGCTAGGATCAACCAAATTGGAGAAATGAAACGCAATTGTAACAAAGTCAAACACCTTTACCAAATCTTCTCTATTGTCGCCCTCGAAGGTACAACGTTTGTTGTTGGTTAGTTCCACCGGTGGAAGTTGACACCATTGGAATTTGCACCATTAATGCTAGCATTGATTTTCCTGCCTTTTCTCATGGGCAAAGGGCTGCCCAATTGCATTTTCTTTTCTTAAGGGATATGCTTGTCTCTCTTTCAGTTCCAAATTATGTTTTTGTTAACTTATTTAAATACATAGTATATATCTAAATGCATAGCACAAATTATACGTATAGAAAAGTCAAAATAACTTATAATTTAAAATGGGGGCAGTATATACTGCTAGTACTACTGTACTATGTACAAACATGCATAAAACATTTAGACCAAGATGAATATAGAAATGCATAGTAAAAACTATACGTAGAAAAGTCAGAACGATTTATAATGTGAAATGGAGGCGGCATATACTGCTGGTAGTCTGGTACTACAGTACTACGTACAAACCAGCATGAAACATTCGGACCAAGATGATTATAGAATTGATGGGGGCGCATGGTTTCCACGAGGTGGGCCCACCCCTGGACCAACCTCTCATCTGGAACACAAAACAATGGGACCATGGCCATGCCAGTCGATTGAGCACTGCTAAAAGCATGCATGTGTCACATATCATTGGTGGTCATGCCAGGTCGACACGTGGCGGGCGCCGTAGACGGACGTCATCATCGTTTTCATCCCTATCACACCATCTATCCACCCAGCCATCCCCGTTGCTTTCGTTATCTCCCCCGGCCTCGCAGAGACAGACAGGTTCTTCCCCCCTTGCAGCGTTGCACGCACACGCACGGGTGCCTTGCGTGG
Source organism: Saccharum hybrid cultivar R570 (assembly GCA_038087645.1). Lineage (NCBI taxonomy): Eukaryota > Viridiplantae > Streptophyta > Magnoliopsida > Poales > Poaceae > Saccharum > Saccharum hybrid cultivar. The sequence goes on along the minus strand of JAQSUU010000493.1, from coordinate 5,270,833 downwards.
AGCCAGCTCGATAACTACGGCCGCTCAAGGGCAGATTAGTCACAAACCGGCCGGGTCACAAAATTTCATTACGAAATCTACAGCAGCTGGAGTACGAAGAGCCCATCACCACCTTGGCCTTATTACTACCACTATACGGTGAACACGTGGTCAAACGTATGCGAAATGACTGTTGTGCCCTTGGTCGTACGTCATCCTAATCCATAGCCCACCAAACTGCACCCTCCTCGCTCGCTGGCCGCTGGCTACAAGAAGACAAGGCCATGCCTTCTATAAAACAGAGGCCCAGTCCCTCCATCTCAAAAATTTCAAGATTCATGCCTCTCCCTTCCTTGCTTCTTTCCTTCCTTCCTTTGAGGCTCCCTCATTTACAGTAGTCAGTAGTAATCAAGGTAGATAAACGACTACTGTAGAGCGCGAGGTAGGTAGATTGAGCAGTATAGTCCAACAGGCAGCTAGCTAGTACATCGCCGGCGGCCATGCCGAGTGGTGGCGGCAGTAGCAGTAGAGTGCCCGGCAACCTGAACCTCCCAGCCGGGTTCCGGTTCCACCCCACGGACGAGGAGCTGATCGTGCACTACCTCATGAACCAGGCGGCCTCCATGCCGTGCCCCGTCCCCATCATCGCCGAGGTCAACATCTACCAGTGCAACCCCTGGGATCTCCCTGGTAATTAATTAATTAACCAATCACATTTATTTATTTACTTATTACAAGAAGCCAACGCATCAGTTGCTTCTCCTACTTCTTCAGCTAAGGCATTGTTTGGGGAGAACGAGTGGTACTTCTTCAGCCCGCGGGACCGCAAGTACCCCAACGGCGTCCGCCCCAACCGCGCCGCCGGGTCGGGCTACTGGAAGGCCACCGGCACCGACAGGGCCATATTGTCCACGCCGACGAGCCAGAACATCGGCGTCAAGAAGGCGCTCGTCTTCTACGGCGGCAGGCCACCCAAGGGCGTCAAGACCGACTGGATCATGCACGAGTACCGCCTCACGGGCACCGCGGCCAATCACAAGAGCAGCACCAAGCGCAGAGCAGGGTCCTCCATGAGGGTGAGAGACGATTTTTTTTTCCAGCTTGACTGATGGATGATAATATAATACGGTTGTTTTTGCAGCTACTTAATTGCACGGCTGATGTTTGCTGAAATATCCTGTATCTAATGTTGTGTTTGGTTTCAGCTGGACGACTGGGTGCTGTGCAGGATCCACAAGAAGAACAACGACTTCCAGTTGTCGGATCAGGAGCAGGAGGGCTCAACTGTGGAGGAAGTAGACGCTCTTCTCATCAACGACAGCACCACCACCTTCAACAACATGAACGACGACTCTACTGAAACAACTCTTGCTGGTCAACATCATGATGAGCAGAAGCAGCAGCAGCAGCTCCATCATCAGACGATGAGCAAGTCGTACTCGCTCACCGACCTCCTCAACAGCATGGACTACGCGTCGCTCTCGCAGATGTTCCTCGGCATCCCTGCTGAGGCCGAGGAGCCACAGCAAAGCCCTCCACTAATCTACCCACCAGCAACAGCAACACAAACAACAACACACCAAGCACTTACTAATAACTATGACAACAACGTGATGAACAACAACTTGCCGACTGCTGCCGTAGACGCCGTAATAGGCTCAGATAACAACGGCGTGAAGAAGAGGAAGAGAGTGATGGCCGTGGACGGCGCCGCCGCCGCTGAATCGTCCTTCGATGATGGCAGCAGCAGTTTCAGTAGCAAGAAACTGAAGCTGCCAAGTGATTCGAGGAGCGGCGGCCATTTCGGCTTTGGCACCGCAAGCAGCGGCTACTGCAACCAGCAGCAGCTCGTCGATAGTGGGAGTGCAGGATTTCAGTACGGTACCCTGCTGCTGAGCAATCCCTTCTTCAACCAGCAGCAGCTGCTACTCAACAGCCACATCGGGATGCAGTAAAAATGCTGAAGAAGGGACGGATCTCAAGAACCTCGCCTGTAGGAAATCTACGACAGACAGATTGAAGAAGGATTATTGGAAAGATTGGATCAGAGCAAATTAATTGGAGTATTCCCTCTTTGCTTTCATTATTTTCATGTAAAATTAAGATTGTAAATTAGGGCCGCCGGCTGGGGTGTACTGGAATTCATGTGGCTATCGATGAATGAATGATGACCCACACCGCCACGTTCCTTGTGGATGTGTAGATATATTCTGGCTATATTTTGCAGCATGTGTTGTTTGAATCATGAATCCTTATCCACTTGGAGACTGACAAAAGCTAGAGAACTGGATTTTTATATTATTATACTCCAGGGAGCTGGACTAGGAATATACCTAGTTGCTTCCTGCTGATGCCTTTTCGTAGAGATGGACGGTTCCGTACTTAGTACGTAGATCTAGCTAGTTATATACTCGCTTGATGACCAACGTGTAGCTACTTCATACGTGTGTAATGATTTTTTAAAGAGATTTATTATTTAAGCGTTACTTGTTCGTGTGGATAAAACTGCATGGGGGCTACGGCTAACAAAAAAAAAATGTAGGGACAAATGATGTTCTTGCCCCTACTGTGAAGCCAAATTGTGATTTTGTCCATGTTTTTTCAACTATGTGATGTTACTTTCACACCCCAAATGAACCGTTTCGCCCCTATTTTTTTAAAAAAATTCGTTAGTTTGAATTGAAATAAAGGAATTAAAAAATGAAAACATCTAGAGAATTGGTAAAAGAATTATGAGTGAGGTTTGTAATTTCTATTCATGTACTTTCAGATTTTTAAAAATATATATAATTAATGTTGTCAAATTTTCCTCAAATTTGAAATGTATGCAGTTTTTGTCAAGTTTTGTTTTCAAAATTGTTTCGGTACATGTAAAAATGCTCTAAATGTTAAAATAGGGGCTAACTAAAGGAATATATGCATGATATATGACACTATGTATATGGACCATGTATATACAAGAAGCGACGAGCACAACAATTTCCATGTCAAACTTAACTAAGGCCCAACTATAAACACATTTCAAACACTAATATATGCACTATAAAAGTGAAAAAAACATGAATGCTGTTGGAAAAACATATAAAGTAATTGGTAAGCAAAGTATAATGACAAATAATGTAGGTAATTTAGGCACAGATTTAGATGAGCTTATTTTAGGTTATTCTTAATTAACAATGGTAGATATGTGTACTTTAGATGCAAATTTAGGTGCTTACTCTAGATTTATTTCTTTTTTTTTGAACTTTACTTTAGATTTATTTCTAACAATAGCACTGGTGGGTAACTTAGGTGAATACTTAAGGGTTATTTAAGGTTTTTTTTCATATTGGCATATAGAGTAATTACATATGGAGGCTTAAGTGGTTCCTTTATGGTTTTTCTAATAATAGCATAGGTGGACAAGTTTTTTTTAGAAATATAATAGTTACTGTTATCAATGAGGATTTCTAGGATTCATTTATTTTTGAAACTTAAGGCTCCAAAGTAGTACCAAGCCCTTGTTTAGATGACATCAAAATTCCAAGTTTTTTCACTCTCTCTCCATCACATCAATTTTTAACCGCTTGCATGGAGTATCAAATGTAGGTAAAAAAATAACTAATTACATAGTTTAGTTGTAAATCACGAGATGAATCTTTTGAGCCTAGTTGGTCAACGATTAGACAATATTTGTCAAATAAGACGAAAGTGGTACTATTCATCGGGTTGAAATTTTTTCCCAATCTAAACAAGGGCTAATAAGATGCCACATCGCAACATTCTTGCTCATCTCTGCAAAAGGCAGTCCAAAGTAAAGACAAAATACTCCCGGACAAACTAGCCAATTTAATTCAATCCCTGAGAAGTCCAACCAAACGACGGGCTATTAATCGTCGGTTTGTTCATAAATTCAACGTTGACAGACAGACGCGCCTGCCGCAGCTGAACCTATGCCCCAATCCCCATGCGTGCATGCGTAGGTGGACCAATGCTAGGGCAAAACGTCACCGACGGAGCTACTGATATTTTAGTCGCCTCGCCGCAGGACACCGGAAAGGCAACGACGGTGGCGGCGGCGGCGGCGCACGCTGCTCGACCGAATGCATGCATCTATACCACTTGCTGGTTATTTATTTATTTATATATAAGCATGCATGGTTGGTGATGGTCCACATATGACATGCATGCTCCATCAGCACGTTTGGTTGATCATACCCCATTTGGTTAAGGAAGTCTCCTCATTGGAGACAGCCAATTTGTTTATGCTTAGAGCCTTCTAGCTTAGCTAGGTCTTTTCAAACCACGCATCGTACCACATGACAAGAAGATCATGCAAACAATGTTCGTAGAGCTAGCTTTTCGTGCTGGTCATCTACCTCCAACGCTCTATAAAAAAACCATGCATTTGAAGCGATCACACGCGAAGACATATTAAACTAGTTAAAGCACGATGTCACATGTTAAGCCTAACTGTGTACGATTGGTACTTAGTTCTGCATTAGCTCATGTGCTGGAGAGGATATCACTGCCTATATATAAAATATATATAAAGAGGTGATGACTGATGAGAGAGCTAGCTAGTAGATAAGAGAGGAGCGTGGTAAGGGTCCAAATCCATTTGCTTAAGTCACGCCCTAAGCATATCATAGATTATCTCTAATAAGCATGCTTATGAAAAGCTATATTGAAAGTTTTGTGGCTTTACTAGTATCTCTCTGTACGTAGTGACCCACTATATGTCAAAAGGCTAAATGCTTTGCGTTATCCATGATGACATGCGCGGGCAGTTGATTCCTTTTCTAGAATGAACCACTAGCCCTTAATGATAATTGGTTGTGTATATATGCTTAGAGTGACATGGACTGACGTGTTAGTGTTATTATCCGGACTCAGCTTGGACTATATATGGTGCTTGGTACCAGTTTTATCCTTAAAGATCCTTTTTTAAAAGAACAGATCGACCTCGTATTTTATTGAATTATTGGAGGTTCACTTAAATCATGAGCCACACCAAAGATTGTACAATTCTGAGAGGGGACCAATCCAAATTAAACATGAGATCAGTGAGGATCCCAATTCAAACTAGCACAAACAAGTCCATGTGCACAACCATTACAAGACCATGGTGCATATGGACCACTTCAACTAAAGCAAAATCCATAGATATAAAGAATTTTGCTTCTCTAATGAGAACCACTAACTAAAAGTATCATAAGAACCGGACTAGAGAGCGTCTACTAGAAGCTTAAGTTTATTTTCACGAGAATATTATTAGATATTTAGGTATTTTCATATTTAAATTAATCCAGAAAATAGTAGCAAATTCATGATAACAAATATATGTAGATGTGATCTACTCGCAGTGATAAACATGATGGACACTATACTGATCATAGAAACTATACTAATTTATTAATTCCACTAAGAACAAAGATGTACCTAGGGGTGGGACCAGTGCCGAGGGCACCAATGGCACCATTCCCACTAGTTGACATAGTGGGCCGATCTATGCCATGGACCTTAGTCTAGTCGATGCAGGTAGATGTGTGTAGTGCAGTCCCATGAATGGCCACTAGGAAGAAATTGTGCGTAGGTACTGGTTTGTCTAGAAGAAGACGGTATATGCAAAAGCAGTCATGCAAGATCCTTGCACTCCCTAAAAACATGATTCGATCACACACCCGAGCAGGTGTTGTAGACAATTCAAGCGTCGATTCCGGAGCCTTGCTGTCCAATCTACTGTGCGCATAGGAGACCAGAACGGGAAAACCCGAAGGAGCAGCTTGACAGCGAAGAGAGGGAGGATGCAGTTTCTGTGCCTTGCGCGAGGCTACTGTCGGATGTCTGACCTTATACACGTGCGGAGAATACGTAGAGAAGCCATGTGGATCCACACTTTGGATCCAAAATCTAGGGCCAAGAAGCCATGTTGCCATCAATGTGGCTAACCAAGATAACAAGGAACTCCTGCAAAACAAAAATTAGTCACAATACCTTGTATTAATCAATCACCGAAGCTGAAATTGGAGCCTAGATTCATTCACACAATTTTGATGGTAGAAAGTCAGAGAGAAGAGGAAGGGAACACATATTATTGAGTCAGATCTGGGACACAAGGGAGAGGACTCTAGTAAGCATCCATTTTAAGCATATAGCAGCAAGAGTGACTAAGGAGATTATATTGGCAAGCGGCTACCATGAGAAGGAGATCATAGGGTGGGTCCATTTTAAGCATTGGAGAATATTTGAGGTAAGGCATCTTTTCTTTTTAACCGCTAGCTTGGAAGGCAAACGAGAAGGCAAGGATAAAGAATATAAATAAATCAAGAAATGGATCCGTATGCATGATTGAAACTTGGTAAACATCGTAACATTTCTATGTAGGCAGACCACTGCTAGAGAAGGGCCACTGGGTCATTTTGAAGGTGGTCTGTATGAAGCGACAAAATAAGATATTCAAATTTGCAAGCGAAAAATAAAGGTTTCTTATAGGTTCAAGGCAGTACAGAGGTGAATTAAAGTGAGAAATTTGTACATAGCTACTGCAGCCTCATATCTTAAAATCAAACCATCAATGAGCAAACCGATAAATAAAAGACCAATCATTGTGTTAATTTATACTTTAGTTCCGATGCATATATCATCTCTTATCATCCTACACTGAGAAAATAGATATGGGGAAGAGATAAATTAGTGCTATATGCAGATAAGCCTGTAAAGGAGAGTGCTACAAAGAAGTTCTGCATGCAGCAGGTTTCGCATAATCACCATATATCTAAAAAAACAGAGAAGCCCAGCTCCAGCACGCACCCCCAAATTTCATTTCATTCCCTAAAACTGGATTGTTTTGGATGTACAAATACAAACTAAAGCACACAGATTGTTATATAAACCTGAAATCATTTTTATGTGGGAAAAAACTTCAGATGTTATCTAAGAGCGTGTGCAAATCACAATTACCAGAGGTGGTGTAGTTTGGCCTCAAAGGCATCCAGACCAGAGGCAACCAGCGACTGCAGCATCAGTTTGGCTGATGACAGCTATGCTGATCTTCAGCCATTGCATTAGATTGGCATCGATGACCGAACTTCTTGTTCACTCATCTGCACACTGCCAGTCCACATCAGTGAGAGAACAACTAATTAGTATAATAACAAAATCAAACTCCCAGAGCGATAAGGATGTCGACGTATCACATCGTATTGTTTTATAAAGCATGTGTATGAGTTAGCATCGTGCCTGCAACTACGGATGCAAAGTGATTGAGGCGTGAACAAAGGCAGCATGTGTATGAGTTAGCATCGTGCCTGCAACTATTTGAGCTTCATGAGCTGTCACGTAACCTGATTTACCTCACTAGTCACTAGCGCCTAGCACCCTGCCGGATACCGTTTATGAATGAAGCAATTAAGGAGTTGGGAGGGAGGTTGAAAAGCTGGTTTTCTGATTAGAGGAGGTATAAATTGAATTTTGATGAAAATTAGACCGGACAAAATGATCTTTTTTATATAATTATATAATCTATACCTAATATTTAATTGTGAAAATTTCTACAGCTTTTTTTGTTTCCACCTCTACTTTTTTTTGTCTGCCTCCACCTCCACCCCCTCCGCCTGACCATAATAGAGAACGAATCCAGAACCAGAAAGAGGAAAACATGAGACATCTCACCGCACGATCTCCTTATGCAAACCGAATACAATACAACCAGCCAACAAATCCACCACCAGGTTACGTACAATATATCGTCTGGCTAATTTTGGTCGGGACTCCCAACTAATCCACAAGAGACAACTTGTGAATCAATTACAAACTGAACCGAGAAAGAACTGCAAATCAAATCGAGAAAGGTATTTACACTTTTTCCCAACCAGAAATCGGAACAGGCAACAGAATGTCGCTAGATTTTGGATTCACACCACTCCGCGAATCAAATTCCTTCTCATCCATACACAAATGGATCCAAGAGGAAAAGAGAAAGAATCGAATCAACGCACAGCCCCGGATATCCCGCTAAGAGGGGCAAGGAGAGAGAAGAGGAGCCAAAAATACCAGCGTCGCTCGGCTCCCTCTCCATCTCGTGGGTCCAGCGTGGCTCCTTTCCTTGTTTGCCCCGGCGCGGTGCGGCCGTGCGAGACGACGACGGCGTGCGCGGACGACGGTGGCGTAGGCGTTGGTGGCGCGAGACGACGACGATGCAAACGAGGCCGGCGCGGCTCCTTCGCCGCTCATGCGCACAGCTCCTCCACAGCACCGGACGGTTCAGCTCCCTGGCCGCTCGTGTGCCGCCGCTGCACACGCCGGCGATGCCCCTCAGGCCCCATGGCTCGTCTGCTCACACTCGAAGGGAAGAAACAGAGAGATAGAGGAAAGGGCGTGCGGGGACAGATGGATATTGTGGTCCTTGTAAGCGAGCGGATAAGGCAATGTACGTGTTTTTTTTCCTCAAAAGAAAAATAGTACTAACTAAAATCAAATAGAGAGAGGAAAATAAAATAAAGGAACAAAATAGGAAAGAAAAAAAGAAAAGGGTAACAACATAATTTTATCCTTTTATCTACGTAGAGAAGCTATTTTACCAAACGGTTTAAAAAACGCTTCAGCTCCCACATTGAATCTGCTCCATCTATGAAGCCACAGCTAAAGCTGTTTTAACTATAGCCGGAGCTCTGCTAAACGAGCCCAAAGTATCCAAGAGGATGGGGTCACGTCTCTAGGCCATTGGGGCGCCGCACCGCCGCCTCTGCGCCACCAGCCAAGTCCGCCTGCGCTGCCGACTCTGTGCTTGCTGGCCAGAGCGCCCGCGCCGCCGGCCAGGACTTTCGTGCACGCCAGCCAGAGGCGCCTGCGCCGCTGCCTCCGCGCGGCCAGGCCAGGCCTGGTCCGCCCAGCGATGGAGAAGATGAGGAGCAGGGAGGAGAGGAGAGGAGAGGAGGAGTACGGATCGAGGAGCAGGTACCGCGAGCACAGAAGCGGCGTGGCCGTGCCGGTGGAATGTCCGTGGAGCAAGAAGATAAGGCCGTGCTCTATTTTTCCGTAGCCAATTGGTAGGATAGTGTGCGGTTCGATTTTTCTATTTTTTAAAACCTTTCTCCTGTAGCTAAGCTGATCAGCCAAACTAAACATTGATACATCCTCTTTCTTTTCTTCCTCTCAATAATACGATCTTTGAATTTTCTCTATTTTTTATATACGTACACACAGATGAGCTCCTACCATACTAGCACTATATGTGATATACATATTCATACTTAATATTAAAACACAGCATGTTTAGGTAATTCTAAAATAAATTAGTTAGATTGTATCTTGATTAAAATATGTACACACAGATGAGCTCCTACCATGCTAGCACTATATGTGATATACATATCCATACTTAATATTAAAACACAGCCTGTTTAGGTAATTCTAAAATAAATTAATTAGATTGTATCTTGATTAAAATCTTCAAAATCTCTCTTGAACGTGCTAGAATAAATTAGAGTGTATAACATATTAACATGATCATTGATTAATATCTTCAAGTCTCTCACACACAGATTAATATCTTCGAGTCTCTCGCACACATAAGAGTTAGTGTAGCATGCATCCACAGTCAGTCACAGTGACCGAGTCTAAGAGAAATTGAAACACATGGCGTGATCATTGGATAGATGTCCAAGCCATCAGTTCCAATACGAGTTATAAAAGTGTGCATTCAGATATTCTAAAATGAATACAAACACAAGACTAATCTCAATTCTCAAGTTATTTTTGTTCCCGTTGCAAAAAGGCCCAATCGGTGGGGGGAAAAACGAGTTGGGCTCGTGGTTAGGCCTGCCGTTTTTTTGCATCCGATTCCGATAAGGGTTGGGCCTCCTCTGCGTGGCCTCCCCCACCCTATATTATTTTCCTCATCCTCGCAGCCCAGATCCAGAGCTCCGTCTGTTTCGAGAGGAGGCTAGGCTAGGGTTCGGTCGGCCGGTCGCGGCGATGGTGCGAACACGGTCCATGACGGCCGTTCTCCGTAGCCAGAACCCCATCAAGACGAAGGCGGCGCCCCCCAAGACGAAGGCGGCGCACCCCAAAAGGAAGGCGGCGACCTCGTCGGAGGAGCTGAAGAGGATGGCGGCGAGCGCGGTCGACGTGGACAAGATCCTGAGGCTCAAGAAGGAGGCTATCGAGGCGATAGAGACCAAGTGTTTCCCCTTGACGGCGAAGGCGAAGCTGGCAGCGGCGACGGCGAAGGCCAAGCTGGCGGCGGCAGCGGGGCAGACCCAGCAGTCTGGAGCCGAGAAGGATAAGGTCCCGGAGAAGAAGAGGAAGGTGGTGACGTATCTGGTTTCTCAGGGCTACATTGACCATATGAAGGCAGGACTCTTCCACGGTGTCGATGAGATCCCTGAAGACAAGCTGGCCAAGGAATCCCAGCTATTCCGTGATGGCTACCGTGCCAAAGTACTGCTCGCTGAGAAGCTTCGGGCGTGCCAGCAGGTCCTCCTCGACCAGTACAATGCCTTTGGGTACAATGCCTTTGGCTATGCATATGATGCGAAGGAGGTCATTGACGACGTCGACGAGGACGAGGATGAGGGCGAGATGGTGGTGAAGAACTAGGCCAGGAAGGGAAGCAAAGCATAGGGGATCAATATTTTACCACTAGGATATTAGGAATGGATTGCTGTTGCTATAGCTTACATTGTTTCTGCAATCGTTGATTTTTTTCATCTTGTCTTTGAGTGACAAAAATGGCTGTACAGATTACTCTGCAATCGTTCTGCTATAGCTTACATTGTTTCCTGCGCTATGAGGTTGATTGTGTTGCAAATGTTTCCTGGCACAGCAAGGCATTAGGCTTTATTACTTCAAGTTTAATGGGTACATGTTTCTGTGATCATGTACCTATGAATGGGTCATGCTCTACGCTGTGCTTAGCACACTAATAGTTTTGTGGGTGTGTGGCCAAGTGTATGTTCAACATTCTCATGAAAATTGGGCCTCCTTCTTTTGGTGTATAATTGTTGGAGTATGTGTTTAGGCCCATGAGGCTAAGGCCCATGTGGCCCATGTATGGAACCTATATAGCTACCCTTCTAGGGTTAGCCTTAATTAATTGAATCACATTCTCTAGCATGGTATCAGCAGCCTAGGGTCCCTCAGCCTCAGACAGCTTGCCCTGAGTGTCGACCGGAGTGGAGCAGGGGTTGCAGTCAGTCATCCCAGCCCGTTCCAGGATGTCCCGAGTGTATTGTCGCTGGTGAAGTAGGAGCCCGGTAGGACGGTGCTCAACAGTGACACCGAGGAAGTGGTGGAGCTCACCCAGATCCTTCATCGCGAACTCCTGCTGGAGAGCGGTGATGATCCGGCGGAGAAGTGGCTCACTGGAGGCGGTGAGGACAATGTCATCAACATAGAGCAGCAAGTATGCAGTGTCGGCTCCATGGTGGTAGACGAACAGGGACGTATCAGACTTGGCCTCCATGAACCCCAGGGTCAGCAAGAAAGCGGCGAACCGGTGGTTCCACACCCGAGGTGCCTGCTTGAGGCCGTAGAGGGACCTGTTGAGCCGGCAGACCATGTCAGGACGGGTGGTGTCGACGAACCCCGCCGGCTGACTGCAGTACACCGTCTCGGTAAGAAGGCCGTGGAGGAAGGCGTTCTTGACGTCCAGCTGGTGGACGGGCCAAGACCGAGCAAGCGCCAGCGATAGCACGGTACGGACGGTGGCCGGCTTGACCACTGGGCTGAAGGTCTCATCATAGTCGACGCCAGGGCGCTGAGTGAAACCCCGGAGGACCCACCGAGCCTTGTAGCGCTCGAGAGAGCCGTCGGCCCGGCGCTTGTGGGTCCAAATCCACTTGCCGGTGACGACGTTGGAGCCTGGCGGCCGGGGCACCAACTCCCACGTCTGGTTGGCGAGTAGCGCGGCGTACTCCTCTTCCATCGCGCGGCGCCAGTGAGGGTCCAACAGGGCGTCGCGGACGGAAGAGGGTACCGGAGAGACCACCGCGTCGCCGGTCGAAGCCTCGAGGGCACGAGGCGGCAGTGTGCCAGCCGCGTGTCGTGTCACCATCGGGTGAACATGCCGCGGGTGTCGGTGAAGCAGCGGCGGGTGGTAGACCGGCGGGGCACCACGAGCCGGCGGGGACTGTGGCGGTGGTGTCGGTGTCGCCGGTGGAGAAGGGAGCGCGAGCGGCGGCGGCCGCGGCCTGCGCTGGTACACCCGTACCGGCGCGGCGAACCTCGACGGAGGTGCCGGGGCAGGTGCCGGGACAGGATCCGGCGTCGGCGACCGACACGACCCCCCGGGGCAGAAGCGGGGGACGAAGGCCCTGGGTCTGCACCAACCGGAGAGGACGGGGCCGCGCCCGAGGACGACGAGCCCGGACTCGCTGGGGATCCGGGACCGGGGGCCGGCCCGGCGCGCAGCGAAGCGGTACCTGCAGGAGGCCACGAAAACGGTGGCTGGACCACCGGGTCAGTGGGAAACAGGGAGGGTGGGTCAGGTACCGGAGGGGTTGTAGTGCTGGAAAAGGGAAAGACGGACTCATCGAACACCACATGGCGAGAGATGAGAACCCGTCGGGAGGTAAGGTCAAAGCACCGGTACCCCTTGTGATCCGGGGAGTACCCGAGGAAGACACAGAGCGTGGAGCGAGGGTCCAGCTTGTGGGAAGAAGTGGCAGCGGTGTTGGGGTAACACGCACACCCAAACACGCGGAGGTGATCGTACCGAGGCGGGGTACCGAAGAGGGCGTGGTGAGGAGTGGGAGCGGGGCAGGCCACGGAAGGAAGGCGGTTAAGAAGGTAGGTAGAGGTGTGCAGGCCCTCAGCCCAGAAGCGAGCGGGAAGAGAGGCCTGAAACAGAAGGGTACGCACGGTGTCGTTGGTGGTGCGAATCATCCGCTCAGCCTTGCCATTCTGGGAAGAGGTGTATGGACAAGACATGCGGAGCTGAACACCGTGAGAGAGAAAGAAGGCACGGGAGGCGGAGTTATCGATCTCATGACCATTGTCACACTGGACGGCCTTGATGGTGAGGCCGAACTGTGTGAACACCCAAGCGAAGAAGTGGAGAATGGCGGGGAAAGCGTCAGACTTTGCATGAAGAGGAAAAGTCCAGGAGTAATAGGAGAAATCATCAAGCAGCACAAGATAGAACTTGTAGCCAGAAACGCTGATGACAGGAGAGGTCCATAGGTCGCAATGTATAAGATCAAAGATGTGAGACGTCTGGGAAGTAGAACTATGGAAAGGAAGACAGACATGACGGCCCAGCTGACACGCATGACACAAATGCTCATCGTGAGTCCGAGGACACCGAATGTCAGAACTACGACTGAGCTGCATCAGGGCATCACGACCAGGATGGCCGAGTCGCCGGTGCCAAGTGGTGGAGGAAGTAGTGGTGGCGAAAGCAGCTGACAAAGGGGTCGGCGAAGAAGACGAAGGAGACGCTGGGAAGCGAAGGGTGTAAAGGGGACCCGTGCTGTCACACCGAAGCAGAGGACGGCGGGAAGCCAAATCTCTGACAGTGAGACCGGAAGAGTCAAACTCCACAGAACAGGAATTGTCAGCAGTAAACCGATGAATAGAAAGAAGGTTGTGAACCATAGAAGGTGCCACAAGAACATCAGGAAGACGAAAGGAGCCATGAGCGCCGGCGGCACCCACGGACGTGACAGGAAGGCAAGACCCATTAGCGACCATGATGGATGAAGGGTGATAGGAAGAAGGAAGTTGAACGGAAGAGAGAATAGTGGGGTCTGGAGTGGTGTGGTAGGTGGCACCCGAATCGGCAATCCACTGTGGGCCGACAGGAGTTCTCGGGGCCATCGTGCTGAAGGAGTGTGCCAAGGCCGCCGAGTCCCAACCGGGCGAGGCGCTGGAGGGTGTAGCCCATGGGAATGCTGCTGGTTGAAAACCGGGAGAAGCAGCAGCGAGCATGGCGGCGGCCGGTAGGCGAGGCTCACCCCCGGGAGCCTGGAAGGACCATGACGGGTCGTGGAACCCAGAACCCCCACCACGTCCCCGTCCGCGACGACGGTGTCCGCCACGGCCCCCCCACCCCCGCTCGGCCCGGGGGGAGGAGAACCCACAAGAAACGACGGCGGCGTAGGGGACGGATGCGGTGGCCAGGCCTGGCCAGGGCCCGCGCCAGAGGTGAGCGGCGCGAGTGGGTGGCCCGCGCCGGCGGGCAGCGTTGGAGGGTGGCCGGGCGATGTCGGGGCCACGCCAAGGGCGGCCGGAGCCCAGGAAGGTGAGGTGGTCGGGGCGGCCGGGAAAGGCGCAGTCGCGGGGGCACTGCCGGCAGCGAAAGCAATGGCCTGCGGTGCCCATGTCGCGGGAAAGAGGGGCGCAGAGGCGGAGGGGGGTGGGCGAAGGCAGCAGCGCGGGTGGGCGGGCCGCACCAGCAAAGGGAAGGGCGGTCCCGACGGTCACACCGGACGCAAGGCAGCAGCCAGCCTGCAGGCCAGGGGTCAGCCATGCTGCGGGAGAAGGAGGAGCAGCAGCCAGCAGGGGCGCGATGGCCGCGTCAGGTGGGGGCCAGAGTGGGCCTGCACCCGCGCCTGGTGCGCCGATGCCGTGGTGTGGGGAAAGACCGCCAGACGGGGCCATCTGGAAACCCACCACGGTAGCAGGAGCACCGGCAGGCGAGAGAGGGAGATCGGCAGCAGTAGCCGGCGGCTGGAACCCCGGCGGTGGACCGGCAGGAAGTGCCACCGGCGGAGGAAGGACTGCCGCCGGGGCTGTGAGCCCATCCGCGGCGGCCCCCCACCGCCCCAAGGTTGGGGGTGGTAGCCAGGGCATGAGCAGCTCCCGTGCCCACGACGCCAAGGGTGGGGGCGGCGGTTCCAGAGCCCATGGCGGCTGCAGGGGGCAGGGAGGCGCCAAGGGTATGGCCAGCGGCTGTAGGAGGAAGAAGGCCGGGCCCTGTGGCAGCAGCGGGCGGAAGAGGTGGCGCCCCGACAGGAGGAGGCTGCCCAGCGGCCATGGCGGCGCCTGGAGGCGCGGCAGCGCCGCCTGGAGTGGGCGCGCCCCCTGGAGACGCGGCTGGTGGTGGAGAAGAAAGAACCTGTGCCCAGGAGGTGGTAGAGAGGGGAGGGAAGGAGTGGTAGAGAGATGGAGGTGGGGGAGGAACACCGGCCATGGCGCTGGGCCGGCGGCGGCGGCCACCAGAGAGCTGGCGGCGGCTGGAAGAGGTGGGGAGAGGGATGAATGGGTCATGCTCTATGCAGTGCTTAGCACACTGACAGTTTTGTGGGTCTATGTTCAGCATTCTCATGAAAATTGGGCCTCATCCTTTTTGTGTATAATAAAGCGCTTCGAAATTGGAGACAGTCAGCCGTGCTTGCAAGTTCCAGATTTTGTCCACTTGTGCAAAATTCATATCAATTTATCATAGCTACAGTATACTAGACATCATTCAAAGAAATCAGAATTCCAAAGTGAGCCAGATATATACAATGTTTCTTCAGCGAAGGATGCTGTCTGTCAGTTGTCACTTACCATGTGATGCTGTATATTATACAGTCTGTTTTGATGTCCGTGCTGTTTCTTCTTGTCAGGTTCCTGGATTTTGGCCTGGGAAGATCATTCCAGAAAACATTCTTATAAACTATGTAGGACCACAACATGTACAGGATGCCACAATTGAAGCTATCTTGAAACATACACTTCCTCAAGCATTATCCTCGGTAATGAACTCTTAATCCTATCTGGGGAAGCATCTCTGACGTCTATGATCATAAGCTGTTGGTGTCAAAGTGCTCATGGAAACCAAAATGTAGTTTTGGTAATCTGTATTTTTATTATATCATCAGTCATTGGAGTGATGGTGAAGATGGTATGATGAATCTGTCAATTCTTATATGATATAGCCATGTCATCATGCGTACTGAATAAACAACATGGCAAGGTGATCTGCAGGCAACACTATCTGCTAACATTTATGTAGAAATTCCATGTGCACCTTTTCTGTACTCCAGATATCTCCAAAATCACTTCAGCAGAATGAAACTCTGAATATCTTGGTGAACCATGACTTTTCCTTCCTCCCTATTGGCATATACTACACCAGCTAATGTCTTCTTTTTTTTTGGTGTAAGGTAGAGGACAGGGCATTAGAAGATTCTGTTCGCATTCTGACTCTGTTTGATGATATGAGAAATTCTTTCTCACTCGACGATGTGTTTAGGTAGGCAGTTCTGCCATATATATGACCTACTCATAACTCATTTCAATTTTTTTTAAAGAAAATTGACAGTTCTCAACAAATAAGATCAATGCTAATATACTATCATGTGATCTTGAGGTCATATGCCTTGTTAATGTCACATTTTGGTCAGATATGATGATGCTGTTGATGTTGTTCCTGAAGTCCGATGGTTATCTGAAGACAAATATAAGAACTTCAAAGTTGTCGTTGAAATAGATGAAGCTGTTGATGCAGAAAAGGCGGCAGAAAAAGAGCTTCAGTGACATCATAAAGCTCTGGGCTTACTTAGAATTGTGGGTGACAGAGGCCTCCAGGTAATTCTATAGTTAATCTTGCATGTAACAAACTAACGACACCTTTGGTATCAGTTAGTTATTCTTGAAATCAGGCATGTCTGTTTTGAAGCAAATCCTGGGCCCACTCATTTACTTGAAACTAGGTACTTTCTGCAAATATTGCATTATTCCCATTTTGGTTGTGTTCCTCTCATATATTTATATCCCTATTTCAGTATTTCTTATTTTGTCTCTACTCCGTGAAATTGACCTTAAATACTAATGCCAACCAGTATAGGCAATACTGTTCAGGACTGGTAGGACCTGTGACTGGCTAGCTCTCAGCTGAAGTGATAGGCTGATAGCCCTCGTTGTTCTGCATCTGAGAAACAGATACTGCCCCTTCCTGGCAATTCTCCATTGAATTATTTCTATCGACTATCAAATTTGTTTTGTTACAGTACAGTCCTGATCTGATATTGGCATCAGTACTCGTTTTATGGCATAAATCCATTTGCTCAACAAATGGTTGTAACATTTATCTGTGCAAGATGCAACTAGAGTCTAGAGTTCTTTGTTCCCTTTCCCCTTCAAATGTTTCCTTGTAAGCAGCAAGCTTTATTTTTGAAAAGCATAAGCTTCAACAAAGGTGGAATATTTAATTAAATATACTTTGATGGTTAGCACCAACCAATCTAACTGCATTCATTTTCTTGGATATATGTAGATTGGTGATCTGGTGGTACTAGATATATTTGCAGAAGCATTAACAGCAATGGCTCTAAAGGTGAAAAAATTTCATCGGCTGAGAGTACATTTTTGTCAATTTTCACGCATCTGACTTGCATGTTATTTTCATAACTTCACCTTTAAAATTTATTATGAGTTACCCCTTATTAGAAAAAAAATGGTATTCTAATGCTTTATATAAAAACTATTGTGCCTAAAAGAAATGTTGTCATCCCACACTTGTTATGTTTGGTGTGTTTGTTTCCCTGTAATTGATGTAGTGATGTGAGTGCTATTAAATTATATTTGTCTGAGTTTTCTTTGTGCACCAGTTAGTATGCTTACTGAGACAACTGCCTTGCATTTCTGGTTGTTTGAAATCACAGTGCTATATTTTAAACCTACTGTGATTTTTTTTTAGATGATGACCTACTATGATTTTCAGGTTTCCACTTGGACACTGAGCAAAATAATAACCTTGTTCCTGGATTTCTTGGTTCATTAATTGAGATTCGTCCTGGCGAGGCTATATCATTTCCTATTCAGTTCCCTGAGTCGTTTGAGCAACTAAGTATACGAGGTGTCCATGCACAATTTACTGTGACTGTTATTTCTAAAAGAGCACAGTTAAAGATTTGTGTTCATGCTTTTCACTAATCACTTTACTGTGTGCTTGTATCACACACATTACAAGATCAATTAGTATCAGCAGAGGGTGTACTCCCTTAGTTCTAATCACTGCAGCTGGTACTCACACTCCCATTTTCAATGTATTGAGGTTGTGTGTAAAGAACTCTTCTACAGAGAGTTGCCAGAAATGGATGGCACACTTGCTGCAAAGCTTCTTCCAGGATGCACTACTATAGACGAGGTTTGTATTCTGTTCCTGTAGTAACGTACTCAACTTTCTTGGACATGTGCCAGTAAACCTGTTTTTTGAAAATTAGTGCCATTTGATCCTAGTGCATCTATTCAAATATTATCTGTAAACTGTGAACAGCATATAGTTGTTGGTTAATTATCTTTTCTGTCTCAGCGTGGCAACATGGGTGCGGCACCGCACTGAAGATGCAACATAGGCAGGTGCGGGGTAGGTCGAGCATGGTGCAGCACTGCGTGGCTATGCTGGTAAGGCAGGCAAGCATGTGCAATTTGGCGAAGGTGAGGACGATGGTGTAGGGGTGGATGGACCATAATGGTACAACAATACAACCTGAGTGTGCAATTGAAAAGTATCGGGACCTGTATGAGAACCTGGGACAAGTTTAGGAGCTAAATGCACAATTTAAAAATAACGGGACATGGATGAGAACTTAGGACAAGCTTAGGGAGCTAAATGTGCAATCTGAAAGTACCAGGACCTGGATGAGAACTCAGGACAAGTTCGAGGATCGCTAGTGAAATTTACTCATCAATGAATATGTGGAGAAATTTGGGAAACTGGTTGCTTTTGTAAAAAGAACCCAACTTTACCTGGAGAATATTTTTTTCTTGGTGGTTTTGACTCTGGACTCAAAGACTACATTCAACACCACCATTTGCAATGTCACATGCCTGCTCGACTAACTCAAGCTATTTGGTTAGCCAGAAGATTGGAACAGGCTCCAACTTTTATCACAGTTTTTGTTCCCCATCAACCCTTCAAAAAAGTTGCAAGACCTGTGCAGAGGGAGGTAGAGCCTGCCCAACAAAACATAGCTTATCTCACCTCAGAGCTGCAGCCAAATGTTTCGAGTGTAGAGAACCTTGGATACCTGGCCATACCAAAGTTTGCGAAGGCAAACATGCATTTTCAGTCATTTTAATCCAAAATGCTAGCTGATGGGAAGGAAGAGGCAGCTGTGGTACAGTGGTTGAGGATTCTGACGCTCAGGATGACTGATTTCATCCCTGCATACTAGTCCTTTCACACTCAGAAGAATTAGGTCCAATCTTGCTATAGCCTTGGTGGATACTGGATACTGGCAGTGATTTAGTACCAATCTTGCTATAACCTTTCCAGGAACTCAGGAAGCTTGTCCAGAAAAGGGCGGTGGGACCCTCCAACCAGCAGAATCTCTTAAACCGCCACCACAGATTAATGCACTCCTGCAGGAATACATTACAGTGATGTCCAACTTCCAAGAACCTCAACGATCTCCCTCCACAAAGGCAGTTTTATCGCTCAATTCCACTTATAGAGGGAACCCAAATCAACCTCAATTCCATTGATCGCCCATCTTTACTCTGCAACTCATACTCGTCATCACTCCACTCACCATCAGAAACGGAGGGCATGGTTCTCTGCAACTCATCGTTAGGAACATTATAGAGGGCATAGTAGTAATCAGCACAGCTTAATTAAACAATTAGACATCTAATTTCATTTATTGATCATTCTTGGCCCCCTTCATTTACTACGCTGAAGCAACACGATGTGCACTGTGCAACAGCATAAAAAAAACATAGGGAAGTGCTAGCACATGGACGCCCATCTTCCCTACCACGACGCACGCAGCTTCCTCCACCTCGTTCCCATCCCGCTCTAGAGGCGGCGTCCATCTAGACGGAGCTCCCGCATTTGCGCTTGACACACGTAGCTCCCTCGCCCCCTGCGCCTATCCCACTCAGGTCGAGCTCGAACTGCCATGCAGTGGCGGACCTAGGATTTTACCATATGGTATGCCCCAAATTTTTTTTTCTTATGAAATTCGATAAACCATGTACAATTCAGTAAAACAATATTCTAATTCGGTAAAACTAGATATATTAAATAATATGATTAGCCTTAAATTCAAATATTAAGCTAGAAACGACGACAAATCTCGATACAAATTGTTCAAATGAAATACAAATAGTTCGAAATATAGCTATAGAAGAGACTTACAATATTACTTATTTATCCGTCGCTTTCTAATTGACGTGGATGTCTCGATTATACCATCTTCATCAACTTGGAAGAAAAATATCCTGCTCAATGAATGTGACTAGATAATCATCTAAAATACTATCACCTAGCTTATTTTTTGACTTTGTTTTCACTATAACCAATGCAGAAAATACCCTTTCAACACTCGTAGTTGCCACCGGTAAAAGCAATATCAATTTGAGAAGCAAATAAACCATATCATGCACTTTAGCAATTAGCAAAACTCACATGCCATGATAGAATCATGTTTCGAACTTTCGGTTAGAAAACTCACAAGTCGCGGGATATGGACTAATGACCGGATGCTAATTATTGATATGTTGCTATTGAATGAACTCACGAACTGTAATAAAAAATCACTCATACATAAATAATTAATTAAAACTATTTAAGTATACAAGTAAGAAGAAGAAGAATATAGAAGATTAAACTTTAACCTGTCTGCCGCTGTGCGTCTCAGTATCTCGCCGAGCGGCCGCCGGCCGAGACGATGACGTTGCAGGCCCTCCGGCCGTCCGGCGTCAGGCTTCGCCGCGGCCGCGCCTCCGAGTCCGGAGAGTCGGTGACTGTCGTGGCCGTGTGGGCGGTGGGCGCGTGGCGGCGTTCCGTGACGGAGTCGGCGAGACCCGCGCGGATTCGACTCTGGCGCTTGCGAGTTGCGACGATCCAACGGGACGGTTCCAGGCGGCGCGCGTGAGTCAACGTGTAGGACCGGTGGGGTATCGAGCCAGGAGGAGCGGAGTAACTGCGCCGAGCGCCGTATGCTCGAGTTCGCGTGCCCGCACAGAAGCCGAACGGCTGGGAGGCGTCAGGTACTCGGGCGTGTCTACCAGGTATTAAGTTTTTTTCTTTTTTTTTACAAAAAAATTTATACTATGGTTCACTTACATCTGGACCCAGGGTATGCCATGGCCCACCCGACATACCCTGTGGGTCCGCCCCTGCTGCCATGAGCCACAATGAGATGAAGGGAAGGGAGGGGAGGGGAGGGGAGGGGAGGGGAAGGGAAGGAAGAGGAGAGGGGAGGAGAGGAGAGGGTGAGGTGCCTTGCATGAGGAAGGTTCGAGGTAGGAGCCGAAGCCCTGCGGCAGGCCGCTCTTCGCCAGCCACCAGTGCCGTGCAATACCCGATCTACTTTTAAAACATCCAGATGAAACATATGCAACATACGTCTCAAGACAGATGCAACACTTAAAAACATGCGTTTGAGACATGCATGTATAGCCATTGCAACATATGCAACACCAGATCAACTTTTGAAACATCAAGATGAAACATTCGAAACAAATGTCTAAAACACATGAAACAATTGAAACATAGGCTTGCAACATGCGTATATTGCCATTGCAACATATGCAACATTTCAGATCGACTTTTGCAACATTCAGATAAAACACTTGAAACATAAATCTGAAACGCCTGAAACACCTGAAGCACGGCGTCGCTGGCAACCATGGCCTACCTGGTGGGGGACTGTGGCAGTCAGCAAGCTTTGGACGACGAGGATGGCGACCGCAACCGCAAGCGTTGCCGTGTGTCCTCGCACCACCTCTGTCGGGACCCAGAGCCGGAGGCGGCGCCCACTACCAGGGACCAGGATGAGTACATGGGGACTTAGCAGCAGTTGCTCGATGACGAGATGGAGCGTCGCCGCATCGCATCAAGGACTCGTAGGAGAAGCCGTCGTGAGTAGCAGGGTGCCACTGGGCCAAGCCTGCCTTAGAGGGCGCTGATGAGGAAGAGGATGGCATGGATTTGGACGGAAGAGATAAGCAAAGTGGAGGTTGTTTATTTGAGAGAGAGAACATGAGTGGAGGAGTCGCGGCCGGACGGGACTGGCGCCCTAGCCAAGCATTATCAAGAAACATAGGTTTATTGCCATTAGTCATTAAACTTTTGAGAAGGCCTATATGTTTCCCTAGGCATAAAGTCTCAACCTTGACTTTTTCAATGATTACGTTGGATGAATATGAATACATGATTTTCCAAAATTAAATGTAGTGTAAAAATCATCTGATGCAATGTGATGTTGCCCAAAGCAACAACCTGTGTTAATAAACAGCTAAATGCCAGAGATGGCGCGAGAGGACAAAATCCGTTGTTCGATCCCCCACGCCGCCACCTCAACTCCTCAAGGCGACAACGTACTATGTCTCTTGTCTTATCCCCCACACACGTCGCGCCGGCCACACAAACCGCGCTTCTCCTGCTGCTAAATCCTGATCCCGAGTTGCCCGCTTCACTCCGCCTCCGCGCCGCGGCGACCATGGAGCTGCGGCTGCCCACCGTCGCCGCCGCAGTGGCCTCCGCCGCCGCGCACCCGCACGGGCCTTTCTCCTCTCCCCGCGCGGCCTCCGTCTCGTGGAGCAGTCCCTCGCTCGCCTCCACCTCCCGCTGTCTCTCCACGCCCTCGCGACGGCGATTGCGGCAGTGGCTCCCCGTCACCTCGGCCGCCGTGGAGCTCCGCGAGGCCGCTGCCGGGGGCGGAGACTCGCTTCGTGTCACCGAGACGCCGCAGCCTGGATCCAGTGTGAGCCCCTCGCCTCCGCTTCCTTGTCTCGCCAAGTGCGATTGCTCGGTTGTTGAATGAAGCAGGGCGCATGTTCGAGCTTGGTCTGCTTATCTCGCAGTTTGGCGCCGCGGAGGCTGCTGTGCTGGGTAGTGTGAGTAACAGTGGATAAAGTTCGTGCTTGATTTTTATGGCCACCTCTGTGTGTGTCATTCTTCGCAGGTCAAGTTCAGCGTGGAGGTGCCTCCTTCCATCATTCACGGCTGTTACCAAACAACGCTACAGGAGTACTCCAAGCGTTTTAAGGTATATATCATTTCTGTGCAAACTGCACTGCAACCATGCACGAGTACACCCATATCAAATTTCTAAACACATTGGTTCCTCTACTCCATGAGGTTGATTATGATGCAAATGTTTCCAGATACACAGCAAGACATTAAGCTTTATTACTTCGAATTTAATGGGTGCATGCTTCTGTAATCATTTACCTATGAATGGGTCATGCTCTATGCAGTGCTTAGCACACTGACAGTTTTGTGGGTCTATGTTCAGCATTCTCATGAAAATTGGGCCTCATCCTTTTTGTGTATAATAAAGCGCTTCGAAATTGGAGACAGTCAGCCGTGCTTGCAAGTTCCAGATTTTGTCCACTTGTGCAAAATTCATATCAATTTATCATAGCTACAGTATACTAGACATCATTCAAAGAAATCAGAATTCCAAAGTGAGCCAGATATATACAATGTTTCTTCAGCGAAGGATGCTGTCTGTCAGTTGTCACTTACCATGTGATGCTGTATATTATACAGTCTGTTTTGATGTCCGCGCTGTTTCTTGTCAGGTTCCTGGATTTCGGCCTGGGAAGATCATTCCAGAAAACATTCTTATAAACTATGTAGGACCACAACATGTACAGGATGCCACAATTGAAGCTATTTTAAAACATACGCTTCCTCAAGCATTGTCCTCGGTAATGAACTCTTTGTCCTATGTGGGGAAGCATCTCTGACGTCTATCATGATAATCTGTTGGTTTCAATGCACTTATGGAAACCAAAATGCAGTTTTGGTAATCTATATTTTTGTTATATCATCAGTCACCGGAGTGCTGGTGAAGATGATATGATGAATCTGTCAGTTATTATAAGATATAGCCATGTCATCATGCTTACTGAACAGACAACTGGCAAGGTGATCTGCAGGCAACACTATCTACTAACATTTATGTAGAAATTCGATGTACACCTTTCTGTACTCCAGATATCTCCAAAATCACTTCAGCAGTCTGAAACTCTGAATATCTTGTTGAACACTTTTCCTTGCTCCCTATTGGCATATATTGTATGACATGCACTTGCTACTACATCTATCCAGCTAACGTCTTCTTCTTCTTTTTTTTGGGTGTAAGGTAGAGGAGAGGGCATTAGAAGATTCTGTTCGTATTCTTACTCAGTTTGATGATATGAGAAATTGTTTCTCACTTGACAATGTGTTTAGGTAGACAGTTCTGCCATATATATGACATACTCATTTCATTTTTTTAAAGAAAATTGACAGTTCTCAACAAATAAGTTCAATGCTAATATAGTATCATGTGATCTTGAGGTCATATACTTTGTTAATGTCAAATTTTGGTCAGATATGATGTTGCTGTGGATGTTGTCCCTGAAGTCCGATGGTTATCTGAAGACAAATATAAGAACCTCAAAGTTGTCGTTGAAATAGATGAAGCTGTTGATGCAGAAAAGGCGGCAGAAAAAGAGCTTCAGCGACGTCATAAAGCTCTGGGCTTACTTAGAATTGTGGGTGACAGAGGCCTCCAGGTAATTCTATAGTTACTCTAGTATGTAACAAGCTAATGACACCTTTAGTATCAGTTACTTATTCTTGAAATCAGGCATATCTGTTTTGAAGCAAATCCTGGGCCCACTCATTTTACTTGAAACTAGGCACTTTCAGCAACTATTGCATTATTCCCATAGTGTTTGTGTTCCCCTCATACATTTATATCCCTTATTTCTTATTTTGTCTCTACTCCGTCGAATTGACCTTAATAATCATTGTGCCAACCAGTATAGGCAATACTGTTCAGGACTGGTAGGACCTGTGACTGGCTAACTCTCAACTGAAGTGATAGATAGCCCTGGTTGTTCTGCCTCTGAGAAACAGATACTTCCCATTCCTAGCAATTTTCCATTGAATTATTTCTATCGACAGTCAAATTTGCTTTGTTACAGTACAGTCCTGATCTGGTATTGGCGTCAGTACTTGTTTTATGGCATAAATCCATTTGCTCAACAAATGGTTGTAACATTTATCTGTGCAAGATGCAGCTGTAGTCTAGAGTTCTTTGTTCCCTTTCCCCTTCAAATGTTTCCTTGTAAGCAGCAAGCTTTATTTTTTAAAAACTACTAGCTTCAACAAAGGTGGAATATTTAATTAAATATACTTTGATGGTTAGCATCAACCCAATATTGTGTTATCTAACTGCATTCATTTTCTTGGATATATGCAGATTGGTGATCTGGTGGTACTAGATATATTTGCAGAAAGCATTAACAGTGATGGCTCTAAAGGTGAAAAAATTTCATCGGCCGAGAGTACAGGTTTGTCAATTTTTCACGCATCTGACTTGCATGTTATTTTCATAACTTTGCCTTTAAAATTTATTATGAGTTAACCTTTATTAGAAATAAAATGGTATTCTAATGCTGTATATAGAAACTATTGCGCCTAAAAGAAATGCTGTCATGCCACACTTGTTATGTTTGGTGCATTTATTTCCCTGTAATTTGATGTAGTGATGTGAGTGGCTATTAAATATATTTGTCTGCTGAGTTTCTTTGTGCACCAGTTCGTATGCTAACTGAGACAACTGCCTTGCATTTCTGATTTTTTGAAATCACAGTGCTATATTATACCTACTATCATTTTCAGGTTTCCACTTGGACACTGAGGAAAATAATAACCTTGTTCCTGGATTTCTTGGTTCATTAATTGGGATTCGTCGTGGTGAGGCTAGATCATTTCCTATTCAGTTCCCTGAGTCGTTTGAGCAAGAAAGTCTACGAGGTGTCAATGCACAATTTACTGTGAGTGTTATTTCTAAAAGAGCACAGTTAAACATGTGTTCATGCTTTTCACTAATCACTTCACTTTGTGCTTTATCACACACACATTACAAGATCAATTAGTATCAGCAGTGGGTGTACTCCCTTAGTTCTAATCACTGCAGCTGGTAGCCTTGTACTCACAATCCCATTTTCAATGTATTGTGTAGGTTGTGTGTAAAGAGCTCTTCTTCAGAGAGTTGCCAGAAATGAATGACTCACTTGCTGTAAAGCTTCTTCCAGGATGCACTACCATAGACGAGGTTTGTATTCTGTTCCTGTAGTAATGCACTCAACTTTCTTGGACATGTGCCAGTAACCTGGTTTTTTTAAAATTAGTGCTATTTGGTCCTAGTGCATCTATTCAAATATTATCTGTAAACTGTGAACAGCATATAGTTGTTGGTTAATTATCTTTTCTGTCTTAGTAATCAGCCCCTCTGACTATTGCAGGTTCGAGAACATATTTTGGAAAGATGTAAAGAAGTAGAGAAAATGGCCATAGAACAGGCAACCGATAACGCAATCCTTGATCAGCTCGGGAAGGTATTGCTCTTACTTCTGAGACAGCCTATCAATTCTGAAGTCTTGGTGCAGGGTAGATCATTAACATGATATGCTTTCTTCCATTATTCAAATTCTTTTGCACCTTCTCTCCAAGATCATTTAAATTTTCACTAATCTCTCCTTGGTTTGCTTAGTTGGTTGAGGTTGATGTTCCTCGTGCCTTGTTTCAAGAACAAGGCCAACAACTTTATGGAGCCAAACTTCTGCAGCTTCAGGTACTAAACAGTCTAACAATCAACTAATTTTAAACCGATCCTTTCTGAATAATGTAGATTTATTAATTCCTGCAGGCAGAAAGGAAGCTAGATAAAGACCAGCTAGCATCCTTATCGACCCAGAGGTCAGTTCAGGCGTACCTAGAAGATGAGAAGGAGAATATTACAAGAATCATTAAACAGATGCTGGCTGTTGGTGATGTTTTCAAATCTGAGAATTTACAGGTAACAATAATACCTGGGTTTCATTTTTTTTGTTAGGGTGATGCTAGCAAACCTCCTAGCTTTCGCCTTTAGTTGAAGTATCTTTTATCAGCATTTACTAATAACAACAAATCATCATGCAGTACCCAACTGAACAGCTCATCAAGGAAGTTGAAAACTCCATAGCAGAGTTCAAAAAGTACAATCAAGACTATGATGAGGACAACATCAGGCAGCAGGTATTTAATTCCTTGATTTGCGCATTTCTAGTTGTGAGCTCCTTCACTAAACTGCAGCCTAGGTATTTATTTTCTCTGATTTAACTGCAATTTTCATTTTCTTGATATTATTTTTAGTGTCTTTTCATCTCACAGATGTCAACTATCAGTGTGAATCATAAGTTCTATGCTAAAAGGGATTATCTGCCTAACCTTTTCTTTTCCCATGAATGGAAAACCTCATTTGTATGTATTTCTATGTGGAATTTAATGATACAGGTCCAGGATGTTCTAGAGGCAGCGAAGGTGCTTGAATGGCTTAAGGAGAACTGCACTGTCGAGTATATCAGGCGATGAGTCTAATGCTGCTGGATCAAGGGTAAGGCTCTCTGAACGTGAGAAAGATGGCTGGTGTGGCGGTGGGCAATTTTGTGAGTGACCTTGGTCCTTGCCAACCAACCCATCCAATGAAGAATCTTGCGCATAGCAGACCAGTGCAGTGATTAAAAAATTTGTTTCTATATAGCATAAGAAAGAAGTGTACTATATTTTGTAAGTAGAATGCGAGTTCGCAAATGTTGTACCCAATTTTTAAGTGTTTGTAATCCACATTGCAACAGAAACTTACGGTAAGTTAACCCTTATAATTCATTGACTAATAGTGATTGTGTCATGAGATAAGATGTCTTTTGTTTTGTTCCATGCAGGTATAGAAAAGACAACGAACTAAATCATAATAATCGTTGTCCATTATGCTTTTAAGACTGGTTTTTCTCTCGTTGCAACGCATGGGCATATTTGATAGTGAAGACTAATTCATGAGATGAATCTATTAAGCCTAATTAGTCCATAATTAGCGAATGTAATGCTACAGTAGACATATGCTAATCCTAGATTAATTAGGTTTAATAAATTCATCTCGCGAGTTATCACGGCTTTGCAATTAGTTTTATAATAAGCTCAAGTTTAGTCCTCCTAACTAATATTTAAACATACGATGTGGTAGGGACTAAAGTTTAGTCCTGGAATCCAAACACCTCCTGGGCACAGGAGGGGCTGTTCAAACTGACAACGATCATGTGTGAGAAGATACATACAAGACCAAAAAATATACAGCAGTGGAGCTAGAAATTTTACATGCCCAGACGAATCTAATTATGTAGAATTATTTGTCTAAACATTTTTAATGTTTTTCTTTTATACAAATAAAAAATATGTTTGCATTTCAGTGCTGAGCCCGAGCGGCTGCCCAGGGGTTGCGCGGTGGTTTAGCCGGTACAGAGTATACATATATGACAACAAAATAAATGGTTGTGTTACGATACAAAAGAAACCTTAAAAGTAAAAAAAAGAACACTGAATATTTCAACGAAAAAAGAATAAAATTAATTGGCCCTAGGTCTTTAGCGTTCACTCAATCAATCGAACTTTTAGATTAGACAAAGAATCACAGTAATAACATGAACAAAGAAGATAAGAAAGATAAGATCCTCGTGCCTTGTTTCAAGAACAAGGCCAACAACTTTATGGAGCCAAACTTCTGCAGCTTCAGGTACTAAACAGTCTAACAATCAATTAAGTTTCAACCGATCTTCCTGTATAATGTAGATTTATTAATTCCTGCAGGCAGAAAGGAAGTTAGATAAAGACCAGCTAGCATCCTTATCGACCCAGTTCAGGCATACCTAGAAGATGAGAAGGAGAATATTACAAGAATCATTAAACAGACGCTGGCTGTTGGTGATGTTTTCAAATCTGAGAATTTACATTTACAGGTAATAATAATACCTGGGTTTCGTGTTTTTTTTTTGATAAGGGTGATGCTAGCAAACCTCCTAGCTTTCGCCTTTAGTTGAAGTATCTTTTGTCAGCATTTATTAGGCCTTGTTTAGTTAAAGGGTGTAGAGTTTTGGGGTGTCACATCAGGTACCACACGGGGTGTCGTATGGGGTGGATACTAATAAAAAATAAATTACAGAATTTGTCAGTAAACAGCGAGACGAATTTATTAAGCCTAATTAATTCATCATTA
Organism: Saccharum hybrid cultivar R570; assembly: GCA_038087645.1. Lineage (NCBI taxonomy): Eukaryota > Viridiplantae > Streptophyta > Magnoliopsida > Poales > Poaceae > Saccharum > Saccharum hybrid cultivar. The sequence continues at coordinate 5,241,902 of JAQSUU010000493.1, read as the reverse complement.
GCACATGTGTTACTGTAGCACTTTATTGTCAAATCGTGGAATAATTAGGCTTAAAAGATTCGTCTCGCAAATTACACACAATCTGTGTAATTAGTTATTTTTAGTCTATATTTAATATTCCATAATGTGTCCAAACATCCGTTGTGATAGAGTGTAAAGTTTTGGGGTAGAAACTAAACAAGACTTTAATAACAACAAATCATCATGCAGTACACTCAACTGAACAGCTCATCAAGGAAGTCGAAAACTCCATAGCAGAGTTCAAAAGGTACAATTAAGACTATGATGAGGACAACATCAGGCAGCAGGTATTTAACTCCTTGATTTGGGTATTTCTGGTTGAGTTCCTCAGTGGCGGATCTAGGAAATAAGTTAGGAGGGGCTTATCTCATAATCTTTCATCTCTAGTCTCTCCTTCTAAGCTTGAATATGTGCAAATTTGTAGCGGAGGCTTAGGAGGGGCTTCATGGTCCGAGCAGCGGTAGCGGAGGCTCGAGCCCACCCCGTCCCGGTGCTGGATCCGCCCCTGGAGTTCCTTCACTAAACTGCAGTCTAGCAATTTTTTCCTGATTTAACTGCAATTTTCATTTTCTTGATATTACTTTTAGTGTCTTTTCATCTCACAGATGTCAACTATCAGTGAATCATAAGGGTCTATGCTAAAAGGGATTATCTGCCTAACCTTATCTTTTCCCATGAATGGAAAACCTCATTTGTATTATTTCTACGTGGAATTCAATGATGCAGGTCCTGTATTATTTCTACGTGGAATTCAATGATGCAGGTCCAGGATGTTCTAGAGGCAGCGAAGGTGCTTGAATGGCTCAAGGAGAACTGCACAGTCGAGTATATCAGGCGATGAGCCTCTGATGCTGCTGGGTCAAGGCTCCCTGAACGTGAGAAAGATGGCTGGTGTGGCGGTGGCAATTTTGTGAGTGACCTTGGTCCTTGCCAACCAACCCATGCAATGAAGAATCTTGCGCATAGCAGTCCAGTACAGTGATTAAGAATTTATTTCTATATAGCATATAAGAAAGAAGTATACTATATTTTGTAAGTAGAATGCAAGTTCGAAAAAATGGTACCCACTTTTTAAGAGGTTGTAATCCACATTGCAACTGATCAGTCTTACAAATATAAAAATCAAGTGATTCAGGAGTTCTACATCGGCTCTATTGTGTCGTCCCCCTTTTCAGTTCTTCAGTTTGGATGTGATGTGTTGGACTATGTGCACGATGGCTTTCCTTTGTCTCCATGAAAATGTGGAATTGGATGCATGCTTGGCAGGTTGCTACTGTTTTCCCGTGGCTCACAATGTATGCGGATGAGTCACTCTGGGCGTTCGGTTATAACCGACAATTCGGTTCGATCTAATCGGCTCCCATAAAATTCGGTTTCCAGACTTCATCACCCGATCGGTTTCCCTGGAAACTAAAAACCGCACAGTTCGGTTTCGGTTTTTTTATTTCGGTTCTTGGTTTCAACCGAACCGCCCGTAGTTCACAGATCACAGCAAGGAGAACAGGAGAAGACCAAAGAACTGAAGATCAAATCAAAACTAACATTGGAATCCTTGTGCTCGGTCCGTGCCGCCGTTGTCTTGGTCGGAGAAGACTCCTCCCTGCGAGCGCCTCCGCCCTCTAGCCTCCTTGCTCGTCTGCTCCGGGCGACGGCTGCGCTCTGCTCGCCGCCTCCCAGCTCGGATGCTTGCCGCCGTCCCCGTGCCTGCGCACGCGCGCACACCGGCGGGCTGCCGCTGCCAGTAGTGGAGGTGGATATGCCGCTGCGGCGCCGCCGCCTCGCGTAGTCGCCTGGACGTGTTAGGGTTAGGGTGACGCCCGACTGCGCCGCTGCGGCTGCGTGCGGGAGTGCGGGATGGGGAGGGGTCGAGTCGAGGGGAGATGAGGTGCTGGCGTGGGCCGACTGGGCTGGGCCGGCTGGACGCTGGGAGTTGGGAGTGTTCAGTGTTGGACACTGTCGCTGGCTGCCTGACTCGCTGTGTTCGTGGGAGTTCGGTTTATTCGGTAGTTCGGTTTACAGGAGTCCAAAACCGAAACCGAAGCCGCAAACCGAACTAGACAAAAACACAAACCGAAGCCGCAACCGAAAACCGAATAAACCGAAAATTCGGTTCGGTTCGGTGCGGTTCAGTTCGGTTTACGGTTTGCGGTTTAAAAGTGCCCAGGTTGACGGATGAGCAACAACTCAGTTACCATTTTATGGTATTTCAGAAGCTATTTTGCATAAAAGTTATATGGCTCAAATATCTATTGGGAAACACACGCGCACGCATGGCGTGTGCGCGCACACACAAGCCACACACCCACGCACGCGCATATACGCACACGCACAAGCCACGTGCGAACACACACAAGAGCCACAACCAACACACACGCATGCACACACACGCTTGCACACATCTTTAATTCAACCGGTGTAGTGTGTTTTCACTTGCTAGAATTCAATAGTTAAACAAGACGAAGATGGGGGAGAAGGGGTGCAAACTAAAGATGGCAATGGGCTCGATCCTCGATTCCCTGCGGGGAAGTCCCCTATTAGGGGATAGGGACGGGGCCATTTGATCCCCCACGGGGAGTGGGCGATGATCAGGGACTCCTCGTAGTGGAACCAGGTCTGCTGCTTCGTGATGAACACCTCGACCGCCTGCCGGAATGCCTCTCCGTCATCCATCCCTAGCTCCACCGGCGCCACCGTTGCCGCTGCTGTCGATCGTTGTTGCCACCGCCTGCCGTTCTCTGACTTGGCTCGCCATAGCTCCGGTGAAGCCGCCCTCATTGTGCTCGTATGGCCTGCTGCACCGCTGCAAGTCTTCTCCGACATGGTCCGCCAGGGGGGCTGGGCGCACACCGTCTTCACGTGCACTACCTCCTTGCCCTCAAACTCCTCTTTCGGCGGCGCCGCCTCCTCCTCGGAGGGCTCAGCCCTGGTCCCCATCCCCAATCCTCGCTTTCTCGCCCCGCAACAACTCAGTTACTATTTTATGGTACTTCAGAAGGTATTTTGCATAAAAGTTATATGGCTCAAATATCTAATGGGAAACACACATGCACGCGTGGTGTGTATGCGCGCACACAAAAGCCACACACGCAAGCACACCCATGCACACGTGCACATACACACACGCACATGCCACACACGCGCGCCCGCACACACTAGAGCCACACACCGGCACATGCACATGCACAAGGGTGCACAGAAATCTTTAATTCAACCGGTGTGGTGTGTTTTCACTTGCTATGGTGTGTTTTCACTTGCTAGAATTCAATAGTTAAACAAGGTGAAGATGGGGGAGAAGGGGTGCAAACTAAAGATGGTAATGGGCCCGATCCCCGATTCCCCGTTGGGAATACCCCTATTAGGGGATGGGGCCATTTGATCCCCCATTTGGATCGGGCGATGATCAGGTACTCCTCGCGGTGGAACCAGGTGTGCTGCTTCATGATGAACACCGTAATCATCTGCCGGAACACCTCTCTGTCATCCATCTCTAGCTCCACCGGCGCCGCCATTGCCGTTGCCGCTTCTGCTGATCGCCTTGTCGTCACCTGCCGTTCTCTGACTTGGGTCGCCGCAGCTACGGCGACGCCGCCCGCGTCATGCTCGTACAGCCTGCTGTGCTTCCATAGGTCTTATCTAACATGGTCCATCACGGGGGGCTGGGCACGCACTATGTTCACATGCACCGCCTCTTTTCCTTGAACACGTCATCTGGCTGCGCCGCCTCCTCCTCCGAGGGCTCCGTCCTGGTCCCCATCCCCAATCCTCACTTCCCCGCCCCACTACAATGTGTATGAGAGTCGAGAGATGAACCAGAGAGCATACCACCAGACGTCCATAGCTCCAGGCCCATCTAAAGGCTTCATCTCGATTGCGGGCACCCTTGCGTTGATGTATTCTTCCTTTGCAGGTGCAGTCGGTTAGGTTTGTGGCGAAGATCCTCTCCCTAACGCCTTTCTTTCTGTTCTGCTATCGTTTAGGTTCCTAACCACTTCCTCTGTGGTTATGTAACCGACACTATAGGGTTCTTCTCCCGTAGCTACATTGTGTAAGCCGTTCTTTCAGGTCTTCTTCTTAATGAAATACGTGTGAAGTCGTGTTCTTAAAAAACACTGGTATCCTAAGTATTGGCAGGCCCCAAGGGGATTCAAGACCAAGTGGGTCATGCACGAATTCTGCCTCAAGAGAAAATGTAGACACAACAACGCCACCCTATGCTTCAATCCATGGTATGCACACTCAGTCTGCTTGAGGAATGTTACTTATATAGATAAGATATGTATACTTGTGCTGAAAAATATTTTACAATTTAGTTTGTGTCAATAAACTTTAATGTGCGATTTTTTTGTTTTATATATGTTCTGGATGAATGGTTGTGCGCAAGGTACACAACAAGCAAGCCTTCGATTAGTAGTCGATCTACTAGAATGCTCGACATAAGCTCCATCGAGGTCAGTGCAGTCAATGAGTTCCTTGACTATTCTAGCTACTTCAGCTCCGATGGATCAGGGCAATCAGCTAGTCACAGCATAGTTGGGCTCAAAAAGCGAGGCGTGATTTGTTTCACACAACATGGCTCAGGTGGCGTCAATTGGCGATATGTCTCAGTGCTAGGCTGCTACCTTCTTTAGTTTTGGATTTTTGGGCTATATGGCACATGCTAGTACTAACATAATATATACCTAGGGAGGGACTTTCCTTTTGGGGCCTGGAGTGGCCACCCCTTTGCCCCACCCTTGGGACGACGGGTCCTACAAACAACCATAGCAGCTACACAACGGGTCCTACAAACAACCATAGCAGCTACACCTCCTCGTTGAATATGCTTCGTGAAGACCATCAAGCCCTAGGAAGAAGCTACAAGTTGCATCACTAGGTAATTGTGGCGAATGCCCTAGGAGGGGCCATTTCCTTACATTTGGCCGTAGCCTTCGTATCATGATCATTGAAGAAGAATTTTAAAGCATATATATAATAATTCTCAAGCTATTCCGCAGCAAAAGCTCTAGTTATTTCGGGACAGTTTTGTTGGTTGCCAACTCATTAATAAGTAGCTTGTATATTGAGAGATCATACTGTGATGTGAAACAGACATTGATTTTATACTGCAAATTAAAAAGGACTGTTATGTGTGATACACACACATGCATGCACACACACAATTCATGAACACGCACACACACTTCTTTTTCACTTAACAAAAAATATAATAGAAGGATACACAACATATTTCTTACTCCCTCCGTCTAAAAAAAACTTATGTTTTAGGATCTTAGGACAAATTATGTTACTACTGTACCTACTACCATAGTCGAGGAGGAACACTCAGGGAGAGGTACAACAGCAGCACAAGCACAGACTAAGAATAGTATCACTCACTTGTCATCCGTACTGCTTACCACTCCAAATGCAGGACACCTTGTCTAGAATCTCCTTCATCACCAATGGAAAGCTTGCAATGAGATGATTGAATCCATCGGTTTGCATGATTGGGCCAAGCATCTCCTTCATCACCAATGGATGCTAGCATCGTCGCCACTGTTTCCACATCAATGGCTTCGCTAAGCTTACTTTCACACACCAACCTTAGCCTCTCCACTCCATACCTATCCGCGGCAACCAACACGTTCGTGATCGCCAGATTCCGGCCATCACTGCATCTATCATGCAGAATATCTGTGTAGATGAACTGAAGCAGAGCCTCGAAGATTGCTGGCTCCATGTCATCGATCCTGATGAGATTTTCAGCTTTCTGACCAAAGAGCTGCGCTCTAAACACCAAAAAGCAAAAAGCCAGGACACATCTGTGGGCACGGAACAACTCACCGTCCACAGTGAATGTGACGTCCGCCCCTTCGCCATCACTCAGCATCTCCCAAAGTCCTGGTGCAGGCTAGATAGCGGGACGATGACAGAGTTCATCTTGTTCTCCACGGTGCGGGACTCGATCACGACCGTCAGCACGCCCTGATCGTGAGGCCATCCCTGTCGAGGTATGGCAAGCCCTGCTCTCCCGCAGCAAAAGCTCTAGTTATTTCGTGGCAGTTTTTTTGGTTGCTAACTCAATAAGTAGCTCGTACATTGAGGGACCATACTATTTGTGTTGTGAAATGGACATTGATTATATATATTTCAAAAGGACTATTATATGTGTGATACACACACATGCATGCACACATGCACAATGCGTGCACGCGCACACACACTTCTTTTCACTTAACAAAAAATATAATGGAAGGATACACAATGTATTTCTTACTCCCTCCGTCTAAAAAAACTTATGTTTTAGGATTTTGGGACAGATTATGTTACTACTGTACCTACTATCATAGTCGAGGAGGAACACTCAGGGAGAGGCACAATAGCAGCACAAGCACATGACTGACTGTAGCTAACTGAACGTTGACTAAGAATTAGTATCACTCACTTGTCATCCATACTGCTTACCACTCCATATGCAGGACACATTGTCTAGAATCTCCTTCATCACCAATGGAAAGCTTGCAATGAGATGATTGAATCCATCGGTTTGTATGATTGGGCCAAGCATCTCCTTCATCACCACTGGAATTTTACCGTCGTCGCCATTGTTTCCACATCAATGGCTTCGCTAAGCTTACTTTCACACAACAACCTTAGCCTCTCCACTCCAAACCTATCCATGGCAACTAGCAAGTGCGTGATCGCTAGATTCCGGCCATCACTGCATCCATCAGGTAGACTATTTGTGTAGATGAACTGCCTCGAAGATTGCTAGCTCCATGTCATCGATCCTGATGAGATTTTTAGCTTTCTTCTTCATTGGACCAAAGAGCTACGCTCTAAACACCGAAGAGCGGAAAGCGAGGACACATCTGTGGGCACGGAGCAACTGGCCGTCCACAGTGAATGTGATGTCCGCCCCTTCGCCATCGCTCAGCATCTCCCAAAGTCCTGGTGCAGGCTGGATAGTGTCACATCCGGCCCAATTTGGAATTTGGCCCGTAGTGGCCCATGTGCATGTTAATAAGATATTGTGGAGAGTTAAGTCCCACCTTGGTTGTTAAAGGTGGGATAGAGCAATATATAGTCCATCCCACCATCCCCGAGTTAATCCTTTACACGAAGTGAGGATGAAAGCGTAAGTGGGATTGTGGTTGGTGTGGTTCGCACAGCATGCAGAGTGAATCTGAGCCATTTGGACTCTGGGGCATTACAGACAGCAGGAAGACAACAAAGTTCATCTTGTTCTCCACGGTGCGGGACTCGATCACGACCGTCAGCACGCACCTAATCGTGAGGTAGTCCCTGTCGAGGTACGGCAAGCCCTGCTCTTCCGCAGCAAAAGCTCTAGTTATTTCGGTGCAGTTTTGTTGGTTGCTTACTCAGTAATTAGCTCGTACATTGAGGGACCATACTATTTGTGTTGTGAAATTTGTGTTGTGAAACGGCCATTGATTATATATTTCAAAAGGGACTGTTATGTGTGATACACACACATGCATGCACACACGCACAGTGCGCGCACGCACACACACACTTCTTTTTCACTTAACAAAAAAATAATGGAAGGATACACAACGTATTCTTACTCCCTCCGTAAAAAAACTTATGTTTTAGGATTTTAAGATGGATTATGTTACTACAACACCTACTACATAGCCATATCTCTTCTAGAATGTGATACTAAAAAATCCACATGATAGACAATGTCAATGTCTACCAATCCCTATAAATAGGTCTCAATGTCCTCTTCGAATACCATCAGCACGGAACACAATAGTTACCCCACCAAGGATACGAGATTTTGGCAGAGTGACAAAGAAATTTCCCCTTTGCATGAAGTGCTAAGGGGTAAAACAACCATGCCATCTCTTTCTAGCAATGCACCTAATGACTAGGATCACTCCTTCTAGAGCTACGACAGTAATAGTGAAGCAATACCACACCAACTACACTCAGTTTCTACTCCCGTACCACCAAATAGTATCATTTCATCAACAGGGCTGGAGCAAAGCTCGGAGAATGAGCAAGGGCTTATGCACATGTTTCTGACAACTCCGGTAAGTGAGGACACACGAAAGAAGGCTTTGTCCATGGAGCCCCAGTCAATAGAATCTTTGCTCCAAGGAGACCCTATGGCTATTCTCCAAGCCCACCTTGACATTGCTGGAGTTTCTGATCCTGGTCCAATCTTCCATGACCTTGCCTTGCATGTTCCCAAGGTTTTGTCCCTATCATTTTTGACCTTTTATCATTGTACTTAAATTATGGAACTCTACAATCTCTCACATCAATCTACATGTAGGAGGGGATGCACAAAACTCTTGGATCTTCATCCTCATCCCATGATGACCTTTATGGGAAAATACCATATGTCAAACCAACTTTCTTTAATCAACCCCCCATGTCCTTACTTGTCCAAAGTGAGCAGCATGTACCAAGTGGTTTTCCAAGCGGCAATTCTTGTGACGCCATCAAAGAGGTTATGTGTCACGACCCGGTCTTGACACACTTGAAATCATAGCATCATGATCATCATTGCAATTGAAATCCAAATTCTAGAAACTAGACTGCACTAGAATCTACATTCAGTTTGCTCACTGTTGATTTGACGGACAGTCCGCCAACACCACCGGACTATCCGCCACTTCATCTACACTGTCAGTTAAACTTCGACACTACCTATCGGACAGTCCGACAGAATAGCGGACTATCCGGTATACCAACCCATGCAGCAGATGTGAGGTGTCACTTATGTTTTAGGATTTTAGGATAGATCATGTTACTACAACACCTACTACCACAATCGAGGAGGAATACTCGGGAGAGGCACAACAGTAGCACAAGCACCAAGCGAGCCGTGCAGGCCCAAAACTAAGAATATCCATATAGCCGGCCCAGAATGGGTCTAGACTATGTAATAGAAGTTGATAGCAGGCCTAGAATGAGTTCCTACTCCTTCGATCAATCAAACACAGATCCGATTGGCCTATCGCGGATCCCATCGGTGAGCTACCGCCTGGATCTGCGATTTTGTAATTCCCTTCCCGCCTGCTCGATTTGTGGAGAGTTCATAAATTCTAAAGCAAATTCCGCCCCACCCACACTACATCTTCATGCAACGCTGCTTGGGAGCTAGCCATCGATCCTAACACAAAATCATCCTCGAGGAGATTCAAAAGTGTTTCTCCAAGAACGACCTCAAGTGGGATGCACACTTCCGAGACTTCGAGCACCACCACAGCTCCTGCGTCATCGCACTTGAAGTCGCTGCTAAGGTGTTCGACAAATGGCGCTCAGATTGAGGCCTCCACTATGCAGTTGCTGAGAAATATTCTCATCTTTGTTCATACTGTCGTGCTAGAGGACTATGTGACTATTGCTGAGAAATGGTCACATTGGGCACAAATGTTCCACCACTATGCATTTGCATACCATGGAAGAGGTGTTGGATCTATTTAGTTTGCTCCCTGCAGATTCTGCGATAGAGCACTCAAATGTTCCTATCATTCATAAAGTTTTTTATGCCCGATTCTTCTTGGCTATTTCAAATGGCTCCTTTGCTGCTATTAATGGGTTTCTACCAACGGCCAATGAGCATCTCTTGGTTTAGGTTTGCAGCCTCTCAGCTAACATTATTCTAGAAGCACTTGCCTTGGCCTTGCTTCTAGAAATTTAAGCTATACTTCCGGAGTTTGCTTCTGTATTGGCACCGGTTATTGGATTGCCACCCATCTATCGTTATGACCATGCTATCCCATTGATTCCTTATCCTTAACCTATCGACATAAGACCATATCGGTACACTCCGGATCTCAAAGATGAAATCAAATTTCAAGTTCATGACATGCTCACCAAGAAGCTTATCCAGTCCACCACCAGCCCATTCTCATCGCCAATGCTTCTGGTCAAGAAGAAGGATGGTTTGTGGTGACCGTGCGTCGATTATAGACACCTAAATGCCATCATTGTCCACGACAAGTTCCATCTACCAATTTTGGATGAGCTAATGGATATGAAATGTCATGAACTAGTTGCTTTTCCTCCTTGGATCTCAACTCCTGATTCCATCAAATCCGCCTCAAGACTGGTGAAGAATTAAAAACTACTTTTTAAACACACTTTGGTCACTTCAAGTTCAAGGTCATGCCATTTGGATTGTGTAGTGCTCTAGGGACATTTTAGGGTGCTATGAACTCTACATTACTACCATTTCTTCACAAAGTGTGTTCTTGTATTTTTGGATGACATATTGTTTTATAGACGCACCTATGATGACCTTGTTGGCCACTTGCATGCTGTTTTTCAGTTCTTGGCTCAAGATCAGTGGCAAGTCAGGCGTAGCAACTGCTCCTTCGCACAACACCAATTGTCCTACTTGGGACACATCATTAGTGAGGTAGGAGTTTCTATGGACCCTAATAAGATTCAGGCCATTACTTTTTGGCCCCAGCCAACAAATGTCAAGGACCTCCGTGGCTTCCTCAGACTTGCTAGCTATTACTAGAGATTCATCCACCAATTTGCAGTCTTAGCTAAATCGTTGACAGAGCTTCTTAATTAAGAATCACAACGTCTATTAGTAGGCTTTTGACTCTCTGAAGACAGAGCTCAGTTCCGCCATAGTTCTGGCAATGTCTGACTTCACTAATACTTTCTGTGTTGAAACTAATGCTTGTGATCATGGAATCTGCGCGTCCTATACAGCAGGGTCACCCCCTGGCATACATCATCAAGCCATTGGGTCCTAAGATGGCAGATCTCTCCACTTATAGAAACAAGTATTTGACCACAACCATTCTTTCATGGTTATCCCCATGATCCTGACACTCAAGCAATTTTGTCCAAGCTTGCTATGTCCCCAGATTTAGTGACCAATTTCTCCCTGTCAGATGGCATCCTATGCTATAAGTCTTAGAATCTGGTTGGGAAACAACACTTCACTGTAGCAGTCCATCTTGGCAGCATTGCATGATGCACCCTGTTGGTAGTCATTCTGGATTCCTATTCACCTATTGCCATGTCAAGCAACTCTTTGCCTAGAAACCGTTGAAAACATCATGCCAACAAACACCAAACTAAATGTGTGTTCGATGTGGGGGAGATTCTGTGTTCCTCAAGATACAACCTATGTGCAGTTCTCTGTGGCTCCTAGTGCCAATCACAAGCAATCTATCTAGTTCTTTGGACCTTTCTAGGTGCGCAAGAAAATGGGTCCGGTGGCTTAAAGCTTTATCTCTTGGCTTCATCGACTGTCCCCCTGGTGTTTCATGTCTCCTAGTTGAAACATGTTGCTCCTTCATCAGCCTAGGTGTCACCCTCTCCTCCTAATTCTAACAATTTAGTTTCCTAAACAAGTGGTAGCCCAGCGCGTCATTCACGGCCTAGGGGGTAATTGCGTCGTGGTGTGCGGGCATTCGGGCCTGCGGGCGCACGCCCAAAAAGTAGCATTTGCCATATATAATAGGTTTTCTAGCTAAGTAGAAGCTTAATACTTAGTTATTTACTTGCTGCATACCCCCATTGAATCCAGCTGGATGTAACCTGTTGTCGTAACATTTGTATATCATCTACAACTTGGTATTATTGTCTCATTGACTGTGTTATCTAAATTTCTATCTAGAAAAAAATATGTACCGTGCAATGTGATGGATGTGACTTGGTAAGTAATGTAGCTTATTGATCCTTTTTGTTTTGCAAAAAATGTTTCTTTTTAATTTTGTAGGCATATATCATGCAAGCTATCTATTAACTAATCACATCTTAGCATGAACATAAACTTCCTATTTTTATACAGATTTACTCAAATGCAGGCGCCTGATATTTTGTTTACCTGTCTGTTGACGCGTCCACGCGCCTGTGCCCCACCGGACAGGAAGAAGATGGCGGCGAGGACGGAGACGGGGACCTCACCGGCGTTAGGGTTCTAGCATCTCCCGCTCCCATGCTCTCCCTCTCTTCTTCTCCATCTTCGGCGAGCAAAGAAGGGGATTTGGGGGAGGTAGGCCGTCTAGGAGGTGGGGACAGCGGCAGGGCGGTTTAGGGGACCTAGCTACGATGGAAGCGTCCGGGCCAGGTCAGGGCGGGGGAGCTCCATAGCCGGAGCTCGCCGCGGAAGAAGGAGGGGGAGGGGAAGATGACGGCCGCCGCGGGCGCACTAGGGTTTCACCGGAGCTCCGCGGACACCCCGACGAAACCCTAGCGTGCCACGGTGGGGCCAAGGACGAGGAGGAGGGCGCGGTTGCTAGCAAGGCAAGCGGGAGTGGGGTGCGAGGACAAGGACGATGAGGAGGCGTGAGGGCGAGGAGGCGGCGGGGGTGAGGATGAGGAGGGGGCGAGGAGGAAGGACACCCTTTTTATAACTTTTCTTGATTTTTCTTTGGAAGTTTTGTGACATTCCGAGACAGTGGCTGGGGGATGGGAATTTCTACCCAAGGAAATAAATGCCTCTAAAATCCCTCCAGGGTTCCCTTTCCACTAGGTTTATTACCCACCGCCACCACCACCATCCAAACTAGCCCTTTTGCTTTCACTTTCTCCTCCCCTATCTTCCCCTTAGTTTTAATGGACATAAAGATACCCTAGCCCTTCCGCTAGATCTTCCACTAGCAGCATGGGAAGATTGATCTATTTGCATGTTCTACATGAGTATATTCTAGATACATGTTACATAGATAACAATGCAAATTCGAGCACTGGTAAAGAGGAATTGAGGATCGATTTTGGCCAACAAATAAACCTAAAATGTACACTGAGAGGCCTCTCAATTTTGGCTTGAATTGAAACCCCATTAGAATTGAGAACAAATCATGTTGCTTCATTAGACTAAAACACGATCCTGAAACATGTTAATCAGCCGTAAGGACCAAGGATATCATCAATTAGCCGATGTGTTTCACGTCCAGAGGATCAATGTATTGCAGTCTGTCACAGATTGTACATCTTGGCAACAGAGACAGAAACAATTTACAGTTTCATTTGGGACACAAATGTAAATAGGCGTGAGCACGTGACAGATGCTTACATACAGTAACAAGATTTCATTTTGTTGATGCACAGTGCCATCTTATTTGTTACCTGAATTGCAGGTTATTCACAGAAAACACCGGGAGCCATGCTAGATCTGTTACAACACAAGCTTTATGCAAATGCGTGCAAAAGCTCAGCTAGATCTTCGTAGGGGTATGAAATGTAAAATACACAAGGCAATTTGAATAGGAAGCTAACTATATTCACAGCACAGACCAACAAATATTGGCATTCATAATCCTTTTGCCTCATCAAGCTATCTGTCTGATCTGCATTGAAATGAATCAAGATTCCTGGGGAGCTTCAAACCTTGATGGAGTATCGATTCCCATACACACAAGTCCTGATATCGAGATGATAAGAAGCACTATTCCCTGAACATAGTAGACAGGTGTGAGACAATATTGCAAGGATACAAGTTATATTGATTTGTGAAGTATCGTCTCACACATGAGCCTACATTTCAGAATAGAGCTAACTACGAATGAAACAGAGTACAGGTAACAACTAACTACAAAGTTCCCTCCAGAAGAGTTGATTTGACTTGGCACTCTCCGTCACATTTGCCCAGCCAGCCTTAGTAGTATTGTTCTTCTCTGCAAGAATCCTGCCTAATGGCAGGTTGGAAGGGCTTTCCAGTAAACCAGATGGTTGAGAGCCATAAAGAATGGTATATTTAGCTCCAGACTTCTTCAGCATGGCAATCAGGTCAGAAAGCAACTCTCCTGCAGTGACATTAGTACCAAATTAACTTTCAGTTGTACAGTTGAAAGTGGAAGAATAATGTAAGAAGTCCTATCCTAACATTCTGTTTTTGCAGGGTATAAATCCTTGAAACCACCACTGCAGAAGACAATTAGATCACTATGTCTACTTGGGTTGTTTCTCATCCGTGACGTCACTAAGTCCTTGAATGTAAATGCTGTCAATATACGAAACAGATATAGCATAGAAGAACTAAAAAAATTATGTAATAAGTTACATGGATAGAATCCATGCCATGATGTTTATTCAGATCTTGACCAGTTGCAGTGCACGCGTCTGTGTAGGAGATACAATTTCTTTCAAAGCCATTGTTACAATTCTCAGTAAAGCCAAACAGAAATGAATTTTCCAACTTCTCATCATCTGATGTGGAAACATAGGGGTATGCAATGGAAAACTCTGAACTTTTGAAGGAGACCCGGCATAACGATCTTAAGCAATTAGGAAATTGATGCTTCAGTTAAACAATAACTGAGGGAAATAAGAGTGCTAATGGTTACCTTCAGTGTATCTGCTAATGCTGGATCGATTTGTGTATCTTTAGATATGTCTGACGAATGTAGCTAAGGGGGAAAAACAAGTCAATGGTCAGTGAAAACAGAAACCACGACTATCATACTAATAACCTCACCATATATAGATTAGAAGGTGGAGAATTTGCTAGTTTTATGGCTTCGCGGAATCAACAGACAATATTTATCAGAAATATGGACTTTTAATTTTTTGAACTATGCACAGGCACTGCTTCAGTTCAAAAAAAAATTATTTAATTCAACTGTATTTGCCCAAGATAGTTTCAACCCAGTAAAATATAGATAGGTATAAAATAAGTACCTTTGAGCCAAGAAAAACAATTGCAACATCAACATTATATTCTTCTGAGCATCCTCCCCTGAACACTAACAATAAAATCACGATATCATGATCCAGGGACCTGATTAAACATGCAACAGCTGATAACTTAGAAGAAGTTGCGTGAGAGCTTAAGTTTCACCAGCGAGGATAGTTACACTGTCTGATAGTGGACCACTTCTTTAGCATCATCAGAATGGAATCTGGATGATAAACAGAATGAGGTAAATTCTAGAGTAGTGAGCTCGCATGTGTTTTGCCATAATAATAATTTGAAGGTAAGAATCTTTTTAATGAGCTAGCAAGTTTGGCTCAAGTAGAATCTATGTGAACTGATGAGGCATCAACGTTGAGCAAGGTAACACGGTATCTAGTAAGAAAGTAACCAACTCAAATCATTGAGAAAGGCTGATTATGGACATCACAGTATAAGAACAGTATTGCACCCTTCATATTCATTAGAAACTAGGCTTGCGTGACATGAACCTAGGCACTGTGTTGATGCAAAATTCTCTGATAAAAGAAACCTGGAACTTCTTAGAACTAAACACTGTTTTGTTAAATTGAACTCATGGGTTCAATCCCCATTGCAATTTAAAGGATAAAGGT
This sequence comes from Saccharum hybrid cultivar R570, assembly GCA_038087645.1. Classification (NCBI taxonomy): domain Eukaryota; kingdom Viridiplantae; phylum Streptophyta; class Magnoliopsida; order Poales; family Poaceae; genus Saccharum; species Saccharum hybrid cultivar. Next base: position 5,226,647 of record JAQSUU010000493.1, on the reverse strand, counting down.
GGCCCATATAAAGAAGAGCCAAAACTAGCACCAGTTCATGCTTCAGTACCAAAATAAGGGCACAAAGTATTTTTAGGCACAAGATATAGTATCCCCAATGTGTACTGTAAAACATAAAAAAATATAGGCTTGTCAGTTAATCAATCATTTTTTGAAAAAGTACATCGAATCTATGTATTCCCTGGGCATAAAGTCTCAATCTTGACTTCTCAATGATTGTATTCGGTGAACTTAACTTTCCAACATTATAGGTAAAAATCGGCTAATGCAATGTGATCTTGCACAAATCAATCTGTACTAAACTGTTGCTTGCTCCCAATAAGGTGGACTTTAACAAATGATGAGTTGATTATACCACTGATTGGAGGCAGTTTTCTACTTAGTCGACAGGATCATGAACAAAGTTTAGATAAAGAAAGTGTTCTCGAACGAGAATGGAAAATGCGTGCGTTTCATGAGTCATGGCAATGCTTTGTATACCGATTCATTATACTTTATACTTTCTGGGTTATAAGCAGAGCAGCTGAAACACCTCAATAGTAATTTCACGAATCTTATCTATAGCTCAAGCTCTCTAAATCAAGATAGTGACGCAAAAGATAAGCACAAGTGCACAACAAACCCACCCGTAGTTTTTGGGAGCCCAGAGGAACGCTGGCGCCACCACCGACGTGGCCGACGCCACCTGCGCCCCTGCCAGCATCACCGTTACGCACGCCCGGGGAAACGCCGCACCCGCCCCTCCTTCCTCCTTACCCCCTCCTCCCCTCTCCGTGAGTCCGAACGCCACGCCTCCTCCCCGCACCCACCGCCGCCCCTGTGAGCTCCTTCCCCTTGAACCCCCTCCTTTCTCCACAATATAGGCAGAACCCAGGAGCAGGGATGACGACGACTGGACGAGCGCGCCCATCCGCACGACCCCAGGTGCACTGCACACCTCGACCGCCAGCCCCAGCACACCCATCCGCCGGCCCCATCTCGCCGTGCCCCATCCCCCAGCGTCCGGCCGTGCCCCATGACTCTCTACCTCTGAAATATGAAATACTTGGATACAACATACGTCTGAAGTAGATGAAAACATTTGGAACATACGCTTGAAACATATGTGTGAAACATATGCAACATCCAAATAAAACATTAGCAACTTGCAACATAAAAACACTTATTGCAACATAAGATTGAAGCAGCTGAAACATTTCGAGCATACTCTTGCGACATATATTTGTGAAACATCTGCAACATCCAGATCAAAACGCTTGCAACATACGTCTGAAACAAATGAAATATTTTGAACAAACGCTTGCAACATGCCTTTGAAACACTTGCAACATATGCAACATCCTGATCTACTTTTGCAACATCAGCATAAGTTACTTGCAACATATCTCTGAAACACTTGCACCATACGCTTGCTCCCATTGGAGGATCGTCGGCGCGTGGAGTTCACCGGTGTAGAGCTCGCCACTCTGGTGGAGAAGACCATGGCAGGTCCGTTGGAGAAGGCCGCGTCGGGCGAGTGGCGTGGTGGATTGGGAGGAAGATGGGATGTTGTGCTCTGGCATGGTGGAGGTGCCACCTGGCGGAGCAGAGGCGCGGTGGAGAGCACGATCGCCGTGCCAAGGCGGCGCGGCGGAGCGTGGTTGCGGTCTCGCGGAGACCTATCGCAGCGCTGCCGTGAGGTGAGTTTTTTTTAAATGGTTGGAGGCGAGTGGATGAGCATATAAAGGGGTGGTCGTTGGGCTGGCGCAGGCGGCCCACCATCTGGAGCGTCCAGCGCGGACGGACGCCCTATACGAAGAATTACCGATAATACATGCATGTATACACTTGTGATTACATCAGACACGAAATTCCGAATACAAATAGCCAAATAGCTCAAGTTAGGGGTTTGGGTCCTCAATTTTGCGCAGCATCTTTTATCAGCATCTAGTAATAACAACAAATCATGCATTCATGCAGTACTCAACTGAACAGCTCATCAAGGAAGTTGAAAACTCCATAGCAGAGGTCAAACAGTACAATCAAGACTATGATGAGGACAACATCAGGCAGCAGGTATTCAATTCCTTGATTTGGGTATTTTTGGTTGTGAGTTCCTTCACTAAACTGCAGCCTGGCTATTTTTTCTGATTTAACTGCAATTTTCATTTTTTTATATTATTTTTAGCGTCTCTTCATCTCACAGATGTCAACTATCAGTGAATCATAAGTTCTATGCTAAAAGGGATTATCTTCCTAACCTTTTCTTTTCCCATGAATGGAAAACCTCATTTGTACGTATTTCTATGTGGAATTCAATGATGCAGGTCCAGGATGTTCTAGAGGCAGCGAAGGTGCTTGAATGGCTCCAGGAGAAGTGAGAACTGCACGGTCGAGTATATCGGGCAATGGGTCTAATGTGTAACACCCCAGGTGTTTATCACCAATTAAGTAGTGGGTTTAAGCTCAAACATGATAGATTAGTGGAGATGACGATGTCAAAGTCAAACCTATGGAAATAAACCCTAACCTAAACTTGGATATTGCACCCTTGCTTACATACAGGCTCAATTAAAAGATATATGCTTGGGTATTGCTATCAAAGTATCTTCATATGTCTCACCTCAATAACTATCTATATTGACCCCTGAAAAAGTTTCATGAAGTTTGGAATCAAAAAGTCACATGAAATGATAAGTTCCATTCCTATTGGAATTTGCCCCATTAAGTTAATGGAACTATAGAACATCAACCAAACCTTGCAAACTTGCCCAAATGACTCTAGAGGGATTCTACAACAAAAGTCATGAAGGGTTCATGTTGAGCAAATGCCAAGAAAATGCCCCGATTGGCCTAAAACCCTAGTTTCGGCTTTATCGAGTTGTTACTTTGACCAAAGTGAAAGTTTGACTTCTATACCAGTTATGAGGTTTGACCTTAAACAAAAGTTGTAGCTCATCTTGTGTAGAACAAACTTTTTTTAATGGTCAAGAGCTAGTTTGGCCTCTAACCTAGTCAAATAGAGATCACAATGTAGAATCAGCTACTGTTTTTTAAAGTCTAGAAAATATTCTAAGTCCTGAGTTAGCAGCAATAAGTTGACATGTTTGGTGATCTTTATCTCCATAACCATGCTGAACCAGTCCATGAGCCTTTAATCAAAGTTGTAGCTTGAGTTGTATGCAACAAACTTGGTTAAAAGGCCAAAGGCTAAATCCATTTCTAAGTCTACTAAACAGGGATCACCATTTCAAATCTTCTAAATGTTTTCAGACTTAGAATATTTAAGTCCGAGATTAGTAACAACTTGAGTGGCATCCCGCGTTCTCGAGTTTTTGTTAAACAACTTGAGTTGAGCCAAATGTAGAAGTTGAAGATAATGTGATGGAGGACAGTATGCAAAAAAGTTGGGCTTCGTTTGAGCAAGGTGGGCATCCCAAAATCATCAAAGACCGAGCTCTAACTTAATCCTTATCAAGTCATTGACACTGCCAACTTTGGGCTTAATTATCTCCTAATATGTGGGTCTTATGACCATGGTTCTTAAATGAAATTTGTAGAGTATACCGAGGTGAACAACTTTGACAATTGGCCCATGTCCAAATTTCCACCCGAGCTGGCCCAAAACGGCGTCTCAAACCGGCTGCTCCGTCGCGCACCACGTATTCGGGGAAATGCCCCGACGGGCGACACGCGCCTAGTGCGTGGTGGCCATGCGCGAGCCGAGCACCCCACTGCCCGTCCGCGTGTCCCAGCGTGCTAGGCGTCGAAGGGGATCCGTTCCTGGCTCACCTGCTCACCCTACACTCCCTCCTCGCTCTCTGGCGCTCGCTTGCGCATAGCGCGGCCAAGTCCGCCATGGACGGCCGGGCCGAGCTCCATGGCCGCCGGCACAGCATGGTCGCGCCCCACTCCTTTTCCTTCTCCCACCGCCGGCTGCACCACCACCTCTACCTCTCCTTGTTGTAACCACCGCACCTATCCCCAACCGCTCATCGCCACCGTGTCGCCCGGCCACCGACGCCATGTCCGCCGCCGAGGGGGTAGCACGTGGCCAGGGGGCCAGGGGCCACCTCCGGCCGAGCTGTGACTGCTTGAAGATGCGCCCGGGCCCATGGATGCTCACTGCCACTAATCATCCGTCGTCATTGACCACCGTGCCGGAAATCGGTTTTTTTCGAAGTCCTCTGCTCCGTCCCGTCGTAGGCCGCCGCGAGCAGAACCGAGCCGCCACCGGCTGCGCTTGGTCGAGCAACACCGCCCCGGCATGCGCCTAAGACCTTTCCTGTCCCCGCGCATCACCACCACGGCCGCCGGTGTCCACCTCGCCGCCGGGAGCGGCAGGAACCCGGCCTCCCCTCCTCTGCTGATGGGAGGTAGAAGAAGGTTGTTTTCGCCCCCCTCTCTGTGTCTCTCTGTTTGAGTAACTGACGTGCGGGCCCGGCTGAACCATGGGTCCCACGTGTCGGTTAAGTGGTGACAGATCTGGGTGTGTAGCCGGGTGCGCCTAGCAGTTAAGAAGAAGCCGGTTTTGTAGTAAATTGAATTTCAGATTTCTTATTAAATTTTCTAAAATCCATATCGCATGCTAGGGAACTCCAAAAATAGTAAATGTAGACTTTTTGGAAACCTTGAGAAAATCTCTATGCAGTAGAATCATAAAATATTACTTGTTTGTAGAAAATTTCTGGTGTTTTGATTTAAGTTGGAAAAGAGCTCTAAAAATGCCTTTAAAATTTACCAGAGCAAGATCTGGAGTTTTAGAACTCCAAAAATAGTGATTCTTGTTTTATTAATTTTGTGATGACATGTACTTGCTAGGAAAAATATTAAACACACTAATTGTTCACTGTTTTCTTAAGGTTTTGATTTGACCTTGATAAATAAGGAAATCCACATTATATTGCTTGTCATTTTTTATATCTTGAGTTGTGTTGCTCCAAATGATGTGAAATTTTTATGGTAGGCTTGTCATGCTATGGATGTACTGTGGTATAAATTTTATGGTCATTGCATACTGTATGATCAAGTTATTGATTTAACTTGTTTACGGTTTAATAAATGGCTTATAAATAATATATAAAGGATAAAATGGAAAATGTTGTTCCATTACCTTAGTATGATGTTCTCTATCATATTGATTCATACTATGGTCATGTGTTCATAGAAAATATGGAGTTTTAGGTTTAATTTGCTCTCACATGAATTATTGCAATAGCTATTTGTCTTTTTCATAGAGGTTGATATACTTGTCCAAATGGCTTGAAATTTGGACAGTAGACTTTGGAGAGCATATGTAGGCCACTGTCATTTTTGTAGAATTTATTGAGCATCTTTATTATGGGGCCATAATTCTACCTAATTATCTAAATAAATTAAGGAAATGTATTAAAAGAATTTATTTAGGAGTGGACGTTATATTTTCTGGTGTTCATTATTCATGTATGAAATGTTGGTAAAAGTTGGTTTTACAAAATTGTATGTTTGCAACATATGTTAATAATTATTTCTTGCAATTAGTAGTTTCTGGACAGTTCTTGGGGCAATGTAGATTACCCCATGATAATGATGTTTTCTGAGCACCATGTCTATAACAAAGTTGTATATAATTTATGTATCTAGCTTGTGTTAAAATTTGGTGGCATTTGTTTAAGTAGTTTTTGAGTTATAGATGTTTAAAATCAGGTTCCAGATTTGGTTGCTCTCTGTTTGGAGCAGACCAGAGTCTGTAGTTTCATCTTTTTGACCAATTAAACTTGGGAATCAAGTTTAGTGCATATTAAATGAATTATAGATAATTTCATAAGCTTTCCAGAATGTCTTCTTGCAAGTCATTTGGATTTAGGGATCTCCAGTTATGATTGATTTACTGAGCTACTATATGGATGTCCAGAAAGTGATAGATTTTAGTTGTAGTGCTTTTATTAACTTTGCCATGCTAGTGTGTTGAAGTGTGACTCATACTTTTGAAAGTACTTGGGTTGGTACCCTAGGATCTTATAAGACTTGTGTCTTGATTGATGTGATTGCAATCTTCTATGTTATGCCCTAATAAGGATTTAGTTAATTAGCTCTAGGTGTTTATGCGAACTTTGGTATGCTTGTTTGATTACTTTGTTTATTTCACTTCTATGCATTCATACACATGCATTTTTGCACCTTATTTAGGTACGCTAGCTGAAGCACGTGAAGGACCTGATGTGGAGCCAAACCGAAGATAGAGTTGGTGGATCTATCCCGAAGATAGAAAGACCGAACAAGTGTTAGATGGAGGGAATGCTCGCCAAGCGAGTTTCTTCTGACATACTCTAACTTGAGTCGGATCCTAGGCAAGCCCCGGAGCATTATAAGCCTCCTACCTTCAAAGTAATTAATTATATACATGTTATAAGTATTGTTGCATTAAGTGGTAGGAGTTGGTTGAAAACCTTGCTGCATTATATCATTCCTTGTCCAGATATATAAATCCTTGAATCCTACATAGACTAGGATCGAGTAGATGCTTAGCCCTGCTTTAAGCGGTAGAAGTCAGGTGATTTCCTGTCACCTGCGAGATGTAGGGATATTCATATATGGCACGGTTGGCTATAATTGCTATCGTGAAATGGAATCATGTGTTAATAAAATGAAATGAGACCGGGCGGGATGACGATAGTGAAGCAACAAAGCATGGAGGTCTTGGGCATGGATCTATCCCCGTCTGAGTCATTTAAGGACCGATTCGCTGTACGTCCTTGAGTCATGTTGAACGCAGTCTAACACTTAGTTGGCCGGATAAGTCGTTCCGACCGCAAAGCCGAGTAATACAGTTCAGGCCGGGAATCGAATAGTAGGTTGCATCTTGGAGGAGAGAAAGGATGTGCTTGGGGACATTGGCGTGAGATCAAGGGGGTTAGAGTCCCTATCACCTGGCAGAGTGTCGCCCTTGGGGATGCGACATCATTCAAACCCGCGACTCCTGAATTGTACGAAAGGTGGTTTGTGCGACCCTGGCAGGGGCCTACGCGGTGAGTGTTAGAAATACCCCTCCAGCTGGATAGGAATTCGATTCGAATCGCCGTCGCTCCCGGTTAGTGAGCACTTGACTTGAGCAGCGGTAACGTAGATTCCATTAAATTAAACGGATGGTTAATTGGATGACGATGGAAAGGTTGCCTCAATTTATACCTGCTATGGTTAATATTGTTTGCTCCTAATAAAGTGAGTGCTCTAGTACATGTTCTAATATAGAGGACAGGTTAATAATAATTAACTTGATGCTTAAGCATTAATAATTACTTATCCATAATAAGCTTTTATGCAAAATGTTGTCAAGCTAGCCCACTTTACATCAGCCTTGCATGATCCTTGGTGTCACTTTATTTCTGGTTTCTGACGGGTAAGTCTAGCTGAGTACCTTCTCGTACTCAGGGTTTTATCCCCACTTGTTGCAGGTTGTGATGTATCATGGCGACTACAAGAGTTGGTTGACTCCTGCCATAGAGGCGGAGTGCGATCATGGGCATGGTCCCTCTTATTTACCTTATCTCTAATGCTTTTGTTGGAAGTCGACCTTAGTACTGGCATGTATTTGAAATAAGATTAATGTTAGTTTCAAATTACTTTGCTTTCGCTACTTTTCAAATTAAGTTGTAATAACTATGTTGAACTCTGATGTATATTGAATTACTTGTGAAATGGTTGTAACATGTGACTTGTTATGTTGAATCACTACGATCTTGGCTTGTATGTTGGTTGGTTTGAAATCTCTCGTGATTTCATTGGACTACCGGAGTTATATGGGCTCAAGTGCGAGAATTTGATCACTTCGGTGATTGTTTTTTACTTGTGCTCTTATAATTTGGACGGTTCCGTTACATAATGCTCCTGGGTCAAGGTTCTCTGAAGGTGAGAAAGATGGCGGGTGTGGCAGTGACCAATTTTGTGAGTGACCTTGGTCCTTGCCAACCAAGGCGAAGATGGGGGAGAAGGGGTGCAAACTAAAGATGGCAATGGGCCCAATCCCTGATTCCCTGCGAAGAATTCTCTTATTAGGGGATAGGGATGGGGCCATTTGATCCCCCATGGGGATCGGGCAATGAGCAGGAACTCCTCGCAGTGGAACCAGGTCTACTGCTTCACGGTGAACGCAACGACCGCTTGCTGGAATGCCTCTCCGTCGTCCATCCCCGGCTCCACCGGCGCCGCCCCAGCCGCTGCCGCCAACCGCCGTTGCCACCGCCTACCATTCTCTGACTTGGCTCGCCGCAGCTCTGGTGAAGCCACCCTCATTGTGCTCGTACGGCCTGCAGCGCCGCCGTGGGTCTTCTCCGACATGGTCCGTCGCGGGGGACTAGGCACGCGCCATCTTCACGTGCACTGCCTCCTTGTCCTCGAACACCTCTTCCAGCGGTGCCACCTCCTCCCTGAAGGGCTCAGCCCAGGTCATCCCCATCCCCAATCCTCGCTTCCCCGCCCCGCAACAACTCAGTTACCATTTTATGGTACTTCAGAACCTATATTACAAAAAAGTTATATGGTTCAAATATGTAATGGGAAACACACACGTGCAAGCACGCACACAAGCCACTCATGCGCGCATACGCACACGCACAGGCCATGCACGCGCACCCCATGGGGATCGGGCGATGATCAGGGACTCTTCGTGGTGGAACAAGGTCTGCTGCTTCGCAATGAATGCCTTGACCGCCTACCGGAATGTCTGCCCATCGTCCATCCCCAGCTCCACCGGCGCCGCCGTAGTCGCTGCCGCTACTGCCAATCGCCGCTGCCGGCGCTTGCTGTTCTCCAACTTGGTTGCCGCAGCTCCGGCGATGCCGCCCTCGTTGTGCTCATATGGCCTGCTGCGGCGCCACAGGTCTTCTCCGACAAGGTCCACCGCGGGGGCTGGGCGCACACTGTCTTCTCGTGCACCGGCTCCTTGTCCTCGAACACCTCCTCTGGCGGCACCGCCTCCTCCCCGGAGGGCTCCGCTCTGGTCCCCATCCCAAATCCTCGTTTCCCTGCTCCGCAACAACTCAATTACCATTTTATGGTACTTCAGAAGCTATTTTGCACAAAAGTTATATGGCTCAAATATGAAACACATATGCAAGCACGCACACAAGCTACACACCCACGCACGCGTGCATACGCACACGCATGGGCCACGCGCGCATGCACACAAGAGCCACACACCGACACACACGCACATGCACAGGTGCGCGCACGCATCTTTAATTCAACCGGTGTGGTGTGTTTTAACTTGCTAGAATTCAATAGTTAAACAAGGCAAAGATGGGGAGAACCAGCACAAACTAAAGATGGCAATGGGCCTGATCCCGATTCCCGGTGGTGAATTCCCCTTTTAGGGGATGGAGCCATTTGATCCCCCATGGGGATTGGGCAATGATCAGGGACTCCTCGTGGTGGGACCATGTTTGCTGCTTTGCGATGAACGCCTTGATGGAACGCCTCTCCATCATCCATCCCCACATCCACCGGTGCCACCGCTGTCGCCGATTACCGTTGTCGCCGCTTGACGTTCTCCAACTTGATTGCCGCAGCTCCGGTGATGCCGCCCTCGTCGTGCTCGTATTGCCTACTATGTTGCTGCGGGTCTTCTCCGACATGCGCCACGGGGGTTGAGCGCCCACCGTCTTTGCGTGCACCGCCTCCTTGCTATCCTCGAACACCTCCTTCAATTGCGCTGCCTCCTCCCCAGAGGGCTTCGCCCTAGTCCCTATCCCCAATCCTCGCTTCCCCACCCTGCCTCGCAACAACTCAGTTCCCATTTTATGGTACTTCAAAAGCTATATTGCACACAATTTATATGGCTCAAATATCTAATGGGAAACACACATGGCGTGTGTGCACGCACACACAAGCAAGCATGCACACAAGCCACACACCCACGCACGCGCGCATACGCACACGCATAGGCCACGTGCGAGCACACCCACAAGAGCCACACACCAACACACATGCGCACACATCTTTATTTCAACCAGTGTGGTGTGTTTTCACTTGCTAGAATTCAATAGTTAAACAAGGCAAAGATGGGGGAGGAGTGCAAACTAAAGATGGCAATAGGCCCGATCACCGATTCCCCATGGGGAATTCCCCTAATAGGGGGTGGGGCCATTTGATCACCCATGGGGATCGGGCGATGATCAGGGGGACTCCTCGCGGTGGAACCAGGTCTGCTACTTCGAGATGAACACCTCGACCGCCTGCCGGAACGCCTCTCCATCGTCCATCCCCAGCTCCACCGGCGCCGCCGCAGTCATTGTTGCTGTCGCCGACTGTCGTTGCCGCCGCTTGCCGTTCTCCAACTCGGTTGTCGCAACTCAAGCGACGCTGCCCTCGTTGTGCTCGTACGGCTTGCGGCGCCACCGTGGATCTTCTCCGACATGGTCCGCCACGGGGGCTGGGCGCACACAGTCTTCACGTGCACCGCCTCCTTGTCCTCGAACACCTCCTTTGGCGGTGCCACCTCCTCCTCAGAGGGCTTTGACCTGGTCCCATCCCCAATCCTCGCTTCCCCACCCTGCAACAACTTAGTTACCATTTTATGGTACTCCCTCCGTTCTAAATTATAAGTCGCTTTGACTTTTTTGGTAGATCCATTTTACTACGCATATAGATATAATAATATATCTAGATACATAGCAAAACAGATAAACTAAAAAAGTCAAAGTGACTTATAATTTGGAACGGAGGAAGTACTTCACAAGCTATTTTGCATAAAAGTTATATGGCTCCAATATCTAATGGGAAACACACATGCGCACATGGCATGTGTGCGTGCACACACAAGCCACACACGAAAGCATGCACACGAGCCACACACCCACGCACGCACGCACACAAGAGCCACACACCGACACACAAGAGCCACACACCGACACACAAGAGCCACACACTGACACGCCCTCTATAATTTGTCGTTTAGGTTCCTAACCACTTCCTCTATGGTTCAGTAACCGACACTATAGGGTTCTCCCGTAGCTACATTGTGTGTAAGCCATTCTTTCAGCTCTTCTTCTTAATGAAATATGTGTGAAGTCGTGTTCTCTAAAAAAAACACTGGTATCCTAAGTATTGGCAAGCCCCAAGGGGATTCAAGACCAAGTGGGTCATGCACGAATTCTGCCTGGAGAAAAAATGTAGACACAACAATGCCAGCCTATGCTTCAATCCATGGTATGACACTCAGAGCACGTTTGCTTTGCTGAAAAGCCATGGCTAAAAGTACTATTCGCTGATTTATTGGGAAAGGAAAACACTGTTCCGGCTGAAAAAACAAGCTGAAAAATACGGATTATAAGGCAAGTGAACAGGGCTAGTCTACTTGAGAAACGTTACTTATATAGATATGATATGTATACTTGTGCTAAAAAATATTTTACAATTTAGTTTGTGTCAATAAACTTTAATGTGCGATTTTTTTGTTTTATATATGTTCTGGATGAATGGTTGTGTCCAAGGTACACAACAAGCAAGCCTTCGATTAGTAGTCGATCTACTAGAATGCTCGACGTCAGCTCCATCGAGGTCAGTGCAGTCGATGAGTTCCTTGATTATTCCAGCTACTTCAGCTCCGACGGATCAGGGCAATCAGCGAGTCACAGCAGATTGGGGTCAAAAAGCGAGGTGTGATTTGTTTCACACAACATGGCTCAGGTGGCGTCAATTGGCGATATGTCTCGGTGCTTAGGCTGCTACCTTCTTGAGTTTTGGATTTTTGGGCTATATGCCACATGCTAGTACTACATAATATATACCTAGGGAGGGCCTTTCATTTTGGGGCCCGGAGCGGCCTTCCCTTTGCCCCACCCCCAGGACGACGGGTCCTACAAACAACCATAGCAGCTACATCTCCTCATTGAATATGCTCCGTGAAGATCATCAAGCCCTAGGAAGAAGCCACAAGTTGCATCACTAAGCAATTTTGGCGAATGCCCTAGGATGGGCATTTCCTTACATTTGGCCATAGCCTTCGTGTCATGATCATTGATGAAGAATTTTATAGCATATATAATAATTCTCAAGCTATTCCGTAGCAAAAGCTCTAGTTATTTCATGGCAGTTTTGTTGGTTGCTAACTCGTTAATAAGTAGCTCGTATATTGAGCAATCATACTGTGTGTGTGAAACAGACATTGATTTTATATTGCAAATTAAAAAGGATTGTTATGTGTGATAAACACAATAACACATGCACAATGCGTGCGTGCCTACACACACTTCTTTTTCACTTAACAGAAAATATAATGGAAGGATACACAACGTATTTCTTACTCCCTCCGTCCAAAAAAAACTTATGTTTTAGGATTTTTGGACAGATTATGTTACTACTTACCTACTAACATAGTCAAGGAGGAACACTCAGGGAAAGGCACAATAGCAGCACAAGCGCATGACTGACTGTAGATAACTGAACACTGGCTAAGAATCAGTATTACTCACTTGTCACTGGCACTGCTTACAAGTCCAAATGCAGGACACCTTGTCTAGAATCTCCTTCATCACCAATGGAGAGCTTGCAATGAGATGATTGAACCCAATGCAGGCTCGTCGCAGCTGCGAGTAGTTGTGCTGCTCTGCTAAAGCTAGCTTCGTTGGCACTGTTTCCACATCAATGGCTTCGCTGAGCTTACTTTCACACAACAACCTTAGCCTCTCCACTCCATACCTACCCGCGGCAACCAGCAAGTGCATGAGCGCCGAATTTCGGCCATCACTGCAGCTATCAGGCAGACGATCTGTGAAGATGAAGTGAAGCAGAGCCTCGAAGATTGCTGGCTCCATGTCATCGATCCTGATGAGATTTTCAGCTTTCTCCTTCATTGGACCAAAGAGCTGCGCTCTAAACCCCGGAGACCGGAAAGCAAGGACACATCTGTGGGCACGGAACAACTGGCTGTCCACGGTGAATGTGACGTCCACCCCTTCGCCATCTCTCAGCATCTCCCAAAGTCCTGGTGCAGGCTGGACAGCGGGACGACGACAGAGTTCATCTCGTTCTCCACGGTGCGGGACTCGATCACGACCGTCAGCACGCACCTGATCGTGAGGCAATCCCTGTCGAGGTATGGCGAGCCCTGCTCTTCCACAGCAAAAGCTTTAGTTATTTCGTAGTAGTTTTGCTGGTTGCTAACTCACGAAGTAGCTCGTACATTGAGAGACCATACTGTTTAATTTGTGCTGTAAACGGACATTGATTTTATATTTCAAAGGGGACTGTTATGTGTGACACACACATGCATGCACACACGCACACACACTTCTTTTTCACTTAACAAAAAAGTAATAGAATTTTACCCCGCGGTGGTGACATAGATAACCTATGTCTCCGCTAACGTTGATGGGGATGGGGACGGAGAATTTTTTTCCCCATGGTGGTGACATAGATAACATATGTTTCACTCATGCAATACTTCATTGTTTTTCCTTTACTCACTCAATGATTCTTTCTGGGATGACATCAGTGCATGTAATCACCACTAGACTGTGCTAAAGTTTTGGTGATTCCTAGATTGGAAAAAGTTTGTTATAAGTTATTTGTATTGTATCTAACAAATTTTTCCAAGAAACATGTGTTAATAGATAAATAGAAATTTCCTAATTTAATTTATATCAAGAAACTTTGATGTGTGGGTTTTTTTTGTTTTGTATATGCTCAAGACACATGTGTGTATGCGCGCGCGCACACAACTGACTGTAGATAACTGAACACTGACTAAGAATCATTATCATTCACTTGTCATCGGCACTGCTTACCACTCCAAATGCAGGACATCTTGTCTAGAATCTCCTTCATCACTAATGGACAGATTGCAATGAGATGATTGAATCCATCGGTTTCCATGATTGAGCCAAGCATGTTCGGTGAGGCCATGAACCCAATGCAGCTCGTCGCAGCTGCGAGCAGTTGTGCTGCTCCGCTAAAGCTAGCATCATCACCACTATTTCCACATCAATGGCTTCGCTAAGCTTACTTTCACACAACAACCTTAGCCTCTCCACACCATACCTGTCCACGGCAACCAGCAAGTGTGTGATCGCCGGATTCCGGCCATCGCTGCAGCTTTCAGGCAGACGATCTGTGAAGATGAAGTGAAGTAGAGTGTTGGCTCCATGTCATCGATCCTGGTGAGATTTTTAGCTTTCTCCTTCATTGGACCAAAGAGTTGTGCTCTAAACCTTGGAGACCAGAAAGCCAGGACACATCTGTGGACACGGAACAACTGTCTATCCACAGTGAATGTGACGTCTGCCCCTTTGCCATCGCTCAGCATCTCCCAAAGTCCTGGTGCAGGATGGACAGAGGGATGACGACAGAGTTCATCTCGTTCTCCACGGTGCGGGACTCGATCACGACTGTCAGCACGCACCTGATCGTGAGGCATTCCTTGTCGAGGTACGGTGAGCCATGCTCTTCCACGGCAAAAGCTCTAGTTATTTTGTGGCAGTTTTTTTGGTTGCTAACTCAGTGAGTAGCTCGTACATTTATGGAACATACTGGTTAATTTGTGTTGTGAAACAGACATTGATTTTATATTTCAAAAGGGACTGTTATGTGTGACACACACACATGCATGCACACACACAGTGCGTGCACACGCACACACACTTCTTTTTTACTTAACAAAAAAATAATGGAATTTTTCCCCGCGGTGGTGACATAGATGACATATGTCTCCACTAACGTTGATGGGGACGGGGACGGGGAATTTTTCCCCGCGGTGGTGACATAGATAACATATGTCTCATAGATAACATATGTTTCACTCATGCAATACTTCATTGTTTTTCCTTTACTCACTCAATGATTCTTTCTGGGATGACATCAGAGCATGTAATCACCACCGGAGTGTGCTAAAGTTTTGGTGATTCCTAGATTGGAAAAAGTTTGTTATAAGTTATTTGTATTGTATCTGACAATTTTTTTCAAGAAACAAGTGTTGATAGATAAATAAAAATTTCCTAATTTAATTTATATCAAGAAACTTTGATGTATGGGTCTTTTTTTTGTTTTGTATATGTTCAAGACACATGTGTGTGTATGCGCGCACACACACAACTGACTGTAGATAACTGGGCACTGACTAAGAATCAGTATCACTCACTTGTCGGTTGCACTACTTACCACTCCAAATGCAGGACACCTTGTCTAGAATCTCCTTCATCACCAATGGACAGCTTGCAATGAGATGATTGAATCCATCGGTTTCCATGATTGGGCCAAGCATGTTCGGCGAGGCCATGAACCCAATGCAGCTCGTCGCAGCTGCGAGCAGTTGTGCTGCTCTGCTAAAGCTAGCGCCATCGCCACTATTTCCACATCAATGGCTTCGCTGAGCTTACTTTCACACAACAACCTTAACCTCTCCACTCCATACCGGTCAGCGGCAACCAGCAAGTGCATGATCGCCAAATTCCGGCCATCACTGTAGCTTTCAGGCAGACGATCTATGTAGATGTAGTGAAGCAGAGCCTCGAAGATTGCTGGCTCCATGTCATCGATCCTGATGAGATTTTCAACTTTCTCCTTCATTGGACCAAAGAGCTCCGCTCTAAACACCGTAGAGCGGAAAGCCAGGACACATCTGTGGTACATTGAGAGACCATACTGTTTGTGTTGCGAATCAAACATTGATTTTATATTTCAAAAGGGTTTATGTGTGATACACACATGCATGCACACAGGCACAATGTGTGCACGCGCACACACACTTCTTTTTCACTTAACAAAAAAAGTAATGGAAGGATACACAACGTATTTCTTACTCCCTCCGTCCAAAAAACCTTATGTTTTAGGATTTTAAGATAGATTATGTTACTACATCACCTACTACCACAGTCGAGGAGGAACACTCATGAGAGGCACAACAGCAGCACAAGCACCAAGCAAGCTGTGCAGGACTAGAACTAAGAATATCCATACAGCCGGCCTAGAATGGGTCTAGACTATGTAATAGAAGCTGATAGCATATTAAGGGAAGAGAGGAGAGTGTGGTCAGCAATGTAACAGAATTCCTAAACTCTTAAGCTTTATTCATTCTACCTTCCAACTACTGTCGCTGCCTATCTGAATTTCGTGCTAGCTTCTCCTACCTTAACATTCTAGTATCGGATTCACCAATCCCTCTGCTCCAATATTTTGAGCTCCTACTCCATCGATCGATCAAACACCAAATCCGATTGGCCTATAACACAGATCCCATCGGTGAGCTGCCATTGGGATCTACGATTCCGTAATTCCTTTCCCGCCTGCTCGATTTGTGGAGAGTTCATAGATTCTGAAGCCAATTCCACCCCACCCACACTACATCTTCCTGCAACGCAGCTCAAGTGGGACGCACACTTCCATGACTTCGAGCACCACCACGGCTCCCGCATCGTCACTCTTGAAGTGGCTGCCAAGGTGTTCGACAAATGGCGCCCCTAGATTGAGGTTTCCATAGACGACGCCTAGTAGGAGGTCGGCAAGCTGGCACACCAATGGGATCGCTCTATGCTCGAGCGCGCCACCGCTGACCCTGGTCTCATCTTGCAACCCAAGTCGGTGTCCAAGTGCTCAGCTCGCCTGCTTTGAATTCCACCGTCAATGGACCAACTGGGCACCTCATTGAAAATTCTTCCTGGGACACTAGGTTTGCCATAGTCTTCACCCATGTCTTGGGAAGGGGTGCATTCAATTCTACCTCCCCTGCTCTTGTTAAAATGTCATTTGGTCAGTTTGCTCTAGAACCTCATTTGGATAGATCAGGTTCTTCCCTCAGCAATTACAGTAGCCAATTTCCTAAACTCTATTTCACCCCTTTCGATGGCAAGAATCCCAAGCCCTAGATACGAAGATTATTTTGAAATGTATCGTGTAGAACATCCAATTTGGATTTGTGTTGTGTCTGTGCACTTCCAAGGACCAGTTGCACGTTCATTGTAGTTGGTTGAATTCCATCTAAAAACTTCCACCTGGTCTCAATTTGGTAGTGTGGTGCTTGAGCGCTTAGGTTGTGATCGCCCAGAGCTTTTGATCTGATAATCTTGTCACATTTAAACAATCTGGATCCATATGTCTGATTATGCTAAGAAATTTACTAAGTTGGTTGATTAGTTAGTTGCTTATGGTCACAAATCTGATCCCTTGTTTTACACCATACGCTTTATTGATGGCTTAAGCGATGATATTCGCCTTATTGTTCTTGTTCAACTATTGTCTTCCTTGGATATTGCTTGCACTTGGGCCTTGTTGTAGGAGGAGGCAGTTGTGCCCATGCGACGGTTGTGAATCTGTAGGCCTGATATCATGTTTTACCATAAGCAGATGTCTTGGGGGCCATTTCCACTTCCCCCACCACCACATCAAGATACACAGCCAATGTCATCCACTAAAGGTGCTAATGTTCATGATGGCACTTCATCTAAGACATCTGCGGCTAAGAAATACTCTCCTCTTTGTTCATACTGTCGTGCTAGAGGGCTATGTGACTATTGCTGAGAAATGGTCACATGGGCACAAATGTTCCACCACTATGCAGTTGCATACCATGGAAGAGTTGTTGGATCTATTCAGTTTGCTCCTTGCAGATTCTGCCATAGAGCACTCAGATGTTCCTACCATTCAAAGAGATTTTGATGCCCAATTCTTCTTGGCTATTTCAAATGGCTCCTTTGCTGCCATTAATGGGTTTCTACCAATGGCCAATGAGCATCGCTTGGTTCAGGTTTGTAGCCTCTCAGCAAACACTGTTCTAGAAGCACCTGCCCCGGCCTTGCCTCTAGAAATTTAAGCTATACTTCTGGAGTTTGCTTCTGTATTGGCACCGGTTAGTGGATTGCCACCCATCCATCATTATGATCATGCTATCCCACTGATTCCTGGTCCTCAACCTATCGACATAAAACCGTATCGGTACACTCCGGATCTCAAAGATGAAATCAAAATTCAAGTTCATGACATGCTCACCAAGAAGCTTATCCAATCCACCACCAGCCCATTAAGGATGGTTTGTGGCGACCGTGTGTCGATTATAGACACCTAAATGCCATCATTGTCCACGACAAGTTCCATCTACCAATTTCGGATGAGCTAATGGATATGAAGTGTCATGAGCTAGTTGCTTTTCCTCCTTGGACCTCAACTCCTAATTCCATCAAATCCACCTCAAGACTGGTGAAGAATTAAAAACTACTTTTTAAACACACTTTGGTCACTTCGAGATCAAGGTCATGCCATTTTGCTTGTGTGGCGCTCTAGGGACATTTTAGGGTGCTATGAACTCTACATTACTACCATTTCTTCACAAAGTGTGTTCTTGTATTTTCCGACGACATATTGTTTTATAGCCGCACCTATGATGACCTTGTTGGCCACTTGCACACTGTTTTCAGTTGTTGGCTCAGGATCAGTGGCAAGTCAGGCGTACCAACTGCTCCTTCGCACAACACCAATTGTCCTACTTGGGACACATCATTAGTGAGGTAGGAGTTTCTATTGACCCTAATAATATTCAGGCCATTACTTTTTGGCCCCAACCAACAAATTTCAAGGACCTCCGTGGCTTCCAAAGACTTGCTAGCTATTTCCGGAGATTCATCCACCAATTTGCAGTCTTAGCTAAATCGTTGACAGAGCTTCTTAATTAAGAATCGCACTCTGTTCATTTGGACCAGCGTCTATTAGTAGGCTTGTGACTCTCTGAAGACAGCGCTCAGTTCCGCCATAGTTTTGGCCATGTCTGACTTCACTAAGACTTTCTGTGTCGAAACTAATGCTTATGATCATGGAATCTGCGTGTCCTATGTGGCAGGGTCACCCCCTGGCATACATCATCAAGCCATTGGGTCCTATTATGGCAGATCTCTCCACTTATAGAAACAGGTATTTGACCACAACCATTCTTTCTGGTTATCCCCAAGATCCTAACACTCAAGCAATCTTGTCCAAGCTTGCTATGTCCCCAGATTTAGTGACCAACTTCTCCCTATCAGATGGCATCCTATGCTATAAGTCTGAGAATATGGTTGGGAAACAACACTTCACTGTAGCAGTCCATCTTGGCAGCATTGCATGATGCACCTTGTTGGTGGTCATTCTAGATTCCTATTCACCTATTGCAATGTCAAGCAACTCTTTTCCTAGAAAGGGTTGAAAACGTCAATTCATAGATTTTTTGATGCCCGATTCTTCATAGATTTTTGCAATATAGAGCACTCAGATGTTCCTACCATTCATAGATTTTTTATGCCCGATTCTTCATGGCTATTTCAAATGGCTCCTTTGCTACCATTAATGGGCTTCTACCAATTGCCAATGAGCATCTCTTGGTTCAGGTTTGTAGCCTCTCAGCGAACACTGTTCTAGAAGCACTTGCCCCGGCCTTGCCTCTAGAAATTTAAGCTATACTTCTAGAGTTTGCTTCTGTATTGGCACAGGTTAGTGGATTGCCACCCATCCATCATTATGATCATGCTATCCCACTGATTCCTGGTCCTCAACCTATCGACATAAGACCGTATCGGTACACTCCGGATCTCAAAGATGAAATCAAAATTCAAGTTCATGACATGCTCACCAAGAAGCTTATCCAGTCCACCACCAGCCCATTCTAATCACCAATGCTTCTAGTCAAGAAGAAGGATGGTTTGTGGCGACCGTGTGTCGATTATAGACACCTAAATGCCATCATTGTCCGCGACAAGTTCCATCTACCAATTTTGGATGGGCTAATGGATATGAAGTGTCATGAGCTAGTTGCTTTTCCTCCTTGGGCCTCAACTCCTGATTCCATCAAATCCGCCTCAGGACTGGTGAAGAATTAAAAACTACTTTTTAAACACACTTTGGTCACTTCAAGTTCAAGGTCATGCCATTTGGCTTGTTTGGCACTCTAGGGACATTTTAGGGTGCTATGAACTCTACATTACTACCATTTCTTCACAAAGTGTGTTCTTGTATTTTCGGACGACATATTGTTTTATAGCCGCACCTATGATGACCTTGTTGGCCACTTGCATGTTGTTTTTCAGTTGTTGGCTGAGGCAGTGGCAAGTCAGGCGTAGCTACTGCTCCTTCGCACAAGACCAATTGTCCTACTTGGGACACATCATTAGTGAGGTAGGAGTTTCTATTGACCGTAATAAGATTCAGGCCATTACTTTTTGGGCCCAGCCAACAAATGTCATGGACCTCCGTGGCTTCCTCAGACTTGCTCGCTATTACTGGAGATTCATCCACCAATTTGCGGTCTTAGCTAAATCATTGATAGAGCTTCTTAATTAAGAATCACACTTTGTTCATTTGGACCAACGTCTATCAGTATGCATGTGACTCTCTGAAGACAGCGCTCAATTCTGCCATAGTTCTGGCCATGTCTAACTTCACTAAGACTTTCTGTGTTGAAACTAATGCTTGTGATCATGGAATCTGCGCGTCCTATACGGCAAGGTCACCCCCTAGCATACATCATCAAGCCATTGGGTCCTAAGATGGCAGATCTCTCCACTTATAGAAACAATTATTTGACCACAACCATTCTTTCTAGTTATCCCCATGATCCTGACACTCAAGCAATCTTGTCCAAGCTTGCTATGTCCCCAGATTTAGTGACCAACTTCTCCCTGTCAGATGGCATCCTATGCTATAAGTCTTAGAATCTGGTTGGGAAACAACACTTCACTGTAGCAGTCCATCTTGGAAGCATTGCATGATGCACCCTGTTGATGGTCATTCTAGATTCCTATTCACCTATTGCCATGTCAAGCAACTCTTTGCCTAGAAAGGGTTGAAAACGTCAAGCCAACAAACACCAAGCTAAATGTGTGTTCGATGTTGGCGGGGGTGAGGATCCTGTGTTCCTCAAGATGCAACCTATGTGCATTTCTCTGTGGCTCCTAGTGCCAATCACAAGCTATCTTTTCAAGTTCTTTGGACCTTTCTAGGTGCGCAAGAAAATGGGTCCAGTGGCTTACAAGCTTGATCTCTCGGCTTCATCAACTGTCCCCCCGGTGTTTCATGTCTCCTAGTTGAAACATGTTGCTCCATCATCAGCCTTGGTATCACCCTCTCCTCCTAATCCTAACAATTTAATTTCCTAAACAAGTGCTAGCCCAGTGCATCATTCACGGCCTAGGGGATAATTGCGTCGGGTTGTGCGGGCATTCGGGCCTGCGGGAGCACACCCAAAAGGTAGCATTTGCCATATATAATAGGTTTTGTAGCTAAGTAGAAGCTTAATACTTAGTTATTTACTTGCCGCTTACCCCATTGTATCCAGCTAGATGTAACCTGTTGTCGTAACATTTGTATATCATCTACGACTTGGTACTTTCATCTCATTGATTGTGTTATCTAAATTTCTATCTAGAAAAAAATATATGTACCGTGCAATGTGATGGATGTGACTTGCTAAGTGATGTAGCTTATTGATCCTGTTTGTTTTGCAAAAAATGTTTCTTTTTAATTCTGTAGGCATATAACATGCATGCCAGCTATTAACTAAACGCATCTTAGCATTATGGATGCACACAACATAAACTTACTATTTTTATACAGATTTACCCAAACGCAGGCGCCTGATATTTTGTTTACCTGTCCGTTGACGCGCCCACGCCTGCGCCCCACCGGATAGGAAGAAGACGGCGGCAAGGACGGAGACGGAGACGGAGACCTCGCTGGCATTAGGGTTCCAGCATCTCCCGCTCCCGTGCTCTCCCTCTCTTCTTCTCCATCTCCGGCGAGCGTAGAAGGGGATTTGGGGGAGAAAGGTCGGCCAGGCGGTGGGGACAGTGGCAGGATGGTATAGGGTTCCTGGCTGTGGTGGAGGGGGCCGGGCCTGGTCGAGGCAGGGGAGCTCCATGGCCAGAGTTCGCCACGGAAGAAGGGGGGAGGGGAAGAAAGCGGCCGCCGCGGGCACGCTAGGGTTTTGCCAGAGCTCCGCGACCACCCTTGACGGAACCCTAGCGCGCTGCGACAGGGTGGTGGGCAGCGGCAGGGGCGAGGACGAGGAGGAGGGCGCAGTCTCCGGCGAGGCAAGTGGGTGTGGGGCGCGAGGACTAGGACGACGAGGAGGCTCGAGGGTGAGGCGGCGGCGAGGGCAAGGACGAGGAGGGGCGCAGGGAGGAAGGACACCTTTTTTATAACATTTCTTGATTTTTTGGAAGTTTTGTGACATTCTGAGACAGTGCCTGGGGGATGGGAATTTCTACCCAAGGAAATAAAATGCCTCTAAAATCCATCCAAGGCTTCCCTTTCCATTAGGTTTATTACCCACCACCAGCAGCATCCAAACTAGCTAGCCCCTTTGCTTTCACATTCTCCTCCCCTATCTTCCCCTTGGTTTCAATGGACATAAAGATACCCTCGCCCTTCCACTAGATCTTCCACTAGCAACATGGGAAGATGATCCATTTGCATGTTCTACATGAGTATATTCTAGATACGTGTTACATAGATAATAATGCAAATTGTAGCACTGGTAAAGAGGAACTGAGGATCAAATTTTGCCAGTAAATAAACCTAAAATTTACACTGAGAGGCCTCTCAATTTAGGCTTAAATTGAAGCCCCATTAGAATTGAGAACAAATCATGTTGCTTCATTAGACTAACACACGATCCTGAAACATGTTAATCAGCAGTAAGGACCAAGGATATCATCAATTAGCCAATGTGTTCCACATCCAGAGGATCAATGTATTGCAGTCTGTCACAGATTGTACATCTTGGCAACAGAGACAGCAACAATTTACAGTTTCAATTGGGACACAAGATGTAAATAGGCGTGAGCACGTGACACATGTTTCAGTACAGTAACAAGATTTCATTTTGTTGATGCACAGTGCCATCTTATTTGTTACCTGAATTGCAGGTTATTCACAGAAAACACTGGAAGCCATGCTACATCTGTTACAACACAAGCTTTATCCAAATGAGTGCAAAAGCTCAGCTCGATCTTCGTAGGGGTATGTAATGTAAAATAAACAAGGCACTTTTGAATAGGAAGAACTATATTCACAGCACAGACCAACAAATATTGTCATTCATAATCCTCCAACAAATATTGGCATTCGTAATCCTTCTGCCTCATCAAGCTATCAGTCTGATCTGCATTGAAATGAATCAAGATTCCTGGGGAGCTTCAAACATTGATGGAGTATCAATTCCCATCATACACATGAGTCCTGATATCAAGATGATAAGAAGCACTATTCCCTGAACATAGTAGACAGGTGTGAGACAATATTGCAAGGATACAAGGTATATTGATTTGTGAAGTATCGTCTCACACATGAGCCTACATTTCATAATAGAGCTAACCACAAACGAAACAGAGTACAGGTAACAACTTACAACAAAAGTTCCCTCCAGAAGAGTTGATTTGACTAGGCACTCTCCATCACATTTGCCCAGGCCAGCCTTAGTAATATTGTTCTCTCTCTGCAAGATACCTGAAGGGCGTTCCTGTAAACCAGATGGTTGAGAGGCATAAAGAATGGTATATTTAGCTCCAGACTTCTTCAGCATGGCAATCAGGTCAGAAAGCAACTCTCCTGCAGTGACATTAGTACGAAATTAACTTTCAGCTGTACAGTTTGAGTCTTTGAGAGGTGCTCTCCGCGGTTGAAAGTGGAAGAACAATGTAAGAAGTCCTATCCTAACCTTCTATTTTTGCAGGGTATAAATCCTTGAAACCACCACTGAAGAAGACAATTAGATCGCTCTGTCCACTTGGGTTGTTTCTCATCCGTGACATCACTAACTCCTTGAATGTAAATGCTGTCAATATACGAAACAAATATAGCATAAAAGAACTGAAAAATTATATGATAACTTACATGGATAGAATCCATGCAATGATGTTTTTTCAGATCTTGACCAGTTACAGTGCACATGTCTGTGTAGGAGATACCATTTCTTTCAAAGCCATTGTTACAATTCTCATCAAAGCTGGACAGCAATGAATTTTCCAATTTCTCATCATCTGATGTGGAAACATAGGGTACGCGATGGAAAACTCTGAGCTTTTGAAGGAGACCTGGTAGGCATAATGATTATAAGCATAGAAATTTGATGCTTCAGTTAAACAATAACTGAGGGAAATAAGAGTGCTAGTGGTTACCTTCAGTGTATCTGCTAACGCTGGATCAACTTGTGTATCTTTAGATATGTCTGACGAATGTAGCTAAGGGGGGAAAATAAGTCAATGATCAGTGAAAACAGAAACCATGACTATCTTAACCTCCCATATATAGATTAAAAGGTGGAGAATTTGCTAGTTTTATGGCTTCGCGGAATCAACAGACAATATTTATCAAAAATATCGACTTTTAATTTTTTGAGTCTATGCACAGGCACTGCTTCAGTTCAAAAAAATTATTTAATTCAACTGTATTTGCACAAGATAGTTTAAAGCCAGTAAAATATAGATAGGTATAAAATAAGTACCTTTGAGCCAAGAAAAACAATTGCAACATCAACATTCTTCTGAGTATCCTCCCCTGAACACTAATAATAAAATCACAACATCAGGATTCAGGGAACTGATTTAACATGCAACAGCTGATAATTCATAATTTTGAAGAAGTTGCGTGAGAGCTTAATTATCACCAGTGGGGATAATTACCATCAAGTTTGACCAGTCACCTTACTCAAGAACAGATTTAGCTAAACCCTTTGACGACACTGTCTGACAGTGGACCACTTCTTTAGGATCGTCAGAATAGAACCTGGATGATAAAGGTCAATGGAATGAGGTAAATTCTAGAGTAGTGAGCTGATATGTGCTTGCTATAATAATCATTGAAGGTACAAGAAATATTTTAGATGAGCTAGCAAGTTTGGTTCAAGTAGAAGCTAAGTGAACTGATGAGACAACAAAGTTGAGCAAGGTAACATGGGATCTAGTAAACAAGTAACTAACTCAAATCATTGAGAAAGGCTGATTATGGACATCAGAGTATAAGAATAGTATTGCACCCATCATATGCATTAGAAACTAGGCGTGCGTGACATGAACCTAGGCACTGTGTTGAAGCAAAATTCTCAAGGAACTGCTTAGAACTAATCATTGTTTTGTTTAACGGAACTCATGGCCTCTATCCCTATTGCAATTTAGAGGCCAAAGGTGGCCCATAAAGAAGTAAGAGCCACCTAACACCAGTTCATGCTCCAGTACCAAAATAAGGGCACAAAGTATTTCCAGACACAAGATATAGTATCCCACAACGTGTACTGTGCAACATCAAAATATGGGCTAGTAGTTCATCATTCAGCTTTTGAGAAAGGACATCGAATCTGTTTTCCCTAGGCATAAAGTCTCAATCTTGATTTTTCAATGATTGTGTAGGATGAACATAATTTTCCAAAACTAAATGTAAAGATCATCTGATGCAATGTGATCTTGCTCGAATCAGTCTGTGCTAAACAGTTGCTTCCTCCCAATAAGGTGGTCTGTAGCACACATGTCAGACAGAAAGTAGGGACTTTAACAAATGTCAAATGATGAGTTAATTTTTCCACTGATTGGAGGCAGTTTTCTACGTGTAGATAAAGTAAGTGGTCCTCAAACAGTTAAAGGAAAAAATGTGTGTCATGAGTCATGGCAATGCTTCATATACTGATTCATGATAGTTTATATTTATAAGCAGAGAGCTGAAACTCTTCAATATTAATCCCACGCGGCTTATTTAGCTCAAGATCTCTAAATCAAGCAACTGACAAAAAAGATTAGCGCAACAAACCCACCCGTAGTTCTTGGGAGCCCAGAGGAAGGCTGACGCCACCACCGACGTGGCCGACGCCACCACCGCCGCGGGCCGCAGCCAGCATCACCGTCAGCACCACCCATGCCGCCACCATCTGATCCAATGGAGTCCCAAAACTAGCGGAACAAAAAAAAATCGAAGTTAGTAGCCGTAATATACATGTATACAATTGTGGTAAGATCAGATCCGAATACATAGCCAAATAGCTCAAGTTAGGGGTTCGGGTCCTCAATTTTGCACAGCAGCAACGGAAGAGAAGGGGCGGGCATACCTGATGCGGTGGGTTCTCGTCGGGCAGCTGGAGGTATGGCGGCGGCGGTCGCCGTAGTTGTCGCGCACTCGCGCGCCCGCGAGGTGAACGAAAAAAAAAAAAAAAAAAAAACAGGTGTGAACCGAACGAAAGCAGGAGAGCAGCTCCATTCTTCCGGGCTGTTTGCGCGTTACTAGGCCGATTTCTCTTTTTTTTTCCTTTTCGGCAGGTGCACGCGCATAGCTACGCTAGTTCATCAGAGGAGGCCGCAAGCGGACCATGAATCTGGGTCATTCTTTCTCGTTTCATTTTTTTTTCCTTTTGCCATGATTTTTTTCCTTTTTTCTATTTTATTTAATTTTGTTTCCAATTGTTTTGATTATCATAACTTGTCACTGATGATTATATTTATATTTTTAAGATCCATTAGAGAATATTTTTCCTGTTTTGTATCACTGGCTTAGGGTAACATTCCTTATAGATCTTTTTAAATCAGTGTTCTGTTCGTTTTGGTAATATTTGTATTTCACAAAAATCTCTTCTCTATCTTCTGATACTAAAGAGCGAAGTATTTCTTTAGACCCGCTTTCTTGTCCCACTTTTACTTCTCAAACTGCCCTCGCACCCACCATCTCATGTATGTGATCCGGGTTCATAAGCTGTGATCATATAGGTTAAAACAACACAAGTTCAGCAATGATATGGAGTCCCGTTCCAATATGTATTTTTGCTCTTCCAAGTTAGAATAACTCGTGTCCAATGGTGCTACAAAGTTTGATGAAAAGACATATTAAGTTGTGCAATGCACAACAAGCACATTTGCGTATATCGTAAGTGACGAGTACCTAAAGCAAGGGCATAGCTGCTAGGAAGCAAGGGTGCAGCTGCTGTGAAGTCCCCGTTCGACTGAGGGGTTTCATTTCGTCCACTACTACCAGTCTCGTGTGCCGCAATTAAGTGCAATGGTCAGTCTATTAATAAACAACAAAATGGCACTATGTATTAAAATTGATTGTTTCATTCATCAACTCAAAGCATTGTATGATGTAGCGCTGTTGGAAACAACAAAAACTGAACTTTCCATTTGCATCAACCTTAGAAATGCTGTGGTTCAACCCTTTTTTTATAAACAAATACATGCATTTTGCCAAAAAAAAAGGCATTATGCCATTAGTTTGCAGGAACCTAATAGCAGAAGATGGAATTAACATTGTTTGAGAAATTTTACAATAGTTGGAAAAAATATGGGCCGTCCATTTGGCGAGATCGGACAATGAAAAAATAGAAAGAACCCAACCGGAAGTACCTGGAGGTACCAAATAGGTGGGGAAAGAACCAGATTAGGTGGGGCCATATCTATTTTTCATTTTTCATTTTATTTTCGAATAAGGGTAAATTGGTCATTTCAGTGTGGTCATTCAAGGGCAGAAATGAGATTTTCCATGTCTTTTTTTTTACGAAGGGGTAAGGCTTATTGTTGGGCTGCCTCTCCAGAATACTGCTAGGCCTAGGGTGGCCTCTCGTCGGCCAGCAGCCTCTCCGTCAGCGGGTGCGGCCACGGCCGGGCGCGCCCCCGCTGCTCTGGAGTGCGGCGGCAGGGCGGGCGGGGCCCCAGCCAGCGCGGCCACGGCCAGGCGTGACCCTGCGGCTCTGGAGTGCGGTGGCGGGGCGGGCGGGGCCCCAGCCAGCGCGGCCACGGCCGGGCACGACCCCGGAGCACGGTGGCGGGGCATGCAGGGCTACGAAGCGCGGCGGGCGGTGCTGGGCGCGGCGGTGGTAGGGTGGGGGCTCATGTGGTTTCAGGCGCGGCTCCGGTGGTTCTCGACGGCCTCGGCGGGTGCAGGTGTGGCTCAGGAGCGCGGCAGCGGTGCAGTTGCCAGAGAGCGGCGGGGTGGCCGGAGCTCCGGAGCGCGGCGGCCGGTGCTGGGCGCGGAGGGCGGTGCCGGGCGCGGCGGTGGTAGGGTGGGGGCTCATGTGGTTTCAGGCGCGGCTCCGGTGGTTCTCGACGGCCCCGGCGGGTGTAGGTGTGGCTCAGGAGCGCGGCAGCGGTGCAGTTGCCAGAGAGCAGCGGGGCGGCCGGAGCTCCGGAGCACGGCGGCCGGTGCTGGGCGCGGCCCCCGCGGGTGCGGTCCCAGCCAACGTGGCCACGGCTAGGCGCGACCCTACGGCTCTGGAGTGCGGTGGTGGGGCGGGCGGGGCCCCAGCCAGCGCGGCCACGGCCGGGCACGACCCCGGAGCACAGTGGCGGGGCATGCAGGGCTACGAAGCGCGGCGGGCGGTGCCGGGCGCGGCGGTGGTAGGGTGGGGGCTCATGTGGTTTCAGGCGCGGCTCCGGTGGTTCTCGACGGCCTCGGGGGGTGCAGGTGTGGCTCAGGAGCGCGGCAGCGGTGCAGTTGCCAGAGAGCGACGGGGCGGCCGGAGCTCCGGAGCGCGGCGGTCGGTGCTGGGCGCGGCGGGCGGTGCCGGGCGTGGCGGTGGTAGGGTGGGGGCTCATGTGGTTTCAGGCGCGGCTCCGGTGGTTCTCGACGGCCCCGGCGGGTGCAGGTGTGGCTCAGGAGCGCGGCAGCGGTGCAGTTGCCAGAGAGCGGCGGGGCGGCCGGTGCTGGGCGCGGCCCCCGCGGGTGCGGTCCCAGCCAACGCGGCCATGGCCAGGCGCGACCCCGGCGGGCGCGGCTCCGGAGCGTGGCGGCCGGTGGTGGGCGCGGCCCCCGCGGGTGCGGTCCCAGCCAACGCGGCCATGGCCAGGCGCGACCCCGGCGGGCGCGGCTCCGGAGCGTGGCGGCTGGTGGTGGGCGCGGCCCCCGCGGGTGCGGTCCCAGCCAACGCGGCCATGGCCAGGCGCGACCCCAGCGGGCGCGGCTCCGGAGCGCGGCGGCGAGGCGTGCGGGGCTACGGAGCGTGGCGGCCGGTGGTGGGCACGGCCCCCGCGGGTGCGTCCCAGCCAACGCGGCCATGGCCAGGCGCGACCCCCGCGGGCACGGCTCCGGAGCACGGCGGCGAGGCGTGCGGGGCTACGGAGCGCGACGGCCGGTGCTGGGCGCGGCCCCCGCGGGTGCGGTCCCAGCCAACGCGACCATGGCCAGGCGCGACCCCGGCGGGCGCGGCTCCGGAGCGCGGCGGCGAGGCGTGCAGGGCTACGGAGCGCGGCGGCCGGTGCCGGGCGTGGCGGCGGCGGCAGGACGGGAGCTCCGGTGGGGCGTGGCGGCGGCAACAGGGGTGGGGGCTCGTGTGGTGACGGAAGCTTCAGACCTTGTAATGCAAAATTATTGAGTACTGAGAGCATCTCTAAGAGCATTTCTAAATATCACTCTAAATTATTATTTGGAGAGTCATTTGCATAAAAATCGCTTTCTATATATTTTTATTCTCCAACAGTTTTTCTATATTTAGGCTGTGTTTAGTTCCCACCTAAAAAATTTTCACCCCATCACATCGGATGTTTGGACACATGCATGGAATACTAAATGTAGACAAAAAAAACTAATTGCACAGTTTGGTTAGAAACCCCGAGACGAATCTTTTAAGCCTAATTAGTCCATGATTAAGCCTAGATCGGGAAGATGCCAACATAAATCAGACCGGAAATCTAACAGTACCTTTGCTTCAGTAGGGATAGGGAGAGGATGCTGGTTGCAGGACGCTGGGAGAGGATGCTGGTTGCAGGACGCTGGGAGATGCGCCGCACAGGAGACAGACAGAGACGGCTACCGCGCCAGGCGCCTCCGGCTAAGTGCGGGCGCAGCAGCGGTGGCCTGTGTGTGGCTGGGCGGTGGGCGCTGGCGGCCGGGCGGGTGGACCGGCGGCGGCGTGGTCTGCACGGCCTCCCCTGCGCTGGGTCTCCCTCTCACGGTCACGAGGATGTCGCGACTCTCGGTCACTCGGAGACAGATGGAAGCATTGAGGGTAGGTCTATTAGGCTGGGCTTACGGTGATAGGCCCATGACATCTAATTGCAGAAGGACACACCCTCAATTACTAAAATACCCACTACAATATATTTCTTATTTAATTAGGGAAAGATGAAAGTACTGGGAGTACCACGGTACTTTACCAACCATTGTAAAACATCTCAACATTGTATATGAGGTACCGTCAAACATAGAGGCATTAGTCTTCTCGGAGTTGAAGGATCTCGAATACTATAACATCAGGACAACTGCTCCGAAAGCACCTCCTCCAGCTCTTCCTTGTCTGCGCCAATAACCCTGTCCTTAACTGTGCCCTCCCTAATGAAGAGGAATGTCGGCACGCCTTTAACACTCAACTGCTCAGTAATAATGCTCATTTCATCAACATAAACATCAACCTTGAGGAAAACCACATTTGGGTTCTTCTTGGCGAGATCAGCAAAAACTGGATCCATCCTGCGGGCCGCTCTGCACCAGCTCGCAGTGAAGAAAACCACCATCAGCTTGTCGGGGCAGACCTGGCTGCTCCACTCATCCAGGCTCTGGATGGCGATCACCGGCGCCTCAGCTGCCTTCGCAGCAGAGCGCTGCACTCTTGTGTTCAATTCCAATACCCGATTGTTGGGGTTCAGAGATACTTGGCCTCTGACGTGGGCCTCTGCTGCCTCCACCTCTGAAGCTGCCAAAGTACCCTTGCAGTGAATAGTTGCACGGACCTGCACTAGACAAGTGAGATGCTGGATGCCAAATTCCAAAGATTCAAATTCGGGCATTTCTTCCAGGGCATCAAGGTCTAGGCAAAGCCTCCGGAGCTGTGGCATGGCTCCTTCTTCAAACTGCAGCCCCCATGCACCGTGATACGAAAACACCTTGAGGCAATGAAACCC
The DNA here is from genome assembly GCA_038087645.1 of Saccharum hybrid cultivar R570. Taxonomy (NCBI): domain Eukaryota; kingdom Viridiplantae; phylum Streptophyta; class Magnoliopsida; order Poales; family Poaceae; genus Saccharum; species Saccharum hybrid cultivar. The sequence goes on along the minus strand of JAQSUU010000493.1, from coordinate 5,195,871 downwards.
ATCCTTGCTACCCACGGCCAGCCCTGTGCTCGTACTTAGACGTAGCTTTAGGAGGACTAAGTTAAGCAAGTACCCAAGGGCACGGACAGCTTCTGCTTCGACTGCTTCAACATGGATGTGCAAATGCGTGAGGGCTCTCAGCGAGGCAATATCTGGTGGGACCAGTGGGAGGCATTCGTGCATCCTCAGCTCAAATTTTCGCAGGTGATGTGGCCTATTGTGGGCCCAGCTTGAAGCAACCAGTAAGTCAAGCAGCTGATGGTGGTAGTTGTCAAGAAAAAGGGACTGCAGGTTTGATTTCCCCACCTCCTCGAGGAAATGCTTCACTCCCTGCCGAGCGGTTTCATTCTGACCAAGCAAATGACTAAATCCTACCCCAAGCATCCTCAACCGCCCCAAATTAGTAACAAGCCTTGCCACATCGCCAGCAAGCGAGCCATCCGGACCTAGAAGGACTTTCGATAATTCCTCCAATTCTTGCATTCCCCCCATTCCTCCCAGTATTATCAATTCATCAGCAAGCAGAGACACCAGCTTCATGTCTCCAAATCTCAGTAGCCTTCTCACTCTGGTTTGCCTTAGATTTAAGGTAGTTAATTGTTTAAGTGCCATGATTTCTGGAGGCAACCTGGTGACATTGGTCCTGCTCAGTCCCAGGTAACTCAGCAGAGACAGACGTCCAAGGCTTTCCAATTGTTTGTTTTCCAAGCCCTTGGTGTCTTCAAGATCCAGCACCCGCACGTGTTTGAAGGCCCAACATGCAATGGATTGCACCCTATATAGGTGCAGATAAATTGCTTCGTTGATGCCACCGCTTGAGTTTTCATCACTGCATGAAACCACCCAACTCTTCTGCTCTGGATGACAACACGTGTCCGAGAAAAAGGTATCACCTTCGTGTTCATAACCATAGTTAATGTCAAGGCTAACTTGCCGAAATAGTCCAGAATTCAACTCTGCCCCCGGTGCAATGAAGTTTTCTTCATTTGACAAGGATGCCATGAAATTGGCTACATCACCATGAACAGTGCAGCCAGTTGGCTGATCATCGTCGTCGTCAAAGGCCGGTTGGATCAGCCTCCTATTGATAAGCTCAACAAAGTATCTCTCCCCTGTTTCCAACGAGCTCTTTCCATGCCTTTCAAGGATTAGCCCTTCAGCTACCCATCTTCGTATCAGACGATCTTTCTTGATCATATAATTTCCTGAAAAAGCAGTCAAGTACAGGAAGCAAGACTTCACAGGAAGAGGTAGATTGCCATAACTGATCTCCAGTATCTTTCTAATTGCTTGCGACGCGGAATAAAATTGATCTGATTCTGATAAAACAGTTTCATTTGTGAACTTCTTGGCAGTATCAGCAAAAACCGGAGCCATCCCACGGGACATTGAGCACCAAGTCGCAGGGAAGTCTATCACTACCAGCTTGTCGGCATCAACCTGGTTGTTCCACTCGTCTTGGCTGTGGATGGCGACTGTCGACCCTTCAGCTTCCTTCACAGCAGGATGCTGTTGCAGGCTTGAAAAAAAATCTATGTCATCTAATTTACAGACGACATCACTAATTATAGGCCTTTTACGTCGGTCCTTGTCCATGCAGTTTATAGCTATCTCAATACAACACCTTACTCCTTCGTAATCTGGCTCAACAAATGCATAGTTTGGCCTCTGGTTGTTGTATACCTACAAAATGGGAACAGTGAGTATAACCAAGTTTAATCAGTTACTGTTAAAATTTTTTGGATATATGCTACCAGAAGGTATACCCCATCACAATGCTAAATTGTAACACAACTAAATTAGCACAAATTCAATGTCGCACAACTTGAGAAGTGTTTTGGCCAACAGCATGGACTGAAATAGTCAAGCATCTTAAAGTAGTAGCATAAGAGACATTTAGTTTTGGATGGAGGAACACATTGTGATCATACATTTAATGAACTCAAAGGAAATGTTTCAAGATGACATCTTGTTGAGAGGGGCATATATTGAGTTGCATACACTAACAAGTTCAATTCAAAAGATTAAGCTGATAGGGAAATATGGATAATTCACTTATACTTAAACACTCCCCTCACATGCAGTCTACCTTAGGTCTCAAACGTGGAAATTGGAGTCGACTACAATTATTTCATTTATTTGCGTCTGCTATGGTTCGAACTTGAGACATCTGGCTTTAATAACATATTGAGTCGCATGAAAAACACTGACTTATTCAACCCAAAAGAATTTAAACTGATAGAAAAAGATGGACAATTCACTTGTACTTCAACAGCATATACAACTCTTTTAAGTTAACATAGTAAGTAACTTAATTACTCTTACATAATCAATACATTCTCGGGCGTCTGTATCAGCAGTGCTCTTGTAGCCCTCAAGTCCAACAATTATCTTCATAATTATAACACCCAAACTGAATATGTCATATTTTTTTGAGATTATTCCCCTGTCTATGAATTCCGGTGGCAAGTATCCGCTGCAAGAAACATTAATTATACAAACGGTTAGGAAAAAAACAATTTGGTTTCTTAAAAAAATTATATTTACTCAAGTCATTGATCTTACAGTGTCCCTAGTGGAGATATTGTTCTTATAGTGTTTTCTTCACCAAAAAGTCTTGATAAACCAAAATCCGCAATTTTAGGTACCATACCCTGATCTAGAAGTATATTATCTGGTTTTAGATCCAAATGCAAAATAGGATCTTCCAACTCGTGAAGGTATTTTAAACCCTCACATATTCCCTTAATTATTCTGTACCGTGTGGACCAATTCGTCCCAGTATATTCTTCTGCAAGAGCAAACATAGTCCTTTCAAAATGCGAATTGTAAAGAATATCTTTTGTTGACATGCCACAGAAAATATTCCTCAGACACGAGGGAAAACGTACCAGAAAGAAGCTTGGTAAGACTTCCATTTGGCATATACTCGAGGCAGAGTGCCCTGTGTATCACTACACATTGGACTAGTCTTCCATCGTACTGTGCAATTATTGGCTCTGATTCATCGCAAAAGCCCAGTAATCGCACAATATTTTCGTGCCTCAGCCTCTTTAGATGTCCAAATTCATTTTCGAAATGCTGACTGTCAATCTGTGGATTGAATTCGAGAATCTTCACAGCAATTTCTTCTCCATCTTCAAGCACTCCCTATACAACAGCTTATGGAGTTTAAATTTCCAGGGCAACAGTTAGAAGATATACCAGCTAGGTATATAATTTGATTCTGTGATACCTTGTATACTTGTCCAAATGTGCCACAGCCAAGTTTCCGTTCCTCAGAAAAATAATTGGTTGCCTTTTGTAACCTATGCAGCACGGATACGGATACGCGTATCAGTATCGGGAGGATACGGATACGCGGATACGGCAATTTTCTAAAAAATCCGATACGCGGATACGTTTTACTATTTTAAAATTAAAAAGATAATAATGCATATTAAAACTAATAACAATAAAACATTAGTCTACTTAACTACTTAAGTTCTATTATTCGTTTTACTATTAATAAATGGCATTCAGGCTCGCATCAACTCCCTATTTCCTCATTTGTTTCACTCTCATCCACATTCCACAACATCAAGCTGCAAAGTAGATCGAGTAGATCGAGAACAGAAAAAGGAGACGCCATCTACTCATATTTGGAGACGCCAGACGCCATTCACTGCATACAAAGAAAATCAACAAGAAATTAAGAAATGCAAAAACAGAGTAGATCGAGAATGGACAGAGGAAGAGGAAGTGCGGACCAAAGAAATCAAGCAACAATAAGTCATGAACTGCAGAAATATAGTAGATCGAGAACAGGGAAGGGGATGAACTCACGGGAGGTCGCTGGACGCCTGGATCCATGTCGCGGGGACAGAGATGTTGCCGGCGGCCAGCGAGCAGGGGCGGAGGCTGCAGTAGCTATGAACTGAAGAAGAGGAGATCGAGAATGGGGAAGGGAACTCACCGTCACCGGAGCTGGATCCACGTCGCAGCCTGGCGGAAACTCCACTGGCGAGCGCAGAAACTCCACTGGCGGCTGGCGAAGTGGCGAGCAGGGACAGTGCTCGTCGCCGGCGAGCAGGGACGGATGCTCGTCGCCGGTGGCCGGCGGGCGGCGAGCGGCGCTAGCGGAGTCACCGCGCAGGGATGCGGCGCGATGCGGGCAACGAGGATGCGGCGCGATGCGGGAGTGCGACGCGATGGAGCCTAGGGCGACGGGGATATGTGGCTGTTATTGGGCCAGGCCGTATCCATAAACGCTGATACGTGTATCCGACCACTGATACGTATCTGGCCCACGTATCGGAATTTCGCGAAATTAATTAATATTCGGATACTCCATCGATACGTATCCGCGGCGTATCGGACGCGTATCCGTATCCGATACGTATCGGATACGCGATACGCCTGTTCCTTGAAGTATCCGTGTAACGTAATTTGTAACAATTCAAATTGTAACTTACGAGGACCATCTTTTATCTGGCATGATGTGTTCTTCATTCTATTGGAGTCGGCGTCAACCTGGTTGTTCCACTCGTCTTGGCTGTGGATGGCGACTGTCGACCCTTCAGCTTCCTTCACAGCAGGATGCTGTTGCAGGCTTGAAAAAAAATCTATGTCATCTAATTTACAGACAACATCACTAATTATAGGCCTTTTACGTCGGTCCTTGTCCATGCAGTTTATAGCTATCTCAATACAACACCTTACTCCTTCGTAATCTGGCTCAACAAATGCATAGTTTGGCCTCTGGTTGTTGTATACCTACAAAATGGGAACAGTGAGTATAACCAAGTTTAATCAGTTACTGTTAAAAAATTTTGGATATATGCTACCAGAAGATATACCCCATCACAATGCTAAATTGTAACACAACTAAATTAGCACAAATTCAATGTCGCACAACTTGAGAAGTGTTTTGGCCAACAGCATGGACTGAAATAGTCAAGCATCTTAAAGTAGCAGCATAAGAGACATTTAGTTTTGGATGGAGGAACACATTGTGATCATACATTTAATGAACTCAATGGAAATGTTTCAAGATGACGTCTGGTTGAAAAGGGCATATATTGAGTTTCATACACTAACAAGTTCGATTCAAAAGATTAAGCTGATAGGGAAATATGGGTAATTCGCTTATAAACACTCCCCTCACGTGCATCTACCTTAGGTCTCAAACATGGAAACTGGAGTCGACTACAATTATTTCATTTATTTGCATCTGCTATGGTTCAAACTTGAGACATCTGGCTTTAATAACATATTGAGTCGCATTCACTGACTTATTCAACCCAACAGAATTTAAATTGATAGAAAAAGATGGACAATTCACTTGTACTTCAACAGCATATACAACTCTTTTAAGTTAACATAGTAAGTAATTTAATTATTCTTACATAATCAAAACATCCTCGGGCATCTGTATTGGCAATGCTCGAGTAGCCCTCAAGTCCAACAATTATCTTCATAATTATAACACCCAAACTGAATATGTCATATTTTTTTGAGATTATTCCCCTGTCTATGAATTCCGGTGGCCAGTATTCGCTGCAAGAAAACATTAATTATACACATAAAGCAACGGTTAGAAAAAAAACACTTTGGTTTCTTAAAAAAATTATATTTACTCGAGACATTGATCTTACAGTGTCCCTAGTGGAGACATTGTTCTTATAGTGTTTTCTTCACCAAAAAGTCTTGATAAACCAAAATCTGCAATTTTAGGTACCATACCCTGATCTAGAAGTATATTATCTGGTTTTAGATCCAAATGCAAAATAGGAACTTCCAATCCCTCGTGAAGGTATTTTAAACCCTCGCATATTCCCTTAATTATTCTGTACCGTGTGGACCAATTCATCCCAGTATATTCTTCTGCAAGAGCAAACATAGTACTTTCAAAATGCAAAATGTAAAGAATATCTTTTGTTGAAATGCCAAAGAAAATATTCCTCAGACACGAGGGAAAACGTACCAGAAAGAAGCTTGGTAAGACTTCCATTTGGCATATACTCGAGGCAGAGTGCCCTGTGCATCACTACACATTGGACTTGTCTTCCATAGTACTGTGCAATTATTGGCTTTGATTCATCGCAAAAGCCCAGTAATCGCACAATATTTTCGTGCCTCAGCCTCTTTAGGTGTCCAAATTCATTTTCGAAATGCTGACTGTCAATCTGTGGCATGTATTGGAGAATCTTCACAGCAATTTCTTCTCCATCTTCAAGCACTCCCTATACAACAGCTTATGGAGTTTAAATTTTCAGGGCAACAGTAAGAAGATATACCAGCTAGGTATATAATTTGATTCTGTGATACCTTGTATACTTGTCCAAATGTGCCACAGCCAAGTTTCCGTTCCTCAGAAAAATAATTGGTTGCCTTTTGTAACAATTCAAATTGTAACTTACGAGGAACATCTTTTATCCGGCATGATGTGTTCTTCATTCTATTGCTTCCGTTGTAGAGTGAAAATTCCTTTTGTGGTAACTCCCAAGTGCATTACATGTCCCCACTCTGCAAAATTAACCTTAACATGTTACTTAAAATTCGTCCTTTTCTTGTCTACTAGCACCCCTTTTACAACAAAAACACATGAACAAATTCCTGATAGAAGAAATAGAGGTTACAATCAATGAGGAAACAATATTATGTAAGTATCCAGAGCATAGTCGTTGAGAAGATTTGGAGTTAAAGACAGATGTACAAAGAAGACTTTCCAAAATGGATTTCCTATGGCTCTTATGTGGGCAATTTGGTGTGCACGTAATGATTTGGTATTTGAGAAAAAAAATGATTTACTTCTTTTATGCAGTCTGTCTACAGGGGAGCATATTGGGCTGAGATTTTGGTCCCTGTTGCAGCTTGAGGACACAAGGGAGACTATTTGTCTAGCAAGCAAGGCGTTGGAGGTCGTGGCCTTAGATATTTTTGCTAAAAATGGTTGGATGAGCAATAATAGACTTTGCTTTTAATTTCTTCCTTTCGCTTATATTTTGTGATCAGCTTATAAGCTGAGAATGCTGTAAAAACTTGGCTGTGTGCGGCTCTCAGTGGCTGGAGACTATTCCTTTTTCTAAAAAAAATGTTTTTCTTCTCTTGCCACTTGATGGTTTTCACTTTCCATCTGTTCACCTCTCCAATTTCGATGAGCTCCAAGGAGATTAAATTAGGGTCACGATTCAGGTTTGCTTGAGGTTAGGGGTTTGGTGTTTTGGGATTTCACCATGTCCTCCGACGTAGAAGGTAAGCTAGAGGTGGCAGCCAAATCGGCAGTGGTGATAGTTGGTGTGCAGGACGCCGCTGTTGGTCGATGTGGTAGAGGACAAGTGGTGGATAGGGACAAGGTGAAGGCCACATGGATCCATAGGTTTCCCAATGGGAGATGATACAAGGAGGGTGGGGCTGGGGCGTCACATTGTTGATGAACTAGCTGGTGAGCAGCAAATCGAGCGGAGGAAGAACAAGACTTGCAGGAAGAAGATTGATCCATTGACGGTCCTAAAAGCAAGTGTTTTGCGCCCCTCAAAATAGGTTGAGTGAGCTATGCTAGTGCCTTCCAAAATGATCTGAAACCTTTGCAGGGTGTCCACACCAGAGTACCAGACGGAATCACGGAAAACCAGTTGTAAAAAGAATAGGGCCTTGTTTAGTTCCCCTCAAAATTCCAAGTTTTTTCACTCTCTCTCCATTACATCAATTTTTAGCCGCTTGCATGGAGTATTAAATGTAGGTAAAAAAAATAACTAATTACATAGTTTAGTTGAAAATCACGAGATGAATTTTTTTTGAACCTAGTTGATCCACGATTGAACAATATTTGTCAAATAAGACGAAAGTGGTACTATTCATCGGTTTGAAATTTTTTCCAATCTGAACAAGCGGCTAAGATTCATCTCGTGATTTCCAATTAAACTGTGTAATTAGTTATTTTTTTACCTACATTTAATACTCCATGCAAACGGCTAAAAATTGATGTGATGGAGAGGGTGGAAAAACTTTTGAGGGGAACTGAACAAGGCCTAGGAGAACAGATGACTTGCAGTGAAAGGATGGAGTGTAAACTTTTTTTGTTGACTAAACCCATACGGATTAGACCTTAACTCGGAATAATGAATCTCAGTAATTTGAACTTTAGATGCGAAAAAAAACTAGATTTTGAACCAAAAGAGAAGCACGAAATCAGTTGTTCTAACGATCTTAGGATATGGGGAAGCGTTGGGATTGAAGAATAGATCGATTTCAACATCATACTCGAACAAATAGAAACTAGAACTAAAAAAACTAACAAATGATTTCGGGCTGAAAAAATTGCAACTACCAGATGGGATCTGGGGTTCTGGCGAGCTAGGATGTGAGAGCGGGGACGAGCAAAGCACCTGGCGAGCCCTCGCCGTGGGCGTCCGTGGCGGCCACCAGCGCGGGGATGCGAGGGAGACGGCCAGACGGGGCAGGGAGGACGTTGCTTCGCTTGGAGACGGGAGGGAGGACAATAACTGATGGGAAGCATTTCTTTTGGAAAAAGTCTACATGACCCCCTCAACTATCATACTTGGTCTACTTCACCCCCTCAACTATGAAACCGTCTGTTTTACCCCCTGAACTATCTAAAACCGTCTGATTTACCCCCTGGGGCGGTTTTCAGCGGCGGTTTTGCTACAGTAACAGCGGATTTGCTACAGTAACGGCGGGTTGCTACAGTACCCGCGGTTTTGAATTTTCTTTTTTTTATTTATTTTCGGTGAATTTTTGAAAAATCATAGTAAATCATAGAAAAATCATAAAATGAAAAATCTAATTTTATTGGACTCCACATGAGTAGATCTACATAGTGAATATATAATATGGTATACTTTAGTACAAAATTTTTACTGTAGCCTTAGATTAATTGGAAAATCCAATTTTGTCTGTAATTAATTAGAATTTATCTATAACTAAGTTATACATAGTTCAATGAGTACGAAATTTTTACTATAGTTCAAGCATACAATAATTAGCGTACCATAAAAATTTCACCACAATTGGACCATAGAAGCTGCAGCTATGAATTATTCTAATTAATTACAGACAAAATTAGATTTTCCAATTAATCTAAGGCTACAGTAAAAAAATTTTGTACTAAAGTATACCGTATTATATATTCACTATGTAGATCTACTCATGTGGAGTCCAATAAAATTAGATTTTTCATTTTATGATTTTTCTATGATTTACTATGATTTTTCAAAAATTCACCGAAAATAAATAAAAAAAAAAGAAAATTCAAAACCGCGGGTACTGTAGCAACCCGCCTTCACTGTAGCAAATCCGCTGTTACTGTAGCAAAACCGCCGCTGAAAACCGCCCCAGGGGGTAAATCAGACGGTTTTAGATAGTTCAGGGGGTAAAACAGACGGTTTCATAGTTGAGGGGGTGAAGTAGACCAAGTATGATAGTTGAGGGGGTCAGATAGACTTTTTCCCATTTCTTTTTCATCGGTAGGACCCACGTGATGGCTAGCGAAACGAAGGCTGTATTGAGTCGGTGAAAAAGTTATTGTAGCACTTTTCGTCGTTATTTGGCAAAATTTGTTTGATTATGGACTAATTAGGCTCAAAAGATTTGTTTCGACATTTATAGATAAACTATGCAATTAATTATCTTTTTTATCTACATTTATTGCTCCATGCAAGCGTCAAAGATTCGATGTGATGGGTGAAAAAAGAAATATTTTGAATTTGCATGGAAAGTAAACACACCCAAATTTGCAAACGTGGGGAATAGTGGAGTACTCCCTCCGTCCCTAAATGTCTATCGCTTTACGCTTCCCGAGAAACAACTTTAATTAAATATATATTAAAAAAATATTAATATTAATGGTATATAATTAGTATCATTGGAAAGGTCTTTGAATCTAGTTTTTTAATAAATTTATTTGGAGATACAAATGTTGCACGTATTTTATATAAATCGAGTTAAACTTGCGGGCACACAAACCGAAAACGACACACAAATAGGGATAGAGGGAGTACCAGATAGTGGAGTTGCAACGAGTGGAGTACCAGATAGGGGTGTTTAGTTCCCAAAAATTTTCACCCCAAAACATCACATCAAATCTTGCGGCATATGCATGGAACATTAAATGTAGACGAAACAAAAAACTAATTGCACAGTTCACTGTGAAATTATGAGACGAATCTTTTAAACCTAATTAGTCTATGATTGAACAACAATTGTCATATAAAATAAAAAAGCTACAATACCCGAAATCAAAAATTTTCGCGAACTAAACACCCCCACAGTGGAGCGTGTTGCAAGTTGCAACGAACGAAGGGCACCCCAATAATTGGTTAAAGTTTAGCCTAAAGGATCCAAACAGATGGACGGACTTACGATAGGAGTTAACTAGACCAAACAACGTCAGAGGTATAAATGACCTTCTGTTGAGACTTGAGACAGTAGTAACTGTTAGTCCTAGGGATCCAAATATGATTGAACTAATCATTAGTTAGCTAATTACTAGTCAACTAATCAATAGTCCTAACTAATCATTAGTCCTAGGTCATCCAAACAGGTCCTAAGAGTCAGCTCCTAGCTCTAGACCAACCTCTCCAATAGTGTTAGCTTTTAGCTATGGCTCGTAGTACAATTAAGTCCTCATGTCACTCTCACATGTCCTTAAAATGTGTATATAAGCTTAGGTCTCGATCCAGAGCTAATTTTTCTCTCTTATCCTACTAAAAATTAAAAAAAATGTTTAGAGAGCTAGCTCATGAGTCATCCATTACATGTGCCCTAAGCATGCTTGCACTTTAGAGGCTAGTAGACTTGCATGTTTGGTTTCTAAGATTTCACTGATGTATCTTTGAGATCTAGAAACTAATAAAATCCTGCTTTGAAATGAGAATAGCCAGTAATACCCCACCCGGTAGAAGCCTGCCGTGGTGTGGTTTGGAACATGTGGCATTGTGGTTGTAGGTGGCCCGCGTGGCTCGCTGTGGTTGCAGTGGTAAGTTTAGCCTCACCTTGGAAGTTTAAGTGGACGAGGGTCAACTTACAATCCTGATTGCTCTAAATATAGCATCTTTAGATTAGCTCTTTTACACTAATTGACAATGAAAGGACAAGAGAGGTGCTATGCGTATATGAGCTCGCTTCACATGAGAAGCTGCAGATTGTAAGCAGATTTTGGAGCTAGTTCCTGTACATTACATGATGATATATGCACTGCTAGGGATGCAAGATATTTTGAGTCATTGGATCCATCTAAAAACTTCATAAAATAAAATAGAACGACATTTCACCTAATGGCCCTTGATATATGTACTGCCAGAGGGATGCAAGTTATACATACTGTGAGTCATTGGATTGATCTAAAAACTTCATAAAATGAAATAGAATGACATTTCACCTTTGGAGAAGAAATGAGTTAGAGTCGCGTATCATCGTAATTAATCAGCACAGAAAACACTATTAATATCCACTTGCAACCCTATGTACCAGGTTGATGTCCACATGTAAATATTATAAGGTAAAGTTTGCTACGGGACATCCAAAGTGACCTCCCTTTGCTGTTGAACATGTCAAATGGAGCAGTTTGCTAATAAACACTCTGCTTCTTGTCAAATTTACTATTGGACACTAGATCAAATAAAATATTCATTTCTAGGTTCTGAGGAGAGAGAAGAGCAGTCAAATGTCTGTTATGCCCCTGCCTCTTTCTTCTTCCCTGCTCTCTATCCAATTTAGCAGCTAGGCGCCCAGGCCGTGAGCCCGACCATGAAGACGGCCGCGCCCACACCATGGCTGGCTCCGGCGAGTGTAACACCTCTGGTGTTATAGTAACTAAATAATTTGTCATGTCATCATATTGCACCGCTAAACATTCAGGATTAGGTTAATTATGATGTGCATCAACTAAAACGAGTTTACATTCTTAGGTTGGATGTGCTTCTGAGATGTGTGACTCGAACCGAAAACCCTAATTTCAAATGTCACCGCAAATACTTAGTTTATGCCCTATGTAATTTGAGGTGTATGACTGTGTTATACACTAGTGTCAAGTGTAGGGTATGAACTCAAGTCCAACACATAAAATGAAGCTTTAAGTTTGAGTTCGAATTCGGGATCCAAAACTTGTCGCGAGTTTTCCGATTCGAATTTAAATTCAAATTTGGGTAGTTATTAAAAGATTTTCAAAAGTCAACTTGGTCAACTAAGAGTGGCATTTAGTCAAACATGTGATGCTTGACTCAATGATGCCCTTGGATAATGGTTTGATCACTAAATACTCACCAATTAAAATAACAACAAATTTCAATTTGAAATTCTTCCGGAAACCCTAAATTCAAAACCCTGATTTTACCCCTTTTAAATAACTCAAAATCTAAGCAAAATTTAGAAAAAAAAGTTTAAAACAAAGTTTGTAGATCTTTTCAAGGGCTACAAGTTTGGTGTTTTGAGTTTTCAAATTTTAGTGTAAAATCTTGAGTAATTTTGAAAAGAAGTAAATTTCAAATTTGACTCATTTTCATCCCGAGGTAGAATTTGAAAATGGTTTGAATAGCAAAGTTGTAGGTCTTGGCTAGATGTACAACTTTGGTATTTTGAGTTTTTGAAGTTTCAACATAAAATTGAAAGTAATTTCTAAATTATCAAATTCCTGAAAAGTATCCCCTTTTGATTTCAAATTCAAATTTCAAAATCCAGTTCGAATTTGAAAAAGTGTTCAACATAAAACTTGTAGAGCTTGAAATTCTAAAGATTTCATATCTTAGGAATTTTTCAAGTTACTACATGATTTTGGGAGTAATTTGACAAAAACAGTTTGAAATTGAAATTGGGGGGAGAGCTACAGTGACCGGCGAATCCCGGTCGGCCACTGCATGGTATGGGCACCGGCGAGCCGACGTGGCCTTCGGCTAGCTTCTAGTCGCGCCTGCGACCGTCACCACATCCGCGCGTGCGCCTTCTAGCACCGTTGGCGATCTCCTTTAAAAAGGCCGCACACCGTTGTTTTGCTTCCTCTTTCTTCTCTGCTTTTGCCGTCGCCGCTGCTCAGCTCCGCCGCTCACCGCTGCCGCCGTTGAGCCGTATCTAGCTAAAACAACCGCACCATTGAGTTCGCTTCATTCTCGCGTGTCTCCTAGTCCACCTACACCAGCCCTTTTCTGCCCGAATCGCCCGCACCACCATTTCCTTTCCCATCTCCGGTGACTGAGCGCCACCGAGCCGCCTCACGTGGTCAGCCGCCTCCACGGCCTCTCCATGCTTGCTGTTTGCTTCACTACACTCGCGGTGAGCTGCTGATGCTTCTCATGCCTTTTAATTTAGTCGCTACTGGCTTGTGGCGACGGCGTGCCGCGACCACCGTGCCGCCATGGCCGGTGAGGAGCTACCTCCGGGGTGTTTGCGGTCGAGAGAATGGTCCGGTGAGGTTCGCGGTGTGATGTAGGTCATGTTGGTCGTGTTGGTTGGGTCACCGGTGTCGTGATCGCTGACGACCACCGTGCCGTCGCGGCGGGAGAATGAGAGCGGGAGGTAGGAGATGACAGGCGGGGACGCGCTGTCAGTGGGAGAGAGCGTGCGCGCGCGTGTTGCTAGGCCGGGCGTTGCTGGCCGCGCGCAGAGGAGCGAGCGAGCGCGCGAGGGAGAGCGCGAGCGCACGGGTGGGCCACGCGTTGCTGGGCCGAGCCAGAAGGAGAAGGAGTCGGTCCGAGCTGTCTTTTTTATTTTTCTTTTTCAATAATGTAAATAGTGTTGGTTTTTGTTTATTTCACTAGAATTTTTGTAGAGTTCCAAAAATAGTGAAAAATTTTTTAGTAAGCTTCTCAAAGTGTAAACTATCTAGGAAAAATATCAAATGCCAATTTTGATTATTTTTTGCAAGTTATTTAATTAGCTCAATTAAATATTAAATGCAACTTCCAGGAATTTTAGTAATTAAAATATTAATCCAAAAATCTTGAAATTTGTTTTGATACTGTTTTAGACCATTATCAACCTTTAGAAAAAGTTTGAGCTCAATTGGATAAAGTTTAATTTATTCTTAATTTCTACCTTAATTATTTAAGTAATTAAATAAATGCTTAAGTGATAATTTAAGTGTTGTGTGCTCTTTTTGATTGAGTGATGACCTTGGGTCATTAACCCTTAATGATCTTTGGCACCTTAATTACTTGGTTGAGCTCATGATTAACATGTCTTTATGAAGTAATATTGTTGCTTAATGTAATTACGGTTAGTTAGTGAGTTCTATTGGTTTGTAACGGTACCGTGAAGGAAAGTTGTACTCAAGTTATTAATCATATCATATCATCATCAAGCATCATGTTTATCACCGCATCATGTTGAAGCATGTCATACTCTCGTGTAGTTCCCGCTTTCGAGGAAGTATACTTTGTCGAGCAAGCTTCCAGAGAAAAACAATCGCCAGTGGGTTTCGGACTAGACGTCGAAGTCGTTGAGTCTGAACCAGTCGTCTAGCCTGAGCAAGGCAAGCCCCGGTGCATCTAAACCCTTCCTTGAGTTTTTATAAATCTTTATCACTGGTACTATGATTTATTGCATTAAGTGATTAGGAATTAAGTGATAACCCAATTGTTGCATTATCATCCTTGATTATTGCGATATACCTGTTGTTATTGGAAAATGCGTAGTTATGCTTCGCCATGCTTATTAAGTTAGGCTTTTAAAATGAGATGTTTAAAATGGCACTCTGATGGCATAACTTGATGAATACTGAAATATAAGAATGAACTTGAGATCGGGCGGGTGGTTTGGCCACTACTAATTTGTATTGGGAAAGGAGTCTCAATGTAGTATTTCCGTCTTATCAGTTAAGGACCGTCCGTTGTTGGCCCTCATGTCAAGGAGTTTTTAATAGTACTAGCCATGTACCCATGTTGGATAAGCCTTACTCGGCTATTCTATCACGAGAACGTCTAACCTCGCACTGGGAGTGGAGAGATGGCGAGAATAGCGTGTACCCTCGGGGCTAGAATTGGGCCGGGTTTGAGGGGTACTGTGCTCTCAGGTGGCGATGGATGTTGATATTAGATACGCATACGAAGGAATTTAAGAGAAATAATCCGTAAGCGCACGAATATCGGTGAGCACTTCACCCGGGAGATAAGTCTAGAGTATCGTATTTATTTTATCCGCGAGGAGAAAGCGTGCGATGACTAACCTAGTCTTTACTATTACCCCTGGGCCGCACTACAAGGTAGTGAAGATATAAGCGATTAGAGAGAACTACGACGACAGTCTAGTTCCAACCTATGGCAAGCTATGATATTACTGCTCTTAGGGGATATACCGATGGAAAAGAGACACCACAGAGGATGCTTAACGAGGGTACTTAATCCTACCAAACCTTCTGATGGGAGGAGACTCCAAAGGTAACAATGGGATTGTCACGTCCCACGCTACTACTCACTAATCCGGCCAGATAGGGGATAAATACGAGTATTCCTAGCCCAAGCACCATGCTTACGCTATGAATGATTACTCTATTCCCTACGCGAAGCGAATAAAGTAAACCTGTAAACCAAAGAACAATAATAACAACGTACTTACTTAGTATTAGAAGTTGAATTACCGAAGAATCCTAGAACCAAGCCTCGGGTTAGGAGACTTGACCCCATAGATACAAGCTTGGAGAGGAGACACCGACAGGCCGGGCTTCCTCCAATCTTCTACCTCCACTCTAACTCTCTCAATCTAGAAGAATAACTCTAATCTCACATAGAGACTACAAAGCTAAACTCTCTTGTATGTGCCCTAGAGACAGATCCATTCAAGGGACCCCTCTCAGGCGAATTCTCTTTAGAAAATATGAATTAGGGTTTCTGAACTCTCTCCTCCAGGGGCTAGGGGCCTTGCTTATATAGCCCTTTAGGAAGCACCACAGCCCTCGGATCAAACCGACCTTGATCAACGATTTTTATTCATCCTCAAAGGCGGTGGAGACAGGATCCGCGAGGTGGAAGGCGATTGGCTGCCTGGGCTGGGCGGCCGCCCCTAGGGCTGGGCACCCGCCCTGTCATAGTGACAGGTGGGTCCCACCTCCTAGGGTTTGGCTTCTTGAACCTTCTAGATTATACTTTTTCCATACGTGGCCCTTTCTCTCTATGTAAACCTGACATGTGGGCCATCTTTGATTATTTTCAGCTGACACCCTGCAGAAATAGATATTCACTAAAACTCGTGGAATTCTGTCAGTTAAACACCTAGTCTATGGTGGTAATTGACTTTATAACATTCTTTTATGTAAGTTGACAGTTAAAGATGATAGTTAACTACCGTCAACAAACTCCCCCACACTTGGACTTTTACTTGTCCTCGAGAAAAGAATAAATTACCTTTAGGCATAATCTCTAACCAAGACATCAACAGTACATTTATTCCTTAGTCATACCTGTACTGCAGGATTCAAAGTGTCTACCATACCATTTTGGGCAGTTGAAGAATGGAACAGCCTGAAACTGAGCCCCTTTCTCCTTTCAACCTATCACTTGGTGTTTTTGTATGTATTTGAAATAAAAACATAGCTTACCTTCTACCTCATGTGGTACTCTCAAGTCACTCAAGATATGTGGTATTTGTAGATCTCTCTGAGGTATGTATGACAAATGCCATATAGCACATCCTATTCTACAAAAGCTTATCTGGAGTTGATGGTATTTCAAGGATGTAGCATACTTACTTTGCATGTATTGCCCAGTCAAAACGGGATCCAAGGAGGGGAGTGACATACCCCTAGATCAAGACGTGCATGTGGTGTGGTTTCAAAAGAATAAACATAATAGGAAATATTTGTGGAAGGTAGAGGGGTTGCAAGATAATTCTATAATGCTCCTTTACAAAAGATACACTTATTCAACTTTGATTTGAGAAATTGCAACTTGAAACTTGTACTTCCCAAAAAGCAAAATCAATACTTTCTTTTTCTTTCTTTTCTCTTTTTTCTTTTTCTCTCTCTCTTTTTTAACAATAATAACATGCACAGAACTTTGATGAAACATTGTGAGAGAATGATAACATTCTGGAGCATTTTAGAATCATGGCTAGCAATCAAGAAAAACCTATAGGAGATATATATATTTTTTCTTTGATTGTTTACCCCCAGGGTAGGAGCAGAACAAATTTTTGAGTGGATCTAAATAGGTAATATGGTGGTGCGTACTTCTAGGGTAGAAGTACCAAGGGGTGCAAGAATTAATGTGAATCCTAATCTTGAGAGCATGGCCCACCTCTCAACAAGGGTCTAGCACGGGTTGACCAAACTCAACACAAAGTAAATAGCTTATGTGCTAGTTTTATACATATAAGGCTCTATTAGGCATTTATTCTTACCATAGAGGAGAAGCATAGCTAGAAATTTTAACATTTTTGTAAAAGAAATCCTCCAAGTGACAAAGTATCAGAAATCAGGTTCTCATGATTCTACTATCTCTCACTCCACAACAACTTAAATGATATGGGTGATGAGGTACAGGCCCGATCTTCTAAGAGGTAACCGGTAAGTTCGACTTGTGGAGATCTCGACGTTGACGATACGGCTTCAAATCAGACACGATTCGAACCCTGCAACCGTCACACCACTGCTCCGTTGGTTATCAACCAAGCACAACTTGATTGACCTCGCCAAGAAGGCTTTTCCTGCAAGCGAATCGAAGAGCACAAGCAAGAAGGTAAAAACACACAATCTGAAATTACAAATATGAATGATGCGAATATCAATAGATGGGTTCAAGAACTCAGTTCCAAAGGACTAATTGACACAGTGGAGGAGATCAAGAACAGGGGCCCTGGATCACTGTGAAAGGATTTGTCACCACAGTTACAATGAACGATTCAGTTTCTCGATGGAAAACTAAACTCTAAACAAAATCCAATTGTCTAGCAGCAGTGGCGGCTGTGTTTATAGTCTAAGACTCAACCTAGGGTTGAGGACGGCCAGGGGTTGGGCGCCCACAACTTGGGCTTAAGGCCCGACACGATACATGGCCAAGTTGACCCAAATAGGTGATGCAGCACCTTGCCGTGGTCACACAGAATGATCTACGGACCTTCTGGAGCTGGGACTAGATCCAAAACAACAGCGTCGTCGTCCCCTTTCCAACGCATCCAAGAACGTCCCGTTTTGATGTCATATGAGAGAGTTATGACCGAAACAGTGACGACGTGTCTGCTGAATCCGAGGGTGGCGTGGCAGCTGAGTTGGGAACGAATTGCAACTTAAGGAAGACCATAGCGTCGGTGTGTCCAGCGTGGCGATATCCTCATCAATGGGGTCCCTAAAAGTTAAGTTCCCAACAGTAACAGGACTCCCAGGAAAGAATCATGGTGTGAGTCTATAAAGAGATCATGACTAAGATAATCTATCTTTTTAATTTCAGTATTAAATAGTTTATACTTAAGAATTCATAATGCAAAACGTAACAAAAAGTGTGTATATAAAAATTGGAACATATAGGGAGCATACCTGACCATGGTCGAAGGATGGAGCAAGGAGGGCTTACCTCTGGGGCATCAGCCCCACTTGGGGTGGATCTCTAAAGCTCGCTTCAACGTGCAGGGTCCTCGTGTTATGTATCTTCAAGATTTTTCGTTCGTGCGGTAAAATCTGCTCTGTTATATCGTCGAGGGTCTCCCCCACACTTGTTTCCTAGTTTCCTTTATACAAAGCATGGTGGAGACAAAAGCACAAGCAAAATATATCTAATAATAATAAGAAACCAACTCTTTATTCAGTATCATGTAAGGCGCTTTGTTTACAAATAAATGAAAGAATTAATAAAAGAATTTAAGCAATCTAGCAACTAATCTAAAAAATGCCTTATCAACTGCTAAATGGACTCAATCTACTTCTTCGGCTTAGGAGGCTCTAAAGCACTTACGCGCTTTTCTAGTTCCTTATTGTTCTTCTCTATGTCCTCTACTTTCTCGTGCATGCGAAGAAAACATCTATTCTGAAGGTGTAGAGTGGATTCTATAGAGGAGATAGTAGCTTGCTGAGCCTCTATCAGCTTTTCAAGATCAGCTAAAGTCTTGCGACGCTTGCGTGGAGCTTCAGCCTTAGCAAGGGCATGCTTAGGAGCTTCTTCGGGTGGAAGGAATTTGACTTTGCTTGGATGAGCGCGAACTCCTTCGAAGTAAGTGCATTTCCCAGTGCTATACTTGGCGCAGACGATCTCTCCTTTCTTGTTAGTCTTCACACCAACAAGCGTCTCATTGTGCTTCAGCGGCAAAAGCTTGGTTCCAACAGGTAGCTTGACGACAGGCTCCTTCGACAGTTTATCTTCTAGCAAGAGGGGCTGCGGAGGTGCTGTGAGAATTGGCTGAGCAAAGTAAGATTGGCTATAGCTATGAGGTTTTGGTGGAATGGCAGCTAGGGGTTGAGCATTGCTAATTGGGATAAGAACTTTGCAATTTGGATCTTCCTTAGGGATGGAGTTGAGGTCGAGACCGTAGGGGATGATCCTCTTGTCGTGGTTGGCCATTGGAGCTTGGGAGAGAGAGCTAGCAAGCTTCTAAAAGGAAAAGAGGAATGATCTCATGGGATGAAGATGACTGACGTTAAGGGTAGTTAATATAGGAGGGTTCAGAGGACCAAAACGGCATCTAAACGGTATCTCGTGATAAAATCGCCCGAATAAACTAGGAATAAACTTTTTCTGGAAGAAGAATGTAGAAGAATCACGAAGGCAAAAGGCGGCGGTGAAATGGCACAAGGGGTGGGGCGGCCGCCCAGCCCTAGGGGCGGGCGCCCGGCCTACGAGCCTGGCTCCGGTTCACTTTTTCACGGAATTTTCTAAATATTTTTGTTATTTTGAAAAATATGTTGGGCCCCGAAAAACGAAAACTAAAAAGGTCAGGCCCAACAATACTTAAGTAATAAAGAAATTAATAACATCTAATTCTTCTAATTCTTTATTGGGCTCTAAAAGGTCAGGCCCAACCATTTACCTTGAATAACGTACTTTCATCGTTTTGAAGCGTGACCGCGCCATGTGATGATGCGTCTACCACTTTAAATGGTCCTTCCCACTTACTTCATAGCTTTCCATGTCCGAAAAGTTTCACCCTAGAATTAAAAAGTAATACCTTATCTCCTGGGGCGAACTCCTTCTTCTTAATTCTCTTGTCATGCCATCTCTTAACTCTTTCTTTATAAATCTTTGAATTGTGATATGATTTTTCTCTCCATTCATCTAACTCTGAGAGTTGCATTATCCTCTTTATTCCAGCAGCATCAAGGTCCATGTTCCATTTCTTGATAGCCTAGTGAGCTTTAAATTCTAACTCAACTGGTAGGTGACAAGTCTTCCCATACACCAACTGATAAGGAGACATCCCAATAGGTGTCTTGTATGCTGTTCGATATGTCCAAAGTGCTTCGGGAAGCTTGTCCTTCCATCCAGTACCCATCTCATTTACTGTCTTCTACAGAATTTTCTTGATTTGTTTATTTGATGTTTCTGCTTACCCGCTTGTCTGAGGATGATAGGGGGTAGCGACGTTATGACGTATTCCATGCTTAGACAAGTAGTTCTCAAAGCGCTTGTCGATGAAGTGTGATCCTTCGTCACTTATCACTATCCTCGGGACTCCAAATCTGGGAAATATTATCTTTTCAAACATCTTCTTAGAATTTATGTTATCGGCCTTCTTACATGGCAGGGCTTCAATCCATTTGGAGACATAATCTACTGCCACTAAAATGTATTCGCATTTCCTCGATGATGGGAATGGTCCCATATAGTCAATTCCCCAGACATCAAAGAGTTCAATCTGAAGGTTGTTGATGAGTGGCATGGCATCTCTTGTATTGATATTGCCGTGCCTCTAACATGGTCCACATCTTCGGATGAATTCTCTTGTGTCTTCATACATTGTTGGCCAAAAGAATCCGCATTGCCAAATCTTTGCATGTGTGTGGAATGCCCCATAATGTCCTCCATATGGTGATGAATGGCATCTTTCAATGATTTTTATTCCTTCCTCAACAGGAACACATCTCCTAAGTAGGCCATCTGAGCAGACTCGGAAGAGGTACGGTTCATCCCATATGTGAGTACGACTTTTCTGGACGAGTTTCCTTTTGTTTGCTCCTGGTGGTACATATCTTGAAACCATAAAATTAAAACTATCTATGTACCAGGGGTCAGATCTGTTGATCCCGTAGAGCATGTCGTCCCGGAGTGAATCGTCGATGGGCATTTCCTATGAATTCTCAAACTAGATTCTAGACAAGTGATCGGCAACAGAATTTTCTACTCCCTTTTTATCTTTTATTTCTAAGTCAAATTCTTGGAGTAACAAAATCCATCGTATTAAATGTGGTTTAGCATCTTTCTTAGTGAGCAAATATTTTAGAGCAGCATGATCAGAATAAATAATTACTTTAGCTCCCACTAAGTAAGATCTAAACTTATCGATAGCAAAAACAACAGCAAGGAGCTCTTTTTCAGTAGTTGCATAATTAAGTTGAGGTCCTGTTAAAGTTTTGCTAGCATAGGCTATTGCATGATGCTTTTTATCTTTAGTTTGTCCTAAAACTGCCCCCACAGCATAATCACTTGTATCACACATAATTTCAAAAGGTAAAGACCAAGTAGGGGGTTGAATGATTGGTGCTGAGATGAGCGCTTTCTTTAAAACTTCAAAAGATCTTAAACATTCATCATCAAATTCAAAAGGAACATCCTTGGCTAGCAAATGAGTAAGAGGTCTAGCAATAAATGAGAAATCTTTTATAAATCTACGATAAAAACCAGCATGGCCAAGAAAACTTCTAATTCCTTTTACATTCACAGGTGGAGGTAGCTGTTCAATTACTTCAATTTTAGCCCTATCTACCTCTATACCTCTTTCAGACACTAAGTGTCCTAGCACTATTCCTTCTCTTACCATAAAATGGCATTTCTCCCAATTGAGGACTAAGTGCTTTTCTTCACATCTTTGCAAAACTCTATCTAAATTTTCAAGACAATCATCGAAAATTTTTCCATAAACAGAAAAGTCATCCATAAAAACTTCCATAATCTCTTCAATTATTTAAGAAAATATAGACATCATACATCTTTAAAAAGAAGCTGGAGCATTACATAACCCAAAAGACATTCTACGATAAGTATAAGTTCCATAGGGGCATGTAAATGTAGTTTTGCTTTGATCATCAGGATTGATAGGGATTTGGTGATACCCCGAATATCCATCAAGGAAATAAAAGAAAGAATGATTGGCTAACCGTTCTAACATCTCATCAATAAAAGGTAACGAAAAATGATCCTTCTTAGTAGCTTTATTAAGCTTTCTATAGTCTATGCACATCTGCCATCCTGTGATGGTACGTTGAGGGATCAACTCATTCTTCTCATTCTTAACAACAGTCATGCCTCCCTTTTTAGGCACAACTTGGATAGGGCTTACCCACTCACTGTGTGGCACAGGATAAATAATCCCGGCGTGCAAAAGTTTCAAAACTTCCTTTTTAACAACCTCCCTCATCGCATTGTTAAGTCTACGTTGTGGCTCTCTAGAAGGTGAAACAGTAGGATCTGTGGGAATGCGATGGGTGCAAAGGGCAGGACTAATTCCTTTAAGATCTTGGAGTGAATAGCCAAAAGCTGATTGATGTTTCTCTAAGACAGCCATTAAGCAAAAAGTTTGTTCCGGAGTGAGTTTATCACTTATGATCACAAGAAACTTTGGATCATCATTTAGAAAAGCATATTTAAGACCGGTTGGTAAAAGTTTAAGTTCTATAGGAGGTCTAGGTGGCTCTGCAAACTCATCTAAAGGTTCAGGCTCAGAGTAATCAGCCTCTTCTTCTATGAAGAATTGAGCATCATCCTCTAGACCTGAGTCAACTAAGAACTCTAGAGAAGCAGCCTTAAATTCCTCCAGCGGGTCAGATTCTGGATAAGATTCGGTCCTAGTACTTAGAGAATGAGATATGGACATTGGGAATTGAAGTTTTTTTTTCCAAAACAAATGTTTATTTTCCCTGTTTGTCCTTCATAAAGGAGTCTTCTAAAAGGTTGTCCTATCAACAGGTCGAAGTCCCATATGGGGAAGACATAAAAGCTCAAATGAACTAAGGTTCCTTCTACCTGGATTGGTTGGATAAGTAAAATTCCTGAACTGGGGACAATGTGTCCTGAAAGACTCTTCATCAATTTTGTAGTTCAGGTTAATGTCATGTGCCTCATTAAATGTTGTGCAAGTGAAACAGACATGATATTAATGCCCACAACTGGATTATAGAGAGCATCTATGTGATCGGAATTAAATGAGCACCGTATTGGTAAAGAGGGTGAATCCAAACGGATTATATCAGAGGAAAGCTCTGATTCCTCTAACCATTTACTGCTTATGACCGACACTTGCTCTGCTAAAGTACTTCTATAAGAAATATCCTCAGAAGGATTCAAAGATTCTCTAAGGTAACTATGATGATTCTATGGTTTCTTTATAGAATAATAATTCATAACATTTCCAAAATCGGAAAAAAGATCGGGTTCGATATCAAGCATAAAATCAGGAAGCGGAATTTCTTCTTCTTCTTGCTCAGAACTTGGAATAGCTGAAGTAGATGGTATATCTGGTAAAGAATTTGCTTCAGCCACTTGAGGTTCTTCTTCTAGGAGATTATCTAATTCAGAGGATAGGATTTGATCTAAGATTAATCTTGCTTTTTCTGACGAAACATGCAAGAATGATCCTCCAGAAGTTGTATCGAGCAATTGCTTACTATTTTTATGAAGACCTTTATAAAAATGTTGAAGAAGAATAGGGTCTTGTAAACTAAGATCCGGGCCAGATGCTAAAAGAGTAGTGAAACGATTCCAGGATGAGGCCAAAGATTCACTAGGTTCTTGCTTAAAAGTCAGAACCTTGACTCTAAGGTCGACGATTTGGGAGATAGGGTAAAAATCTAGACAAAAATTAGAACGTAAGGATCCCAATCTCCTTGTTGCTTATCTACAGCTTTATCATACCATTGTCTAGCTTTTTCCTTTAAAGAGAAAGGAAATAGCTTCCAACGTAAAGTTTGATCGGACATGCCCTCTATGCGAAGACAGTCACATGTTTGCTCAAAGTCTCTAATATGAAGGTAAGGGTTTTCATCTACTCCTCCTAAAAAGGATAGGCTTTGGACCATTGCAATCAACCGCAGACTTAGCCTATAGTTAGGGGTTTGGATAGGTTGTGATGACTCCCATGGTACTAGGCTGGTCTCCGTGGGTGCAGAAAATTGAAAGATAGGAATTGAATTTATGTTATCCATAAGGATAGAAAAAGGCAAGAAGAATAAGGTAAGAAAGAAAAAGGAAAAGATAAAAGTATAGGTATAAGGTAAAGCAAGACTTAAGGTTAACTCAGCTGACGTCTTTCTCCCCGGCAACAGCGCCAGAAATGCTTGTTGATATTAGATACGCACACGAAGGAATTTAAGAGAGATAATCCGCAAGCACACGGATATCGGTGAGCACTTCACCCGGGAGATAAGTCCAGAGTATCGTATTTGTTTTATCTACAAGGAGAAAGCGTGCGATGACTAACCTAGTCTTTACTATTACCCCTGGGCCGCACTACAAGGTAGTGAAGATATAAGCGATTAGAGAGAACTACGACGACAGTCTGGTTCTAACCTATGGCAAGCTATGATACTATTGCTCTTAGGGGAAATACCGATGGAAAAGAGACACCACAGAGGATGCTTAACCAGGGTACTTAATCCTACCAAACCTTCTGACGGGAGGAGACTCCAAAGGTAACAATGGGATTGTCACGTCCCACGCTACTACTCACTAATCCGGCCAGATAGGGGATAAATACGAGTATTCCTAGCCCAAGCACCATGCTTATGCTACGAATGATTACTCTATTCCCTACGCGAAGCGAATAAAGTAAACCCATAAACCAAAGAACAATAATAACAACGTACTTACTTAGTATTAGAAGTTGAATTGCCGAAGAATCCTAGGACCAAGCCTCGGGTTAGGAGACTTGACCCCGTAGATACAAGCTTGGAGAGGAGACACCGACAGGCCGGGCTTCCTCTAATCTTCTACCTCCACTCTAACTCTCTCAATCTAGAAGAATAACTCTAATCTCACATAGAGACTACAAAGCTAAACTCTCTTGTATGTGCCCTAGAGACAGATCCATTCAAGGGACCCCTCTCAGGCGAATTCTCTCTAGAAAATATGAATTAGGGTTTCTGAACTCTCTCTTCCAGGGGCTAGGGGCCTTGCTTATATAGCCCTTTAGGAAGCACCACAGCCCTCGGATCAAACCAACCTTGATCAACGATTTTTATTCATCCTCAAAGGCGGTGGAGGCAGAATCCGCGAGGTGGAAGGCGATTGGCTGCCTGGGCTGGGCGGCCGCCCCTAGGGCTGGGCGCCCGCCCCTGTCATAGTGACAGGTGGGTCCTACCTCCCAGGGTTTGGCTTCTTGAACCTTCTAGATTATACTTTTTCCATATGTGGCCCTTTCTCTCTATGTAAACCTGACATGTGGGCCATCTTTGATTATTTTTAGCTGACACCCTGCAGAAATAGATATTCACCAAAACTCGTGGAATTCTGTCAGTTAAACACCTAGTCTATGGTGGTAATTGACTTTATAACATTCTTTTATGTAAGTTGACGGTTAAAGATGATAGTTAACTACCGTCAACAATGGACACGTTCTAGTTTTGGGTTACCCAAGTAAGAGTTGATATATGCAAGATTGGTTCTACATATGTCGTGTGGTTAGGAAGCCCCAGCTGGGTAAATTAAGCGGTTCGAATCGTCGTTACTCCACGGGAAAGGAGTCTTGACCTTGCACCAACATCGTAGTGAAAGAAATGGAATGTGTTGAAAGAATAAGAAAGAATTTCATGAGAATTACTTGGATCTAGATTAGGATCACTTAGAATTGGTTAATGAACCATCAATGATGAAAATTAAATATTGAAAGTAAGGACTTACTTTAGTAAGCTTTTCGCAAAAATCATTTTGATTCTTGAATCCTCGTACCTTGATCTCCTAAAACTAGCATGTCTTTGAAGTCTTTTCCTTAGTCGGGTAAGTCTTGTTGAGTACCCTCAGTACTCAGGGTTTGTTAAACCCTTCTTGCAGGTGCGGTTCATGAGCAAGCCTGCTTTGAGTCTTGCTGCATGACCGTTGTCGTTGAAGAAAGTAACGACGAGTAGATTGTGTGGCCTCTGGGCAAGGCATCTCACTTGAGTGTTGTAATAAGGTTACTACTGGTACTCCACTACTACTGGTTTGTAATAATGCTACTTATGGTTTGAGGTTTGAAAACTGTTACTTAAGTTATGTAATATTACAATACTCCTGTAATTGGATCCTGTTCAGAGGATAGCAGACCTTTTAGGTTATGAGGTACATAAGTATGACTGTCAGAGGTCATAATGACAATAACAGGTACATGTGGGCCATCATAATTTAGGAGGTTCTATGACAGCGAGGCCGAAAGGCTACCCGCGCTTGCCTAGGCCGCGACGCTGGCCGCGACCTCCGTCCGCTCCGGCAAGGCCACAACGTCGGAGCGAAACCGCGCACGCTCGCCCTTGTCTGTGACACCAGGTCCCGCGGGGACGAGCCCGCACCGCCGTCGCCGGTGGGATGCGGGGGAGGAGGGGCGCGACCCATCTGGCACGCCCGCCATGATGGCTCCAGCAGCGCCAGCCGTCCATGCTCTCCGTCGTCGTCACCTACCGTGCGGTCCTGCAGGCGCCGTCGTCACCGCTGGTGCTCCTACAACTCACCTGGTCGCACTCCTTTGCGAGTCCCACCGCGTCGTCCCCCGCCGTCCTCCTCTGCTGCCGCAAGGGCACCTGCTGCCTCTCCTCCTCCTCCTCCTCCACTCACAGCCCCCCGCTCGGGCTCTTCTAGGACCTCACCGCCGCTAGGTATGACGGCGCAGCCTCCCTATCCCAGGAGCTGGTCTCTGAGTTCTACGTCGTCGCCATCGCCGACGCCGAGGTGGTGCTGGGTGTGGGCAACCTGGTAGCGGAGTTCGTCAAGGCCAAGTTCGAGGGCCAGATCCCCCGGGCGCTCTCCATCCTCCCAGTCTCCTGGACTGACCGCGTCATCGTGACGGTGCTGGGGCAGACGCCGGGCGCCATGGTGCACACCGTGCGGGTCCGGTTCGTCGAGGCGCGCCGGAGCACGAGGTCGTCGTGGGCTGCTGCCGCGCCGCCGCCGGCAAGCCCGGGGAGGAGGAGCTCTGGGTCAGCGTCGACGGCAAGTGCGCCATGCACGTGTGCCACCTGCATGAAGCCCATGGTTGCAGCGGCGATGCTAGACTGACAGAGCACGGGATAGGCGTGGGGGCGACTGGCGTTGCGGCCTTGCCGGCTCTGAGCTCACAGCCATGGCTATGCACGCTCTGGAGCGTATGTGTCCAATGGTGCCACGGGGGAGGCGCCGACACCTCGCGGGGAGGAGCGAGAGGAGAAGGAGTCCGCTCAGTGAGCAGGGAGAGAAGAAAAGGGAGAGGTAGGAAGAAGGAGGCAGGGGCATAACAGACATTTGACCGCTGTTCTCTCTCCTCAGAACCTAGAAATGAATATTTTATTTGGTTCGATGTCCACTAGCAAATTTGACAAGAAGTACTATCAGCAAACTGCTCCATTTGACATGTCCATCAGCAAAGATAGGTCACTTTGGATGTCCCGTAGCAAATTTTGCCTTATTATAATAATAGCAGCAATTTTATTACGTCCAGTTGCACATTTTAAAAACTTTGCGCTACTTTCCTCGATGACCGGCAGTCTGGCACCACGCAGGTCTACACCTAACCCCAATGAAAGGTGCATGCAGTATATTCCCCGAAAGTCTTTGTTCAAGGCACGGACGCGCGCGTAGCGCAGTGGTGACGCCTCCCGTCGTGGAGCGCACCCGCCCACGTTCGATTCCCAGAATTGAACTGGTTGCTGCACCGGGGCTTTTCCCCGGAAATAATAACAGTCTCCATTTGAACCAGTTCCAAACGTCTGCCTCTCACGCGTGAAGCCACAGTGGGATCATGACGTGCCCGTCGCATACGAAAGCAGTGGATTTCGGTGATCTCAAGAAGGATGCAGTCTTCAGATCTGAGTATAGTTGTAGATTTGTTTATATACGGGTGGTGTGAGTAGTGTGCGTGTGTTGAGTGGACGTGCGTGTGTATGAGATGTAAAAAAATGTCTTTGATCAAGGCAGGCGACAAGAGTCACAGGCAAATTAATATCCGTGCATACTCTTGAGAGGTGAGCGGGACATTTTGCGTGATTAGGTGCATGCGGTAACACCCCGAGTGTTATAGTAACTAAAAATTTGTCATGTCATCATATGCACTGCAAAGCATTCCTGATTAAGTCAACCATGATATGCATCAACTAAAATAAGTTATATTTCATAGGTTGAATGTGTTTCTGTGATGTGTGACTCAGATCAAAAACCTTAATTTCGAATATCACCGCAAATACTTAGTTTGTGCCCTATGTAAGTTGAGGTGTACAACTATATTATACACTGGTGTCAAGTGTAGGGTATGAGCTTAAGTCCAACCCATAAAAAAGCTTCAAGTTTGAGTTTGAATTTGGAATCTAAAACTTTTTTCAAGTTTCTGATTCGAATTTGAATTCAGATTTGGGGAATTACGAAAAAATTTCAAAAGTCAACTTGGTCAACCAAGAGTTGCATTTGGTCAAACATGTGATGCTTGACTTAATGATGCCCTTGGATGATTGTGTGATCACTCAATAATCACCAATTAATATAGCAACAAGTTTCAATTTGAAATTTTTTCGAAAACCTAAAAATTCAAAATCCTAGATTTACCATTTTTTGCGTAATTCAAAATCTAAGCAAATTTTGTGGCGAGCCAAAAAGCAAAGTTGTAGATCTAGTCTTTTTGTATAACTTTGGTTTTTGGAATTTTCAAAGTTTTAGTGTAAAAGTTGGAGTAATTTTGAAAAGATTCAAATCTCAAATTTGACCCCTTTTCATTTCCCTATTCCAATCTCAAAATGGAGGCATAATTTGAAAATTTTCTAAATATAAAAGTTGTAGGTCTTACCTAGATGTACAACTTTGGTATTTTAAGTTTTTGAAGTTTCAATATAAAATTTAAAGTAATTTTGAATTTACCAATTTTAAAAAAGTGTCCCCTTTTAAATTTAAATTCAAATTTCAAAATTTAAGCTGAATTTGAAAAGGTTTATATTGAGAAAGTTGTAGATCTTTAAAAGTTAAGCAACTTTTCTTTTTATAGATTTTCAACTTTTATAGAAAATTTGAGAGTAATTTATAGAATTGAGTCAGTGGCATTTTCATAAATAAATGGAAATCGGCTCCAACAGTAGACGCTACGCAGCTGCTTGCCGCCGCCGGCCTTCGGACGGCTTCCAGGCGTGCCTGAGGTCGTCTTCTGCTCGACGTGGCTTCACCAGACTGCTGCGTGTCGCCTGGAGGTCGTCTTCGACGCCCTATAAACCCTCACACCGTCGTCATCGTTTTCTTTTCTTCCTCTGCTTCCTCACCGCCGCCGGTCACCACCGCACGCCGCCGCCTTTCATCCTCCTTGCTGCATCTCTCGCCAATTCAGCTCGGCAGCAGCTTCGTCACCACCTTGCGCACCACGCTAACCCTTTCGCCTGGCCTCACTCTGCCGGAGTTGGTTGCGCCACCGTTTCTGCCACCGAGTCCACGCGGTCGCCATCGTCCTCACTGGGGGCAGTACACCTCCGTGCCATGCTTGCCTCGTCCAGCTAGCCGCATAGGCTCGTGGTGAGCGACTAAAGCTTTTGCACGGCTTTGCTTTGCTTCTTGAGGCTCGTCGTGCCCAGCACGCTGTCACCGCCCCGTCTTGGCCACCATGACCTGTGGAGAGCTCCAGGCGGTGGTCTAGCTAGCTGTTGGTTGCCCTAGGTAGGTTCGTGAGGTCGTGTTGGTCGTGGTGGTTGGGTTAGTCTGGTCAGAGCTTCATCGCCAGTGTCACAACCACCGGCCGGCCACCACGGTTCCATGGCTAGCAGGCGGAGAGGAGAAGGGGAAGTGGGCTGAGCGGGGGACAAAGAGGACGAAGAGAGAGAGAGAGTGAGCGGGCGTGGGTGGGCTGCGCGCGTGCGCCTGGGCCGGCCCGTTCGGTTGGGCTGAGGGAAAGAGGAGAAGAGAGAGAGCGGGGTGGGATGGGCCGCGCGAGGAGAGGGCAGCCGACCTCTGGTGAAGTTTTGTTTTTCTTTTTCTAAAAATGTTAAATAGTAATAGTTTTTATTTATTTCATTGTGATTTATTTAGAGCTCCAAAATTGATGAAAATTTTTGTGTAGCCTCCCTGTGTTGTTTACTATTTATAAAAAATATGAAATGCTAATTTTGATTACTTTTTGAAGGTCAATTAATTAGATCCATTAATTAATAAATGACTTTTCCATAATTTTTCTAGGCTTAATTAATTATCCAAAAATTATGAAAATTGTTTTACCACTGAGTTATGATGTAAGATTCCTAAAATAAAAATTTCAGCTTAATTGGACAAATTTGATTTTATTCTTAATTTATGCTTTATTAATTAATTAGTTAATCAAGTAATTTGTACTTAATGATTTAAGGTTGTTTGGCTTTTGTGATTGAGTGTTGACTTTAGGTCATTAACACTTAATGGCCCTTAGCACCTTTAATTGATTGTTTGAGCTCTCTTAATCATATTATTATGGCTTAATTGATATTATTTCATGTGATTAACAAAAGTAATTAACAAAGTAGTTAACCTAGGAAACCCTAAGCTCGGGTTAGGTTAGGTTCTGTTGTTTTGTAACTGTACCGTGAAGGAAAGTTGTACTCAAGTTCTTAATCTTGTTATACATTCTCCAAGCATCATGTTTCATACTTCATCATATTGAGCATACCATATCATCTCGTGTAGTCTCCGTGAACGAGGAGATTACTGAAGTCGAACCCGTCCCCGAAGAAGAGCCGACGTCAGTGGAGGTGGGATTTGATATTTGTGGGACTGATCCGGAACCTGAACTTCTCGTTGACCAAGGCAAGCCCCGGATGCATTTTAAACCTTCCTTATGTTTTGAAAAGCTTTATTTCACATATGATAATGCTTTATTGCATTAGGTGATAGGAGTCGAGTGATAACCTAATTTCTGCATTACCATCCTTGATACTTCAATATTATCCTTGTTACTATTTTATTTGAAAATACTTAGTATGCTTAGCCTTGCTTAATGAGAAAACTTTAAAAATATTTAACAAAGTTTGAAGGGTTATTGTGAAACAACTGAATGAATGACAATGATGTTAATTTGAGACCAGTCGGTGGACTTGCATCGAAAAAGGAGTCCCCATGTAGTGTCTCGAACCGTGTCGGTTAAGGACCGTCCGTTGTAATCCCGTTTGGTCGAGACATTACAACTAACTGCATGCTCCGGCAAGCCTAAGACCTCGATAATTCTATCATGTGAACGGCCAACCGTGCACTGGGAGTGGAGAGATGGCGAGAGTAGTGTGTACCCTCGTAGCCAAGGGCTAGATTGGAGGTGTACTATACTCTCGGGTGGCGCTGGACCCAGTCACATTATGGAGGATCCGGGTGAAGGTTGATATATGTGAGTTAAAGTCCAGCATATGTCGTGTGGTTAGGGATCCCCAGCTGGGTATAATCGATTCGAATCGCCGCTGCTTCTCGGATAAGGAGACTTGACCTCCGCAACTACATCATAGTTAACAAGTGGAATTTTAGTCAAAGAATAAGAAAGAAGTTGTATGAGTTATCTGATCTAGACTAGGATCACTTACATTCTGTTAATGATTAATAATGAATTAAAACATGGATCTTAAGGACTCACTATTAGTAGCTTTTATGCAAAAAAAACTTTGACTCTTGCTGGAACCTCACCTTGATTTCCCGGAGCCTACATTCTGGAGTCTTCTCCACCCTTTTTATCGGTTAAGTCTTGTGGAGTACTTTTGTACTCAGGGTTTGTTGAACCCCTGTTGCAGGTGCGTCTCTTGAGTAGGTTTGTTTCGGACCCTACTGCATGACCGTCTTTGCGGTAAGCGACGACGAGTAGTATGTTTGGCTCTTGGGCAGAGCGCTTCGTTTTGGTGGTTTGTAATAAGTTACAAATGCTACTACACCACTATGGTTGTAATAACTAAATTTAAGGTTTGTAAGTTTGGAACAAATGGTTTGTAAACTTTTGTCATGTAAGACTTCCGCACTTTTACTCTGATGTAATTTATTATATAAAATGTTGTAATGTTGTAATGCCTCTGAAATGTGATCCTGCTCGAAAAATCATGGATGATTCGGATTTCCCGAGGACACTCGACAGACTTCTTAAGTTTTGTGGTACACCTGTATAGTTGTCAGAGATCTTTAAGACGATGATAAGTATAGGTGGGTCATATAATTTAGGAGATTCTGCCACAGATCACATGGTCGAGGCAGATCCAGTGGACTACAAGACTACAGGGAACTGTATTCAAAATATGAAAGAAAAACATGTCGGCCCACCATGTGCGTCGCCGTAGTCTTCGGCCACCATATGGTAATAATTTTTTTTAATCTAATAATAATTTGTAACTAAGAATCCAGCACATAAAGGATGTCACCAACTTTTATATCTTGTTTTGTTTTTCATCCCAAGTTATATAATCGATCTTATCATTTATATTCCAACCAAACAAAAGTTATTTTAGTTTTGTCCTAAGTCATTTTTTAAAAAAATTAGAAGAGTATCAACATTTATGACACAAAAAGGTATATTATAAAATATATATTTCATGATAAACCTGATAATACTTATTTGGCATTATAAATGTTAGTACTTTTTACAAATTTGATCAATTTTTTTTAAAAAAATTGACTTAGGATAAACCTAGAAGAGCTAATTTTTTGGATCATGGCTTATTGAATTATAATAATTTTTTTAAACAACAATGGGAGGCCAGATGCCCCACCCAAACAATATATACCCCTATAAAGCAAAGACCCACTAGCCTATTTCTCTGACTTCTCATTGGGCCACATCAGCAAAATGATGTCATCCGTCCACTAAGTGACGTCATCCGCTCACTAAGCCTCATTTATCTTCCACTAGCTATTTCTTTTGAAATACAAAAAAAGTCGTAGCACCTAAACCAAGTATCGTAATTAAAATCCAATTGCACCATGATGTTTCTCGCAATAAACTCTTCAAAACAAGACCCCACATGGATATATTTCGATAACTTTTTTGCAAACATTTAAACGGCCGTTCGTAAGAAAAACCTAGCAAAACTGTCGTTTCTAAGAAAAAATCCTAGCAAAATTGCATATCACATAGATTACATGTGGTCCTCCGAAACATGCATGATTTTATGAAGGAAAACTCCTAGAACTTTTGGGAGGGGGATGGCCCTCAGGTATAGTAGGGGTGAGGGGTTCTAGTGGATGAGATTAGCCTCCCGTACTGGCCGATCCTATAGGTTAGTGACCGTGTTTTCTTTGATAACTGTTTCTAAGTAAAAGTCTGTTTCTAAGCAAAAACCTAGCAAAACTACATATCACATGGATTATATGTGGTCCTCCGAAACATGCATGATTTTGTGAAGGAAAACTCCTAGAACTTTTGGGAGGGGGTGACCCTCAGGTATAGTAGGGGTGAGGGGTGAGGGTGGATGAGATTAGTCTCCTGTACTGGTCGATCCTATAGGTTAGTGACCGTGTTTTTTTTATATGGTTTTTGTTGTCTTTAGTTACACCTTTAACAAAAAAAAACTAAATCTGTTCTCTACTTATATCGCATATATACTTATGCATTATACACCAACGAGATTCCTTCTACATCCTATTTCTCCTAACTCAATTCAAATTACTCTTGCATTTCCGTAGCAACGCGTGGGGAATTTACCTAGTTAAATTAATTGACCATACACTGCTCAAGAACTGGCTTTCCATCTTGAGCATTGGTACCGGCTGGAACAAGGCCCGGTACTAATGTGAGCATAATAAGTACCAGGCCTAACGGTCACATTTCCAAGAAACACGTTAGTACCGGTTGGTAATACGCTCGGTCGGGTCAGGCTTTGGGCCAGCAAAAACGACATTACGTTTTTCTCGACGCGACACGGATCCAACGGCCCGGATAATGACCAGGTCATAGTTGATGCTGACGTTGGGCCCTGGCGAGGAGCAGTGGAGCAGATGACAGGGCGGAACGACTGGCTGTGAGCCCAGCAGGATCGGATTGCGCCCACGTCGCGCCAAACAACCAAACTAACGATACATTTTGGCCAGGAAGGCAGGAACAGAACCAAGGCCGCAGCCCTTCTTCTCCGGCTCCGGTAAATTCCGTTGGCTACCCTGCCTGATCTGACCTGATGGAAGCAACAGTGGCTGCCACCACCTCCTCCCTGCTACTGGTCTCCGGCCCCAGGAGATCATCGCCAGCAACCTTGCCTTCCCCCTCGTTGCTTCGGCCTGCCTGTAAGAGCTGCTGCTCCTTCACAACCTCCACTGCAAGGCAGCAGCAGCAGCAGCATCTGGGCCATCTGGCTTGCTGCCTCGCTGCACCGAGGCTAAGCAGCAAGGGGAGTGGCAGGAGCATTAGCTGGAGGTGTTCTTCTAGTGCCACTGGAGGCTCATCAACCGCCGTCTCGACAGAAAAATGGATTCTTGATCCCGCAGGTCAGGTTTGATGTTTTGCTGAATGTCTGAAACTCTGAATGCACAGCCAACACTGACTCCTGCCATTTACTCACTCTATTATTCTCCTCATATAATTTACTACTCACTTTATCATGTTACTATTAACTTATTATTCTTTAACAGCTAGCATGGTCAGTAGCACCACGTTTTGCTTTCAGTAATTCGTATGCCCACTGTGGTGTGTCTATGGTGTGCTAAAATCTCGTTGCAAAGCGGAGCTCAGCAGCATTATGTTCTCGTGTTACCGGTTTCAGGAGACGGTGATTGGCGTCACATTGGCTACAAAGTTGCACGGCCTGGTGCGATCGAGATAGTCTCAGTGAGTACTCTCATTCTCTCCATATGTCGACATATCATGCATTGTGCTTTTATTCACCATACTAGCTATATTCTCAGACTGATGCAGTGTGTGTGGACAATTAACATTGTGAGCAGCTTGGCAGCCAAAGCATGTATAGATATGCCTTTATCTAAAAAATAGCATGTATATGTACTGTAACTGCAACATGACACATACTAGTCACACCTTGAGAGTTAAGACTAAGCAGCTTGGTAGCAATAGCATATATTGTATGCACTGTAACTGCAAACATGTTGCTAGTTACCTTGACAGTTCGAATTTCGGTGTTCGTTTCAGGATGCGGTAACCGTTGGCCGAGTTGCTGACAAGGCTGACATCGTCCTCCCCGTTGCCACAGGTCAGTTCTTGCAAGAGTTCAGTCACTAAGGCCTGGTTTAGTTCCTAAAAATTTTTGCCTCCACCGTTCACATCGAATGTTTGGACACATGCATAGAGTACTAAACGTAGACGAAAAAAACTAATTGCACAATTCTCAGGGAAATCGCGAGACGAATCTTTTAAGCCTAATTAGTCCCTGAAAAACCTTAAATGCTACAGTAACCAACATGTGCTAATGGCGGATTAATTAGTATCATTAGATTCGTCTCGCAGTTTCCTGATGAGTTCTATAATTTGTTTTTTTATTAGTAGCCGAAAACCCCTCCCGACATCTTTCCGACGTATTCGATGTGACACCCAAAAATTTTCTTTTCACGAACTAAACGCAGCCGAGCTCTGTTTGTACGTACTCTGTCAATTCAGCCTGGAATCGATGATACGCAACCGTGGATGTAACAACGCAATGGAAATATATGGAATGCCTTGCCAAGTTCCGTTCAGGGCCAAACAAGCAGCAGCAATCTGATCATGTATGTTGCACTGCCTGCAGTCTCAGGCACGCATGCTCGGCTGGAGAAGAAGGGCGGGAGCCTGCTGGTGACGGACCTGGACAGCACCAACGGCACCTACATCAACGAGCGCCGACTCAACCCTGGCTTCCCCGTGCCCATCGACCCCGGCAGCTTTCTCATCTTCGGTTTGTTGGATCCCACGATTCCGTCCAGTTCATCAATTATGCATGTCTGCCAGGAAGTAGCTCGCTCTTGGTTGTGAACTCTGAAATTTGCATTCTTCATCGATATCTTGCAGGTGACATCCACTTGGCGATGTTCCGTGTAAGGAAGATGAAAGTTGAGGTGCCCAGTACCGAGGCCGAGGGAGCTGAACAAGAGACCAAGACCGAGGTAGTATCGGCTGCAGCAGTTGAAGATACTGCAAGCTAGCTAGCTATAGCTAGCAAGCTGTCTGTCTCTATCTGAACTTCTCGACTCAAGAGTTTCCACAGTGCCCTCTGGCAGTAGAAACAGACCCAGAGTGTTCAGAATAAGCGCACAAACGCTGTGGTGCTGTCTGTCAGGACGCAGAAGCGACCTCCAAGAAGAGTGCCAGTCATCTGTAGCCCCGGGGGTTTCGATCGATATCCGGCGGGGATGCACGAGCGCTTCTAGCCCCCGAGCCCTTGCCTGATTTTGGTAGAATCAGTTTGGGGTTAATCACATTGTGAAGGTGCTAAGTAAAGGATTCATGTAACCCTTGGATTAGGTATTCATCAACATATATCCTATATGCGCTTTTGGTTATCCTAACGTTTTGGATTTGATTAAAATATTTGAGAAATCCTAAAATTTTCAAAAAAAATTTCATTCAAAATCATTCTTGAAATTCTTGAACGCGGTAACCAGGACAAGCATGATTGGAAACTTTGGGAAGCCATTTAGAGAAAGCTTCGATGGTTAAAATCCAAATCTCAGTTTGCTCAAAAAAAAATTTCCAAATCTCAGTGACCAACGATCTGAATTATTTGATATGGCTTTATTAGAGTAACAATAGCCCGATGTTACGAGAACAAGTATTACATGGTGATCGATCTATTTCAGTTCTCTCAAAAGCTACATTATTGATCGGCTTATCTATTACATGATAAGATAAAAGTGACAAATAAAGAAAGAATTGGTGTATCACTAATAATATACAGAACCATTCGATTGTTTCGATTACTCGAGGTAATACCGTAATAGTTGCTCCAAAATATTGGCAAGCCACAGACATTGGGGACATACTAGACTCCGACAAAGTTTACGGTGAATGAGACGTAAGGATGGACCTCTGATTCACCTCCCAGACCAGCAACGGCCGCATCATCTTCGACTTTCCAATAAATACTGGAATTCAAATGTTGCATTTTAGTGAAAAACAAAACAAAAGATGTGACTTAATAATGTAACTACACTCCAAACACTGAATTACCTATGAGCATTGCCACAAAGCTCCTCTAAGATGCTCCTTACTTTCTTCTCGCCCTTTGTAGATGGAGCAAGAACGGCAGACTAATGCAATAGAAAAATCAGACAAGACATGCAAAGATAGAGTTGAGAATCACAAAGAGTCAGACAGCAGAGCAAATTACCAGGAATGATGGTGGCAGACCATATCTAAGAATGCTCTCTACAAAGATACGCACAGCACAGAAGTGCATCCAGGAACTGAATACCTGCACAAAAATAATTACAACCCATTAGGGAACAGGTCCTTATGAAAGAACTTTTAGGCAAAAGGGACTTAACCCAGTCAAACACAGGTGGAGTTGTTGTCAGGCAAGCAAGATAAGCATGAGAAAGAAACAAATCAAATATTAGCAAATTGTATAACCACAACAACAAAGCATTTGATCCTCGATACTTTGGTCATGTTTACTCAAGCAACCATCTAAAAAATCAAGTGCACGAGCAAATATCTAAAATCTAGCCAAAGCCAAAGGCCCAGCAGTGAGAATTTTTCTATGATGAAAATTAGGAGTTTCATAGACCTAAACCTATAAAATCAGAACACACTCGGTGTAGAGTGACACCAAACATTAACATAATGGCTTTCAATATAAACATTCCCTTCCCCAGACCCCACTCGTGTGGGAGCCTCCGGCACTGGGTCTGCCCTTTTTGCCCTTTCAATATAAACATATGGTCTAAAATCAAATTCCCATTCAATGTTTCTGACATTCACAAGGAAAACAAAACCAGTTGCATTTTTAAGGAAACAAATGCCATTGTGGGTAGGATCATAGGATCACTGGAATATGTTGTAAAATACTAAGTACCTCGCTGTAGCTGGCATAGCACCATTGCAGAAGCGAGGTCCTCATTGCTTCCTGGTCTTGCAGTAACTTCTCCATCTCCTGCTTTCTACTTTCTTGTGCTTCAGGACTATACTCAAAATCACGAACCTAGAACAAAATGAATAAAACTTAGCAACAAAAGACTAAAGATGGGTTGCCATATTAATGTAAAAAGCATAAGGCGTCCAAGGAAACCTTACCTGGAAACCCTTCTCGCGAGCACGAACCTTAAAGTTGTCAACAACCTTAGCAAAAAGTGTTACGGTGTAGAGTGCATACTCATTGTCTTCATAGAGCTGTTTAGATGACCTGGGTACCTATAAAATCATGTTCAGCTCAAAATGAAAGGGCTGCTGAATACTAAATATGAATATACACAATGAAATAAGGGATACAGTTTAGAGCAATTTGACAGTTTTTTTACAAAAGTAAGTTCCTCCTAAGGGCAGATTAAAACAGCATTCGATTTCTCTTTTAAATGAAAGCTTGAAGAAAAACTTGTCAATTTAGGAGGTTCTAAAACAGGCTGAAAAGCACCATAAATGAAGCACAGCAGAAAATTATCATTACCACAAATGTGTCGAGTGACTCATAGCTTGACAACCAGTCCTTTTGGGAGTACTTTGGAACAATAGCAAGAAGTGTCACTAGATGCTCTGAGCTGATCATATCCTCTGGTTTTACCAGATTGGAAAGATCACGAACTGCTAAGCTGTCATAGAAGAAAAGGCAAATTAATCAGTGCATAACAAGAAACAGTTTACCTCACTCTGCTTTCCCATTTGCATTACGTAAAACAACAAAGCAATTGAATAATTGTTGAGTTCACAGCTAACATAAGCATAAAAAAAATCCTCCAAAAAGCTAGTGATAAAAGTATGGCAATACCTCCCACTTTGCTTTCTGTTGATTGCACTAAGCTGGCTCCTTACATTGTTATATTCCGCTGCTCGAACCTAGAAAATATTATATTTTTTAGTCATTGTAAACTTAGTTTCCAGTCAACAATATTACAAAAACCATCATCGTGTAATACCACAATGAAATGAAGGTCATAAACCTGAGACTAAACCTCATGTGGGAATTCAGCTGATAAGGAACAGGAAAAAATAGAAGTGTAGATAGAGTTGGGAAGGAATAATCACAGGCAGATAGATATTTAAGGGGTATGTTATATGTGAAATACATGGGTTGGCTTTATCCTGAGAAAAACTGGCACCAATTTCTCATTACTTTGAACTCTAGATATATAAAACTACAGAAACCAGCGGTGAATTATAAAAGGCAACCTTAGTCTGTATCCAACAGCATGCTAAATACAGTCCAGTAGTACTGCACAAGTCTGACCATATGTGATGTTGATGTTGATAGATCTTTGCAGAGAATTCTGACCCAGCATCAGAGTTGCATTAGGAGAAACAAACCAACCAACCTTCATGTCATCCTCGATCTTGGCGACCTGCGACTGGATGCTGCCGACAATCTCCTTGAGCGGCGACATTGTGGGGTACTTGCCCTCGTCCCACACGAACCTGCACGCACGCGCGGACAAGCTAGCTTTTGAGCCACACACACGTTGGGGCAACAAACCACCCAACCCAATCCGATCGGCGGGCTGGACAGGACAGTAGGCAGGTAGCAGCAGACCTGACCTGGTGAGGTAGGTGTCGACGGGGACGCCATCGACGGTGAGGGCCCCGCTGTCGACGCCTCCGGCGCGCTCGAGGTCCTCGATCTGCCTCCGGATCTTGTGCGACACGCCCTCGACGAACACGTTGGACTGGCGAAGGCGAGGGAGGCAAGCAAGTGAGGTAGAGTGCCAGAATCGAACCCTGGACTAGACTAATGATCGGGGCAGCAGGGAACTCTGCAGATGGGGGAGATGGAATCGAAGGGGCTGGGCTGGGCTGGGCAGCCCAAGCGTACCTTGACGAGGTCGTCGCTGAGCGCGAGGAGGGAGTCGAGGGTGCCGACGCGGAGGTCCGGGACGTTGAACTGCGCGGCGGGAGCGGGAGGAGATCAGGTCAGTTCAGGCGAGCTTTGTATAATTGTATTCTGGATGATTCGATTCCGGCGAGGGAGGGAAAGCGACAGGATTACCCGGTACAGCGGGGTGTCGAAGGAGTGGCGGGAGATGCCGTCCTGCAGGCGCGACCAGAGCGAGGTTGCGGTGGCGCCGGGAGTCTGCACGGGGAGAGAGACGATCCAGTAGCGGGTCGCCATCGCCGCCACCGCCGTGGATCACCTCACCTGGTCTGGTCTGCGATTCTGATGGTGACGATGGATCTCGTCGTCTCGGCGAGGAGGGAATCGGGGAACGCCGGGGAGGGGACGAGTGAGTTTGGGCTGGGCCCTGTTGGAGGGAACGCAGGCCGGGCCGGGCCGGGCCCGGTGTTTAGCAACGTGTCAGTTCCATGGCCAATTGGCCATGGCCGGCCGAGGTCGTTGTCGGCAGGAGGAGCCCGGGTCGGGATGCGTGGCTGTGTCTGGAATTCTGGATTCAACACTCAACACGGAGAACTTCTCTGCAGTGTAAATCTAGACAATAGCTCTGTGCAAAACAACATGATCCATGCTGCGGTGTAAGATTTTTTTTTTGCTAAGACCCAGTTTAAATGATAAATCCACTGTCCTACCATAAGTAAATAAATCATAAGATGAGCATCATTCTATTCCTTGATCCAGCCACAGAGCTAATGTTTTCCCCAAATCGTTTGTATATATCACTGTTCGCCTAAATGGCCGTTTAGTTCGTTTAAACACCGTTTAAACGGTAAACAAAAGTTAGCTGTGTTGTTTAGGCCGTAAACGGTGAATTAAACGGTTGGGCCGTTTAAACCGTTCAATCCCGTCTAAACGGTCTAAACAAAACCAGATTAAACATGATTAAATGAGCTAAACAACCATTTAATCCATAATTAAGTGAATTAAAGGACTACGTCTATCACAATCAACATGAAACTAATTAACATTGTAATTATATGAAGTGTTGTGAGATTTAGATTTCTTCCGACAAGATTATTTGGTAGAATATTTGATTTTTACATGTGTAAATATATATAGGTTCTAGCAAATTTTATTTTTACCTACATAAATATGTATATTATATTGTTATTGTACAAAACCGTTTAGGCCGTTTAACTCCATTTAAACATAGTCTAAACGCTAAATGAAGGGTGACCGACTGTTTACCGTTTAGCGTTTAGAAAAACATTGATATATATAGTTCACACATGGCATGATGACAATCCATCTGGCTGAGCGGTGAGTGCAAACGATGCAAATGGTTGAATCCGAACAAAAAGCTTTTCGAAAAATTAGGCCATGTTATTCCCAAAAATTTTTAAGATTCTCCGTCACATCGAATGTTTAGACACATGTATGGAGCATTAAATGTAGACGAAAAAAACTAATTACACAGTTTGGTAGAAAACCACGAAACGAATCTTTTGAACTTAATTAGTCCATGATTGAATATTAATTGACAAATACAAGCGAAAGTGCTACAGTACCCAAAATCAAAAACTTTCGCGAACTAAACACACCCTTGCACGAACACACTGCCTACACTACACATGCATCATGGCCCGCACCGCCAAGCAGCCAACGTGTGGAGGGAGCAGGGAGGGGCTAGCCACTATGGCGGCCGGATCTCCGTTGAAGCAAAGCGTGGCTTAACGCTTAAGCATAAGTTCTTTTAGAGAAGTATTTTAAAATTTTAAAATCAATTTAGAATGTAAGAGAGTGAGAAGGCTACTATCCAACAACACGTTTCCTTTTCATGTACTACTCATTTTAGAAATTAGAAATCAGATTCAATCATCTTGTTTGGGTGTAGATGGACGTGTTTTTCTAGGAATCAATTTCAGTTGCCATCTGGATGAACTGGAATTAAGGCGGTGTTTAGTTACTTCGAAATTCCAAAAAATTTACCAGATTTTCCGTCACATCGAATCTTTAGACGCATGTATGGAGTATTAAATGTAGGTAAAAAAATAACTAATTGCACAGTTTATCTGTAAATGTCGAGACAAATCTTTTGAGCCTAGTTAGTCCATGATTGGATAAATTTTACCAAATAACAACGAAAAGTGCTACAGAAACTTTACACCAACTTTTACACCATCTAAACACTACCTAAATCTCCAAAAGGCCAGTTTCAATGAAGGTTTCACATCACTTTTCACTTTTTTCCAAGACTCTTGTGTGAGAAACAGTGCAAACAAGTTTTATTCCCATGAAACCAGTTTCATCTAATGAAACATTTATCTAATCCCTCTTCATTAATACTATACCAAATCAGCTTATTTAGTGGCCTAATCATCTTCTCTGCCATACAGAAATGAGGAAGCTCACATGATTCTTCAGATTCGTCAAAGTCCAGTGCAAATGCATGGGACGGGAACACTTGCAAATTGCAGACAATCATAATGAATTAGATTTTCCAATCTAAGCCAAGAATAACGATATAGCTACACATATTATTAGCATTGCAGGCTTAGAATCACAGTACATCCACAAAATAAACTCATTCAGGAATAAATTACAGCTCAACATGGTCCAACTCATTCAGAACTGAACTACAGCTCAACATGATGCAACTCACTCAGGAATGAATTACAGCTCAACATGATGGCTTCTTTGTGTTAATATAAGCCAGCTTTAACTCCAACAAGCAGAATGAGCTATCAGATGAGATCACATTAAACCAAGCAGTGGGCATTCAAACTAAGAAGAAAAAGATAGAATTGAACCACAATGCTTAATCTTCC
Source organism: Saccharum hybrid cultivar R570 (assembly GCA_038087645.1). Lineage (NCBI taxonomy): Eukaryota > Viridiplantae > Streptophyta > Magnoliopsida > Poales > Poaceae > Saccharum > Saccharum hybrid cultivar. Next base: position 5,152,902 of record JAQSUU010000493.1, on the reverse strand, counting down.
ACATGCTCATGGATCCACCAGAAAGAGCATCACTAGGCAATGCAGGCAACCATAAATTCAATGAAACAGAATTAAATAGACAGAATCCCATGTCCACTATCTAGCGAAAGATAAAATTACATACAGGCTTGCAGCCATTTTCCCCATCTCAGCAACAACGATTAATATGTTACAACTAAGCTTCACACATTTTTTTCGTATGATGTATGATACAGCAAAATCCTAATCATATATGATACACCAAAATCCTGAACACGTCACCAGATATGAACTGTCATAACAGAGGACATCAAACAAAGGAAAGATACCTGACCAATCAGAATGTAACCATTTGGCAATTCAAAATGTTTTACATGCCACATCCACAACAGAAGGGCATTTGTTAAAAGGCATCATACAGATAATCAAAATGAAACCATTTGGCAAACTGAAACTTTTGATACTTTACAATTTACAATTTCTTTACTGTCATTTTTCAGTGTCGCTTCACATGGGCTGCAGGAACCATGAGAGCCAGAAATCAAGCACCAAATACAGAAGACATGATTAAAGAGATGGGAATCCTCACAAATCGTCAAATGCCATCAGCAGAGACGTACAAACTAAGGCTACATAGATACAGATTCCTAAATAGTTAATACTAGATGGACTAGCGTGTTCAACATTTCCTACATAGATCCAACATGATCCAAACATCACTTAAACTGAGAATCACTCATCTACCAAATATTTAGAACCACACCAATCATGCTGTCCATCCATAAAACAAACACAGATAAACATAAAATTTTGATAGAAATCCAAGTAAAATTTAAACACTAATCTTGCCCTTAAATAGCATAAATATGAACAAAACAAAACAAAAAAACGGACGGTGACACCTACAAATTGCCATGAATGCCATCAGGGATTCAGGGTTCTGTAAAGTTGTATCATCTAATCTAGTCAGCTAAACACTAACACAACTAATCAGCACTAATGAACGTAAGAACAAGAATACATGCTGCGAAACTGAAAGGCAACCAGTACATATCATAAATTTATGACAAATATATTATAAATTCCTTAACACAGGTAACAAGCAAAACAAAACTTCAGAGGTAGTCTTCAAAATTTCTCACATTTCATATCACAATGTCAAAAAGATTCAAGACTTAAAAAGTCTAAAGATGAGGGCAAAACAACACCTAGATATAGCACCACCAGATAAGTAGCTCCAATGATAGGAAATTAAGCCAAGAGCACAGGCAGAAATCTGGCAAGTTGGGGCAGTACAGGCAACGGTCCGGCAAGCGCTCAACGGTAGGACTTCTGGAACCTGGCGCGGGCGCCGCGACCACCGAACTTCTTGGGTTCGCAGCGCCTGGGGTCGGCGACGAGGAGGGTGCGGTCGTAGCGTGCGAAGATGTCCTTGACCTCCTTCTTGGCGGCCTCGTCGACGTACTTCTGGTAGTACGCGACAAGCCCCTTGGCGACGGCCTGGCGGATGGCGTAGATCTGCGACGTCTTCCCGCCGCCGCGGACGCGGATCCGCATGTCGATGTCCTTGAACCTGGACCGCCCCGCCAGCAGGATGGGCTCGAAGGCCTTGAGGCGGAGCATCTCCGGCCGGATGAGCTCGATCGGGACGCCGTTCACTTTGATCAGCCCGCGCCCCGGCTTGGTGTAGGCCACGGCCACGGCCGTCTTCTTCCGGCCGAAGCACTGGACCGTGCCCGCGGCCGGGCGCTGCAGCACGGTAGCCATGGTTGCGGGGATCGCAACAGCGGCGGCGGCGCGCTAGGGCTGCGGCGGCGGCGCGGGGAGGTGGCGGCGGATTAGGGGGGAGCGCAAGGAGAGGAACGCTTTTATAGCTCGGATTAGAATCGTTAGGGTTTTGTGGGATCGCCGCTTCTCGGAGAATGACATGTGGGGTCGAGAGGTTTTGTTTATGGTTTCTGGGCCTGAGCAGTTTTTGGGGGCCCATTTTATGGTGAGAACTTATTGGGCTGGGCCTTAGAAGGATTACTGGTGAGTTGTGAGGCCCAAGTGTGTGTTCGTTGTGATAAAAGGCCACGGGGGGAGGGCGAAGAAGCTAGGGTTTCGGCCCTCACGAACACTACTTGATCTTATCCGAGCGCGCCGTCCGGCGGCGCCGCGGCGGCCGGAGTCGCCTCCCCCGTGGCCGTGTTGCCCCCGCCGGCCTGCAAGGGTTAGTGGGTTGGTGGCGCGGTTCGTCGGAAAGAGGCGGCGCTGGCACCCGCGGCTGCTGCCGGCGACGAGCGATGACGACTACCCGCGGTCGGAGCGCGCGCGATGATGGCCGCGCGGGTTCACCCCAAACACAAGCAATTCGCGATGTTCTGCTTTCCTTTGCGGTGTTCTTTTCTAATCCTTTGAGGTGTTCTTTTCGAATAATTACAAGTATTTTTTATTTTAAAAGGGATTTTTTTTTGGTCTGTTGAATGGCTTCTGTTTTATTTTGTGCTTATTAATCGTTTTATTAGTGCGGTCTGAATCTATATCACCTTCGCGTAATTGACAAAGTGATTTGGATTAGCCAGGCTCCCGTGATGCAGCTTCGGATTGTTTGGATGCCTGCACCATCGCCTGGGCCATGCTCCCGAGATGCAAGCGCACGCAGCTGGCCAGGCTCCCGGGAAACGAAAATGAGATTCGTTTCTCCGGGGCCAGGCTCACGGGGTGCAAGTTCTGCTGCTGCCGCTGCTCCTGCTCCTTCCAGTGTGTATGAGATCATAAACGCTGCAACCAAACAGCTTCTCTGCACATCCATGCACTACAGACACAAGCAACCAAACAGAGGCGTGTTGCACGGCCGGCGCCTGGCCAGCGGCAGCCTGGTTCTCTGATGCGGTGCAGGCCGAGAGGAGAAGGAAACCAAACAGGCTATTATTGCGCGTGACCTTTTGGATCTTTGTTCACAATGAGTTAATATTATGTGCTTGTTACCTTGCTGGGTTCTGCTGTACTATAAGGGCTCGATGGTGGGTTTTAAACTTCATTCTGCATAAAGATTTTACTGATGTAAACATCTGCATATCATTAAATTGTCTGTATCAGTATCAATAGTCATTGCACTTGCCTAGTTTCTACCACCTGTTGCAATCCTCTGCATATCTGAAATTAATTCATACTGTTGCATTGATAGTTATCCTCATGGTTAAACATTTAGAATGCACTTGTGGCCATGTGTATCACGAATTTACTCAGTGTATGATGTTTGGCTGCCTTTGCTCATATTAGGTGCTACACTGCCAATCAATCAACTAAGGGGTCTCTTAGCTAGCATAGAAAAGCAGCTAATAGCTTTTTATTGGTAAGACTATTAGCTAATCTATTAGGTTGGCCCTGTTTGAATTCTCCATCTAATTGTTAGTGGTATTTAGCCTGGTACTTAGCTAACCTTTAATAAGCTATAGGTAGTGCATTTTCAGCTATTAGTTATGGATCTATCTAAACAGGCCCTAAAGGAACTCGACCTTGCTTGACAAGTTGACATGATTATGCATGTTTTGTGATCATGAGGATCATATGATAAACCACCTTTGGTCCAGTGTTAATTTAGCGGCTGGCATTAATATGGTATTGAGCTCCATCCTCAATTTTGGATTAATATGGTATTGAGCTCCATCCTCAACTTTGGTCCTGTTTGAGGTATCACGTGTTTGGGTGTAATACGTTGCCCTGATGACAACAACAGTGCCTGTAGAATGAGCAGGCCCCAGTGAGCCAGTGTTTACCACCATTTGGCTCTCACTTTGTTGTTAGTAGCCTATGTGTTATTTGTAGCCTTCTGTTCTCCCGGTTTTGTACCTTGAATGTGATTTAATGGTGGCTGATTTTTTCCCCTTGTGATTTTGTTCAAGAGGAGCCAAGGAGGTGAATCGCCTATCAACCCAGTGTTTTTGGTGATTCTCGTATGCTTCAACAGCAAGCTTGTGCTTGTCTTAAAGCTACAAGGAGGATAATATGCTGAACTTATTTGCCTTGGTAATGATATAGGTTTACAGAAATTTACTGGCAGGTCCACTTGCTGCTGCTGTGATTCATAAGCTAATTGACTTGATGGCTCACAATGAAGCCGAAAGATGTTGCTGCCTTGCAGAATCAAGTTTGAGTTGTCCTGGCGCTGCAAAATTTAGAAGCTGTGTCCACAAATTCTCTTTATTTCTCTGAGAGATGCATGGCTGCTGTATTTCTTACTCTGGAGTATTGACTGACACTGACGCCTACTGCTCGAGTGGAGATTCAGTGTGATAATGGGGTCATTCTGCTGCTATGTTAACATGTTCAATGTAAACAAATTGCTTGCTGAAATGAGTTGTTAAACATGGGTGACCTTTTCACGACCATGTGCCTTCGACATAATATATTTCGAAGTATTCCTCAGTTTGGATGTGTGGTGCTATGCGTTTACATGTGAACAAATTGATCTCCATGATTGTCAAAGCTAATTAAAGCTAGCGAGAGAAGGGCTTTTCCATGTTTATGCTGTGTGCTTTGTCTGAAACAAGTAGGTGACGCCTGAATGAACATGCTCCTTTTCCACTCTCGGAACTTGGCTTGTAGCATGATGAGTTGATGACATGTGTGACTTCTTCCAGATTTATGAAGCCCAAACTCGTGAATGCAATATCATATTTCAATGGGAAACATGTATCGCAGTCAACTTCAATTCGTCCCGGCGTCCACTGCACTGCTCAGTCGCACACGTTAGTACTCACTTGAAGATTGCAGCAACCGGATGTTAACGGCAACTCACTTGGAAGATTGCAACAACCGGCAGTTAACGGCAACATTAGTTAATCGTGTGATCCAAAAATTCAGCGAAAAATTCATAATGTTCACTGTAAGTAATATCTTCATCTTTATATATATGTTGGAAGCATTCAACTAATAGCGCTGCGACATTACTTGAGGTCGATCATGGGTGTTTTCTGACCAGGAAGTGAATCAGGGTGTTTTCTGGCCAGGAAGTGAATCGCCTCTTAGTCCAGTGTTCATTCAGCAAACACCTGGTATACCTTGTTTCCGCCCCCCGTAAGCGTAAACATCTGACAAATCTGGTTTACGCCCTCTGTAAGCTGCCTGATGGGGATTGGTGATTCAGAATAGTATCCCCTCCATCAAGCGCAAAAGGTTCCTGATGCAACCATGTACTCACAAGCAACTTCTCAAATGAACACCGCATGGCACTTGATGCAACCATTATAAGCAAACTCTCAATAAAAGAAGCGAACATGCCTTGGTTAGCATTGGCCTCCTCTATCCTGAATTTCTTCACAACAGAGTGAAATGATGGCTCCAGCATATATGCCAGCAGCAAGATGGCAATTGAGGCTGAATAAGCTAAAGGCAAAATAAAATCTGCTGCGTGCCAGAAGAATATCGATTTCATCCCACAATGTTCAGAAACAGCAAAACTATTGTCACTCTTCCATGATTACATTTAACATACCTTACAAAACAACAAGCCTTTGACTTGACAGTATACGCTTCAACTGGACCAACAAATCCTAAGGTAGCAACCTTTCCTAAACATAACCTAAATATTACAATCTATCTATTTTGTGCAACTGAGAAATCCTGAGAGCCTGTGTCAGTGAAATGTGTTACATTAGATTAGCCAACAGAGACATGATTCACACACCCCTTTCTGTTTATTTTCCTCTGTCAGATCTTGAAAATCTACTAGATCTATGAACCTTCAGCTTAATTGTTGGCACCTTTCTAGACAACGCTTGCCAGATCATCTGGACTGCATCATCCTTCTGGGATGGATACTGATACTCAAAATGTTTATCCACCTCTTTGAGCCTATTCCACATCTTTGTCCACTGTTGCTTGCTTACACCACTTAGCAGTCTCATCAGGTAACCTTTTTTAAGAGCATCAGACGAACGGACAAAGATGGAGAATTTTGAATAATCCAACACGTCCTCATAAGGTAGCTCAATGTTGTCACTGATGATAACAGGGACACAGTGGCTCACTATTGCATCAAACAGGCGATTCGAAGAAGGGGTGTCCCCGGCAATGTTTAGGCAAAATTTTGATGAGTGCATTCCTTGGCTAGCTTTGCTGGCCCCGTGGTCCTGGACACTCCCAAAGGAGAAGTAAACATCCTTTTCATCTTTGAGCATATAATATAGCTCCTGTCTAATGCTCCCTCCCTGGGTATGGATGATGCAACATATTAAATTACGAAACACCAATTGTCACTAAATGACAGAATCACTTAACATTCTTATCTTAAATAAGAAAATAATAACTAGCTGGCAGCAATTGGAATAGGTTCACACAGACGTTTTTGGAACAATAGTTTAGTTTCCATAATTCATACATGGTTCGTAAACAAAATTGGTTGGTACATTCCTGTACTAATACCATTTGTTAATGTCAAAACGTTAAAACATGGGGAAGATGTTAATAATCTATTAACCTCTAGAACTTAATAGCTTGAGAAAACAAATATAAACCAGGAGTCTTTCCGACAAATACAGAAGATTGAGAAAGCCTGTGTAAACCTCAGTGAAGATTATCAAATTACACAAAACTTCATCCAGAGGTTCAAGCATTAAAATAAGGTGATGGATGTAGATTAATCAAGAAAGGACATTATGCATAGTCTAAGATTCAAAAAGGACAAACACCAGAACATATATCCATTTTAGTTCAGAAAAACCATATGGTGCATGGCTACATAATAAGTTTACGTTACTAGTAATTACTATCAGCACAGGCCAGCCAAAATTGTGGCGCTTTCAAACAGTAGTAACCTCTCCTATCAAAACACATCAACATCTGAACTCACGATTACATCAGGATTCATGAACTTCAAAGCAATAGAACAACTATGTACTAACTCTATAGGAAAAAATCCAAGGCTTTTGTAGATCTATTTAGTATAAACCAGCTCCACGTCCACGTGGATAGTCCCTTTTAGAAGTAAGAGTCATGAACCCTACATCATTGTAGTCATAAGCTAATTTCACCAAATTCCAAATTACGCTACTCTTGCTGTATAGCTTGCTAGTTCCTGATTTATATTTGACAAAGCTAATTTCACCAAATTCCAAATCATGCTTCTCTTACTGTATAGCTTGCCAGTTCCTGATTTATCTTTGACAATTTTTGCCAAAAAAAGGAGTCTTGATCACAAAAGATAATTTTTTTATGGTATTAGACTACTTATCCTAGTAGAACGCTTGATGCGTGACAGTTTCATATTGATTAACTCATATAATACTTCTCCTACTACAGCGTTCAATCCTTGACTGCTTCATCACAATGATTAATTTATAGAACCATCTAACAAAATGTTCAATGCTTGACAGTTTCACAATGATTAACTCATAGAACCAACTAGGGGAATGTCCAATGCTTCACAGCTTCTTAATGACTAACTCACAGAACCAACAAAATTGATCACCAAATTGCAGCAAGCACAATTACCTCCTTCCTGTAAATTGCTCCCCGGAAGTATAACAGGGTCGGTCGGTCATCAAACCCAGCCGAGTCATTGACGAACGTCTTAGCCATGTGCTTGTACGGCGCAATGACATCCTTCTCCAAGCTGGCCGCTCTCGGTGGGTACCTCCCAAAGTCTGACAGCACGAACACGGCGGGGGACAGCGCCACCCGGGCGTGCAGCAAGCTGTTGGGGTGGTGCGCGACGATGACGTGGTCGGCCCCACCGAACCTCCTCCACTCCGGCCGCGCCGTGAGGTACGCCACCAGCTTCTCCTGGAGCGCCCTGTCCCTGCTGACCTTCTCGGGCGGCACCGACCGGGAGTGGCGGTTGTAGCTGAGGGACGCGAAGAACGGGACGAAGACGAGGTCGGCGTCGCGGGAGTCGGCGACCCGCACTGCGGAGTGGCGGCCGCAGGGGGATGGCGAGGAGGAGGAAGAGGAGGAGGAGAGGAGGTCGAGCGTGAGCCAGTACTCCACGCTGTGCTGCTGGTTGAGACCTCCGGGGTAGCGCCGCGGCGGCGGGGAGCCGGCGGTGACGTCTGGCCAGACGGAGTCAGGCGACGGCGGTGACCAGCCGAGGAGGCCGAAGTGGAAGTCGGGCGGCATGTCGTACATGAAGACCCTGACGGCGGAGGCGGCGCGGGGGTCGCATCTGACAGCGCCGGTGGCGGAGGTGGAGGTGGAGTCGGAGGCGGAGCTGGATGCTGAGGCGGAGGAGGGGTCGTCGGGGCGGCCGTTCTCGTCAAGAAAGGAGAGTTCTTTGCCCGCGGTGGCGTTGGAGGAAGAAGCGGTCGCGGTCACGGCCGCGGGGACGGCCGTGGTGGGGAAGGCGTGGGGCGGGACGGGGAGGCCGGTGTCGGCGGGCCGCCAGCGCGCGCCGGCGGCGGCGAAGAGGAAGATGGTGGAGGCGACGAGGACGGTGGCCGCGGCGAGCGGGAGGAGCAGGGTCCGGCCGCGGGGCGCCATCGGGCAGCGCGGGTCATGGCTGGACTGGAGGCCGCGGCGGCGACGGAGGGAGGAGCATGGCCGGGTGGCGGTGGCGGATCGATCTGATTCAGTTGGAGTTGGAGGGAGGGGAGAGGAGAGGACGCGTGAGTCCCAGGTCAGGTAAAGCTTGTGTAGTGCTCCTTCTTTCTAGCCTTTTCGTAATCCGCACCTAACTCGTTCAGTGTGTGCCGTGTCATCAAAAAAAAAAAGGAAGAAAAGAAAATATAATTATGGATTGTTTTTTTTTATCAGGTATCTAAACCTCCTATGAAGCTAAGACCCACTAAGTGATTCTGTGCAATTTGATTGGTCCAATCCTGAAAGATAATGTCATGTGACGTCATCGAATCAGTTACCCCACTAAGTCTCATTTATCTCTCACTAGCTATTTCTTTTGAAATAGAAAAAAAGTCGTAACACATAAACCAAATATCATAATTAAAATTCAATTGCACCATGGTGTTCTTTGCAATAAACTCTTCAAAACAAGACCCACATGGATATATTTCGATAACTTTTTTTAAAACATTTAAATGGTCGTTCCTAAGAAAAACCTAGCAAAACTGCCGTTTCTAAGCAAAAACCTAGCAAAACTGCATATCACATGGATTACATGTGGTCCTCTCAAAACATGCATGATTTTGTGAAGGAAAACTCCTAGAACTTTTGGGAGGGGGATGACCCTCAGGTATAGTAGAGGTGAGGGGTGAGGGTGGATGAGGTTAGCCTCCCGTACTGGACGATCCTATAAGTTAGTGGCCGTGTTTTCTTTGATAACCGTTTCTAAGCAAAAGCCTGTTTCTAAGAAAAACCTAGCAAAACTGCATATCACATGGATTACATGTGGTCCTCCGAAACATGCATGATTTTATGAAGGAAAACTTATAGAACTTTTGGGAGGGGATGACCCTTAGGTACAGTAGGGGTGAGGGGTTCTAGTGGATGAGATTAGCCTCCCATACTGGCCGATCCTATAGGTTAGGGACCGTGTGTTTCTTTGATAACTGTTTCTAAGCAAAACCCCATTTCTAAGCAAAAACCTAGCAAAACTACATGTCACATGGATTATATGTGGTCCTCCAAAACATGCATGATTTTGTGAAGGAAAACTCCTAAAACTTTTGGGAGGGGATGACCCTCAGGTATAGTAGGGGTGGGGGGTTCGGGTGGATGAGATTAGTCTCCCATACTGGTCGATCCTATATGTTAGTGACCGTGTTTTCTTTGATATGGTTTTTGTTGTCTTTAGTTACACCTCTAGCAAAAAAAATTAAATATATTCTCTGCTTATATCGCATATATACTTATGTATTATACACCAACGAGATTTCTTCTACATCCTATTTCTCCTAACTCAATTCAAATTACTCTTGCATTCCCGCAGCAACGTGCGGGGAATTCACCTAGTAACTTGGACGCACCCAACCCACACACTCAACACTCACACCACACGCACGCACATGTGCGTCTGTACACACGCAAAGAAGAGATTGGGAGGCACATTGCCTCCAGTGCGCGGGAAATATGCAGTACCACCGAACGCGCACGCGTGCTTGTACCCTAAAATTTCTAAAAAATTCAAGAAAAGGGTACGATCACCAGGATTAAACTCCCTGGTGGGTAGCGTCCCACTGGACAGCCCCACCACTGGACCACAGCCCCGTTCGCAATTCTGGATTGTTTTTCGTAATGCTACTTCTACATAGTTGATTGATCCACACAACATAATGGTTTGGGCCGTAAGCCCGTAAGTAACGAGGAAGGCCGAATGCTGATGCACACAGGAGAGAGGGGAGATCGAACTGGTTAGAGCACAGGTGCCGTCCAAGGTGAGGGTCTTCCTCTGGCGGCTAGCACGACAGTCTATTCCTATGTAGGATATCCGGCATTGGAGAAACATGGCGGACAACAGCTGGTGCAGAGTTTGCGGTGGCCCGGATTCCTGGAAACACTCCCTCCTGGAGTGTCATATGGCGAAGGCCGTCTAGGCGTTGGAGCGAGATGAGATCGCTGGAGCAATATGTATGATCAGTGAAGGAGATGCGAGAGCATGGTTAGCGACAGTGTGGAAGATTTTGTCTCATAAGGCAATCACATGGGTCGTGATCCGCTTGTGGGCGATTTGGCATGCGAGGCAATTGGTGATTCACAAGAATGTTTTCCAAAGCCCCTTGTCCACACACTTCTTTGTGGAGAGGTATCTGGAAGAACTCATGGTGACCAAGTCGGCTTAGTGGAGCAGTACGAGTGGACTGCCACCGTCATCATTGAGATGGCTAGCCCCATCGCCTGGTCTTGCAAAAATAAATGTTGATGCTGCAATGGTGAAGACCTCTGATCTTTCTGCCGCTGTTGCAGTGGCGAGAGATGAAGCAGGGAATTTTTTGGGAGCATCAGTTCTAGTGTTGGAAGGCATAACTAGCCCGAAAGTAGTGGAAACGATAGCTTGCCAGGAGGGTTTGGCGTTGGCATCGGACCTGCTACTGCACAAGCTTAGGGTGGCTTGCGACTGTATCAATGCAGTGAAGAATATCCATGGAGAGGGAATGGGGCTATACGGCCAATAGTGAAGGAGATCAAGACGAGGAGAGCAACCTTCCTCCATGTGGAGTTCGTCCATGAATGAAGAAGTTCGAATGTGGATGCGCATAGATTAGCTAGGAGCCCTGTATCCATGTCTCTTGGTACGCATGTCTGGTTTTGTCGTCACCCGATGGTGTTTGTAATTCAATTATGAGCTAAAAAAGGACAGCTTTCCTTAAAAAATCAGTATTTTTAATTCCCTCGAGCATCGAAAGTATTTTTAATTTCCCCGCCTACTTTTGCAAAAAAAGTTGAAGAAAAGATATTCTTTAAATCTATTTTGTAATAAGTATATATAAAGAAGGTTTTATCTATATCTAATATTTTCTAAATAGATGTACCACGAGGATATATTTTATGGTGCATTTAGGGGAAAAACTAATCTATACCTCCTATAAAGCAAAGACTCATTAGCCTATTTCTCTGGCTTCTCATTGGGCCACATCAGCAAAATGATGTCATCCGCCCACTAAGTGACGTCATCCGCCCACTAAGCCTCATTTATCTTCCACTAGCTATTTCTTTTGAAATAGAAAAAAGTCGTAGCACCTAAACCAAGTATCGTAATTAAAATCCAATTGCACCATGGTGTTCCTCGCAATAAACTCTTCAAAACAAGACCCCACATGGATATATTTCGATAACTTTTTTGCAAACATTTAAACGGCCGTTCCTAAGAAAAACCTAGAAAAACTATCGTTTCTAAGCAAAAACCTAACAAAACTGCATATCACAAGGATTACATGTGGTCCTCCGAAACATGTATGATTTTGTGAAGGAAAACTCCTAGAACTTTTGGGAAGCGGATGGCCCTCAGGTATAGTAGGGGTGAGGGGTGAGGGTGGATGAGGTTAGCCTCCCGTATTGGCTGATCCTATAGGTTAGTGACAGTGTTTTCTTTGATAACCGTTTCTAAGCAAAAGCCCGTTTCTAAGAAAAACCTAGCAAAACTACATATCACATGGATTACATGTGGTCCTTTGAAACATGCATGATTTTGTGAAGGAAAACTCCTAAAACTTTTGGGAGGGGGGATGACCCTCAGGTATAGTAGGGGTGAGGGGTTCTGGTGGATGAGATTAGCCTCCCGTACTGGCCGATCCTATAGGTTAGTGACCGTGTTTTCTTTGATAACTGTTTCTAAGCAAAAGTCCGTTTCTAAGCAAAAACCTAGCAAAACTACATATCACATGGATTATATGTGGTCCTCCGAAACATGCATGATTTTGTGAAGGAAAACTCCTAGAACTTTTGGGAGGGGGGATGACCCTCAGGTATAGTAGGGGTGAGGGGTGAAGGTGGATGAGATTAGTCTCCCGTACTGGTCGATCCTATAAGTTAGTGACCGTGTTTTCTTTGATATGGTTTTTGTTGTCTTTAGTTACACCATTAACAAAAAAACTAAATCTGTTCTCTGCTTATATCGCATATATACTTATGTATTATACATTTCGATAACTTTTTTTTGCAAACATCTAAACGGCCGTTCCTAAGAAAAACCTAGCAAAACTGTCGTTTCTAAGCAAAAACCTAGTAAAACTACATATCACATGGTTTACATGTGGTCCTCCGAAACATGCATAATTTTGTGAAGGAAAACTTCTAAAACTTTTGGGAGGTATAGTAGGGGTGAGGGGTTCTGGTGGATGAGATTAGCCTCCCGTACTGGCCGATCCTATAGATTAGTGACCGCGTTTTCTCTGATAACTGTTTCTAAGCAAAAGTCCGTTTTTAAGCAAAAATCTAGCAAAACTACATATCACATGGAGTATATGTGGTCCTCCGAAACATGCATGATTTTGTGAAGGAAAACTCCTAGAACTTTTAGGAGGGGGGATGGCCCTCAGGTATAGTAGGGGTGAGGGGTGAGGGTGGATGAGGTTAGCCTCCCGTATTGGCCGATCCTATAGGTTAGTGACCGTGTTTTCTTCGATAACCGTTTCTAAGCAAAAGCCCGTTTCTAAGAAAAACCTAGCAAAACTGCATATCACATGGATTACATGTGGTCCTCCGAAACATGCATGATTTTGTGAAGGAAAACTCCTAGAACTTTTAGGATGGGGGATGACCCTCAGGTATAGTAGGGGTGAGGGGTTCTGGTGGATGAGATTAGCCTCCCGTACTGGCCGATCCTATAGGTTAGTGACCGTGTTTTCTTTGATAACCGTTTCTAAGAAAAAGCCCGTTTCTAAGGAAAATCTAGCAAAACTGCATATCACATGGATTACATGTGGTCCTCCGAAACATGCATGATTTTATGAAGGAAAACTCCTAAAACTTTTGGGAGGGGGGATGGCCCTCAGGTATAGTAGGGGTGAGGGGTGAGGGTGGATGTGGTTAGCCTCCCGTATTGGCCGATCCTATAGGTTAGTGATCGTGTTTTCTTTGATAACCTTTTCTAAGCAAAAGCCCGTTTCTAAGAAAAACCTAGCAAAACTACATATCACATGGATTACATGTGGTCCTCCGAAACATGCATGATTTTGTGAAGGAAAACTCCTAGAACTTTTGGGAGGGGGGATGACCCTCAGGTATAGTAGGGGTGAGGGGTTCTGGTGGATGAGATTAGCCTCCCGTACTGGCCGATCCTATAGGTTAGTGACCGTGTTGTCTTTGATAACTGTTTCTAAGCAAAAGTCCGTTTCTAAGCAAAAACCTAGCAAAATTACATATCACATGGATTATATGTGGTCCTCCGAAACATGCATGATTTTGTGAAGAAAAACTCCTAGAACTTTTGGGAGGGGGATGACCCTCAGGTATAGTAGGGGTGAGGGGTGAGGGTGGATGAGATTAGTCTCCCGTACTGGTCGATCTTATAGGTTAGTGACCGTGTTTTCTTTGATATGGTTTTTGTTGTCTTTAGTTACACCTTTAACAAAAAAACTAAATCTGTTCTCTGCTTATATCGCATATATACTTATGTATTATACATTTCGATAACTTTTTTGCAAACATTTAAACGGCCGTTCCTAAGAAAAACCTAGCAAAACTGTCATTTCTAAGCAAAAACCTAGCAAAACTGCATATCACATGGATTACATGTGGTCCTCCGAAACATGCATGATTTTGTGAAGGAAAACTCCTAGAACTTTTGGGAGGGGGGATGGCCCTCAGGTATAGTAGGGGTGAGGGGTGAGGGTGGATGAGGTTAGCCTCCCATATTGGCCGATCCTATAGGTTAGTAACCATGTTTTCTTTGATAACCGTTTCTAAGCAAAAGCCCGTTTCTAAGAAAAACCTAGCAAAACTACATATCACATGGATTACATGTGGTCCTCCGAAACATGCATGATTTTGTGAAGGAAAACTCCTAGAACTTTTGGGAGGGGGGATGACCCTCAGGTATAGTAGGGGTGAGGGGTTCTGGTGGATGAGATTAGCCTCCTGTACTGGCCGATCCTATAGGTTAGTGACCGTGTTGTCTTTGATAACTGTTTCTAAGCAAAAGTCCGTTTCTAAGCAAAAACCTAGCAAAACTACATATCACATGGATTATATGTGGTCCTCCGAAACATGCATGATTTTGTGAAGGAAAACTCCTAGAACTTTTGGGAGGGGGATGACCCTCAGGTATAGTAGGGGTGAGGGGTGAGGGTGGATGAGATTAGTCTCCTGTACTGGTCTATCCTATAGGTTAGTGACCGTGTTTTCTTTGATATGGTTTTTGTTGTCTTTAGTTACACCTTTAACAAAAAAATTAAATCTGTTCTCTGCTTATATCGCATATATACTTATGTATTATACATTTCGATAACTTTTTTGCAAACATTTAAACGGCCGTTCCTAAGAAAAACCTAGCAAAATTGTCGTTTCTAAGCAAAACCTAGCAAAACTGCATATCACATGGATTACATGTGGTCCTCCGAAACATGCATGATTTTGTGAAGAAAAACTTCTAGAACTTTTGGGAGGGGGGATGGCCCTCAGGTATAGTAGGGGTGAGGGGTGAGGGTGGATGAGGTTAGCCTCCCGTATTGGTCAATCCTATAGGTTAGTAATCGTGTTTTCTTTGATAACCGTTTCTAAGCAAAAGCCCGTTTCTAAGAAAAACCTAGCAAAACTGCATATCACATGGATTACATGTGGTCCTCCGAAACATGCATGATTTTGTGAAGGAAAACTCCTAGAACTTTTGGGAGGGGGGATGACCCTCAGGTATAGTAGGGGTGAGGGGTTCTGGTGGATGAGATTAGCCTCCCGTACTGGCCGATCCTATAGGTTAGTGACCGTGTTTTCTTTGATAACTGTTTCTAAGCAAAAGTCCATTTCTAAGCAAAAACCTACCAAAACTACATATCACATGGATTATATATGGTCCTCCGAAATATGCATGATTTTGTGAAGGAAAACTCCTAGAACTTTTGGGAGGGGGATGACCCTCAGGTATAGTAGGGGTGAGGGGTGAGGGTGGATGTCTCCCGTACTGGTCGATCCTATAGGTTAGTGACCGTGTTTTCTTTGATATGGTTTTTGTTGTCTTTAGTTACACCTTTAACAAAAAAAACTAAATTTGTTCTCTGCTTATATCGCATATATACTTATGTATTATACACCAACGAGATTCCTTCTACATCCTATTTCTCCTAACTCAATTCAAATTACTCTTGTATTCCTACAGCAACGCGTGGGGAATTCACCTAGTTTGATGACATAGAAGTACTGTCCACTTTTCTATACCACTAGTAGCCATGTGTGCGTGACGAACGTGTTTATGCTTATGATAGATGACATACTATACATATAATAGAAAAAAAATTGTTGGATATTTAAAGTAAGAAGTAGTTTCTAAATTATATTGTTGAAAATTCTCCACGAAGATTGGAACCACATTTTAATTTTAAAAATAAAATTAATATATATATTGTTGTTGTCATGTAACGGAGCTAAAATTCAACATGGTCATATGCATAGGCTAACGTCACAATCTTCCGAGCATTTGCATTACATGCAAGAGATATGACATAAATATATATGATTTCTATGGTATATAAATACAATTGAAATGAGTGCAAGTAAAATATTTGAACATACCTATGCTACAACTCTACTAAATTCTGGAGGCCATATAGATACATATTTGTCGGGTACCTGAATTAGGGATACCCAAAATCAACGATTAAAAGGAGCAAACCCGCGAGGAATCTGCGCCCTGAGACCCCCTAAGAAATCGTATCAAGGCTCCACCTACACGGGTACACCGAGCCAAGCCCGCATACGTGTGAAGACGGGGCACCCTCGACTACGTTTCGACTCGCACGAGGCCCGCTCGACGGGAAGCCTCGACCCCGGAAAATCTCCGACTCGCACGACCCGGGTCGAGTCGGTCGACCCCCCTCTCTTTCACCTACTCACTGACAAGACATTCAATGCAACCACTTCCACCTACGTGGCTACAGCCCCACCGGCGTGGGAGCAATACCCGTGTCTAATCCCACTTTTTTCTGCCCATCCCGGGATGGACGGTAAAAAAGTAGCCACTATTCACACCACGTCAGGCACTATTCTACCGTCGACACCCCCTCGACGCACAAGACGACAACCACCGCGCCCGGGTTCTCTAGGGCTCAGCATTATCCGTTCCTCGTCGACCCCCTCAGCTACGTCCCGACCTGGCCTCGACCGCCGCCAGTCAACAAAGGAACAACGCTCGCACGTCGACCACAGGGGATCGTACGTCCGCCACAGGACCCAGGGTCTTTCACCGTCCTGTCATCAACATCACCGCAACACCCCGGGGATGGCCGGCCATTACCGGAGCACGTCACTACAGCAACCTTCTCGTCCAAGGCATCGACCTAGAGTTTTTTGTACCCCTCGGCCTTCACTTGAACCTATAAAAGAGGAGGCAGAGGGCTCCCCCCTTAAGGCATCACGATCATAAGCAACACTTCCACTTTTTCTTCTTTTTATTGAGACTTGGGACCGGCTCCCTCTCTCATAGCTTGTAACCCCTACACAAGCACTTCGGTGCAAGAAAATACAATACTCTCTCTCCCCACTGGACGTAGGGCCTTCTTTGCCCGAACTAGGATAAACCCCCGTGTATTCTCTTTGCATCACCATCCGGATTAGGGAGCACGCAGCACAAATTCACTCGTCGGTCTAGGACCCTGCCGGGTCCGAACACCGACAATATTGTTGAACGTTATGTAACAATGTTAAAATTTAATTCGTCAATACAATTCTCATATATAAGGGTTAACCCCCGCGATCTTTCAAGCAGTTGCATCTGCAAGAAAATAATATAAGATAAAATATATATGGTTTGTATTAAGAATCAAAATGAGTGGAAATAAAATAGTTGAATGTACATACTGTATGTCACAACTCTAGTACATATCACTAGACAATGTTATTTTGTCCTCTTCCCAACTGGGTCATATCTTTATTTGTTCTGGCCAATATCGCTATCAAAATTTGACTATCACCAGGTTCGAAGTTATCATTGTTCAAGTTTGTATTGCGGACAGTTATCCTTTCAGCTTTATTATAACAGGTGCCGGCATGATCTAATAAGAAAATAAAAACTACATAACGAACTATATATATACGCCAACAAAACAAGGAACTACACATAATGAACCATGGAAGTTCGACGTTGATTTGGCTATGTCGACAATAGCTCTAACAGGATCGATTTGATGCCTAGAAGAGATGGAAGGTAAATAGTCTTTACAAAACTTTTACACATAAATTAGCAATTAAAACAACATAAAACAAACACACTGTCAAACCCAGCCTAGCCGGGTAGCGAAGTCGATTTGGCTGGCTTTGCCCGCGACCTAGCCGTGTTCAAATATAGGTCAGTTTGACAAAGCGATCTTCCTTATTCTTGAGCTCCAGTTCTTGATTCTCCAATGGAGTGATTTTGGTGGGGGAGCAAGATTGGGAGCAGATAAGAATCAATTCTGAAGTGATTCTAGTGGCGATTGAATGGGAGCAGTGGTAAGCGGTGGAAAGTGTTTATTTAGCTCCCAGCTCATAGTGTAAATGGAGAACTGAATCTCATCGATTCCCCCAACAAAATTCAGTTGTATTTTCAGTGTTTGGCAGGGATCCAGAGAATCCGCTCCGAAGAAGCTATGACTAGGAGCAGAGCTCTGCCGAACCAGCCCATAATGATCACTTTTCCTTTAATTTGACTCTGTACTTGCATTGATGGCCCTGTTTTTGAGCAATACTGCATCAGTACTTTTCAGCGAAAGAATAGTATTTTCCTCCCATAACAAATCAGCATCAGCAGCAGCCAAATTTCAGCAAAACGAATCGGGCTTTTTTGTCCTTTATTATATTTGATACTTCTATGTAAAATTGATGTTTATATAACTGTGGCTCAAAACTTGTTGCTAAGATCAAGTAGATTGTAGAGGTTGATGATCCCAAAGCAACATGTTTTTCATATTTTTTTATTCCACTAAACATTATCGATTTCTTTTTCCATTACAATGAACACCATCCTAAATGTTTTTTGTAATAAATAAAAAAATAAAGAAATGTGCGGTGGCCGGACTTGAAAAAGCCTGCTGTAAACTCGGATGAAGGAAAATTTCGGGCCCGTGGTAGGTTTGGTTTCATATCCGTCGTAGGCCCCATGTTCTTCTTTATTTTCCATCAGGTGTCCGACGACTTGATTGGTCAAGTCAGAGTGGGGTTCCCCGAGAAGAACCAGCGGACCACACAAATGAGTGGGTGAATGGATAGGTGGAAGGAAATGCAGGAACTCCAATGATGTTGTATCTAAGATTCAGTTCAATGATCATCGACTAGCGGTCCCCAAAAGAAATCAAAGGCGACGACGTGATCCTTAGCTTGGGCAGAGGCAGACAGTCATTTCGCTAGCAATGTACTCCCTCCGTATAGGGAATACATGTCGATGTGATCCTTAGCTTGGGCAGAGGCAGACAGTCATTTCGCTAGCAATGTACTCCCTCCGTATAGGGAATACATGTCGTTTAGGACATGATTGCGATTACCAATGAGTCATTAACTATGGTGTAATCTTCCCAGTTTGCCCTTATTAAATACGGCTGCGGGTGTCTCCTAGACAACAATCTATTGGAGCTCGGTTGGTCAGGTGGTAGCGTCTCGAGGCGTGTGGGCAGGGTTCGAATCCCTCCCCCCACCCATTTTTTTTTGGTTCACCTGATTTTGCATGCTGCTGGTCCGTCTGCATGGCACTATGCGGGTGCGTGTGTTGGCTTATTTGCTCGCGTTTGACCGCATTTTTTTTTGCTGTTGGCACTCGTCTGGGAGCGTTTGCAGCTAGTTTTGAATGTGTCCGCGCGTGCATTTGCTCCGTTTTTTCGTTGGCGCTCAGTTTTCGTTTGCTGAATTTCGCATTCGTAGTTTGGCGCTAATCTGGGCTCGTTTTTTTGCTGTTGGCGCTCGTCGGGACGCTTGGACTACTCTCGCTGCTGCTAAACGCGTCAGCTTGCTTGCTTGTTTCCTCCTACGCCTGCCTGCTCGCTTATTCATCTAGTACAACGGCGCCTCTCTTGTCAATCTAGTACGACATGGCTTAGCTTGTTCTGTGCTCCTTCCACTTCTCCGTACGGCGTAATGGCAACCTTCCCTGCGTTTGATCTTAACGTTCATATAGAAGAAGATGACGACGGCAACCTTCCCTTGGATCTCAATGAGCCAATATTGGAGGATGACAACAACAACGGTAATGTTCTTTCCTTTTATGATTAACACAGCAGCCGCATGTAAAGTATTTTTTTCTCAGTTCATTCTTTCCACTTTGAACAACGTGTGGTAACATTTCTCATTTTCTTTCTTTTTTTTGACAGGGTTTGATTTGAACTTGCCACTAGACGAGTTTGGTGCGGTTGATTTCGATTATCTACAAAACCTGCCCGGTAAGCTAGTATGCACAGCTAGTATTTTTTTGTTGAACATGTCGTGCCTATTTTTTTCACAGTATGCACAGCTAGTATTAATAGAAGTGCTTATTTTTTTTGCACTGGTAGAACATGTCGTGTCCAGGCTATTAGTAAATGTGCTTGTTTTCTTTTAACAGAACATGCTGCCGGCAACTAAAGTTTGTTTTCGTTTCAACAGAACACGCAGTGGAGGCTACCATGGAAGAGCAAGTTCAAGAACCCCACCGAAAGAAACAAATGACTGTAGAGCTCCGAAAACAAGTGTATCAAGCTTTGTTGGCTAGAAGCAACAATGGCAAACTAGGCAACAAAGATACTACAATTGTTGCACATCAATTTGGCCTTAACATTCGGTCAGTTCAGCGTCTTTGGAAGCGAGGTAAAACACAACTTGCAAACAATGTTCCGGTTGTGGTTTCTAGTCTAAAGAAGGGTAGAGTTGGCTGTAAGGCAATCCCTATTGATTTAGAAGCATTACGCAACATCCCTCTAAAGGAAAGAATGACTATAGAGGATGTGTGTAGCAAGCTTAACATGAGCAAATAGAAGATTCAAAAGTATTTGAAAAAAGGTTTGATTAGGCGCCACTCTAGTAGCATCAAACCCTATCTCACTGAAGGTAACAAGAGGTCTAGGTTAAAGTGGTGTGTTGACATGATTAATAGGGATTTGCTTGATGATCCAAGGTTTAAGGATTTGTTTGACTTTGTGTTCATTGATGAAAAGTGGTTCTTCCTATCTCAAAAGTCCGAAAAATATTATTTGCTACCCGACGAATATGATCCCCATCGGATTTGTAAGAACAAGAACTACATCCCTAGGATTATGTTCTTGTGTGTTTGTGCACGGCCAAGGTTTAGGGATGGGAATTGTATTTTTGATGGTAGGATTGGTTGTTTTCCACTTGTTCGATATGAACCAGCTATGAGAGGTAATGAGAGAACCGGCCGTGTCCGTAGAGACTTGGTTATGAAGTCCATAACTTCGATCACTAGAGACGTGATTAGAGATTTCATGATCAACTAAGTGTTACCTGCCATTCAAGCTAAATGGCCAAGAGAAGATGGGGGCAAACCAATCTTCATTCAACAGGACAATGCACCTACCCACTTAAAATTGGATGATCCAGAATTTTGTGAGACTGCTAAGCTAGAAGGATTTGATATTCGTCTAACTTGTCAACCACCCAACTCCTCGGATTTCAACATTCTTGACTTGGGTTTTTTTGAGCCATTCAAGCAATTCAATATAAGAAGAATGCAAAAACTCTAGAAGATCTAGTTCCAGCGGTGCAAGAGGTAATTTGATCAATTTGTTCACACATGTTTCAATGTTTTCTTCAACAACTAATTTGCTCATTCATTCATTCATTCATTCATTTCTTGCGCAATTGTTTTGTAGGCATTCATGGAGTACTCGGCACACAAAGCAAACAGAATGTTTCTAACACTTCAAAGTGTCTTCATTGAAGCTATGAAAGTGAAAGGTTGCAACAAGTTCAAGATACCTCACATGAGAAAAGAAACATTAGAAAGACAAGATCGGCTGTCAACTTCTATCCCTTGTGATCCATCTTTGCTAGATGAAGCCGAGGCTACTCTTGTTGCATGAAACAATAAGAATGATGCTAGTTAGCTTAAGTCCTTGTAATGCTGCATGTACTCCTTGTAATGCTGCGTGTGCTCCTTGTAATTCAGCCGAGGCTAATTAGAACTAAATTTAGCCGATGCTACTAATGCTGCATGAAACAATCTTAGTTATCTTACTGATGCTTTCACGTTATCCTTTCCTGGCAGCAGCCACTTGTACTGCTCGATGAAAAGCTCGCAGTCCATCTCCATCTGCGAGCCTGGTGCGATCTCCTCCGACTCCTCCGCAGCGAACTCCTCCGCGGCGAACTCCTGCGCCGTCGGACTATGCGGCGAGGCGCACCCGCGCCGCAGGACTCCACGGCGAGCAGCACCTGCGCCACTGGATCCCATGGCGAGCAAGCGAAGGCAACCGCTAAACTAGCGTGCGAACGGTGAGCAGCAGCGTGCGAACGGCCAGCGTGCGAACGGCGAGCAGTAGCGTGCAAACAGTGAGCAGCAACGTGCGAACGGCCAGCGTGCGAATGGCGAGCAGCAGCGTGCGAACGGCCAGTTACGGCGAGCAGCAGCAACGTGCGAATGGCTAGTTGCGCAGGCGGCGACCGTGCTGCGCTGCCACTGCGACTCGGAAGGCGAGCGTGGTTAGTTCCTTACGCGAGAGCCGCTGTGGACGGCGAGCGTGTGCGCGGTGTTAATGCGTCGAGCGCAAAACCGGGGCCGAGCCAGCCCAGCCGAAGGGGCAGGGGCAAACGCGTCTACATTTAGCCAAACTATGGAGAACGACATCCTTTGCCAAACTCCCTCCGTCGGCCAGAACGACAATGTATTCCCTCGTTCTGGCCGACGGAGGGGGTTTGGCAAAGGATGTCGTTCTCCATAGTTTAGCTAAATGTAGACATGTTTGCCCCTGCCCCTTCGGCTGGGCTGGCTTGGCCCCAGTTTTGCGCTCGACACATTAACACCGCGCGCACGCTCGCCGTCCACAGCGGCTCTCGCGTAAGGAATTAACCATGCTCGCCTTCCAAGTCGCAGTGGCAGCGCAGCACAGTCGCCACCTGCACAACTAGCCATTCGCACGCTGCTGCTGCTCGCCGCAACTGGTCGTTCGCACGCTGCTGCTCACTGTTTGCACGCTACTGCTCGCTGTTCGCACGCTGGCCGTTCGCACGCTGCTGCTCGCCGTTCGCACGCTGGTTTAGCGGTTGCCTTCGCTTGCTCGCCATGGAATCCAGTGGCGCTGGTGCTGCTCGCCGTGGAGTCCCGCGGCGCGGGTGCGCCTCGCCGCATAGTCCGATGGCGCAGGAGTTCGCCGCGGAGGAGTCGGAGGAGATCGCACCGGGCTCGCAGATGGAGATGGACTGCGAGCTTTTCATTGAGCAGTACAAGTGGCTGCTGCCAGGAAAGGATAATGTGAAAGCATCAGTAAGATAACTAAGATTGTTTCATGCAGCATTAGTAGCATCGGCTAAATTTAGTTCTAATTAGCCTCGGCTGAATTACAAGGAGCACACGCAGCATTACAAGGAGTACATGCAGCATTACAAGGACTTAAGCTAACTAGCATCATTCTTATTGTTTCATGCAACAAGAGTAGCCTCGGCTTCATCTAGCAAAGATGGATCACAAGGGATAGAAGTTGACAGCCGATCTTGTCTTTCTAATGTTTCTTTTCTCATGTGAGGTATCTTGAACTTGTTGCAACCTTTCACTTTCATAGCTTCAATGAAGACACTTTGAAGTGTTAGAAACATTCTGTTTGCTTTGTGTGCCGAGTACTCCATGAATGCCTACAAAACAATTGCGCAAGAAATGAATGAATGAATGAATGAGCAAATTAGTTGTTGAAGAAAACATTGAAACATGTGTGAACAAATTGATCAACTTACCTCTTGCACTGCTGGAACTAGATCTTCTAGAGTTTTTGCATTCTTCTTATATTGAATTGCTTGAATGGCTCAAAAAAAAAACCCAAGTCAAGAATGTTGAAATCCGTGGAGTTGGGTGGTTGACAAGTTAGACGAATATCAAGTCCTTCTAGCTTAGCAGCCTCATAAAATTCCGGATCATCCAATTTTAAGTGGGTAGGTGCATTGTCCTGTTGAATGAAGATTGGTTTGCCCCCATCTTCTCTTGGCCATTTAGCTTGAATGGCAGGCAACACTTGGTTGATCATGAAATCTCTAATCACATCTCTAGTGATCGAAGTTATGAGCTTCATAACCAAGTCTCCACGGACACGGCCGGTTCTCTCATTACCTCTCATTGCTGGTTCATATCAAACAAGTGGAAAACAACCAATCCTACCATCAAAAATATAATTCCCATCCCTAAACCTTGGCCGTGCACAAACACACAAAGAAGATAATCCTAGGGATGTAGTTCTTGTTCTTACAAGTCCGATGGGGATCATCTTCGTCGGGTAGCAAATAATATTTTTCGGACTTTTGAGATAGGAAGAACCACTTTTCATCAATGAACACAAAGTCAAACAAATCCTTAAACCTTGGATCATCAAGCAAATCCCTATTAATCATGTCAACACATCACTTTAACCTAGACCTCTTGTTACCTTCAGTGAGATAGGGTTTGATGCTACTAGAGTGGCGCCTAATCAAACCTTTTTTCAAATACTTTTGAATCTTCTATTTGCTCATGTTAAGCTTGCTACACACATCCTCTATAGTCATTCTTTCCTTTAGAGGGATGTTGCGTGATGCTTCTAAATCAATAGGGATTGCCTTACAGCCAACTCTACCCTTCTTTAGACTAGAAACCACAACCGGAACATTGTTTGCAAGTTGTGTTTTACCTCGCTTCCAAAGACGCTGAACTGACCGAATGTTAAGGCCAAATTGATGTGCAACAATTGTAGTATCTTTGTTGCCTAGTTTGCCATTGTTGCTTCTAGCCAACAAAGCTTGATACACTTGTTTTCGGAGCTCTACAGTCATTTGTTTCTTTCGGTGGGGTTCTTGAACTTGCTCTTCCATGGTAGCCTCCACTGCGTGTTCTGTTGAAACGAAAACAAACATTAGTTGCCGGCAGCATGTTCTGTTAAAAGAAAACAAGCACATTTACTAATAGCCTGGACACGGCATGTTCTACCAGTGCAAAAAAAAGCACTTCTATTGATACTAGCTGTGCATACTGTGAAAAAAAATAGGCACGGCATGTTCAACAAAAAAAATACTAGCTGTGCATACTAGCTTACCGTGCAGGTTTTGTAGATAATCGAAATCAAGCGCACCAAACTCGTCTAGTGGCAAGTTCAAATCAAACCCTGTCAAAAAAAGAAGAAAATGAGAAATGTTACCACACGTTGTTCAAAGTGGAAAGAACGAACTGAGAAAAAATACTTTGCATGCGGCTATTGTGTTAATCATAAAAGGAAAGAACATTACCGTTGTTGTTGTCATCCTCCAATATTGGATCGTTGAGATCCAAGGGAAGGTTGCCGTCGTCATCTTCTTCTAGACGAACGTTAAGATCAAACGCAGGGAAGGTTGCCATTACGCCGTATGGAGAAGTGGAAGGAGCACAGAACAAGCTATGCCATGTCGTACTAGATTGACAAGAGAGGCGCCGTTGTACTAGATGAATAAGCAAGCAAGCAGGCGTAGGAGGAAACAAGCAAGCAATCTGACGCGTTTAGCAGCAGCGAGAGTAGTCCAAGCGTCCCGACGAGCGCCAACAGCAAAAAAACGAGCCCAGATTAGCGCCAAACTACGAATGCGAAATTCAGCAAACGAAAACTGAGCGCCAACGAAAAAACGGAGCAAATGCACGCGCGTACACATTCAAAACCAGCTGCAAACGCTCCTAGACGAGCGTGAACCAAAAAAATGGGTGGGGGAGAGATTCGAACCCTGCCCGCATCCCCCACACGCCTCGGGACGCTGCCACCTGACCAACCGAGCTCCAATAGATTGTTGTCTAGGAGACACCCGCAGCCATATTTAATAAGGGCAAACTGGGAAGGTTACACCATAGTTAATGACTCCTTGGTAATCGCAATCATGTCCTAAACGACATGTATTCCCTATACGGAGGGAGTAGTTGTTTATATCTGACAGCTCTACCGTAGAAGTTTCCCTCTTGCTTGGCATATTTTGCTCTCGTTTGCTTCAGATCTAAGCTAAAGAGCAAGTTGAAACTCAATCGTGTATATATTGCCTATCTTGTTTTGCTGCGCCAGCTCAACTATATGTAGTGGCATAGGATCTATCTATTACTCCTAATCCCAAAAGAATTTACAGTTCATCCTTCACCGTCGGAGCGCAGCATTGCCTTCAAGAGATGGGCTCAGGGCAGATGCTATCGCTGCCTCGCAAGTGACCGATGCATATGTTTTTTTTGAACGAACAGGAGGGGCTTGCGCCCCTACTGAATATTATTAAGCAGGAAAGAACATAACAAACAAAAGGCTAGAGATCCAAAGACAGAGCTCAGCCAAGTAGTTCAAGAAACAAAAAAAGAAACAAAGAAAATAAAATTGATTACACAAGCTGCTCTAGCCATAAACTGATTTGGGGAAAGTACTTCTTCTTCGCACGAAGTGTAACTAGGTCGAAGATACTTCTGAAGATGTGTTTGCACTGCTATGTACTTGCTTCATCGCCCCTGAAGATCAAGTTGTTTCTCACTGTCCAAATGCTCCAACACATAATGATAATTATCTCCATGAAAAAAGGGACATTAAGTTGGGTTCTGAAAGCCTCCAGAGTCTGAAAAGGTCCTTGGGAATGGGGAACTGTCAGCCCAATCAGATTCCAACAGTTTTTTGCAAAGCCACAGTGCAGAAACAAATGATCAACTGTCTCTTCTGCTGAATCATTGCACAGGGCACAATTATATGACTGCAAAAACATATGTTTTCTTCTTAGTATGTTCCTTGTGCTAAGCCTGTCCTGTGCCAACAGCCAAAAGAACACTTTGTGTTTGTGTTGACAGGAGGACTTCCAAATCCATCTGAAAACTGGATGAACCCAAGCTGAGCCTGAGAGATGCTTATAGGCTTTTGCACATGAAAAGTTTTGTCTTCCCCAAATATAAGACCAAGTATCGTTGGACCCAGTAGGTTGAAAATTATTCACCGACTCTTCCAACTGAAGGAACTGCTGATATGCTTCAGCTGACAGAGGCAAGTGAAAATCTTGTAATAAGGATTGACTGGACTTAGCAGCTTCCAGGGTTAAATTTGGTTTCTTGGCAAAGGAGTACAACTCGGGAAAAGCATGCTTCGGTACTTGCCCAAGCCAAAGATCATCCCAAAGAAGACAAGAAGCACCACTCTGAATGGAGACCAAGGCCATACCTTTGAACTTATCCAGTAACTTGAGAATGCATATGTTGTCGTCGTCCTGGACATAGGGAGTGGCACTGTCGCCTTCGTTCCACCTCTTCTACTCCATGGGTCGACTCCTCTTCAGTGCAACCTCACCATCCTCAACAGATGAAGAGTTGGGCTGACGTTGTGGCCATGCCTTCGCCGAGTGAATGTCGCCCTACACGGCCAACTAGCACCGTGGCTCAATCTCCCTCGCTAGGATTGCACAACCCGTCGTCGGCTCCTTCACGAGAGAAGGATGTTCATGACTGCCATGTTCATGCATCTCAAGCTCCGACTACCTTTGATCTTCAATCTTCGCTTGCACCTTTACTGGAGTTGATGCACTCGAAGTTTCAACAACAGATTATCTCCTATTTGGAGGATGTGGTGCGGCCCCTCAGAGATGAGATTTCAGCTATTAGGTTGTGGCTTGCACGTGTGGCCACACACTTGAACCATGGGGACCTGCCAAGCGAGGGCCTCACTGTTGACGTATGAAGCCTCTTTGGTTCCTGTGCAGAACCGCGTAGAGAGCATACTTCCATTTCAAACATGGCCGAGCTCTTCGGCCCCTATTCTCCCGTCTGGCGCTCTCCGACAACATCGATCGCCCCTTCCCTTGTTGATGCTTGCATGCGTGTTGACGCATTGGTGCATGAGGACACATGTGCGATTACCGCAGATTCCATCACTGGTGAGAATACCATAGAGCATGCCATTGTGGTGCCCTCCCTCGGAGACCACTGTTCAGATAATAGAGCGGACGCCGCAACAGGTCGTCACTCCCATTAAAGATATTGTTTTGGTGGAGGATGCATCCGATGATGAGGAAATTGTCTCACAAGTTACAGTTGAGGACCTCATCTTTCTCATCACCATCGAAGACAGCCCCACATATTCTGCGACTGAGGTCAAAACAGATGGCCCTAGTTGACACAGGAGGCACTAGCAAATGCAAGGTCTTCTCCAGCTGCCACAGCTAGTGAGGAGAATGACCTAGCATGCCCTATACACCCCCTTCACCACCGGCCACGACAACAAAACGTCGACGCAAGTCCTACGATAGATCCTCATTGCGTCGAAGTGCCCAACTTGCACAACACAACGTGCTAAAAAGTTTAGGCATTATTGGGAATGATGGAAGCTAAGTGAGAATGCAATGCAAGACATTGTAGACCACTCGAAGAATTTGTTGCCACCGGACCTCCTCAAGTCGTTGATGGATCTAAAAGGTCGTGCCTTCTGGGACCTTGTGGCAGAGATCTGTCCGCCTCTTATTTAAGTGTTGTAGAATCTGCCTTTGGTGTGGTTTGTTTTATGGTGTTGTTTACGCTTGTTGTTAGCAACTTGTTGTCGTAGGAGTTGTCTTAGTCGTTGTAATGTTGTGTTTGTTTTGTTTTCTATTGTTTGCTCCTTGGAGCCGTTGTTCATGTCGATGTCCCAATCCGATCGACTAGAGTTGTATTTTTTTTCCTTTTTGTTGAGTTTGTTTTCCGGCGTGGTTGTTGGTTGTTGTTGTATCGTTGTGCCCACTTTGGACTCTTCTTCTTTTTAATATAATCGGCAGCTCTCCTGCCTGATTCGTTTCAAAATTAAAATATGATCAAACCTATAAAAAAAGTACTAACATTTGATATGATACCGAGTACTCATCATTAGATTAATCATATAATACATTTGGTATAAATAATGATACCCCCTCCGTTCCAAATTATAAGTCGCTTTGACTTTTTTGGTACATCTATTTTACTATGCATTGAGATATAATAATAATAATATGTCTAGATACATAGCAAAATGGATAAACCAAAAAAATCAAAGCGACTTATAATTTGAAATGGAGGGAATACTATTTTCTATAATTTAGTCAAACTTTTAAAAAAATGATTTAGTTTAAATATAGAATTATGCACTTCTTGGGATGGATAGAGTACATGCCATCTGTCTGCAAGGTTAACTTTAAGCCTCCGTCTATTTGCATGTCCTGGAGATGGTAGATTGCTGAGGAACAATAAGCTCCGAAAATAGGGCTGTAAGGCTTTTCTAGTTCCCCTATTGCCTTTTGTAGTGACCCCCAAGATTTTTTCACTTCGATTCTCTAATCACCATACAGGTCGGACGACAGCCTTGCTTGTACTTGGTTGTACTATTTGACCATCTAAAACTAGAACGTTTGTGTTCAGTGTATCTGAATCTGACAAGTACAAACTGAATGCAAACCTGACAATCTCACATGCTTCTGTATGCAGTATGCTATACAGATATTTATGTTCTGACCTTACATTAATCGTACAACATTTATTTATCCAATGTTTTTTTTTCAGCAACACAGGGTTTCATAGTGACATATAAGATCACAGTATTTAACTTGGAGGCTTACCCAAGTAGTATTCCACAATCTATAAAGCAAAGATGGCAGAGGCTGTGGTTTATGTCGTACTTCAGAAAATTGCTGCTAGTTTGGGGCGAGAGGCTCTAAAGGCAATAGGCTCACGGTTAGGAAAAGAAGCATCAGATTTGCTTGAAGCTGACAACAACATGAGGCAGATTGAGATCGAATTTAGAGTAATGAATGCTTTTCTAATGCAAGTGCCAATGCGTTCATCGCGTAACTTGGCTTTTGATGCCTGGCTTGATGAGGTAAAGAAGGTTTCACACGATGCCGAGGATGTCATTGACGAGTATGCATACCTGCTTGGAAAATCAGACACTAAAAAGAGTAGCTCACTAAAGAAACTATGGCATCGTTCCAAAGACACGGGTGGTTGGCAGAGCATTACTGAACAGCTTAGGCAGATCGAGGTCCGTCTTTCAAAGCTCACAAGCATGCGAGATCGTTATGGCATTGCAATAAATGGAGAAGGAGGAGTAAACTACCCAACTCAGAATAGTCAGCTGCAACATGTGCTGGATTCAACATGTCTAAACATCGAGGATAACATAGTCGGGATTGAACTAGAAACGACATGGCTTGTGCAACAGCTGATACACGGGCAAGAAGAACGAACAATCGTCTCTGTATGTGGTATGGGTGGTTTAGGCAAAACGACTCTTGTCCGTCAGGTATATAAAAAGGATGAAGTTAAACAACATTTCGACTGTTTTGCATGGATTGCAGTTTCTCAAAGTTACAAAATTGAACTTCTCTTGAGGGAAATATTAAAGCAGCTCCAAGAGAAGCAAAAGGACGTCCCTCAGAAGGTTGACACTATGGACCTTGCAAGCTTGGTAGAAAAACTAGCAAACTTCTTGCAGGACAAAAGGTATTTGATTGTCTTGGACGACGTGTGGAGTCGTCTCGCCTGGGAATTATTAGATCCTGCATTGCCTACAAGCAAGAAAGGAAGCAGAATTATCATAACAACAAGAGATGAAGATGTTGCTTCATTAGCAGATGATGAGCAACGCATGCAACTAAAAACCCTAGGAAAGAAAGAAGCGTGGGATCTCTTTTGTAGCAAAGCCTTTCCAAGACTAGAAGGCAAAACATGTCCTCAATGTGTAGCTTGTTGGGCAGAAAAAATTGTGGAGAAGTGTGAAGGGTTGCCACTACCTATTGTTGCCATTGGAAATTTGCTGTCACGCAAGAAGCCATACGAAAATGAATGGAAATCCTTTTATCATCAGCTAGTTTGGCAAATAGGAAACAACCCAGATCTCAACTCTGTGAGGAATGCCCTCGATCTTAGCATCAACTATTTACAAGGAAATCTAAAGAATTGCTTTCTCTATTGTGGCCTATTTCCTGAAGACCACCACATTTTTAGAGAACAGCTTATTAGGTTATGGATAGCTGAAGGCTTTATAGAAGACAGGGGGCCAAGTATAACTATGGAGGAAGTCGGAGCTGAATATCTCAATGAAATCGCTCAACGTTCTCTCCTTCAGGTGGTCCAGATAGATGCTTATGGCAGGCCAGAGATATTCCAAATGCATGATCTTGTCAGAGATATAGTTGTAAGCAAGTGCACAAGTGAGAAATTTTCTCTTCTTCTGGACAACTCTCGTGTTACAATGCAGACCAGAGAAGCACGCCGTTTATCAGTACTGAAATCTGACAGCCTTGTAGATGCTCTCGAGGGTGGAGAAAAGATACGGTCCTTCATTTTGTTCGAGTATCGAGTATCATCCTCTTGGGTACAAACTGTTACTGGAAATTTCAAGCTGCTGAGAGTTTTGTCCCTACGATTTGCAGACATAACGAAGCTCCCTGATGTTGTGACCACTCTGTTCAATTTGCACTACCTTGATTTGTATTACACAAATATTAAAGTGCTCCCCAAAGCACTGTGTAAGTTGACGAAACTACAGATGCTAGACCTCCATGGAACTGGTGTAGTGGAACTGCCGCTCGAAATAAAGAAGCTAAGTAAGCTACGATATCTGCAAACTTGTGCCTACTATGATCATGATGCAAGAATATTTGATTGCTTTCAAGGTGCTAAAGTACATTCTGGAATTTGTCTTCTAAAGGATATGCAAGAACTGGGAATTGTGGAAGCAAGCAAAGATTTGGTCGTCAACATTTGCAACTTGACATTACTGCGAAAACTTTACATAATGAAAGTCAAGCGTGAGCACATTAAGGAATTATGGACCTCCATCACAAGAATGGCACACCTTTCCAACCTTCTTATAATCTCATATTCAGAGGAAGAAGTTCTTAATCTGGAAAACTTAGATCATTTGCCAAATCTGGAATGCTTGTACCTGAAAGGCAAGTTGCAAGGAGGTGTTGTCCCATCGGTGTTCTCCGGTTTTGGAAAACTCACGGACCTACGCATGGGGTGGTCCAGGTTGCAAGTAGATCCAATTCCTTCATTTGCACACATGTTGCATCTAGTCGAACTTCACCTCTACCGAGTTTATGAGGGGCAGATCATGACTTTCGGAGCAGGTTAGTTTCCAAAGCTCGAGAAGTTATACTTAGCGGACATGGAGCAGCTCAATTGCATTCAAGTGGAGGCGGGGACCATGCCAATCCTAAATTATGTAAAGCTCATTGGTCTCAGAAGTATGCTGGTTGTTCCAGTGGGATTCCAAAATTTAACCTGGCTCCAAGAGATGGTCCTTATCGATATGCCACAAGAATTTATGACTATGGTACGACAAGGCTGCGATTGCATCAAGCATATCCCCATGATACTTCATCGCCTTTGAGGTTGGTGCAAGTGCTGCTAGGAAAAATATAGGTATCTACTTTTTTATGGTTTCAACAAATTTTCTTATTTGAGTAATGCCCCCCTTGAAGTTGCTAAATTTGAAAAGAAAAACACCCTCAAACTTGAGCACTGGACAACTTACCCCCTTAACTTTCAAAACCAGATATCCTCTTTTGAAAGTTTAGGGGATAAGTTTTCTGGTATTCAAGTTTGAGGATGTTTTCCAAATTCAGCAACAAGTTCAGGGGGAAAACATTTTCTCAATTTAATTTGGAGCCGTTTACAGAAAAATCTTAATGCAGAAGCAATAACCACAAGGAATCTATAAACCTGTGCTTTTACACATTTATTGAGAACATATAATACTATCTAGTTCATATCAATTGAGCAGATTGGTTATCTCTTCACCTTGTCAATGTAGTACCCCCAGGTTAATTTATTGCCAAATACTAGTACATGCTTTTAGATATTAGGTATAGATATACGTACATACAGCACGTCTTTCTTTGATTTCATCGAAGGCCTATTGCCTTCACTTCATCTCTTCTGATAAATTTGTTATAGCAATCCAATCCATGGCTTGTCATATACTGTTACTATTACATACAAATTACTGATCTGTCACAGTATTATTATTTTTTAATTCCTTCATTCATTCAGCACTTAGAGATTTCCCTGCACCATAATGAGAATAAATAAACAAGAATCGTTTTCCCTTGTAGATTCCAGTGAGTTCAATAATCACCGGATGAAGAAGTTCCTCTGTATTTGTGGGATTTGCTGGCAATTCAATTAGGTGCAGATCAGTACATGGCTTACGACTTACCTATCTCTGTGTGACTGTGTCAACCATCAGATGTTTAATTATCAATCTGCATGTCTTTATTATGGCGTTATGTTCTTCAAGAAGGCGCGCTGCATCTTGAAATTAGTATTTCTTACTATATTGTATTTGAACTCCTCTGAGAGTGACTACTTGTTTGGAACTGTAATAGGGCAGTAAGGCGATTCAGGTTTTTTGTCCCATAGTTTGTATCCGATAGGACACAGACAGTGGGTTTTCCTGAATTATACGTCGAACCCACCATATCATTTTCATATCGTCGATGAATTCACGTTTTTTTTAGTAAGAAAGTAATGAGAATGGGTTTGCCTGATTTAGACAAAAGAGTATACTTTGGTATGTTGCTATACTTCCTGTATAGTTTGTTTGTCAAATATCGATTTGGCACTTTAGTCATTGTCTTATAAAATATCTGCAAATAGGTCCTTTTATTTACAAATAAGTCTCTAAAATTTCAAAAAAAAAACAAGGGGGTGAGACATGATGACACGCAGTGATGGTGCTTGGAACCAAATCCATCATGGGCCAATTATTAATGAACAAGGCTAACCTTTAATTTTCACCATGTTCGGCTGCTCTTATCACACGGCTTATCAGCCGTGGTACAGTGTTTTTCTCTCACAACAAAACAGCCACAGCCGGCTTATAAGCCGCAGAAACAACCTGCCGAACAGGGTGTTTATCATTCCAAATGGAGGCAACTAATGGAGTTTACAAAAGTCTAGGAGTGGCCGTGGCCCCTATTGGCCTTTGTGAAGCTGAGAGGCGGGAAGGATTTTTTTTTTGAATGCCAGGGTTCTCTTATTTGGTGAAGGGTGTTTCTCAGTTCTTTCGCTCTTTTATTGTATATATGTTATTGATATATATATATATATATATATATATATATATATATATATATATATATATATATATATATATATATATATATATATGCGGAACTATTGATATAGATATAAATATAAATACAGATATAGATATAGATACATATACAGATATAATGATTATTATAGATAGATATTAAACTTTGTGAAGTTTAAATTAATAAGACAACCGGCCTACATTTTGGAATGCAAAAGTGAGGCATCGGCATTTGACATTCATGCACTGCTTGCTGCATGTTCATTACCATGGCATGGCATGCATAGGCATTTCACATTTATTTTCACACTCTGAACCAGTCTCAGTCGTATCATTTACTCTTCCAACTGAATTCGTCTATTGTTAGCCATCGGATCTCCTATATATCTAGGAGCGTACGATCCATCCACGGTAGCTCTTGTAGAAGTCCTGTTCCATCCCCGTCAGGCGGCGGCGGGCGTGTCCCTCAATCTCCCCGGCCGGCCGCCCTTTCTCCGATCCGCCGCACAGCAGACGACCATCGGCATGGCCACCAAGAACAAGGTGGCGGCGCTGCTCCTCTGCTTCATCTTCCTGGCCGCGATCGTCTCTGCCGAGGTGTGTATGTTGCATTGGTGATCTCTCTCCAGTCTCCATCGACTCCTTCTCTTACATTTTACATACTTATCATACTTTGTTTCGACAACTCTGAAGATTATCGATGCCAATGGGGTCGACGATGGTGAAGAGCTAGACAAAGGCGGCGGCGACGGCCACCACAAGCACAAGGTAATATAAAACTGACCAACACGACTGGATCGGATCGGAGTACACAAGTAGTATGCTTTATTACGAGTAGGGATGAAAACGGATCGGATACGGACGAATATCACTGATATCGTATTTGTTTTCATATTTATGTCCGGATTCGGATTCGAATACGGATAGTATCAAAAATACCGGATAGGATACGATTGGATATCGATATCATAAATATGTGATTTAAATATTCGGATACGAATACGGTATCGGATGTTAAATATCCGGACTCGGATTCGGACGGATTAAAACCCCTCTAAACGAATTCGGTCTCGAATACGGTCGGAAAATATCCGTACCGTTTTCATCCCTAATTACGAGCACGACAGATCGATAAGAACCTGTAAATAACAGACGCATGCATCTGCTGTTGTGCAGGGCCACAACAAGGATGGCAAGGGAAACCTCAAGCCCTCACGTAAGTCGTAGGCATACATATAGATGCTTTTGATGAGTTGTTTGTTGCATTGCTTGCTGTTGTTTTGGTCGGTCAGTTTGGCTCGATCGATCTGTGCTGCCTGTGTTGTGCAACAAGAACAAGTGCTCAATTGTTGCAGAGTGCGGCGGGGAGTGCAAGCGGCGGTGCTCCAAGACGCACCACAAGAAGCCGTGCCTCTTCTTCTGCAACAAGTGCTGCGCCAAGTGCCTGTGCGTGCCGCCGGGCACCTACGGCAACAAGGACACCTGCCCCTGCTACAACAACTGGAAGACCAAGAAAGGAGGGCCCAAGTGCCCATGATGGGCCATGCATGGGCCTTCCAGTTCCTGTTTCTGCTATCCAGCCTCCGGCCCGTGTCTTCCTTCCTAGACAACCTAGCTGTGTAGTGTAGCTAGGAATAATAGCCTGTTCTTGTTTTGGCCATTTCAGAAGAGTAGGATCAGTTTGCTTGGGCCTCCCGATCAAAAAAAAAGTTTGTTTAGGCCTCAACCTCGTAGTATCTCCTCTGATCTGATCTAAAAAAATCAATATGGGAGGATTACTCAAAAAAAGAATTCAGTGTGCCCTTTTTGCTCTGTCGCGACTCGCAAGCGACCAAGCAGGTTAGTATTCGCCTAATCTTGCCAGACACGGGTTGCTTTCTACCACTGGTAGTCATTAAAACCCTGCACGCCATCAGATCGATCCATGCATGATTGGTCGCTATACCAAGACGCGAGTATAATCATTCGATCATCAATCAGGATTACATGACCAACGGTTTGAGTATTGTGAATTCAATATCAGATGCTACACCTAAACTACCTACTGCTCCCTAGCTCCGTCCCCAGAAAAGTACATCTCTCGTTACTCGAAGAGTCCAACAATTTTAAATTCAATCAAACTTATTATTAGATTATTCATGAAATATATTTTTCGTAGTAAACCTGTTTAAAAAGTAAAGACCCACCATACTGTTTTCTGTTAGTTTAGTCAGACTTGATTTTTGTTGATCGATTTGATTCAAATTTCAGATCCAGAGTTGCACTATTTTTAGAATGGAGAGGATACTCCACTATGCCAGGGCGAAAAATTTTGCAAAATATTACTGTAGCACTTTGCGTTGTTATTTGGTAATTAGTGTCTAATCATGGACTAATTAGGCTTAAAAGATTCGTCTCAAGAATTACGGCTAAACTGTGTAATTAGTTTTATTTTTTATCTATATTTAATGCTTCATGTATGTGTCCAAATATTCGATGTGATGGGGAATCTTGAAAAATTTGGCAAAATTTTCTGGAACTAAACAGGGCCTAGGTTTGGTTACAGTCGAACTAAATGTTTGATTGAGTTTATCCAAAAATATTGTCAATATTTAAGACTCTAAATAAGCATATTATAAAAAAAATTCAGAACATATTTAATACAATAAACATAAATATTTAGTTTAACTGAGCACTATTATAGATTTTTCTTTTGATAAAGGGAGTATCGTTGGAATTTCATATACCATGCATGCAATGCACCTCCTACCAACTACCATCGCTTCCTTCCGTTCAGTTGAGGTTCAGTGTCTCGTTTCTGACTTTTTTCCCTTGTGATTAGTGTGCCTGCATATCCTATCAACTCACCTGCAGAAGTGTACGTAGACTGCACTGTAGTAGCAGTAACAGTAACAGTACCAGAGCCATCTCATCTTTCAGTCAGCCCAGCGGATCGATTGTGTCCTTGTTCCATTGGTGTCGCCGCTAGCAGCGCCCGATCGGACGCGAACCAGAAACATACACGATGCGATGTCTTCCTTCCGCCAATGGCAGACACGCTGGCCCTAGCTCCACCTTTCGCCTCCGATTTGCCCGGTCGCCCACCGGCCTGCTCGTATGGATCCAGCGATTTGACGGCCGCGGGTCGATCGGATCGATCCTCAGCCTGTGCACAAACACGCACTTGTTGTTGCGGACCTGAATTTACACAAACACGTATGCATGCGTTCTTCAGAGAGACTGCTTCTCTTCTTTACCTGCATTGACGATTGACCCCAAGCAAGTCGCTGTCTTGCAGCTAGCGTCAGTTGCAGATGAACGCTAGCCAACCTGGCTGCTCATACGAGCACTCATGTGTTGGATCTGTCAAATTAATATTGCAGGAGTCTCCTCTTCTTAATGAAAAACGTGCTCAGCCTGGTGGCTGAAAAAGATCCAGAGGAGAGCAGAGAAGGCAACAGCTCCATCTACATGGGTAGCAAGCAGCTCAGGTCCAACCAAGTTTGCGGTGCTGGGAGCCAAGCTGGCGGAAAAGGAGGAGGGCTTCAATTGCACGCGACTCCTCCCCTGATCACTTCACATGCATGCAGACTCACTTCCCATCCATGATCCATCCGTCCGTCCTTGGCAAACGCCAAACGGACGCCAGCCAATTCCATCAGCCGGTGCATCTGCATTCATCAACCACTATTGCCCACACCCACATGAATGAATGAATTGTAGGGGACCGTACCTCCGGACCTGGCTGGACCTTTCCTGCCAGTAGCTTATTGGCATCCATCTATCTATCCTGGCTTCTTCTTCCACCTGTTTGATGATGCTAGTAGTACTACTAGTAGTAGCCAAGGTGACATTTTTTTTATATATTAAACAAACATGCATTACATGATGACGAGCTGCAGAAGCTGAATTATGGTTATGTTTATATGCCTTCCGCCAATCCAGCTCCATTGACTGGTGGCATGCAACAGAGATACTGTACAGTACTGTGCGTCTGATCTTGGATGGCAGTGGCCTGAAAACAGACATTCTGCTGCTGGGCAGCGAGGACAGAGGGGAATGGCGAGCTTATCCATGATGAGATGAGAACTTCCAGTGACCGTGTGTGTGTGTGTGTCCCATGTTGGTGTCCTGTTGCTTGCATGATTTGATTTGATATGACATGATACAGGTGGAGCCTGCTTATTGCCTAATGCTGTGTTGATCACATTATCCACCAGCTAGTACTAGTAGGGCCTCCCTCCTTGCTCTGGGAATTCAATTCAGTTCATCAGGTCAAACAAATTGACCCCCTGGTTTACTCGGTGTAGTACTAGTACTAGCTAGCCAGTAGGAGTACTTGCCAATTGGCAAAGCATTTCGTCCCATCCACTGTGTACTTGGCTTACTTTTTCAACATTTCGTTTAAACGCTGCTCGTGCGTCTGATCCCATCCACTGTACTGTTTTCTATCATCATTATAATATGTTCGTTCATCGTACCATTGATTGTGTGCTTCTAATTAATGATGACACCAATTAAGAGTTCTCTTTATGTCAAAATTTGATCTTAGTAAATAAGTCTGATAATGGAGAAATGCATGATTGAACTCTAGTTTGTTAGGTTGACAAAAGTCCATCCACTTGTCAATGGAGTTTTTTTAGATTACGGAATCAAAGCATTCCGGCCTGCATCATCCAACTTGTCAAGGGAGTTGGTCTTAACTCCTACTAAGTGATGTACTATGATTCCTAAGAAGACTAGTACAATTAATCATCATTGCTTATTTTAAAACAAATTAAAAGCTTTGGAGAAAGATTATGGGACAATGATTCTGACATGTCTGATCTGGTTGGCACTCCGAGCCTGAGATCTATGTATTCAATCTAGAAAAACAGTTGTTCAATCAAATACCGTGGTTCAAAAACATTTTTGCAATTTTTACCTGTATATTAGTTTTAGCTACAAACGGAGGTAGTAAAGCTTTCACTGTATATTCAGGAAAAGGACTTCATCAGTTTTTTGGTGATGTGTATTGGGAAAATAAAGAATTTGCACTGTTGTCAGGATCCTGAGAAACATTTACCATGATTCATTCCCTGTGATATGATATTGCAACTACAAAATGGAAAAGGTAATGCTTAGACTTACAGCTGTACTCTGTACAGGTGAAGAACTTTACTGATACAGTTGGATTATTGTTTCAAACCGAAACCAATTTAGCTTTTCTTTTTTTTCCTTTTCCAATTCTATAGATATTAGGAGATGAATAAGAATAATGGCATCCCCCAATTTAGCTTTCCTTTTTGTTTTCTTGAAATTCCATAGCTGTTAGGAGAGGAGAAGAATAAGAATATAAATGGCGTCCCCTACCTGGATATGTTCCCATTTCATTTGGGAAAGTTGCCAAGCAGAGTAGGAATTTATACCATCTTGTTTTCAGTACAGCATTTGTGAGGTGAATATATGCCCATTTTTTTATTCTTTCTGAGAGAACAAAACATAGATTTTTTTTCAACACCGATTCCGCTGCAGAAGTCAAGTTTGGCTACCGAAAACGACCATTCTGTATCTTTTGTCACCAACGTTGGATCGACTCTACTCTACCGGTCTAGTCAATTCAACCGTGGTACGGTAAATCTTTTTTTTCCCTGATCTCTCTACGCCGACAAAGAAGATATCATGGTATCTTTCATGTACCCATTCCAGCCTCACTCTTGGAGATGGTCATCGCCCTAGCTACATACATTGCATTTGTTTCATGCCCATTTACCCTGTATGGAATAATCTGCCTAAAATTCCTAGCTACATTGGCTTAGGTTTGGACAAATCAGACACACATGCACATCACAGGTTTAAATGTGGCCAAATAGGCACAAAACCTGAACTCTGAAGAAGTAATGGTGGCCAGGCCATACCCCCACAAATGCTGTAGCTACCTCCAGGAATGCATTGCACTTGCTGCATGCATGCATTCAAGTAAGCTGTTCATATCACACAGCTATACAACACCACAACATCATTGACCAATGGTGACCTGATGAATTGGAGCAATGAGCAATAAATTGAACAGTTCAACTGGTCAGATGTCAATCAGGAAGAAAATAGAGGGAAGAAGGTGGTGCAAGCAAGTGCGCAAGCATAGAAGCCGGAGGACGAAATGAAGAAGAGTCAATTGGAGAGGAGTGCTTCTCTGTCCAACCTCAGCTCGACCAGATGTGCATCCAAAGAAACCTCTTTCTCTCATGCCTATGCCTGGTTTTCTTCCTTTTGCTCTGTGTATAACTGTGCTCCTACACGATTCTCTGGATCTCCTAAATCTGACCAAATTGGATGTGCAATTTGCGTTTCTTTTCATGTTTCCTTGTCAAGATGTCGGTGTCGGTAAACGGAAACCTTTCTCTTCATATATTAGCAGCTAAACATATATGAGTGTCAAATTGTCAATCTATCCAAGACACCTCAGACGTTCTGTCAAGTCAATTCAGATCTAATCTTGTCCACTAATGGACCTACTATTACTAAAAATGTTGGTTAGTTGGCCATGCTGGTCTTTGACAAATAATATAATAATATATATACTAGTCATCAAACTGCCACCTTCAGTACTCTCTTCTGGTAGCAACACCACAATATAGCATATAGCCTTTTGTTACTTGTTAGTGCAAATAATTTAGCACTGCCAACAGAAATAACGACCGGCCTAGTTCACGCACAATGTGCCAACCTACTCACTCATCAATCATCACTCATCAGTAAGAAGATTAGTTCAAAAATAAACAGGCATAAGAATAATATATCTGATCCGTGCATAAGAATAAGAAATTTCACTGTCTGCCATAGCTTGTGGTTCGTTCATCAAGTACCATTGGTTTACTAACATGACTGCCTCAAAATCTATCTGGAAAAAAAGTAGAATAGACAAGAGTGCACGCATAAGTACTATTTTGGAACACAAGGTGTAGAGCTAATTGAAGAATTTCCACAAGTGCGCGGTTCATGAATAAAAGTAGTGTATATATCCGATCATGCTTCGTGACTCATAATCCACTTGGAAATAAAGTAAGACATGTTAACAAAAGAAAGGCCCCCTAACAGTTAACACACATTGCCATGAAGAAGCACGATCTCGCGCGAGATGGCGAATTCCTAACGCGTGATTCTTAATAAGGATATTAATTGGATTACTTCATGACTCACTATACATATCTTTCTTTGAAAAGGCAAATGTATACGTGTAAATTAGTGACACCTGAAACTGACAAAATACAGCGAAAGAGTGAAAGCGTTGCCGTTTCGGTATGCCTTCCAAAATCAAAAGACCGTGCGCCAGGACAGCAGGTCCTCACTGCTCTAACAAGAAAAGAAGGGTTGGCTCTTAACCCGTGATCCTCTCTACTTAGCAGCTAGCTCACCCTCCTCCCCCAATATAAAAAGTCCCACACCCTCCAACTCCAAGGCCGTGATTGCAATAGAGCATCTCTTCTTCTTCCTATATGCTCTGATCTTCCATCTCGATCAATCAAACCCATAGCATCACCAAGGACTTTTAAATTACATATGGGGCCTCAGCAAGATCGGCGGTCCATGGCAAACGGCACGGCGGCGAGGAGCAAGGAGGCCGCGAAGGTGGTGCACTACCGGGAGTGCCAGCGCAACCACGCGGCGTCCATCGGCGGGCACGCCGTGGACGGGTGCCGCGAGTTCATGGCGTCGGGTGCGAACGGCACGGCGGCGGCGCTCATGTGCGCCGCCTGCGGGTGCCACCGCAGCTTCCACAGGCGCGAGGTGGAGACCGACGACCGCGACTGCTCCTCCACCACCTCCTCCGGCTGAATTCAATGATGAATCGCCGGCCGGCCGGCCCGGCCAGGTGGTGGTGGTGGACGCGCTTGCTAGCTGTTCGGTCTCTGCACATGCGAGAGCTAGCAGCAGGTGGGTGCAGCATGAGGTGAGACGATCATGGGGGGGCCACTGAAATGATTGGTATAGTAGGTGCATTATATTCATCAACCATATATGAACCGATTTTTATTTTTGTTTCTTCCCTCTCCTTTTCTTTTTCTCCTCTTTATTTGTTCTTGGATGATTTTCAGTGAATTTTATCGTGTGATCGATCGATGTAACATATGTGTTTGATCGTTGGTATATGGTGCTTGTAAGCTGTTACTGGTGATTTGTATATGTCGTCTGTGCTAGCTGTGTATATATAAAGTCGAGTGATTTCTATATATGTTACTTCCGTATA
Source organism: Saccharum hybrid cultivar R570 (assembly GCA_038087645.1). Lineage (NCBI taxonomy): Eukaryota > Viridiplantae > Streptophyta > Magnoliopsida > Poales > Poaceae > Saccharum > Saccharum hybrid cultivar. The sequence goes on along the minus strand of JAQSUU010000493.1, from coordinate 5,110,980 downwards.
GAAATAGAAATCGAAATGAATGAACATGCATCTTATATATAGACTCCTATTTGGTACCTACTGTCTTCTTGTTTGGAATTTGTGTTGCTGACTGATGAATCACAGCTGGATTTTCCTCCGGGGCGCGGTGGTGATTCTGCATTTTTTTTCTTCTTCTTCTTCTTGTGCTTGAGGTCTTCCTTTTCGATCCCCTCACTACGATATCTCGCTTCATTCAAGGCTGATCTTAGTATCTTATTACTAATTTGTTTATTATACGCAAAAACTAAAGTGCGGATTACCGGAGCACTACGGAGCTGCTGGTGCCTTTGCTTGTACTGAAAGGAAGGAGTCCACTTTGTTTTGTTTACCTGAATAATGGGATCATCACTGTCTCATGTCTCTATTATATATGTTATCCTCCCAACTAGCCATGATATACGGTGCATGTGTTTTATTCATCATGCTTGATCGGTCATGCATGTTTGTCTGGGGATTCAGGACACTGTGGACCATATTATATGCATGGTTAGCCATTTGCCAGCTCCTTTTCTTTTCTTGATTGATGAACAGAAACCATTTGTCAATTCGCCGTTGGTGCTAGCTGTGCTGTTAACGACCCAATGCAATCGGATCAAGAAAAGTGGAGCACTGTGCAGTAGACCTGCAGTGTGCCCGAGGTAGGCGCTTGCATGCAAGTTGTTGTCAAACGTGTCGACATTGCCGCCATACCGTGTTCGCGTCATTTTCAGTCGTCTCACCGCTGTCAGTCGGATATTGCTGCCTGCCATCAGTGCCTGTGCCTCCCATGTACTCCACAATTTCACTACTAGTACTATGCATTAGTATTTTAGTTCAGAGAGATTCGGATCAAAGCCGTGCTGCATGCATGCTTGCTTGTTGCTAATCTCGGCAGGCAGGTGGAGGATCTCTGAATCTCTGATGTGCAGTTGTTACAGTTACAGCATGGTGCTGATACTGATCTGCAAGCAAGGCCAGGAACGGCCAGCCGGCAGGGGCGGGTCCATCGTCAGGCGGCAGGCCATCGATCTCTCTCCCTAATCCATGGATCCGCCGCCCGCACGTACTGCTCCATCGGAATCGGATGATTGCTATGCATGCGCTCGATAGATGCCAATGCCAGCTAGTGTGCTGGGCTGGGACTGGGAGTCTGGGACCCCGGTGGCCGCTGTGGCCAGGGCGGGCCGCTGCTGTGCTGTCCATCGATCGATGGACGCCGCCACATCCAAATCTTGGAACAGGTGACGCACGCACGCATGGTTAGCCATGGACCATTGCTCACAGATCGTAGATAGATCCACTCGTGCGTGGAAATCGTGACCACCGACATTGCAACCTTTGGTTACTGGATGGTGGAGTCGCTAATCTTGTAGTGGTATCAGTCAGAACTCAGAACTGAAGAAATGAGGTTTCTGGCAAACCTCTTCCCGTCCTTTTGAAGACGAGAGAGAGAGGAAATAAAATAGAGAGAGAGGAAATAAAATTGAATTGAGTCAACTCTCTTATCGTATAAAACATGCATATGCAACATAGGGGAGGAGGAAGTCCAGTCGTCAGGGTCGGAGATGGCAGGGAGCGGCTGCACACGAGCACCACCACTGCCAAGGCGAGGAGCGCCATGGCCAGGGTGAGAGAGGGCGCCGCCAGGGGGTGGGGAGGGCACCGTGCCGGGGTGGGGGAGAGCCGCCCACTCTTGTGCAACACCGTTGCACGACCTCCATAGATCTCACCAGGGTGGGGAGAGGGCCACCAGATCTGCGGCATTGGGGCTCCCGCTGGGTGGGGGAGGACGCCGCCGGGGTTGGGGAAGGAGTCGCCAAGGTAGGGGAGGAGGACACCAGGGTAGGGGAGGGCGCGCGCCGGGGTGGGCAAGCGAGAGAAAGAGAGAGCGGAGTAGCAGGGAAGCATGAGAGAGATGAGCTCATTGGGCAAGTGGCGCGTGCAGAGCGAAGCGGAGCAAGCCGAGGTGGCCAGGAATTGATTTTGTTTTTTATTTATTATAGGCGAGCGGCTCGTGCGGTAATGAGATAAAGTTGTGGTGCACGTCACGCCATGCGTCCGAAGGAGAGTCTGACGTCGAACGTCATGTTTGTAGCATTACCGGATGTGTATGTATATATACGCTTGTGTATATACACAACCATGTGTACTTGAGTATATAGAAAATGGGAGAGAAGAAAAAAAGAGAGAGAAGGGTATCAGGAACAAACCAGCCCAGCCCGGCGGCGGCCTGCTCCCCTCTTCCCACTCGCGCGGCCCACCAGCTTCCTCCACCAGGGACGTGCGCCGGCCACGCAAGCTAAGCGGCCTGCGAACTCCGCCAAGCGTGACCGCCAGGCCTCGGCCGTGCAATGCAGGCCCAGAAGTCTGGCCTTGGAATCGAGGAAGAGGATCGGAAATGGATTCAAGGCAGACATACGCCTGACACCGTTAGCTTAAAACATGATTGTGACTTAACTGGATGCTATTTCACGTTATGGCGTCAAAAAAAATGAATGTCGTATTTAGAGAAACCAAATACTTTTAAGTTTGATCAAATTTATATAAAAAATACAAATACTTATGATAGAAAATAAATATTATTAGAACCCTAGTAGGCCATTCTCAAGTTGAACCAATCTACAAATGCCTCTGGAAAACTTCCTGCCAAGGCAAGCACAAGATTTTCTTCTGGCTTATCCTCAGGGATAGATTAAGTAGCAGAGATATGATTAGATGAAGGGGAATGCATCTTGAAGACTACCAATGTGTCCTATGTCAGCAATCTGTTGATGAAACAACAATGCACTTACTCTTTCACTGTCCTTTTGCCAAGAGTTGCTGGAACCTTGTGAGTTTCCACTTTGCTGATCACCTGACGGTGATGGAAATTTTTCAAGCCTGGAAATCAATGATGAAAGTGAAGTTTTCTCTAGACTTGTTCATTCTCTTCTGCTGGGTATTTGGATGGTGAGAAATGATATCATCTTCAGGAACTTGAATCCCTCGGTGGCCAATTGCCAAAGATATATCTTGACAGAATCCCTTCTCCTTTTGCACAGAACAAAAGCTAGTTCAGTTCCTCTGTTAGAGTCATGGATAAACTCCTCTCTGTAAAAACTTTGATTTTTTTCTTTCTTTCTCGGTCCCCTGAAACCCCTGTAGCTCTGCACCTCTGCACCTCTGTAACTCTGCTCCTTCCCTTTGTAAAGCTGTATTCTAGTTTTTTTAAATATAAATCCTTTGCAGTAGGAGCCTCTGGCTCCTGATTCTTCAAAAAAAAAGAAGCTTTGCCTTCAATCAGCATACAACACATGCACATGATGGGTACGTAAGTACTCGAATTCTTCGTTTAAAGCCATTGCATAAATGCCTTGACACTTGTTCAGTTTTGCACGGAAGCATTAGGCATTTTTGAAAGGATAGGGGTTGGGGAGTGGGGAGGGTCAGGGCAAAGAATTAAATGAAAATCAGAATCAGAAATTGACCATCCGCTTGTTGATAGAGAGTGCAATCGCTACCATACAAACTACATTCACTGTACTGCCAGCAGTGAGTATTCGACAGTGATAGCCCTAGCGTTTTGCTGACGGTTGCTCACTCGGCAGCTAGTGATGCCTAGGAGTATTTCAGAAAATCGATTATGTTCGACGAGCCTCTGAACGGACATTGAGTACGAGAAGGATCAAAATATGAAATCCTAATTCGGTTTCTAATAAAAGTGGGCAAGAGGACATTTACCACCTCTGAATCCACGTGTGCTATCTAATCCCTGGTTTAGATTAGGTCCTCTTTATTTTGCACATATCTATATCCACATATATCTCTCTTTAATATTAAAGCTAGACAAGTTTCTTCGTTTTTCAGCCACACAGCCCCTAGCCGTTTTTTTTATTTTTCTTCGTAAGTCGTTTTTCAGTTCCGCTCGGTCTGGTCTGTTTTTTTTTTCCTTATTTTTTTTGTCTGTTCGATGTGGTCCAGTTTTTTTTTTAAAAAAATGTCCAGCCACCATGTTTTTCGAAAGTTATTTTTTTTATGTTCGATGTGGTCTAGTATTTTTTTAAAAAATTTGTCCGGCCACCATGTTTACCAAAAGTTTTTTTTTTTTGCTTTTCTCCATTGCGGGTCTGTCTAGTCTATTTTTTCCTATATTTTTTTTGTCCTGCCATCTCTGTTCCCTGAAAGTTTTTTCAATGTCCTGATTTCTTTAACTTTTTTCTCGTAAACATAAAAAAACAATATTATCGGTCTTTGAAGTCTTGGCACATCTTATCTAATCCTTACCAAAGATATTATTACTATCAAGTTGAAGTTGTTGATGTAGTTTTGATTACGAATTTATTATATAATCTAGACCAGTCGGATGGCCCAACAAATTAAACCGTAAATTGAAATCTTGAGGTTGTTGTCCAATTCAATCTAAATAAATAGTCTCCAAGCTATACGTATGTACAAGTGCAATCTTCAACAAAGGCTACTATACGGCAAATCGAGAGAGATCTCGTCATAATCACCAACAAACAGACCTCTCCTTGACACATTAGCAACTTTCTCATTACAGTTTTTAATTAGATATTAAAATTGCATTAATTGGTCTCAAAGGAAGTTACAAAACTGAAAATTTAATTGTACCAACATTAGATAATTTGAAAATTATAAAGTTATGATATGTTTTTATGAGTAATGTTTATGTGCTTTACAATGAGAGAAAAATATCTATCAATTTTGTATTTTAATTTGATATAGGCTTATAAGACATTGTTATATTATTGCCAACATTAACTTATATTATGGATGTCATGGTCATCGTAAAATAAATTATAGCTTTTAAAATTTGTAGAAAGGATATGTACAGTTCTTGTCGTCATTTCTTATGAACATTTGATGACTTTTTCTTTTGCAACATAAGAACATGTTTGCTAGTAAAAAAATGGGCTTTCTTTCCGCAATAAATGCGATCAGCAGGGACCATCTGCTTGTTGATAGAGAGTGCAATCACTACCACACGAACTACATCCATGGTCGCTTCCAAATTAAACGGGCTTTCACTACCGGCGAGTAGGGCATTGTTTAGATGCCTTCAAAATTCTAAATTTTTACTTTTCGTCCCATCATATCGAATGTTTGAACATATGCATGGGGCATTAAATATAGATAAAAAAATAACTAATTACACAATTTGGTTGTAAAATCACGAGACAAATCTTTTGAGTCAAATTAGTCCATAATTGAACATTAATTGTTAAATACAAACGAAAGTGCTACAGTAGATAAATTCCAAAAGTTTTTGCATCTAAACACCCCTTGGGAAGTGGGTATTGGGCAGTGATAACCATACTAGAGTTTCGCTACCAGCTACTCACCTGGTGGCAATGCCTATGTAGAAGAAGATAGGAGAGCCAACAACTATTTCATCGATCTCTCGTGATGTATATATGAGTTACAACAGGGTTGCTAATGGGCAACCGTGACTACACTATGTGTACATCGTGGGCGCGGGGCGCCGTGGTCACCGCGCACGGTGTGACTCAGTCAGAGTCGGCTGGTACCATTCCTAGTCTTGACTCGATCCGTCGTCACCTCCCGCAGTCTGATGGGTGAGCGGAGCGACACAAAGACTGGAACGAAAATACTCGAACGTCGCGGTAGGAAGTCCCTTCTTCATCACGTCCGCGAACTGTTCGCCGGTCAGAACATGAAGAACCCGTAGGTCACCTAGTTGAACTCGTTCACGGACAAAATGAATGTCGAGCTCAATATGCTTCGTGCGCTTGTGGTGGACGGGGCTCTGCAACATGTAGATGGCGGAAACGTTGTCACAGAACACCACGGTTGCCTTGGAGACGCTGCACTGCAGTTCACCGAGCAGCTGGCGAAGCTAGATGCACTCTGCAGCGGTGTTGGCCACTGCCCGGTACTCCACCTCGGCGCTGGAATGGGAGACAGTCGGCTGCCGCTTGGACGACCATGAGACGAGGGAATCGCCGAGGTAGATGTAGAAGTCTGATGACGAACGCCTGGTGTCGGGGCAGCCGGCCCAATCCGCGTTAGAGTACGCGGTCACACTGAAGTCGGTGGAGGCGCGGAGAAGCAAGCCATGTGACGTCGTGCCACGGACGTACCAAGAATGCGCTTGAGGAGCGTCATGTGAGGTGCCCGCGGGTCGTGCATGTGAAGGCACGCCTGCTGTATGGCGAAGGCGATGTCAGGCCGCTTCATGGTCAAGTATTGTAGAGCACCGGCCGGCTGCGGTAGGAGGGAGCATCGTCTGCAGTCGGGCCAGCGTCGACTGGGATCTTGCTCTTGGCGTCGATCGGCGTCGGTGCTGGCTTGCAAGACGACATGCCGGCGCGCTCAAGGATGTCCTCGGCGTACCGTTCCTGTGAGAGGTAGAAGCCATCCTGGGTTCGCTTGACATCGATCCCGAGGAAGAAGCCGAGTTCGCCCATGTCTTTGACAGCAAATTCAGAACAAAGCTTGTCGACGAGGAGATAGGCGACATCGGTTCCACAGCGCAGGACAAATAAAGATGAATCCGAGCAGGCAGCCCGGAAGCTGATCTTGATGATGAGCTCGGCAAACCGAGTAAACCACGCCCGGGGTGCCTGGCGCAGTCGCGCAGACCATAGAGGGATTTGTCCAGTAAACAGATGGCGTTGGGTTGCGATGGATCGACAAAACCGGCCGGCTGCTGACAGAAGACACGTTCCTGGAGATGACCGTGTAAGAAAGCATTGGAGACATCCAATTGTTTGGTTGGCCAGTTCTTTGATGCAGCAATGGTAAGAACTGTCTGGATTGTGGCAGGCTTCACCACCGGTGTGAAAGTTTCCCCAAAGTCGACACCAGGGCGTTGCATAAAGCCACGGACCACCCACCGAGCCTTATAGTGCTCCAAGCTGCCATCCGGTTTCAGTTTATGATTGAAGACCAACTTTCCAGAAATGATATTGGCACCCAGTGGTCTATCGACCAAGCGCCAGGTGTGATTGCGCTGGAGCGCGCCAAACTTGTCGGCCATGGCTGCGCGCCAGTGGGGATCTTGGAGGGTACGAACGGATTTAGGAATGGGAGAGATTGCAGGTTGAGTAGTGGGTGACTTACTGGTGAGGGCTTATTTGGGGTTGGGCTTAAAAATGCCTGCATGGGAGCGCGTTTGCATAGGATGACCGTGGGGTGCTGGAGGTGAGACAGGAGGTGAAGCCGAAGCTGCAGCTGGTGTAGGGGATGATGTGATGGCAGAAGGTGATGGAGATGCAGCATGGGCTGGTGACATGATAGGGCTGGGAGAAGGAGATGGACTGGGTTGTGGCGGGTGCTTGTGATGTTGCTAAATCAGAATGGGTAAATCTGAACATTCAGGTTGAGGAGAACCTATTGCCGGATGAGGAACAGTAGGATGATTTAGGAATGGAAATTGAGTTTCGTCAAAGACAACATGGCGTGATGTGATGACCCGGCGTGTGTGGATGTCGAGGCACCGATATCCTCGATGGTCGGTCGGATACCCAAGGAGGACGCAGGGTGTCAAGCATGGGCTGAGTTTATGCGCCATGGTTGATGCTTGATTTGGGAAGCATAAGCACCCGAAAGCCCTGAGGTGGCTGTATGAGGGAGGGGCACCGAGAAGCAGTTCGTAGGGTGTCACTGGTGCACTGGAGCGGCAAGGGATCATGTTTAGAAGATGAGTGGCAGTCAACAATGCTTCAACCCAGTACTCATTGGGCAGACCGGAATGAAGGAGGAGACTGCGGACATAGTCGTTGAGTGTGCGGATGATTCTTTTGGCCTTGCCGTTCTAGGAGGAAGTATAGGGACAGGATAAGCGTAGGATGATGCCATAGCGTTCGTAGTGGCGTCGGAGGGCGCTATTATCAAATTCCTTCCTGTTGTCAGCTTGAATAGTGAGTAAGGGTAATTGAAATTGAGTATGGACATATGCATGAAATGCAATGAGGCAATCATACACATCAGACTTGGCACGCAGGGGAAAGGGCCAGACATAATGTGTGAGATCATCTATTAACACAAGATAGTATTTGAAGCTAGAAAAGCTAGATAGAGGTGACATCCAAACATCGGCGTGCACAATTTGAAAGGGTACATAACTGACTGAAGTAGATGACTGAAAAGGTAGCCTAATATGCTTGCCAAGCTGACAAGTTTCACAAACTGAAAAAGACTTGCTAGGAGTAAATTCGAGGTTGGGAAGGGTTTGGTGCAGAATACGGTGCCCTGGGTGACCGAGTCACTGATGCCACAGGTCCACGGAGGACGCGGTGGAGATGAAGGCCTCTGGTGAAGAAGGAGCCATAGGGTACACTGCGCCATGACTGTCACATCGGAGGAGCACTGTTCAAGTTGGAAGGTCCTTAATAGAAAAACCAAAAGGATCAAATTCGATGCTGACATTGTTATCGCGAGTAAGACTACAAACAGAAATAAGATTTTTGACAAGAGATGGCGACACTAAGACGTTATTGAGATGAAGTGGACGGTGTGCAGTAGGGATCGTCGATGACGCACGATGGGTGACAGACATCGTGGCGCCATTGCCAACGGTGATCGGTGCAGAATTGAAGACGGGTTGAGGGGAAGCAAGATTTCTAGAACCGGACGACATGTGGGAGGAGGCTCCAATGTCGAGGAACCACTGGGCAGTCTGTGGACCGGAGGGAGGGACGTTCACCGTGGTGAGAGCGGCGAGAAGAGCCTGCTGGTTCCAAGGATCCAGCGTTGGTGCTGAGGGGTTGGTGAAGACGCTCGGATCTGAAGGGGCATAGTAGGCCTGGTGCAAAAGGGTTCCTGGTCGTGGGTTGTGGACGCCGGCTCCGGGTGCCCGGAACGGCATCTGCGCCTGAACCATGCCAATCCAGGGATTCACACTGGGGGGCCACGCTGGTCCAGGAGCACGCGGCGCTGAGGGGAAACCACCTGGATGTTGCTAGTTGCCGTGACCATGGCCGCGTCCGCGGCCACGGCCACGGTTGTTCCGAGGAGGCGCACCACCGGTGCCACCAGAAGCAGTCGCTGGCAGTGGTGGAGTAGGTGTCGAGTGGGAGCTGCTGGTGCCGGGGGCTGGTGGCCGAGAGCCGCCGGTGGCGGTGAAGGCGTGCTGGGCAGCAGTCTTCTCTTGCTCCTTGTCATACTGCTCTTTGAGAAGGAGATAGGATCGCGCTGAGAGGAACTTGTGTAGCGGTTGGCGAGACGTGATCGCTGGGATCGCGTGGCGGTATTTGGAGCTGCACTTGGCTCATCTCGCGCACCGGCTACCCGACGTCCTGGAGTGCATCGACTAGTTGCTTGAGGCGGCCTGTGTACTGGGCGATGTCCATGGCGCCTTGCACCAGGTTCCGGAACTCCGCCTCCAAGTACACTGCATGATGGAGCTCGTTGTTGTGGAACTCGTCGTGGATGGCCTGCCAGATGCGGAACGCCGTGGCCTTTGGGCGCGCACGATGTTGCGCACATCCTTAGCGATGAAGATGTACAGCCATCTGACGATGCATTGGTCGACGACAGATCACTCGGAGTCGTGGCATTGTTCGACGGTTGGCTCGGAGGAGATGTGAGAGACAAGATTGAACTTGCCGAGGAAAGCATCGAAGAAGCATCGCCAGTCATCGTAGTTGGGATTGGCGAGCTCAAGGACGACGGGGACGTGGGATTTGATGTTTACAGTTTGGAGCACGGCGACAGGGGGAGTGAAGACACCGGAACCAGTAGCGCCGGTGTAGGACATGCCATCGAGGGAAGACTGGGAGGAAGAGTCGCCGTCGGAGCCGTCGGCGTCAAAAAGTGGGTTGTGATCCATGATGAACGGAACGCGAGAGGAAGCAGCGGAGATCAAAGGAGGCCGCGGCGAGCGAACGCGGCGGAGGCTGGGGCGAGCGACGCGAGCAGCGTGAGCATGGCGGGCGCGGCGAGTGGTTAGGTCAAGGAGAGAACCCGTGTGTCGGATACCATGTAGAAGAAGATAGGAGAGCCAACAACTGTTTCATTGATCTCTGGTGATGTATATATGAGTTACAACAGGGTTGCTAATGGGCAACCGTGACTACACTACGTGTACAACGTGGGCTCGGGCCGCCGTGGTCACCGCGCACGGTGTGACTCGGTCAGAGCCGGGTGGTACCATTCCTGGTCTTGACTCGATCCCTCATCAGTCCATTTCATAAAAGAAAAAAAAGCAAAAACAAACACACACCTCCGCTCCTCGGCTGCTACCCATGCCCGCCTGTTGCTGCTGCTTGCATGCTGTAACGTGCCTGTGCCTACTGCTCGCATGCTGCCGCATGCCTTGCTGCTTGTGCTGCTACGCACCTGTGCATGCTGCTGCGCATGCACATGGGGACCGCCTCCGCCTACGCTCGCTTCCCTCACCTACTAATGAAAACACTTACAACATAAAACATTTAATATACATTTAAAACAGGTGAAACATTTGGAACATAAGCTCGCAACATATGTGTATAGCCGTTGCAACATATATAACATCTAGATAAAACACTTGCAACAGATATCTGAAATAGCTGAAACATTTGGAACACATACTTGCAATATACTTGTATAGCCACTTCAACATATGTAACATCCAGATAAAAACACTTGCAAGATGAAAACACTTACTGCAACATAAGAATGAAACAGATGAAATATTTAGAACATATTCTTGCAACATATGTGTGAAACATATACAACATCCAGATCAAAGCGCTTGCAACATACGCCTGAAACAGATGAAACATTTAGAACATACACCTGCAACACTCATTTGAAACACTTGCAATATATGCAACATCTCGATCTACTTTTGCAACATCCATATAAAGCACTTGCAATATACCTATGAAACATTTGAAAATATACGCTTGCAATATGCGCTTTCAATACAGCGCAACATCTCCTTGTTACTTGAGATAATGGAGCTCGTCGACGTGTGGAGCTCACCGAAGGCTAGCTATAAACCCCAACTTGTTGAATATTATTCAACGCACAACACCTGAAATAGTCCAGTCCCCTCTCTCCTGGATTTACAAGGATTTTACTTAATTTACGATATAACGAATACATATATTTATGATACATTTGTTAATAGAAATTTTGCACATGATGATGTTATTTATGATAATGAAATATGATATTTACAGTAATCCTCAGTGATTTATTATTACATTATGATCAAATATAGTAACATTATTGTAAATATTTTCAACACCATAAATTAGTAGTGATGTATATATCCTAAGGGCTTGTTCGATTCTTTAGGTAGTTGGTATGGTTCACTAATTTGTATGGGTATTGTTCGGACCGTAAGTAACTCTGCGCCTATCTAGCTGAGGTGTATGTCGGTGCTTCTTTCTTTGAGCTAAAACAGCATGGGAAGTGAGCAGCAGCCGTCGGAGGTCTACATCCTCTGCTGCTTGGGCTCGTCAAACAACCAGTTCTCTATTGAGGACAGCTGCTGCTGGGACTCGTGGAAGAAACCGCCGTGTCCCTGTCGTCCCGTGAACACCTGCTGCAGCGGCGGCGACGTCGTCGTCGGTGGCACGTCGGAGGTGGGTGACAGCGCCCTGCCGGACATGTGGTCGAATGTCGATAAGAAAGGACGGATGTGGACGGCAGCCGAGGGCGGCATGCTATCGACGGCAGCGTCTTCATCCTGCGCTACTGGCGGCGGGGAGCTCTTCATGAAGCCTTTGAGCAGCTTGGATATGTTGTCCACGCTAGAGGGGTACGACGACGAGGAGGAGGAGGAGTGCCGCCGGGCGATGAGTAGCTGGGTGACCTCATTATTAGCTGTGGAGCTGCTGCAGGCTGGGCGCGCGTAGCCGTAGCCGTCGTCCTTGGAGAGGGGACTACTGGCGATCACGTCGTGACGATGGCGCCGGTCGTCGACATGTCCGGCGGCGGGAGGTGGTGGCACGAAGATGGCTTGCTGCTTTTCCTTTTCCTCCTCGAGCTTCTTCTTGAGGTGAGTGTTCCAGTAGTTCTTGATGTCGTTGTCGGTCCTCTGCGGGAGATGGGAAGCGATGGCCGCCCACCTGTTGCCTAGCAAGGACTGGAGGTGGACGATGACGCGTTCCTCGCGGGGCGTGAAGTTGCCGCGTCGGATGCCGGGGCGGAGGTAGTTGGTCCAGCGGAGGCGGCAGCTCTTGCTGCAGCGCATGAGGCCCGTGTTGACGGGCACGAGGCGCCACCTGCCGGCGCCGTGCTCGTGGATGTAGGAGACGAGGATGAGGTCCTCCTCCGGTGTCCATGGCCCTTTCTTGATCCCCGCCTTGTCGCACTCGCACCACGGCGGCCTGCCCATCGTCGTCGACAGCTGATGTCTCCGGCGGCCGGTGCGCTGGCTGCCTGCAGCTAAGCTAGCTCTTCTGGAGTGTTGTGCCTGCAGTATGAACACTGTTCCATGAAGCGTGTGACGGTTATATATAGGACGAGAGGTGCATGTGAGAGGCTAGCTTGTGTGAGCGAGCTCCTTGTGATCACTTCCTGTCATCTAACTTAATTACCAACCAGATTACTAGCAACTACCTGATGCGCGCTGATGATTTCGTTTTCACTCATGTCATATTGTCTATAGCTACGCCTGCTTAGATATGTGTGCTGTCGTGCATATGCATACGTTCCCTTTTCTATCAGGAACATCAAATGGATCATATATCGTAGAAATTGACCCAGGCCTACTTTATAGGAAGGATGACCTAATTGAAGAAACTTGTTTGCTACTGTTCACACTGCTGTGCAAAATTTAAGGCTACGTACTAGGGTTTCTAGGCTTTTGAATAATCATTCATGGCAATTTAATCCGCCGTGTATAGGGATTATATAGGAAAGATATCATCTAACCAATGACTAACCTATAGCTTGCTAGCAACTATCATACAATTTGTTTTCACTCGTGTCTATAGCTAGCTCAGACCATGTCCAACACTTGCTTGTGGCTTCAAGTCTATCCGCCTGACACACACCAGTACAGAAATAAACTTAAGTGACATAGGGTTTTCTAGATTGGAGGTGGGCACTTTTTTTGGCCCGCCTCCATTATTGGCGGCCAGGCCAGCGCCCGGCCGGCACCCAAACGTCCGCCTCGGTTATTGCTTAATGGAGGCGAGCACCCTAACGTGTCCGCCTCCATTAATGCTTCTTAACGCCTCCATTATTAGATTAACAGAGGCGGGCATCGTAACGCGCCTGCCTCCGTTATTCGTCTGCTATAAATGCAACCGACCTCTTCTTCCTCCTCGCATATAAGAAGTACATGGACGATCCCAAGTGCTATGATAGGAGATCTAAGAAGAAGAAGAAGTATGGCCATAAACTGAAAATCAGGCGTCAATTCCCGGTAAGTATACTACTTAGGGCTACTACACTGCTACTACTACTTACTAGTTGCTACGATGCACTTACTACTACTTCCTACTACTACCTACTACTACTTGCCACTACTACTTACTATTACTTCTACTTGCTACTACTACTTACTACTACTTCCTACTACTAACTACTACTACTTACTACACTGCTACTACTACTACTACTACTTCCTACTACTACTTACTACTACTGTCCTATACTACTCTCTACTACTACTACTATCCTATACTGCTTTCTACTACTACTGTCCTATACTACTACTACTACTACTACTACTACTACTACTACTACTACTACTACTACTACTACTACTACTACTACTACTACTACTACTACTACTACTACGACGACGACGACTACTACGACGACTACTACTACGACTACGACTACCACTACCACTACCACTACCACTACCACTACCACTACTACTACTCCTACTACTGCTGCTGCTGCTGCTACTACTACTCACTGCTACTACTGCTACTGCTACTACTGCTACTATTGCTACTGCTACTACTGCTACTGCTGCTGCTGCTACTACTACTACTATCCTATACTGCTCTCTACTACTACTATTGCTGCTGCCCTATACTACTCTCTACTACTACTATCCTATACTGCTCTCTACTACTACTAATGCCCTATACTACTCTCTACTACTATTGTCCTATACTTGCTGCTCTTACTACTTCTACTTGCTACTACTTAATACTTGTACTTGCTACTAGTATTACTATACTACTTACTACTACTACTACTTACTGCTCTGATGATTGTGTAATGCTATTTATCTTGCAGTGCTACAAACAACCGGAAGGCTCAGTTATGTGTGGCTTCTATGTTTGCGAGTACCTGAGGCAATGCACACAATATAGTAAAAGCTGGCGGCAGCTCAAGAAAGCACAAGATTGGTGGGAAAAGGAGAAGGTCGACCAAGATTTCAGGCAAACAGTCGCCGACATATGTAAGTTTGTCACTGAGTCCGCGTATGAAGGGCGGCCGCCGTTCTTCCACACAGAAAGCGACCTAGCTTTGAATGAAAAGTACAAGAATATCAGAAACTGGAGCAATGGGGGGATAAAGCTCACTGACTACATAATCCCAGATATCTTTTCACTGCCCTAGCTAGGTAGGTAGCGGTACTTTGGCGTTGTAGATATTGGTTCGACATGTAAACATTTGAAGTCAGTCGTCGCTGTGATCTTCTAACATCGAAACTTAATGATGGTTTTTGGATGATGATGCATGTAATGCCAGACAATGGATACAAGTAGCACTTAATGACAATGTGTTATATAGTTAATTGACAATGTTATATGTTTGTGGTGCGTAATATCACTTTATACGAGTCTTCTTTTATATGTGTGTGATATGTGAAAATATAATTGAAATTGAAATTCAAATAGAAATTTAAATTCAAATTCAAATTGAAATACGAGAAAGCTTTTTTTATTTAAATGGAAAATAATTAATAGAGGCGGGCAAATAACAAACTGCCGCCTCCCTTAAAACAATATTGGAGGCGGGCAAATTAAGTTGCCTGCCTCCGTTTTTCAGATTAACGGAGGCGGGCGATCCGTTAAGATTTTAATGGGGCTTGCCTCCATTATGCCTCGATTAACCGAGGCCTTCGGTTGGAGGCGGACGCCTTTGCCCGCCTCCATTAAGCAAAAGTGACCGCCTCCAATAAGATTTGTGTACTAGTGACAGTTTGTCCAGCTCAAGTGGTTTCAGTGCTTTGTGGGTCGTCAGAGTTACCTACAGAGGATGCGGTAGCTAGCTTCATAGAAAAAAACTGTTGACGGTTTTGTGTGAGAGAAAAAGCTGAGGAATGAAAGTGGCTCGTGGATGAGAGAAGCAAAAGGACAGAGGTCATGGTAGAAAAATAAGTATGGCTTGCATTGGGTGTCTAGTGTGGATTGTAACTTTTTTATGGGACTACTACCGGTTACCATGCATTGTGTGCTTGCATTGGTTTTGCTCTTAGCTTCTTGTGTTACTCCATTGTGTGCATGTAAACTTTCACTATGTCAACAACATCACATGAATCATTTGACACAGGCCCACTTTAAAGCAAGGATCACCTAGAAGAACTGTTGGCTGTTGTTGACTTCTGCTATGTAAAATTTAAAGCTATTGTTTCTAGGATTCTCACTAATAGAAAAATGATTTTCTAGAGGTGATTCCTTTTTCAGAGGCAACTCTATCTAAAATCATCTCTATAGAGGCCTCCGGAAGATCCTAGACTCCTAGCAATCGGGCTACCTCTAGAAATATGTTTAAAGAGGTGGTTGGCAATTCCATCCACCACTAAAAAAGCTCAATTTCCAAAGACGACTAAAAAAACATCCACCCCCTAGAAAGGAGGGCTATTTCAAGAAGCGACTAGGAACTAGGGATGCAAAGGTGGGGCGGGCCGCTGCACCAACCTGCTGGGCTGCCTGCGCCACCAACCCGTGTAAGCCCGCAAAGTAGCCCACTTAGATTGAGTGGGCTGAAGTGGGCAGCCCGCATATCCCAACGACAACCCACAACCCGCGTCGTGTTAGCTCGTGTAATGTCCCGCCTCTTCGAGGCCGGGCCCGCTTACATCTGGCAGCTTTTATAGGACACAGACTATCCTCACAGACCCACATAAGTCTTTTCTACGCACTTTGTCCTCACTCGTGCGCACCCAGGAAGGACTTCCCGGTCGGTCACCCATCCTAAAATTGCTCTAGGTCAAGCACGCTTAACTTCAGAGTTCTTTAGAGATGAGCTTTCGGAAAAGAAGTTGCAACTTGTTGGTATGAGCATCCTATTAATCCTGTTAAGCCCTGGGCCAGGATCTTACATCCTCACCCCCTTAAGAGACTGACGTCCTCGTCGGTCAAAATCCCAAGCCAGGAACGTCCTCTCTTGGCCACGTCCGTGTGTCCAGTGCCAACACATGTGCCATGCTGTGTGACCACTCTGGGTCCACACCAACCATGCACACAATGCTTGCGCAACTGCGATACATGCGCCCATGAAACCGTGAGAGTCGGCTCTGATACCATTCTATAACGTCCTGCCTCATCGAGGCCAGGCCCGCTTACATCTAACAGCTTTTCTAGGACATAGACTACCCTTACAGACCCACACAAGTCTTTTCTGCGCACTTTATACTCACTCATGCGCACCCGAGAAGGACTTCCCGGTCGGTCACTCATCCTGAAATTGTTCTAGGCCAAGCACGCTTAACCTCAGAGTTCTTTGGAGATGGACTTTCAGAAAAGAAGTTGTAACTTGTTGGTATGAGTATCCTATTAATCCAGTTAAGCCTTGGGTCGGGATCTTACAGCTCGCCGCCTCGGGGTCAGAGATGCTCTGCAGTAACGGCTGCCAGTGCCACCCTCTGCCATCCCCACCGCTGCCGCTCCAGTGCCGCCGGTCCGACTTCTCCGGCTGCTTCCGCTCCCGGTCGGTGGGACGCCCCCTGTCCTTGGCTGCCCGTCGCGGCGGCGTGTCATCCCGGCGCCCGCCGGCCGTCCACTACCACCTCGCCGCTACATCGTGGCAGCTTGTCTTGTCGCCTCGCCTGTATTGCCTTCGCCACCTCTGCACGCGCATAGCCAGCGGTGAACGGATCAACATCAGTATCTTCTCCATGACAATGCAAGTCGGCCGGTGGCGATGCACAGGCACTGCCATCGGCATCTTTCTCCATCGGACCGTCTTCCATCTGTCGGAACTTGCCATGTCATGCATTGGATCCATCCATGTCGTCCTCCGTCCGTGCCATGCCCATGCATGAGCATGAGGATTCAAGAAAAGCTGCCTACCCGCGCGCTCTGCAGTGCAACCAACCATGGTCCATGGAGATGGAGCCACTGAACGGAAGGGAGCCCATCGCCGCGTGCTGGTGTGCATTGCAGTCGCGCCTTGCTTCACCTTGCGAGACGCGGAGCACGACGAGCGCCATGTAGTGCCCGGGGTTGCCGGCTTGCCCCACATGACCTCTGCGGTGGCAGCCGTCCCGGAGAGCACGCGGTTGTTGTTTTAGGTGTGTGTGCTTATGTGGCACTATGCGGGCTGTCGCCAAGCCCACAAAAGCTAGCGGTGTGCGCGGGCTGCCGCAAAAACCTGCAAGCTCTCTCGCGGCTCTAGCAGACGCGGGGCGGGCTGACCACCACCGCCCCACTTGCATCCTTACTAGGAACACTAGCCTTCCATGGAAAGTGGAAACTTATTTCTAGAGGCAGATGATGTTTCTATTAGCCACTTGGAATGATGCAGACCCCTTCCTCCTCCGGACAAAACCGTAGCCCAAGGAGGGAGAAGGGGGGCACCTAAGATCAAGCCAAAAATTACAAATCTGAAAGGGGAAATTGCTCTTAGTTTTCTTGGGGGGAGATGACTCTAAAGGGTATGTTCATGCCATTACAAATATATTTTTGAAGTTTAGTGCTAAGTTACTTGATTAATAAAGTTTTTGGTTTTATCTCTCTCCTGCATGCTTGTGGAACTAGAAATGAATTAGATCAAATCTTTTGAGGGACTAGGATAAATTGAGTAGGGGAACAAGATTCTCCCACTACTTAACCTCCATGTCTTGATTTTTATGGTCTACTAGGATTAAGTTTGGATCTAGAACTTGATCTAGATATATGCATGGCATGGCGAGTCAGAGAATGCTAAAATAATGTTTTTGAGCTAGGTTGAATATTAATTGTTGTCAATTATTTTCTTTCAATTTGTTGGTTTTAATTATAAAATTTTTAATGTTCTGTTTGTTAAATTAAGTAATATTTTGAATAGCTTGATTGTAGGGTTTACTATTGTTTTTTAAACTGGCAATTCAAGTAAAGTTTATTTTA
This sequence comes from Saccharum hybrid cultivar R570, assembly GCA_038087645.1. Lineage (NCBI taxonomy): Eukaryota > Viridiplantae > Streptophyta > Magnoliopsida > Poales > Poaceae > Saccharum > Saccharum hybrid cultivar. The sequence continues at coordinate 5,092,783 of JAQSUU010000493.1, read as the reverse complement.
TTTATAAATTGAAATTGAATGAATTCTATAATGCTGCATTTGTTATATTAATTGTAATTTCTATGTTGCTACATTTGAATGAATTCATGTTTTTTTTCTTTGCAATGTTAAAAGATGGACATGGCCTCACGGACGTACGGTGCATTAAGGTAGAAGGCACCTTTTCTTTTTGAAGTGGATGGATTTACTAAAACCATTGGGAAGAGATGTGATCCAAAATATTTGTGGATGGCTGTTGGGCTTCGAGGGAGGTTAAGTAAAGGAAAAAGACCTCTCTTAACTTTCACGAAAGTCCGTTTTTTCTCCCTTAACTCCAAAACCGGGGAAAACACTTCCCTCAACTTTTAAAACCGTTCATCTTACCTCCTAAGCCCCATTATAAGCAATTTTAAAGACGGTTTTATCTTTTTTTTATTTATTTTGGCTAAATCTTTGAAAAATTATAGTAAATTACAGAAAATCATAAAATAAAAAATCCAATTTTATTGGACTCCACATGAGTATATCTACACAGTGAACATATAATATGGTATGCTTTAGTATAAAGTTTTTACTGTAGATTTAGATCTATGTTTTTTTAATTAAATAAAATAATTGATAGCTGCAGTTTCTATGGTCCAATTGTGATGAAATTTTTATGATGGGCTAATTATTGTACGCTTAAACTACAGTAAAAATTTCGTACTCATTGGATAATGAGCTGCAGTTTCTATGGTCATGATCCAATGAGTATGAAATTTTTACTGCAGTTCAAGCATACAATAATTAGCCCACCATAAAATTTTTACCACATTTGGACCATAGAAACGGCAGTTATGAATTATTCCAATTAATTACAAAAAAGAATAGATCAAAATCTACAACAAAAACTTTGTACTAAAGCATACCATATTATATGTTCACTGTATAGATCTACTCATGTGGAGTCCAACAAAATTGGATTTTCTATTTTATGATTTTTCTATGATTTACTATAATTTTTCAAAGATACAGCTAAAATAAATAAAAAATAAAAAGACAAAACCGCCTTCAAAACCGCTTATAACCCGGTCAGAGAGGTAAAACTCACGGTTTCAAAAGTTGAGGGAGGTGGTTTGCCCGGTTTTGGAATTCAGGGAGGAAAAGCGGACTTTCGCAAAAGTTAAGGGAGGAAAAGTTGACTTTTTCCATAATAAAAAGATAGTTGGTGCAAACGCGATACATGGTCCAGCCCAACGCTCTTTTGGCCGAGCCGTTGTAGCCAACATCATCATCAGTGTGCAGGTCCAGCCCACAATCGGAAGGACCCATCAAATTGGAAGGTCCAGCCCAGAAGCGGGATCCCCTCGTGTCGTCCCGAAATCTAAAATTTTGGTTGGCGGGGCATCGGCTTCCCTCCCAAACCCAAACCCAAATTCCAAACCCACCGAAGTCCCAAATTCGCCGATCCCCGCGCGCCCTCACAAAAAGCTCCCGCCCGCTCCACCATTCCTCACTCAGATCCCTCCAATTCCCCCACCCTCTCCGAGCCCTCGATCCGAGCCCGGCCGATTGATGCGGCGGCGATGGTGCGGGAGCTCCGCGTCGACTCCTTCTACGCGCGCCTCCGCGCCGCGGCGGCCGTGGCGGCGGGCTCCTCGTCCCCGCTCCTGATCCTCCCGTCCGCGGCCGACGCCGACTCGCTGTGCGCGGTCAGGGTGCTGGCGCACGTCCTCTCCGCCGACTCCATCCGCTTCTCCATCTACCCCGTCGCCTCCGCCGCCTCCGCCAGTGCCCTCCTCGCCTCCTTCGCCTCCGCCCCGCTCTGCCTCGTCCTCGTCAACTGGGGCGCGCACCGGGACCTGCGCGCGCTGCTTCCCCCCGCCGCCACCGCTTTCGTCGTTGATTCACACCGCCCCGTCCACCTCCACAACCTCTGCGCGCGCAACGACCGCGTCGTCGTCCTCTTCACCGCCGACGACGAGCACACCGCGGATCTCTCCTACGACTTCGACCTCTCCGCGCTCGCCGACGCCTCCGACCTCGCCGCCGACGCCAACGCTGACGACCACCTCCGCGGCGCCCCCGACTCCGACGCCTCCGACTCGGAGGATTCCGACGCCGACGAGGATGATGACACCGACGCCGCCGCCGGCGGCGGCAGGAGGAGGAAGAGGCGCCGCCTCTCCGACGACGACGGCGACGGGCCCGACGACCCCGTGAGGCTCTTCGGGAGGCTGCGCCGCGAGTACTACCGCCTCGGCACCTTCCACGGCAAGCCGTCGGGGTGCCTCATGTACGACCTCGCCCACGCGATGCGCAAGAACACCAACGAGCTCCTCTGGCTCGCCTGCGTCGCCCTCACCGACCAGTTCGTCCACGACCGCATCACCAACGAGCGCTACCAGGCCGCCGTCATGGAGCTCGAGCAGCACATCAACGGCTCCGGCAACCTCGACCCGTCCGGCGCCGGCTCCGTCGTCACGCTCAAGGACGGCACCAAGATCCGGGCGCCGGAGGCCTCGCGCATCGCCTACGAGGACGAGCCCAGGCTCATGCTGCTGCGGGAGTGGAGCTTGTTCGATTCCATGCTCTGCTCCTCCTACGTCGCCACCAAGCTCAAGACCTGGAGTGACAATGGGCTCAAGAAGCTCAAGCTGCTGCTCGCCAGGATGGGCTTCCCGCTCGCCGACTGCCAGAAGAACTTCCAGTACATGAGCATGGAGGTCAAGCGCAAGATGCGGGATGAGTTTGACCGCTTCCTGCCCGAGTATGGCCTCACCGAGTTATACTACCGGAGCTTCTTGAGAGTGCACGGCTACAGGTCCAAAGTTTCTGCTGCAGATGTTGTGTATGGTGTCACAGCGTTGCTTGAGTCACTGGATGCTGAGTCCAAGGATGCAAAGGGATCTTCAGCGGCTGAGCAGTTTTGGGTTGCTTACTCTGCATTGTCACTGAGCAATGCTGATCAGTTGCGAAAAGGGATGCAATCTGCAATTGAGATACAGAGGGCGATACTGAGACAAGGAAGCTCGGCGATTACTAAGACAGGGTTTATAAGGAGTGCCAAGAAGTTTCGGTGGGTGAAGCTTGATGACCCTGTGGACACTAACAAGCTTTGCCATCCGCAGGCACTTACCAAGTTCTGCTTCTTTCTGCTGGATGCTCTAAAGGAAAGGGGTGCAAGGATGAAGCCACTAATCTGTGCTTGCTTAGCAAAGGAGCCTGAGAAGGTGCTGGTTGTCGGGGTATGTGGGAAGCCAAGGCTTGGGGCTGTCCAGGGGAATGCGTTTGGTAACGCTTTCAGGTCTGCAGCAGAGGAGATTGGTGCGGACTATTTCCATGACATGTTTGAGTCATCATGGATTGTTCTGGATGTTGTTGCTGTCAGTTCTTTCATGATTCGATTGACGGAGAAGCTATGATCAGATGGCATGAGCTTTGTATAACGCGGATCATTCTTTCAGTTCCCAGGATGGGAGACTCAGGCATGATTCTCTCCAAATAAAGGTGCTGGAGGTCAGGTGGTACACGACATGCATTTTCCTAAATACCAGTCCACCTGCCATTTCACTAACCTAGTGATAGCAGGCCTGACAGGCATTGTGCTTTCTAAGTTTGAGCTGCCCAACGATCACGACTTCAGAAAGCTGAGAAAATGAGTTTCCTCTGTTTTAATGCCTCCATTAGCCAATGATAGATTTATAGGTTCAGATGCAAATCTGATTCTAACATAGAGGGGGCAAGGTATATTTGTTTACTGTTTTTCTTTTATCTGATAGAATGGATGATTGTATCTGTATCTGCATAAACATGCTTGTGAACATCTGTTGTATTCAATCTTGTATCACAAGTTTCTTGAAACCCTAAAAGTTTATAACAAGTGCCTTTTATCCAGTATACATTTGTGAGCCTGCAGCCTGCTCTTGTTTGTATGAACTACAAAGCTTTCTTAAGAGCAGATATGTTCTTTTCTAGAACAAGTATTGCTGAAGCAAGTTTTAAGTGGTCACTTTCTTTTATCAGTGTGCTTGGTTTCAAACCTGTACTATGTTAATCATGACTGTTGCAGTGCTTTAACAAACTTACATCAGTTGATATGTGTACAAAGAAATACCATGTATCAGATATGTCATATCTCCTGGTCCAAGATACTAGTTCAGGTAGCTACTCTGGAGCAGTACTTCCCCAATGCTCATGGCAAGTGCTCTTTAGCACCTTATATATATGTTTTCTACAATCTACAGAAGTACAGAGAATAGGGAGCTGTTTTGTAACAAAGTCCTATGGTTGTTGAGTTGTAATTGCTGTGTCCATCCACTAGGCTAGAAGCCAACCATTCAATCTTGAGTAACACTGTATCCTCATGTTTCACAGTACAGCCTTCTCGTGTGATTTGCATCCTAGAGATTAATATGTGGCAGTTTTAGTGATTTTACACATCGCAGACAAGAACTTGAATTTCCCAACCAGCTATTGCAAATTCATGATTCTGTGATGTTTATGATCGAAATAGTAGAGAAGAGTTCCATTTCCTGTTGACAAGTGTTAACTGAAATGCTAAATTGCTAATGTTTTCCTTTTCACTTTTAGGTGCATGTTGTAACAGAAATAAATGTTGGCCATCTAAATTTGATCTGAAACATTAAAAGTTATTTCAACTGTAAATTGATTTCTTGTGTGAAATTTCTGTAGCATTCTATGGTTGGCACTTTCTCAGTTTTTGTAAACTGGAGATGTTTATATCTTATACATAGTTACACTGACTGTAGTTGAAGTGCTCAGAGAAGTCACAGACTCAGGAACTCTGTCCAACTGAATTAGCTGTTTTTTTTTATAAACAACTGAATTAGCTGTATTTCTGTCTCATCATATAACTAGTAAACTGAAATTTCCCTGTTTTTCATTCTCCCCTTCATCGCATGTTATATGCATGTGGCTGGTCACGTAAAATTACTGAACCATACCCCTGTTTTCTGGAAGAAGATTGTATACTTTGTTTTTTTAGAAAGATTAATATACTCTGTTACCTGCCGAACATTGTGATGGGATAAATACACTGACAAGTCTGAGTACTCCTTGTTTGTATTGCTGGAACTGGAAGGCACCGTGTGTTGTTTTCTTTTATCACGTGTTGTTGGCCCGCAGTGATAAATTGTGGGCTTTATAAATTCTGGCCCAGGGCCTCAGACTGTTTGGGCCGTTGACGTGTGGACTACAGAACAGGAACAGCCAGATTAGCCGTTTTTTCGTTTTCACCCCCTCTAATCTCTGCAGTCCGAATCCCCGAATCTGTCCACATGTTTCAGATGGCGGCGGTCATCACCGTTCACCGCCGCGCGGCGACCGGCGAGTGAGGATGGCGCCGGCGCCTGCCCGGTTCTGGCCATGGGCGCGCCTCACTGCGCAATTGCCCTTACCAATCCGCAAGCGCGGTACTCCATCACGGCAGAGCGGCGGTCCATCTACATCTCCACACCACCGTGGCACCCGCGCCGTTTGTTTTTTTTTTCGCGACTGGGTTGTGTGCCCGTATTTCATTAAGAAGGGAAGAAAGTTAAGGTTACACAACCGACCACGAATGCCGGCATGGCGAGGCGAGCAACCTCCGCGCCGTTTGTTTTGTAAGTTCCCTTCCTTCCCGAGTTCCCGTACACCTGCTTTTGCTTTTATTTCGTACAAATAAGAATCGCTTGCATTTTTTCTTGCCAACGTGACTGAGCGCATGTTTCAATTAAGAGGAAGAGAATCGCTTTTTACCATCATTCACCATGCATCGCTTGCTGTGTTGCACAATATACATGACATTAGCTAGAGGTGAATTTCGCGGCCATTCTTGACCCTTCTTCAGTAATTCTGCTTCCCTTCTGTCAAATGTTTTTAAGTTCTGCTTGCCTTTAATAAAACACTGACCGAATGGCTGTCAACCTAACGACCAGCGAACCCAATTTTCCAACGCCTAACTCGTGTCTTACTGTATTTGGGTCCAACGATGATGTCCAATCCAATGTCAATCATGGTTGACAGTTGCCGGTTAACTGTTTTTGGCTATATGTGGATGCATAAATGTCAATTCTGTGAACAACTGAATCTTTGATGATGACTTGACATCCACCTACACATTATCTTCTGGTACTCAGTCCTGCCCTCTTGCTTGATTTTCTTGTTGGAAACAGGCAAAGGTTATTATCTGTTCTTCATGTCAGATAGCATCAATTTGATTGCTACCAGGAAAAAATTTCGCACCAAATAAATGTCGGTTCTGTGAACAACTGAATCTTTGATGATGAATTGACATCCACCTACACAGTGTCTTCTGGTACTCAGTCCTGCCCTCGTGCTTGATTTTCTTGTTGGAAACAGGCGAAGGTTATTATCTGTTCATGTCAGACAGCATCAATTTGATTGCTAGCAGTAAAGAATTTCGCACCAAATAAATGTCGGTTCAGTGAACAACTGAATCTTTGATGATGACTTGACATCCACCTACACATTGTCTTCTGGTACTCAGTCCTGCCCTCTTGCTTGATTTTCTTGTTGGAAACAGGCAAAGGTTATTATCTGTTCTTCCTGTCAGATAGCATCAATTTGATTGCTAGCAGTAAAGAATTTCGCACCAAATCTTGAGCCCGGACCTTTGGCTACAGAAAAGTTTCATGATTTTTTAGTTTTTCTCATACTGTAACCACACTTCCTTGTTTATGTTACTTTCTTCATGAAGATAATAAATAGATATCAAATACGACGAGAGTGTCAAACGTCTCTACTCTAGAATTCAATGATACAAGATCATTCTACATAAATGTTTTTTATGAGAAATCTTATGATACTTGGAAAATAATGATAACCATTCATCAGTCGAGATCTAATAACGGTTAAGAAGTGAGAGGTGCCTATTACAAGGTACCTAATTGTTGGCCAGTACTTAAAATTTGTGGACCAGGAACCAATTCTAAAATTTGTGGAAAAGGAGGCACCTAGTCCATTTGACCCAAGTCCCAACGCTGCCAGCGCTGCACCTACTGTCACCGCCTGGCTCCCAATGCTGTGTCCCCTGCACGCATGCGCTGCCACATCCCTCTCCCTACCGGCGGTGCCCCATCTCTCTCCTGCTGGCTGCTGCATTGAGGGATAGAATGGAATCACCTGCTGGAGCCTGGAGCGTAGGTGGCACTGCAACAGTGCTAGATCAGCTGCACGTCCGGAGGAGAGCAGAGCAGCAGGGCTCAAGTGGAGGACCAGCTGATCTGCCATACAGTTGATTCCTCATATGGCTGTTATCTAAGGCCTGTCTTTGGTTTTGTCTGATGAGATGATTATAGTTATTCGGTGGGCTCATTCTTGTGGTTCAGATGAGATAAATTTGTGCGTTGACATTTTGACCTTTGCTGGGTGATGCCCTTTTGACTTTTTGAATAATACCAATGTTTCAGTATTACAAGAAAGCATACAAACATGAAACATGCATGCAACTGCATCAAAGCCGTGGATGATTATTTGATACAGCAATTTGATTGATGCTCTTACAGAATTTTGAATCAGCAGTGTAAGTTCCAAGGTGTTCTCTTATAATGTATGCCCATGCTTGATGCTCTTACAATGGTAACGATTTTATGTTGTGTCTATTTCTCTTTTGGTGGCACATTCCTGCAGCAGTTTTTGTCTTTATTGCAACCTTGTACTTTTGCAATTGTACCTTTTATAGACCGCCTTTAATTAGAGGTAGAGTCAGGCCTGCTGGGTACCTAGAACACTATTGGATGATCATTCTAGTAAAACTAATGTAGAGATTGTAATGTCACTTCTTAATCTCACATCATTCTCAGCACTGATTCAGGTCACTGTAATTTCAACGGCTGTGCAAGTTTTTCCATGGCAGTGACTTGCTGAAACTGATGCCCAAGCATGTGTAACCAGCAAATGCCATTTTTTCATGTGGTTGGTCATGCATAATGAGTGCTGGACTGCATATCGTCTTGCTCAGCGTGGTCTTCAGCATCACCAGAAATGTTTGCTGTGTGATCAGGAAGAGGAAACCACCAATCACCTGCTGGTTTCTTGTGTCTTATCTAGGCAATTCTGGTTTGAGCTCTTACAAAAATTTGGACTGCAGATCCTCGCTCCCCAACCAGCTGAGCCGTCCTTTGAAGTTTGGTGGTCCCGATCTAATGAGATCGTTGCTGATCAGGATAGGCAGGGTCTCAATTCTTTAATTATTCTTGGAGCCTGGTCGCTTTGGACCCATCGGAATTGGTGTGTCTTTGATGGGGCTTCACCTACTCTGCAGGGTATCCTAGCTTCAGTCCACAAAGAAGCAAAGTTATGGGGTCTAGCGGGTGCGAAGGGCATAGCCTTGTTGACTGAACGGACACTTGATGTTGCCTAATTGGTTGGCTAGTTGGTCGTTCAACCCTTGTTTGTGAGTGTGTGTGTGTGGGTTTGTTGTCTCTGTAGGTGTTTGGAAGTTTTTGTTTGTTAGTTTGTGTGGGCTTGTTGTGCCCGTGTGTGTTGGGGTGTGTTGAGGTGTTATCTTTGTTGTTTTGGGGTTTTCTCGTACCCCTCTTTCTTTCTTAATATAAAAGATATATGCAGCTCTCATGCGTGTTTGAGAAAAAAGTTCTTCCATGGCAGACAGGGTTGGGTCAATGACTGATCACTGATTCTTGGAAACAAGTTGTGACACACATACATATGTGTATATATGTCTATGCACATAAAGATGCTCACACAGCTAATAGGTATAAATACATGTTTGACTGACAAAATGAGAAATGTCATGTGGTGGGCCTTGGAAAAGCACAAAGTCCTAACTAAGTACGTTACCCTCATCAAGGATATATACAGGGATGTGGTGACGTTTGTCCGAACATGTGATGGCGACACCAGTGACTTTCCAATTAAAATAGGACTGCATCAGGGGTCAGCTTTGAGTCCTTATTTATTTGCTTTGGTGATGGATGAGGTCACAAGGGACATACAAGGTGGTATCCCTTGGTGTATGCTCTTTGCTGATGATGTGGTGCTAGTTGATGACAGTAGGGCAGGGGTTAATAGGAAGTTAGAACTATGGAGACACACGTTAGAGTCGAAAGGGTTCAGACTTAGTAGGACTAAGACCGAGTACATGAGGTGCGATTTCAGCGCGACTAGGCACGAGGAGGGAGACGTTAGCCTCGATGGGCAAGTGGTGGCCAAGAAGGATACTTTTCGGTATTTAGGGTCGATACTACAAAAGGACGGAGACATTGATGAAGATGTTAGGCATAGAATTTCAGCCGGCTGGTTGAAATGGCGTCAAGCTTCTGGCGTCCTCTGTGACAAAATGGTGCCTCAGAAGCTGAAAGATAAGTTCTATAGGACGGCGATTCGTCCGGCGATGCTATACGGTGCTGAGTGTTGGCCTAAAAAAGGCGACATGTCCAGCAATTGAGTGTAGCAGAGATGCGTATGTTGCGTTGGTGTTGTGGGCACACAAGGAGGGATAGAGTCCGGAATGACGATATTCGGGATAGGGTTGGGGTGGCACCAATTGAGAAGAAATTGATTCAACATCGGTTGAGATGGTTTGGACATGTCCAACGGAGGGCTCCTGAGGCGCCGGTGCGTAGTGGAGTTCTAAAGCGGGCCAATAATGTAAAGAGCGGTAGAGGTCGACCTAAACTAACGTGGGACGAGTCCGTTAAGAGAGATCTTAAGGAGTGGAATATCCCTAAGGATTTAGCTATGGATAGGAGCGCTTGGAGATTGGCAATCAACGTGCCTGAACCGTGACCTCTTTTTGTCTTGTGCCCTTTTTGTCCCTTTATGTGTCTCCCTGTTTTCTCGTCTCTTTTGGGTTTCATCTCTAGCCTACCCCAACTTGCTTGGGACAAAAGGCTATGTTGTTGTTGTTGTTGTTGACTGACAAAATGAGAACAAAAACAGAATCTGTGATGTGTTTGGATGATACATTAAGAGAGGGAGTTTCTGAAAAACTTGTTACATCAAGCCACTTATAACAGACTAAAATCCTTTTTGAATCAGTGCTATTTTAAATCATACGTCTGTTTTCATCACACCATAGACTTGCATCATAAATCTTGTGGGGTCACTCCTAGCCTCCCACCCTCGCCGAGGATCACGCCGGAAGAGGCCGAGGGTTTTCCATGGGGAGAAGAACGGGTGAACAAGTGTAAGCGCGAAGGCAAGGGTTTCCCATGAGGGGGACAATAAATAAATATGGATTAATTGCTCATTAAATTGCCAAAAAACCCATTCTCTTACACAAGCGCTCCCGGGTGTTTATAGCCCATACCCGGGGCTGCGATGAAATTATAAAAAGGCTGACACAAGGCTGTCAACCACAACACAATGAGCAAGGGTAGAGAAGTAATCCTCCGTACCCCTGCCAACCACTCCAAACCCTAATTGTGTCGATGGAATCGCCGCCGGCTCCGCGCCGAACTCCCCCGAGGCTTGCGATGAACCCTCGCCCTCCTGGTCGAGGGTTCGCTTCCCGTCAATGGCTGCACATCCCTCCAAACGGTCTGTGGCCTCCAAACCAAGCCTTGCCCGAAGATACCTGAAAAGGACACCCGGTAGAAAAACTCCGTGGCGGGGGTCACTGCTCGCTGCGAAGTTGGTTAGCAGGTCCAGAGTGGGGGTCAAGGGTCAGGCGGGGGTCAAGCTAGGGTCGCCTTCCCTAAACAAACCTCGTAGTAATTCTTCATAGGGATGGCAGTTGACCTAGTGGGCGCAGGCGCGGGTGCCAAATCGCATCAGCGGTCTCATTGGGTCGGGGCCCAAAGTGAACCTTTTTTTGTTACATCATCTGCCTATTAAAGAGCAATTAAATAACTGATAATGACACTATCCTTATGTTATGGATGCACCTCCAGATGCATTGTATGCTTCTTCTGAGGACTGAGGGTATCCTCTATTAGAGGCCAGCTGGTGTTAATAAAGGTTCAGCTTTGAGTCCATTGCCCTTGTGCAGAAGTAAGAGAGATAACAACTTATGTCTGTCAGTTGATGACTTTGTATGGAATGTGCTTCTGTACATAAAACCAATGCAGGCTTCAGCAAGAAATAGTATATAGGTCTGCATGAAGAGAAGAAAGTTGAAGCCTCTGTGCATAAAGACTCAATTTTATGTTGGTGTTGATGAGCTGTATGGTTAGCTTTGCACTAGAGACTTCTGAATTGTTTATAACTGATGACAAGTGGTCATACTGAACTGCCTGTCAGCATGTACTTCAAAATTTTGAGGAGTTAATGGTTTTCAGACGACTTGAACTTCAGAACCCAAGATTGAGTTTGCCTGTTATCATTAGTTCAGAACAGACATGTAAACCATTTTTTGATAAAACTGACACCCAACTTATTTAATTATCTGTATCACTATGCTGCAGGAAGTTTCCTTAAAGGCAGTGTAGCTTGCCTATGGGCTATGGCGTCCAGAAGTAAACATAAATTGACCGCTCATGACTCATACTCAATTCCCATCTGCGGATTGGTTTGTGCCACTTGTGTTGCACATTCCACTGGGGCAGTCAGTTACACGTTATACATATTTGGTCCTGCCTTGGTCCCTCCTGTACAATGATGTCTCTATCTTGATTGAGATGTATACTTCTAATCTATGCTTACTGTGCTATCTGCAGGTACGAAGTTGTTGGATGCTTTGCATGGATAGGTTAAACATGCAGTTATGATGGCCTTGCCTTCAGTGGCGGAATTTGACTGGAAATTTAGAGGGACCACCACTTAATATAGTGAGAATACATGAGAAAGAGGGGGTCAGTTCCATGCTTAAGCTTCAATTTAGCCTTGAGGCCTAATGCTTCCCCCATGGATTAGCAATAGTGACGGGAGCCATGGCCCACCTTGGCCATCCCTAAGCTCCATCCATGCTTGCCTTTAATCAACATACAACACATACACATGAAGATCGATCAAGTTCAGCTATTGTTTCATATTTTAGTTTGAATAACTGAAGAGTGTGGAAGGATTGCCTTTTTCTGGTTTGGTACAGATGGCCCCCATCCCCTTAGTCGCCTATTTCTGGCAGTGGCAAGAACACAGAAGGTTGCCGTCCTTCATTTGGTTGGAGACTTAATCATATCAGTTACTAGACTATGACTTGACTTAAAATTCCTGTCTGTGGTTGGTGAAGAACAAAGCCTCAACGGTGCATGCTGATATGATATCTGGTCCATGCCATCTGATATTCTGATCTGAGACATCTAGATGCACCAAGCGAGCTGGGTCAGGTACTCTCATCAGGTGTGTGACATTGGGATTTCAGAGACAGGCTAGACGGTTGTACAGGCAGCACAATCAAAGCTTGAGATTCGTCAGCCTAAGCTTGCTCTGTCAGGTCAGTTTTGACCTCATCTAACGATCTAATATACCTTTTAAATTGGACATTTTTAACAAAAGAAATATAGGTCAGCCTAAGCTTGTGAAGTTTACACACGGCATTTTGTTGCAATTATTTATGTCAGTAGCATGCCAGGCTCAGTGTCTAGTGCCAGCGGTTGTGGGTTCTGGCTTATGCTGTTTTTTCAATCACCAGTATGTGATAGCTTGTCTCTGTTTCTTGGCCAGTAGGTTTAGTTGCTGTTGTGCATTGTAGATTACTTAGAACTCTTTGAGATATATGCATGGACTCTCGGAGAGTTTTCTTTTCTTTTTTCTTTTTTTTGATAAGCTCTCGGAGAGTTTTCTGTTGTTCTTCAAATGACATAAAAGGGACATATACTGAAGGACACGCCAATAATGTCTTAGTAATGGAACAGTCATACATTCTCTGAGATACTGACGTCAGCAGTCTTTTTTTTTTTTGACAACAGCCTTTGGATTCAGTTTGACATGTATCTAACTAGCAATGCATTTCTACTTATGTTGATGACTTGCTACTAGATAGGCGACATCCATGCCAATAGTTTGCACTTTGCACCATGGTTTCAGGTATTCGTATTTTTCATTGCAAGTTGTTGCATAAATGCTTTAACAATTGTTCAATTTTGCATGGAAGCATTGAACATTTGAAAGGAAACGGAATGATTTGCACTAAATGAATGCGGGAGTGTGGGTTAGGGGTGGGGGAGTGGGGAGGGATAGGGCAGAAAATAATAAAATAAAAATCAGAAGCTGGCAGGCTTTCTTTCTGCACTAAATGTGATCAGGGACCATCTGCTTGCCGATCGAGACTGCTGCAATTGCTTCACCTCACTGCAGGTTCGTTCTTCTATTTATTATTTTTTTCCTTGAGTAGTACACCTGTCAAGGACGTCGTTGCCTAGGGTAGCTGGACCGCGGCTACGGAGTTCGTAGCCACGTTCCGTCGTCGCCGGCGAGGTTTTGCCCCTCAGCCGTCGGCTTCTGTTTGAAGAAGAGGAAGGAAATTGGACTGATAATATTTGCTTGCCTCTCCAAATATTCGGTTACAGCATATATGGCCCAAGGCCTTCACACGAATGGTAAACCCATTGATCCTATAATCATGGACTGAAAATAGAAAGTAGCAAACTGAAAATAGAAAGTAGCAAACTAGTCTTCGTTTCCATCCTAGCCACTCGTCGATGCCGAGCTGTCCGCAACGCCATGCGCGCTCACCGTGCGTTCTGCCCGTTCCGCGGCCCTCCGCACGTCTCGAGCCCTTCTGCGCCGGGTGTAGGTGTTTCCCCACATGACATCTCTCCCGCTCTCGGGAGCCAGCTCGTCCTCGAGCTGGAACGCTGGGAACTTGCTGTGGAATGTGTCGACGTCCTCCCAAGTCGCGGAAGCCGCGGACTCACCCTTCCAATGGATCAGGACTTGGCGAACGCCACGAGCCAGACGGAAACGAACAGCACGCTCCGGTTCTGGGGCCACCGCGCCGTGATGAATGGTGGGCAGCGGCCGGAGGAGCTTCCGGAGTTGGCCCGTGGAACTTCTTCAGGAGGCCGATATGGAAGACATCGTGAAGACGAGCGCCCACCGGCAGAGCAAGGCGAACTGCGACCTCATTGATGAGCTCAGTGACCTGGTACGGCCCGTAGAAACGTGGCTTGAGCTTGCCAGTCGTGGCCTGAGGAAGAGACGACGCCGCGCGCTGCCGGAGTCGTAGGAGCGCCCAGTCACCGACCTGGTACGCAACCTGGCGATGGTTCTTGTCGTAGTGAAGCTTGTGGACCGCCTGAGCCTGCTCAAGCCTGTAACGAATGTCAGCAAGGAACTCCCCACGTTCTTCCATGGTTCTGGCCACAGCAGCGACCCGTGTGTCGCCCGGTTCATAGGACCGGATCGACGGCGGCTCCTGACCATAGACCACGCGGAATGGCATGTCACGAAGAGAGGACTGGTAGGCGGTGTTGAAGACGAACTCCGCCCAAGGCAGCCAACGAAGCCACTGCCGCGGTCGGTCACCAGTGAGGCAGCGGAGGTACATGATGATGACGCGGTTGGCGGCCTCGAACTATCCATCCGACTGCGGATGAAAAGCGGTGGTCATGTGCAGCTTCGTCCCCATGAGGCGCATGAGCTCGTGCCAAAACGTGGAGGTGAACACGGGGTCACGGTCCGACACCATGGACTGTGGAACGCCGTGCAGCCTGACGATGTCGGCGAAGAAGGCTTGGGCGACGGACTCGGCGGAGTACGGGTGCGCCAGAGAAATGAAGTGGTAGTACTTGCTGAACTGATCGACCACAGTCAGGATGACGGACTTGCCCTGAACACGCGGCAGTGCTTCGACGAAGTCCAGGGCGATGTCCGTCCAAACTCCCTGCGGCACCGGCAGTGGAAGTAGAAGTCCTGCCGGATGTAAATGCTCCAACTTGTAGCGCTGACATATGACGCAGCTCCGTACATAATCCTGCACAACCTGTTTCATGTTAGGGAAATGGAAGTCGCGCCGGAGCCAGTGTAGCGTTCGCTGGACGCCTTCATGCCCCTCCTCGTGAGTGGCCGCCAGAATTTCCTGGACAAGGGGGGACGCGGGCGGGATGTACAGGCGCCCAGCGTACTGCACCATGTCGTCGACGGTCGCCCACGGCGCCCCGCGGGAGCCTGCGCGCAGGTCGTCTTGGATGGCGACGAGGGCTGGGCCTGGCGGAGGCGCGCGACGAAGTCAAAACGGGGGGCCGATAGGGCCAGCACAGCCCCCTCCGTCGTGTCGCGGCGAGACAGTGCATCCGCCACCGCGTTCGCCGTCCCGGGCTTGTACTCGACGGAGAAATCAAAGCCAAGGAGCTTTCCCACCCAATGATGTTGGGGGATCGTCGCGAGCTGCTGATCAAGCAGGTACTTGAGGCTATAGTGGTCCGTCTTGATGACGAATCGACGCCCCCACAAGTAGGGCCTCCAGTGTCGGACGGCGTGGACAAGGCCGATGAGCTCCCGCTCGTAAGCGGCGAGGGACTGGTGGCGAGGCGTGACCAGCCGGCTGAAGAAGGCGATCGGGTGGCCCTCCTGGACGAGCACGGCGCCGAAGCCGTGTGAAGACGCGTCGCACTCGACGACGAACAGCTTGGCGAAGTCCGGCATGGCGAGCACGGGCGCTGAAGTAACCGCTGCCTTGAGGGCGTCGAAGGCCGCGGACGCCGCAGCAGTCCAGGAGAACCCATCCTTCTTGAGGAGGGCCGTCAACGGGGCAGCGACCGTGCCGTAGTTGTGGACGAACTTGCGATAGTACCCCGCCAAGCCGAGGAAGCCGCGGACTGCCCGCACTGAGCGAGGTACCGGCCAATCATGGATGGCCTGCACCTTGGCCGGATCCATGGCGACACCTTCCGCGGAGATGACGTGACCGAGGTAGGCGACGGAGGGGACGCCGAAGGCGCACTTGGCGCGCTTGATGAAGAGCCGATGCTGCCGCAGCTCGGAGAGGACAGCGCGGAGGTGACGCAGGTGGTCGGCCCAAGTTGTGCTATAGATCAAAATATCATCAAAAAAGACAAGGACGAAGCGACGTAAGAATGGTCGAAGCACATCATTCATGAGCGCCTGGAACGTCGCTGGGGCATTGCACAAACGCCCTGTAGTCGACGCAGAAATGCCACAAACCATCCGCCTTCTTGACGAGGAGCACCGGCGAGGAGAACGCCGAGTCGCTGCGGCGGACGATGCCCTGCTGGATCATGGCGGCACATTGCCGCTCAAATTCGTCCTTGTGCGCCGCCGGGTACCGGTAGGGACGGACCGCCACGGGCTGGGCGTCCGGCTTGAGGATGATGCTGTGGTCACGGCTCCGTTTGGGTGGCAGCCCCGTCGGCTCGTCGAAGACATCCTCGAAGGCTGCCAGGAGCCCATCGAGGAGGGACGCGGGCGCCCCACTGGTTGTCGTGGCGCGCAGAGCAGCTGTGCTGGTTGTGGCCACGCCTGCCCAAGTGATGGTGTGGTCGTGTCGTTGGAACGACATGGAGCGCTCGTTGAAGTCCCACACGATCTTCCCCAAGGTGGCCATCCACTGAGTCCCCAGCACCATGTCGTACCCTGCTAGTGGCATGACAAAAAGATCGACATGGAAAGGTGTGTTATCTATGGAGATCGGCACGCGGCGAATGACGCTGGGGCAGGCGACCTTCTCGCCATTGGCGACTGTGGCCGTGAGGCGAGGTCGGGGCTGGATGGGCAGCCCTGTCCGCAGCGCGGCGTCCTCGGCGATGAAGTTATGCGTGGAGCCGGAGTCGAGGAGCGCGATGAGGGAGGTGGCGCCCAGCGACACCGTGATCTGCATCGTGTCGCAAGTCGGGACGCCTGCGACCGCGTGCAGGGAGAAGACCGGCGCCTCCGGCCCCTGGGTCTCGTCCTCGGCAGCGACATCGGCGTCGGCGTCGTCCTCCAGCGCGCAGTCAAGGAGGAAGAGGCGCTTGCAGACGCGGTTGTGCCCCCGGCCGTACTTTTCGTCGCAGTTGTAGCACAGCCCGAGGCGACGACGTTCCTCCTGTTCCGCCTGGGTGAGGCGCTTGACGGGGCGGCCCTCCATCGTGACCGTCGGAGCGGCGGGCCGGGCAGCCGGGGCGGGGCGCGGCACCGGGGTGGGCAGGATGCCGCGTGGCGTGGCCTTCGGCGGCGCGACGGAGTATTGTTCCAGCAGCTCCATCTGTCGAGCGAGGCTCATGGCCGCGGCGAGCGACTGCGGGTTCTGGACCTGGACTTAGGCTGAGCGGCGGGAGGAGGCCCCCCGTGAACAGCTGAACCCGCTGTGCTTCGTCCAAGGGACCGGCGCGGGGGAGGAGCGCCTGAAAGCACGCCTGGTACTCCGCGACGGTGCCGGTACGCCGACAATCGGCGAGTTCGAAGAGGGGCAGAGCGCAGGGGCGGACCAAACCTCAGATTGAGGAGTTCCACGAAACGACGCCACGACGGCGTGCCCTCATCAGTCTGCACCTGCATGTACCAGAGTTGTGCCTCGTCGTTGAGGTTGTAAGACGCCATCCATACCTTTCTCCTCCTCCAGGATCCGCTACTGGTGGAAGTAGGACTCGCAACGGTTGATGAAGGTGAGGGGGTCCTTCATGCCATCGTACTTGGGGAAGTCCATCTTCTGGAACTTCGGTGGCCGATCATTATGGTGCTCGCCGGAAGCCGGCCTGGAGGCGGCGGATGATGCGCGCTCTGCGGTGAGGGCGGCGATGGCCTTGGCATTGGTTGCGACCGTGGCCTGCAGCTCCTTCATGGTGTCGGTGAGGGACTTGATTTGATCGTTGTCACCCATTGCGGCGGCGGTTGACGCGGTGGACGAGGAAGGGGAATCGGGCGGTGCAGCGGCAGAAGGTGGCGATGGGTTGGCGGCGGCTGATGGGGAGGTGGGATGGGAGGTCGAGGATCGTCTGGAACGAGATACCAGGTTGTCAAGGACGTCGTTGCCTAGGGTAGCTGGACCGCGGCTACGGAGTTCGTAGCCACGTTCCGTCGTCGCCGGCGAGGTTTTGCCCCTCAGCCGTTGGCTTGCTGTTTGAAGAAGAGGAAGGAAATTGGACTGATAATATTTGCTTGCCTCTCCAAATGTTCGGTTACGGCATATATGGCCCAAGGCCTTCACACGAATGATAAACCCATTGATCCTATAATCATGGACTGAAAATAGAAAGTAGCAAACTGAAAATAGAAAGTAGCAAACTAGTCTTGGTTTCCATCCTAGCCACTCGTCGATGCCGAGCTGTCCGCAACGTCATGCGCGCTCACCGCGCGTTCTGCACGTTCCGCGGCCCTCCGCACGTCTTGAGCCCTTCTGCGCCGGGTGTAGGTGTTTCCCCACATGACAACACCTATCTGCAGCTTGTATATATCGAACAAAATAAAATAGTATGCTACTGCGTACTGCCAAAAGATACAAAAGAAGTGCGGCAGCAAGTCATGGCATGCATGGTCTACTCCATGCTTGCTAGAGAAATGGAGCCTATCTCCCATTCAATTTTAAGTTCTTGTTGAGGTGAAGTTGGGTACCTATTACTTATTTTCTTGATTAAAAGGCCACCTAGTTTATTCAAGCTTGGTTGATTTTCCTTTTTATTACTCCATGCTCACTAGGCATAGGTATAAACTTTCACTACAGACATATATAATTAAGTAAATTTACATTTATTTTGTTTAGAAAAGGAAATAATTCTAGCTCTATCAATGGACATATACAAACAAAACACTCATTCAACTGATCTGAAATTCTGAATGCATCTCAGTTATGCACAAGGAAAATATCAGATACAAGTAACATAATTACATCATCTTGACATGCTGACATATCATTTATTTGGTCATAATTGCTTATTCATGTTACTATCTCTTAGAGCATGACTAATAATACAACCACTGCTGGCTGGATGTACATTTACAGCCCTAGCTGGTTGTAAACTTACATATCACTTCTCTTCTCTCTCCTACATCTTAGCATAAGGTCTACTTACAACCCTTTATCAGAGCCTATTTGGTTACAAGGGCTAATTGTTAGCCAGCTAAAAATTACTCCCAACCCATTCAAACAGGAGACTAATATGTGGGCTAATTTTTAGCCAAGCCTTCAACTAGTTATTAGCCAACTAGTCGGCCAACCTAACTAATTTATGCTAATTTTTAGCTCCAGCTAATAACTAGCCAGGCCCGTATACTTGCTCTTATTTTTCTGACTTGTGATTGGCAGTGTCAAACTATCTACCACAAGTATCATGTCACTAACTAGATGGCGGTGCCTCTCACTTGGGAGTTTTGGCTAACTATGCATGTATTGTTCTTGTCTCATGCTTGTGTAAAATAAAACGTATATATGTAATAAAATTCTCCTAAAGTAACTTGCACCGACAAATTAACCTACCCAACTCGAACGTGTATCGGCTATCATGTTCGCTTCTTTCTTGGAGCTAAAGCAGCATGCTGGGAACTGAGCAACAGCCGTCGGAGATCTCCATCTGCTCGGGGGCCTCGTCGAACAACCACTTCTCTATGGAGGACAGCTGCTGCAGCTTGGGCTTGTGGTAATCGCCGTGTCCCGTCAACGCCTGCTGCTGCTGCGGCGGCGGCATCAGCAGTGGCACGTCGTCGGAGATGGGTGGTAGTGCACCGCCGTACTTGTGATCGAAAGGGTTGATGTCGATGACTGAGGAGGGCTTGATATATATATTAGTAGCAGCGTCATCCTGCGTCAGGGAGCTCTTCATGAAGCCGTTGAGCAGCTTGGATATGTTGTCCATGCTGGAGGCGTACGGCGACGAGAAGGTGTCACCGTTGGTGGGAGTGAACGGCGGCGAGCACTGGCCGATGAATTGGGTGACCTCATCAGCTGGAGCTGGTGTGCTGCTGGCTGGACGCGCGTAGCTGTCCTTGGAGAGGGTCATGCCATCGTAATGGCAATCGGCATTGCCGGTGGCGGCGGTGGGTACCGCCACCGGTATGATGGAAGGTTCGGAGGGCGGAGGTGGCGCAAAGATGGCGCCGATGGCTTGCTGCTTCTGGAGCTTCTTCTTGAGGTGGGTGTTCCAGTAGTTCTTGATGTCGTTGTCGGTTCTCTGCGGGAGGTAAGAAGCAATGGCGGCCCACCTGTTGCCGAGCAAGGACTGGAGGTCGACGATGTGTCAGGATGTCTGATGACGAGTGATAATGTCAGCAGCTCTACATCGTCAGGTTCAGGCAGTGGCAATGCAGAGGCTTCAGAACAAGAGGCCGTGCCAGCCACCACAGGCCATGACATCCAGGAGATGGGTGTTCCTTGGGATCCCGGTTCTCATCTTCAACATCGGCTTGGGGGCAAGCCGAGTGCTAAGGTGGGGGGAATGTTAGGGATGGTCAAGTGATGGCCGACAGGTTCAGCCCAGCCCACGAAGGCCCAAGGCGATAGCAAACAAGCAGTACAAAGGATCGAAGGAGCAGCCGGGTCCGGGGCATCGAATGAATTATTAGAAGAGTCTTCTCTTACCTCTGTTCCTCTTCTTCCTCCTCTGACCTCCCTCTCTAGGTCTAGAGCTCTCTCTCCCTTGCCTAGTTCAATTTCTCCCTCCTCCACCTAGATTGCTCTGCTAAACTCGAGACCTCCCTTCCTCCGAGGTCGTGTGATCCGATTGTATCCGAATCAAGTTGTTCTGTGAAGTAATAGAGAAGAGGAGTGCTAACACGATGATGCCTTCCTCGTGGGGGGTGAAGTTGCCGCGACAGATGCCGGGGCGGAGGTAGTTGGTCCAGCGGAGGCGGCAGCTCTTGCTGCAGCGCATGAGGCCGGTGTTGATGGGCACGGAGCGCCAGTTGCCGGGGCCGTGCTCCTGGATGTAGGACACCAGGACGATGTCCTCCCCCGGCGTCCATGGCCCCTTCTTGATCCCCACCTTGTCGCAGCACGGCGGTCTGCCCATCGTCGATCCGGCCACTAGCTTGTATCTCCGGCGGCCGGTGCCTGGCTAGCTGCCTGCAGCTAAGCTTCTGGAGTTGTGCCCATGAAGTGTGACGGTACGTTATATATAGGAGTAGGACGACTGGACGAGAGAGCTGCGTTTTGACTTTGTGAGAGTGACGAGCTCCTTTTCACTAACCAAGCCTAGCTTGCTAGCAACTACGTGAGCACAGCTAATTTGTTTTCACCTCATGTCTAAGAGCAAGTACAGTAATGGTTTTGTTTTCGCTCGTGTCTAAGAGCAAGTACAGACATACAGTAATTGTTTTGTTTTCACTCATGTCTAAGAGCAAGTACAGTAATGGTTTTGTTTTCACTCATGTACAATACTTGTTTTATGTGGAGAAAAGAGGGAAGAGGAAGGAGAACTTGACTCTCATGCAGGTAATAAGCTAGATATGGAAGCCTATACAGTGGTGAATCTAGACATCAAATGAACATGAGGAGAATTAGGAATGAGAATGTGCGACATGTGTAAGTAATAATAAAAAAATTATTTTAGACAAATAAGATACAACAATTGTATAGCTTGATCTTACAACTTGGCTTATAGCTAAACATACACTTGGCTCTAGTATTGGGCTTGCTTTATATGCAATGTTTTCCTAAACGCTAAACGGTAAACAGTCGATCACCCTTCGTTTAGCGTTTAGACCGTTTAAACGGTGTTTAAACGGAGTTAAACGGTCTAAACGGTTTTGTACAATAACAATAAAATATACATCTTTATGTAGGTAAAAATAAAAGTTGCTAGAACCCATACATATTTACATATGTAAAAATCAAATATTCCACCAAATAATTTTGCTGGAAGAAATCTAAATCCCACAACATTTCATATAATTACAATGTTAATTAGTTTCATATTGATTGTGATAGATGTAGTCCTTTAATTCACTTAATTATGGATTAAATGGTTGTTTAGCTCATTTAATCATGTTTAATTTGATTTTGTTTAGACGGGATATATGTAATTTGATTTTGTTTAATTTGATTTTGTTTAGCTCATTTAATCACCGTTTAGACGGGATTGAACGGTTTAAACGGGTTTAAACGGCCCAACCGTTTAATTCACCGTTTAGGGTCTAAACAACACGGTTGACTTCTATTTACCGTTTAAACGGTGTTTAAACGGACTAAACGGCCGTTTAGGCGAACAGTGTTTATATGTGTATATATAATCATCCCTCCATTCCAATCACAAGTCGCTTTGACTGTTTTGTACATCAAATTTCCTATGTATCTAGAAATAATGTATGTACATAACAAATTCAATGTATAAAAAAAATCAAAGTGGCTTATAATTTAGAACGGAGTGAGTATAATATTGCACATGCATGCTTTCCCTTTCTACAACACACTACTACAGAAATTTTAACCGTGATGGGCAAAAATGCTTAACCGAGACGGTTTTTGCAACCGCCTCAGTTAAAAAAAGCCCAGAGCCCACCGGCGAGCCTGTTTCAGAGCCCACTGGCGTGCTCTCCTGCTCCGCGCGGCTCCAACGCCGCCACCGCATCCTCGCGCGGATCCGGCGTCCTCGCACCGAGCCGCCGTCGGATCTGGAGCTCGAGGTAGTGGAGCTCGCCGGATCCGCCACCCGCTGCTCCGCGCATCTGCTCCACGCCGCCCAAGACGCTTCGCCGCGTCGCCGGGTTGCCGTGCCCCGTGCGAGGCCGCGCTGCCAGGCCGCCATGCTCGCGCGAGGATACGCCTGCGCCCGCGAGAGGCCGCGTCGCTGCGCTGCTGGTCCTCCACGCCGTGAGAAGAGAGGGAGGGAGAGAAAGATGACAGTTGAGTGAGGGAGGGAGAGATGACAGCTGAGGTAGGGAGGGAGGAGTGAGAGAGTGGGAGAAGAGAAACCCTAACACCTGTATATATAAGCCCAATAGATGCAGTTCGATACGGGGTTTTTGCTGGGCCTGGTTTAGATTTTCCGAGGCAGGCAATGTAAAGGAATCGTCTCAGTTAATATGCTTATTAACCGAGACGGTTGTTTTAAGGAGACCGCCTCGGGTAATGCATTAACGGAGGCTTTTACGTTAGGACAACCGCCTGGCGGTTGTTTTAAGGTGACCGCCTCGGTTAGGCGTTTACGTTAGGACAACCGCCTCGGTTAATAGGCATTAACGGAGGCGGTTCTCTTACAATGCCCGCCTCGGTTAAACATTAACCGAGGCGGTTGCTGGGCCGGCTGCCCTGCCACGAATAACCGAGGCGGGCAGCCAGTCCAACTGCCTCCAAGGCCAATTTCAAAACGCCTTGCAAAATATTTAATGTAGTAGTGACACTTTGATGTTTAAAGCAAGGATTACCTAGAGGGAACTGTTTGATGTTGTTGACTACTACTGCTATTACTGTATGTGAAATTGAAAGCTAGGGTTTCTACACCTTTGCACACTCACTCGAGGCAATTTATTCCGCCACATGTATGAAAGAGGTCTCCAGAGTTGGATGACAGCTATGTTCCATCTACATACTAATATATGGTTCTTGCAAATTTGTTTTTCACATTATTATTACTTTGTAGTAAAAAATTCATGATGTCCAAAAAAGATTGTTGATATGGTAGTTCTCTCGAAGTTTCTCCTTGTCTAGATTTTTTCATTCAGGCATTAACGATTATTATAACCGCAGAACATGAGCTGCAAGACTAGCTGTGAAGTGAATGCATGGACCCGGCCGGCCTACACACGTCTGCATGATCGAGTGCATGACTGTATCAATTTTTGCAGTGTATATAGTAGCTCCCCACATATATACATGCATATGCATAATGCATTGGCATGCAATGCGCTTCCAGCCCAGTAGCCACACACTGCAAAATTATGTGGAGAAACTGATAGTTACTCTTACTCGTATATTATATTATCTCCTACATACATTACGTACGGGTCAGAAATCGGCACCCACACATGCATGCAACATCTTTCTTCTTCTTCTTCTTCTTCTTCTTCTTCTTCTTCTTCTTCATTAATCATTTCTTGCGTGGATCACAATAAAATCAATCGATCAGGATCTCGTTACTCTTGAATCGTCTCAGTAGTTTCCAACGCAATCCGTCTCTAAAAATCGATTTGTAGGGGCGGCTCTCAATCCAGTCGCCTTTATATAAATCGATTTCTAGAGGCGGCTGGATCTATAGCCGCCTCTAGAAATGAGCGCCAAATAGTAAAATTATATATTGAAATTTGATTTTTTTCAAACCGTCTTGGATGGAGAAATGACCAAAATAAAAGTTGAAGATCTTGAAAAGTTATAGAACTTTGTAGTTGATAACTTTTTTTATTTAAAATCATCTATCCATGGGAAATTATGTTTGAAGTTCTCACATTTGAAATTTAAATTTTAAAATGACCCTAGATGGAGAAATGACCAAAACTAAAGTTATAGATCTCAAAAGGTTATACAACTTTATAGTTGACTACTTTTTATTTGAAATAATCGAATGAGTATAATACGAGAAGAAAGAATATCTCATATAAACACAAGTGAGTATGGGGTGGAGTGGTTAGAAAAGTAATGCACAAGGCGTGAAGTCGTAGGTTCGGACCTGCCGTGACTTTGTGACTTGAGCTGGGCAAAACAAAAATGTAAGGACGGTTCGATAATTTTAGAGATGGATGGGTAGGAACAGCCGCCCCAACCATCCCTACAAACCATCGTGACCGTCCTAAAAAAAGCAGTGAGCGGTGACTGCGCGGTGGGGCTAGAGCAGCGGTGACGGGCACGATTGGACCAACAACAGCGATGGGCGCGGTGGAGTCCGCATAGGCCTCGGTGATTAGAGCGGTATTTGTGAGGTTGTGCATGATTGAGGTTGGCAAGTGCTAGTGCACACATACGCGACCGTACACCCGTGGCTGCTCATCATTTCCCGCTCTTTGCTCCGTGCAGTGCACCCCAGCCGCTCGGATTCTGCGCTGCTCAGATGACTCGCCCCGCCCATGCTGCTCACCCACACGTGGGGCCGTATGCACCCCTTTGTGTCCCCGCCAAGCTCGAACTACTATGGTGAGATGGAGGGAAGGGAAGGGAGGGGAGAGAGGAGAGGAGAGGGCGAGGCGCACCGCGCGAGGTAGGAGCCGAAGCCCTGCAGCAGGTTGTTCTCCGCTAGCTATCGGCACCATTGTAACATGTGCAACACCTAATGTACTTTTAAAACATCCAGATGAAACATTTGCAAGATACGTATGAAGACAGATGAAACACTTGAAACATGCATCTAAAGTAGTTGCAAAAAACTGAAAACACTTGAAAAGTCATTGCAAAATATATACAACATTTAGAAAAAAAAATACTTACAACATATGTTTGAAACATATGCAACATCCAAATAAACATACTTATGAAAATACAGATAAAACATTTAGTACAGACGCTTGTAATATACGTATATAGCCAGCAATATACGCAACATCCGATCTATCAGGATCTCGTTATTCTGGAATCTTGATGATACCCTCCATTAATACTCACTGCAACTGCAACTAGCTATATTGTAGTATATGTGTGTGCCTCTCCACACACATATATAGCCTACTAAGTATAGAGCACGTTTTCCATTAATGGCATAACCCAGAGGATCCGATTCCCATCCACAGCACAGTGTGGTCATGCCCTGCGACGGTACGTGTACGGCCCTACAGTAGCTCTTCCTGCGCTAGTTTGTGGAGTTTGGAGTTCCACGTCCTCACAGCCCAACCAGTCGCTTTTCTCCCATTTATTTACATAAATTCCCACGTAAGGTACTATATATATATATATATATATATATATATATATATATATATATATATATATATATATATATATATATATAGCTGTGTTATATACTCCATTCGTACCTAAATATCTATCATTTTCGCTTCCAAGAAATAATTTTGACTAAATATATATAAAAAACATTAATATTTATGGTACATAATTAATATAATTGAATCTAGTTTTTTAATAATTTTATTTGAAGATACAAATATTGCATGTATTTTCTACTAATCGAGTTAAACTTTTAGCACACAAACCAACGGTGACAATTAATTGGGGATAGATGAGGTATAGCTGTGTTCACACGGGAGACAGAACATTTACACACACCGCCTCTTTCCAAGAAAAAAAAATGCAATTTTAGGTGTATTCTAGGCCAACATGTCTGAAGTTTGACCAGATATATAGATAAAAGTATTAATATTTATAACATCAATTAAGTATAATATGAAAATAGATCTTATGATAAATTTAATGTTACGTATTTGATATTATAAATATTAATACTTTTCATTTAATATTTAGTCAAACTCATGATACTAAAACATGTTACTGGGTGCTAGAGTTGTTTTTTTTTTGGACGGAGAGAGTACTATTTTTCTTGTGTAACCTTTTTTTTGTTCAAACTCACTAACTTAGAGTTTAGTCAAACAATTTGAAATCTTATATATATATATATATGCACTTTTGTTGGACTTTGCCTGCCCAGCGCTCTAGTTAGCTAGTTAATAGCATCTACTTGTAATCAAGTTAGTGCAGCATGCATTTTTTGTAATTCGTACTCTCTCCTAAGTGTGCTCATGTCGGATGACCTATATTTGGACCATACATAAATAACGAAAACGCAATCTAGCTAACAGTTAGTCCATTCCATCACACAAAACACAACTTTCTAGATACTATACTATATATACTCTCAATCTATTCTAAATTATAAAATATTTAATTTGATTTTTCTAGATACATAGCTTTTGCTATGTATTTACGTATAATTTGAAATGGAGGGAGTACATGAGGGATTTAATTAAATTTGTCCTCCCAAATAATGCAAATTCAGCCTCGATCTTGCTAAGTGGTGGACTGGCGGCCCATGTTACACTAATTTGCCTTAGAATATTAGCGTGTGTTTGGTTTGAAGAATGATGTGGTCTATCTTCTTCTCACTCCTCACTTTTTATTTGGTCTGTGGAATGAAATGAGTTGATCTATCACCGCCTCATTCCTCAGAGCATCTCTAACAGGCTACCTAAACCCATTACCTATCCTATATTTAGGTAGTGGAGGCCAAAAAACCCACTCCAACAGGTTACCTATCAGGCTACCTACTTTTGTTGGCCCAACTAATTCTCCCCTTCACTACCTACATCTGTTGGGCCAACAAACATCGCTACCTATTTTTCTCCTTCCTCCTTTTCCTCCCCGCACGCACCCGACGCCGCCCGACACCGCTATAGGAGCACCACAGGGGAGCCGCCACCAATCCACCCCAGTGAGCCATCACCGGATCCAGCCACTCGATCCGTCATCACCTGCCATCTCCGGCGAGCCTTCTCCCACGCCTCCCTTCTTCCACAGTGCAGGCATGGCGCTTGGCCACGGCTCCGTCCCGGCGAATCTCCGTCGCTCCGGCGCAGGCATGCCGTCGACGCAGCTCCGGCATAGCTCCAACCACCCTCGACGATGTGGCTCTGGCCCTGCCCCCGGCGGCGCGACATGCCCCCGACGCGGAGGATTTCTCTGGCGCAGCCGCCTTTCGCGTCGCAGCGGCCTTCCCCAGCGGCGCAGCCAGCCCCCATCACGACCACCTTCCCCGGCGGGCTGACCAGCTCCCAGCGTGGCCACCTTCCGTGGCACAACGACCTTCCCGTTGTAGCAGAAAGAGGATGAATAGAGGGAAGAAGATTGAAGAGGATGACATGTGGGACCCGCATGTCATTCTCTGCTAGCATTAGTTTAGGTAGTCTATTTTAGATAGTGTTGTTGGAATTGAAGGCAAAAAATGGGTAGGATAGAAATTGCTTGCTACCCAAATAGAGATTTAGGCAGTATGTTTTAGGTAATAGTGTTGGAGATGCTCTCACAAGCTAATAATTGGTATATACGTGAGAAATGCGTTGATTCCGTCAAACTTTTATGGGATAAACTCATGATGCATCTTATGAAGCATAGAGTGACTCCACGAACCAAATACACCTACCCTAAGATTGCATTTGTTTTAGGATATAAGGGGAGTACATATAATTATATATATGGTATATTCCTTTAACCATGTGTCCTTATCGAAAGTACCAAGCACGCACATCAATCCACGCTCACTCCTTAACTATGTCTCCTTGTTTTCGCCGCAAAACCGTATAACAACTAGTAGCTACCCTGGTCAAATCATCGTACCTACATGTGTGCAACTTCGAAATACATCCATCAGTAAACATTAACCACACAACTACCTCAGGTCATAAAAATTGAGTGCAATATATAACAACTACTCCCTCTCCACCTATAAAAGAATACAACTATGAGTTATGTAAAGGTCAAACTAGTTTAATTTGGCCAAGTTTATAGTAAATAGTATTAAAACATTTATGTCTCCAATTAGATTTACTAAAAAGTATATTTCATAATCAATTTAATAATACTTATTTTGTATTATAAATGTTAGTATCTTTTATATAGTTTTGATAAAGCTTCAAATTATTTGACTTCTCGAAAAACGAGAATTATATTCTTTTGTGGACGGAGGGAGGATCTGATCTTTAACTCTAGGCTAGCTAGCTCTTTCACACTGGTTATTAACATGTAACTCTGATAAACACGTTAACATGTCATTTACTCATTGATGTAACGCAAGCACATCCAATTCTGATTTCAGAATCGAACTTCTATAGAAAAAATATCAGTGAGCAGTCGTTGTGATTGTGAATGCCTGTGTGCATCGACTGATGTAGAGAGGTATGGCAGGAGTGTGTTGTGTGCGGACGAAAAGTCCTATAAAAGGCCTAGCTAGTACTCGTAGCCAATTACTAGTACTAATGTACATCATGTCAGCTAGTGCTACTCTCCATAATTAGGGACTGACTATCAGCCTACTGTTCGCTGGTTTATTGTGAGAGAAAAACACTGCTGGATGGTTGCTGATTCCGCTGAACTAGCGAAATGAACAGGGTGTATGAAAAAAAGTCTGATATGATATGCCCTCCATTTAACGCGCGTCATCGACCACCCGAACCCGTACTACTGCTGCTGTTAGGGCCTGTTTAGTTTGCAAATTTTTTTTTAAAAAAAACAACTGTAGCACAATTGTAGCATTTCATTGTTATTTGGTAATTAGTATTCAATCATAGACTAACTAGGCTTAAAAGATTCGTCTCGTGATTTACAGCTAAACTGTGTAATTAGTTTTATTTTTTTATCTATATTTAATGCTTTATGCATGTGTTCAAAGATTGATGTGATAGGGAATTTGAAAATTTTTTAAAAAATTTTAAGGAATTAAACAGGGCCTTAGCAGATTTCGATTGCTTTCTTGTTGTTGACCCTAGATTGGTTATGCCATAGATATGTCGTCAACAAGTAGCTACGTCACCGTGCAGGCTTGTGTCTAATCAATTCCTTCGTTTAATAAGACATGACTGCTGGGTTCTAAAAGTCCAAATAAAATGAACTACCAAGGCCACGTTTAGTTTGCAAAAACTTTTTGAAAAAGCACTGTAGCACTTTTCATTTGTATTTAACAAACATTGTCCAATCATAGATTAACTAGGCTTAAAAGATTCATTTCGACATTTACAGACAAACTGTGTAATTAGTTATTTTTTTATCTACATTTATTGCTCCATATATGTACCGGTATATGCGATGTGACGAAAAATCTTGAAAACTTTTTGCATTTTGGTGTGATGTAAACATGGCCCAATAATACAAGTGTACCTCTCTCTTTCAAGCGGCTGGATATAGGATTATTATTAAATAAATCTCTTGTGACTTGTAATTTGTGATTACATGTTTATATATTTTACTTACTCTCTGGTTATTCTAGCACTAGGACAAAATATATTTACACATGACCAATATGGATCAACATAGTCGGATGGCGGCTCTCCTCTGTCCTGAAGTCACTCTTAGTTAGGAATAATAAAGGTAGCCTTGGTAAATAAAAAAAAAAAGAACAGCCAGCCAACAAAGCGTGGTGAGCCTATGGTAAGGGCCTATCGAGCTCACCGGAGGCCCATGAAGCCCACTCGTGGATATTGTCATAGCTTGTCATTTCCCTCAACCACCAATCCGCCAACCCTCACCCTTCTTACCATCAGCATTGAACCTACTCCCACCTCAACCACCAGATCCACCACCATCTAGCCCACTCCTGCCTCCCCTTGCCAACAAATCTGGAACATATAGAATGAGAGAGAGAGAGAGAGGAAAAGGGAGAGGTGCGCTCTACCTCATCAAGCTTGTATGCCATTGTTAGATCTAGAAGGGGGTGTGGGGCTAGTGCGCTGCCACAGGATGTTGTGTCCTTGGGCATACCCTTGGCCAAGGCTACCGCCGCCACTACGCCCTTCGCTAGAGACGCGTGCGCGCGCGAGAGAGAGAAGAGGTGGCTGATGAGGGAGAAAGAGAGAATGATGAAACCTAAACCCTAAGTGCTTGTATGTATATGTGCCTATAGTGTTGGGTGGTGCTTAGGCTTCAGGCCTATTTCCTGAGGCAAATCTTTTAAGATATCCACCTATGAAAATACACTATTTTAGAGATGGACATCTTAAAAGGACAGCCTTTATTAATATATTTTTACGTGTCTCGATAAATGAGCCGCCCGCCTCTAAAAATTGCAAGGTATTTTTGGAGATAGAGAGATTTTTTACTTTTTACCACCTTTGTTAATAAAAGAAGCTAACTTCTAAATTATTTTTATATCATCATACACGAGTCCATTTTACTACAATCCTATATCCTATACATTGTACAAAAGCTGCAGCCATATTGAGCCACACCATCTGCATTTCACAACCGTTGGATCACCACACTAAATTTCGAGGATCTAGCATCCATAATGTTCACCTTTCCCTATGTCCACTTTTTGCAGCTCTCGCTCGGCAGACCACACTACAGAAGTCCGAACAACAGACAAGAGATGAAATAGCAAGGCTCACCCCTGAGCCATAGAAGAAGGAACGATCACAAGATCGTGCACCACTTGGTGCTTGTGCTTCCTCTCCCTCTCCCTCTTGCCCGCTTCCTTGCGCGTGGGGAAGGCCCATTGGTTCTCCATGGAGTTACCGCACTAGAAGCTTGGCCTTTGCGAGGGCATCCTTGAGAGGGGTTCGAACAAATTTTCATTTCCACACTTATTTGCATTCCTTAGGTTGCGTGTTTATCTTTCTTAGTCCAACTTGCTAGGTTAGTCGATAGAATTGAAACCTAGAGTGCAAAGCTATTTTGCATTAGAGAGAAACACTTAGCAAAAACGTAGTGCACATTTGGATAGAATCATACAGATATAGGTTTTGATAAGTTGGTTTTAGTTGGCCAATTAGTTTTAAGAAGCCTAATTCACCCCTATTAGACGTCACAGTCTCTTCAACCATCCTATACATTCATTTTCTTAGGGCCACCAAATCCTAGCCTTTGTTGAATGTCCTCTAATTATCTAGTGGTAGTGTCTTCCACTGCTTTCATTGGCCAGACTCCACAGTACCTGGGTGCATTTATCTTACCACCGGGCAATCTTGTGATCGCATCATCAACTATTCTTGCCTCTAACTTATTCTCATGAATTCCGATTGAAGCGAGACTTGTTTCGTTGGGCTCCTTGCATTAAGCCTAAGCTCTTTGGACCAAATGTTCACCAATATTGCACCACTATTCACACTTGAACATTAGGACAAGCTTTAGCACACTTGACTCTCCTGTATTTTTTTATCCTAACTTTTGAAAAGTCTTCAATTCTTGAGTCCTACCATGCTGCAGTTGACTCCTTCATGGATTTCCTACTTCATCCTTGAGGTCTTGATAGTCTTTGTCATCAACCAATGGGGATGTCTTCATTCTTCATGCATTGTTGTCCTAGCATTGACCCTTGATCCTCCAATCCTTGTGCTAGGCACACATGCTAAGCTTATCCTCATCTTGCTTCTTCACATCTAGGCCACCAATGCCGCCTCCATTGCGGATTGGTGGGAGGTTGTGGTAAAGGTAGTGCAAAGGAGCAAAGAAGCGCTTTCAACGGTGTAGCCAATTATGTTACGTGGAATTTTTGTGGAAACAAAGGAATCGCTGACTATTCAGCTTTGTCCATGGCCCTACAAGCAAAGGAAAATATTGACCAACCATGGCGTGTTTACGGGTTTCAGTAGTGAAAGGTTCGTTTTGTCTTAGGATGTTTTACTGTGCATTTTACTCTTTTATTTTCTACTTGTGATTGGTGCTACCCTCCAAGCAATTCGTGTGCTTCCTCTGTGCGGCCGCTAAGTCTGGGCATATTACCCGCTACCCAATACCCGAACCCGAAAAACCCGCACCCGAACCCGAACCCGAAAAACCCAAACCCGCAGTACCCGAAGTCTAGTTCGGATAGTGAATGTTATTACCTGAATTTATTTTGAGTAATTTGGGTAGCAACACCCGGTACCCGAACTACCCGTACTAGTGTCACTTGGGTGCCTGCATGACTGCACTCGAGACTTAGAGTCTGGAGTCCAGTTCAACAAGCAAGTAGCAAGTTCCTATGTAGCCAATTAATTCAACATTCAATGAAGAACAAACGAACTGACTCCTGATCTCCTCGCCTTGAAGGCTTGAACTTTTGAATTGTGTTCTGGGATCTTGTCAGTAGTTAATGTGTCGTAGTTTGCACTTGTATCTGAATGTTGCATTTGCATAAGACTAGTAAGTACTAAGTAAGTATCATGTATGTCAGATTTGAGATGTGACAATGTTTGTGATGACCTGCGAGCTGTGGTTGAAAACTTGAACTTATCAGCTCAGTTTATCAATTATTCTGTCCAGTTCTTAGTTCTATGCAAAATTATGTGCTGTTTAAGTGTTTGCTGTGATTTTGTAATATTTTGGGTAAAACGGGTAATACCCGAACCCGAACCCGATATTGTGGGTACTCGAATTTGCGGGTATTGTTTTTTCGAGGCTATTATCGGGTAACAATTTTCATTACCCGAATTTCTTAATACCCGAATTACCCGACCCGAATTAAGCGGGTAACCCGAATGCCCACCCTGAGCGGCCGCAGGGCTGAACTTTCTGTTGTACTGTTTTGCTTCTCCTTTCTCTAAAACTACAAGGTAGAGCTCCTGCCATTTCTCAGTTAAAACAAAATCATGTACACATAAAAAACAGCTCAAGAAAAAAAAACACAATCAAAGCCTTTTGAGGCCAAAGTACAGCACGATTAGCCCTCAAGGGCGACACTATATTGAATTTCCCTTGTGCCAATGCACCGGCCCAATTCTCACCTGGGCGACGGAAAGCCACCGTGTAAGGGTGGGGCGGGGGTTTTCTCGGCCCAGTGAGAAGGTCTTCTTATTTGGAACTAGAAAAGGAAGCGCCCTTCCGGGCACCCTACCGGCATCCCATTGCAAAGCAATAATATAAAGTACATAGAAAAACTCGTAGGTATATATTATTGATAATCCCAAGAATTGAACAGAATTGGAAAGTATTCTAATAATAAAATGGGAAGTAGTTTGTAGATATTGGTTTCAATTCATTGGATCGAAACATACCCAAGTGTATGGTCCTTGTAGACCATATATGGTTTCCGCCTATCCATACAAAATACATGCCAATACCAGAATTCATTACGATCGCTCAGTAGTTTAAAATACTGGTACAAATTCCATCCAAAGCACTAAAGCAGTTCATAATATGAGAAATAGCTCATATTTTGTGTCCATGTTCATGTCCACCCAGATATCCAATTGACTAAATAGCCAGAGGTTCTTTCAAGGCCAAACGCTTAGATGCTTGCACATATACAAAAGAGTTCCCTATACTTGCTTACATGTTTGGTGGATGCGCCATGGACAAGCCAAGCTACGGAGGCGCATCGTTAAAAGGGAACACTGCATCAGTGAAACCATGTCTGTTGGCCCAATGCTTAGGTGATTGCACATATACAAGAGTTCCCTATATAGCTCCTGCCTGTTTACATGTTTCATGGATTTCGTCACGGACAAGCCAACCTATGGACGCCCATCGGTCGAAGGGAACACTGCACCAATGGTCAGAAGACCACAGCTGTTGGATCTTGCCACGAGGCAGAAGCCTGTGATACAGGAAAGCATTAGCCAATCAGAACAGTACACAAAAAAATATCAGGAGGGATTTTCAAAACTAATAATCTATGCATTAGCTGGTGGATAAAAAGGTCGAATTTAAAGAAGAAACAAGGAACAAGTCAGTCAGTAAATCACACCATGATTTCGGTTCATTCATTCCATCAATATTCATACCATAAAACTACCACAAACTGAATGAAAAAGCATTAATAAATGTGATATCGAAACCATACTTACATTGATTCTGAACATGGCATGTACTGCCAGTATCTTCAGTCATCACCACTGCTTTGGATGATAGCACCATATAAATCATTCTTTTGCTCTTGTCCCGCCAAAATTCCTACAATTTGCAATATACCCATTTTACCAATCCTGTTTTTTTCCCTACTCCCAAAATCATTTTGAGTCAAAAGATGGGTAGATCCATTTTATGAAGAACCATTCTATTTTTTTTAAGCTAGAAGACACTAATTTAATTAGAGCAAGATCGCAAGTATATAGGATGACCAATCCAATGAATGACAGAGGACAACAGCCTAAATGATCTAAGCCAAAAGATGGCCAAATCCCATTACATGAAGAACCATTCTAAATTTTCCAAGCTAGAAGATACTAACACAATTCGTGCAAGATTAAGAACGGCATATCTCAGCTATTGCAACAAAAATATCAGAAATTCATGCACAAGCACAATTGCACAAAGACGGATGGCAAGTAGAGAAGGTTGATTTTCATATTAGTGCTCTCCTTGAAAAGAAAGACAAAACCAAGGAAAAGAAGAGGAAAAGCCATACCTTATAGCGGGATTGCTGTTGCGAGTGGAAGCTGCCATTAGCAGAACACGTAATCGATGGACAGATGCAAATGATACTATTCTCTGTGCAGCCATGGCCTGGATTAAAGAGAGGGGCAAAGTTTCTAATTTGGGTGACCAAACATAATGTAACAGGCTTGTCGCAGGGGGTACCCTAGGGGCCGGCGGCTATGGTGGAGGAGGTGGTGGCGGCGTGCTATGGCACGGCGGCTAGGGTTTGGGCAAGGGCGGCGGTGCTGGGGAGGAGAAGAGAGGAGGGCGGCGCGTGGGGAAGAAGAAGGAGAGAGAGAGGAGATGATAAAGGCCTTTCGGCTATTTTATTTTTGATCGCAACGATTACATGCCGCTAGTATTTATAGTCCCAGCGAGACTTAATTCCTAAGCAACTCAAGAGATCCTTATAGGATTTGGATTCTCCTTTCTATCTAACAATCTTAACTCTTCTAACTTAACCAACTATTTCCAAAGAGTGCAGCCCGTATTGGACGTGTGACACAAGGAGGATTTTTTTTTTCGAAATTTCTAAATATCTTCCAGCAGTTTTCAGTTTCTGTTATCTTCCACTTTTGTGTGGTGCTGATTTTGTTTAGATTCGTGCTCAAGCAAATGACATTTTCCCCTTTGTTTTCTGTGGTCGCACCTATCCTTCGCATCTAAAAAAATTATCCCGCTGCTTTCATTTCATTTCTGTGGTCTGGGAGTTGGAAACGGTAGTGGCGGCGGCGGCGGCGGCCGTGTCCTCTGTCTCCGCATCTGCCCGATTGTCCCTGCTCGGCTCGCCTCGCCTTGGCACATTGCTCTCGCCCTCTCCCTTCCGGTCCACAGTTGTTCGTCCTCCGCGCTTCGTCCGCCGCTGTCGCCGTCGGTTGCCGTGGCTTCCCTCGCCCGTGCGCCCCTCGTCCGCCCGCAGGTGAGTCTTCTTCTCTCCATCCCTCCTCCTCTGTCGCATCTGTCTTCGACAAACCTCTCCTTCCGCAGCCCCCACCGTTGACCTATAAGCCGCGGTGGGCGTGGTGGCCATCGATTTTACGCGGCACCAGCGGTGGTCTAAAGGCAAGCGAAAGGAGGACGTGGGCACGAATCGGTCTGTTTCGGTTCTGCCACCGAGGATGCCGCATATGAATCCCAGCAAGGGGGCGAGCGGTGGAACTGGCGGCACCTAATGCAGCTGTGAGATTGCGATTGTCTTAGCTGTTATTGTGTTGAGAAATGGGATGTTAACCCTAGGTCCTGTACTTGTTGTGTTCGATGGTAAAGTGTCTAGTAATGTTTGTGTGACCGTTTAGTTTCAGTTGATGGTGATTGTTTCTTTGGTTTAACAAAGATTTGTTCCTGCCTGCTTGTTTCAGACTCATGGCTTCTAGGAGGAAATGTTGTTATGCCAATGGTTTCAGTTTCTGAATTTTTTTCTGTGATGATGATTGAGTATTAGAAATGTTTTTACAATAATAGGTATCCATGTCAGTGTAGCTTTTTTATCCTGAATCTTGTGATAATTTGACATAGGCATGTAGTCTGCCATTCCCAACTTGTTCTGTCTCTAAAACTGGCAATGTTTCAGACAAAGAGAGAATTTGACATAGGCTTGTAGGCTACTAGGCTCATTTTACTTTGAGTTGGTTATGGGTTGATAAGCAATCATCTTCTTCCAGTAGCTAATTTCTGCTCGGTTTGAACATTTTGATAGGCTAAGGGATTAGAAGCTATCTATCTATGTGATGTGTTGTTGTACTATGCAATGAAAAACTTTGCAGTAAATTCTAAAAGCAAGGATTTTTGTAATGTGTAGTTGTTAGGTACAGCCTACCCCAACTTGCTTGGGACAAAAGGCTATGTTGTTGTTGTTGTTGTTGTAGTTGTTAGGTACAGTTCATGTTTAACCTCCCCTCTTTATTTTGCAACTCGGTTGATAGTGGTTCAGATCTGAGTGTAGTTTCATTTTCTGTGCTATGTTTGTCTAGGCTGTTTTTTTGTTCAAGTTTGGCGAGCGTGAGCTTCAAGTATTGCATTTATTCAAAGTTGCTGATAGTGGTTCAGTGTGTTAAGTATTTGCTGACTGATCTGAGTGTAGTTTTTCATTTCTCGTGCAATGTTAATTTCATGGTACAGCTACCATGTTCATTTAAGAATTTTTTGCATGGTTGCATGTTATGTTTGTTTTTTTAATAATTTTATTTCCTTCTATTATTTTCCTTTTAGCTTCAGTTCAAATTCACTTATATTTTAGTAGAACCTATTTTCAGTTTAATTCAGTTCAAGTCAAGTAGAATCTGCGAGTAAATTAATTCAGTTTTAGTACAGTAGAATCTATTTTAGTATAATTTACGTTTCTTAGCGTGTGTGCTTGCTTGTCGTTTTTATTTTTCTCGATGGATCTAGTGACGACATCCCATACTCATGTGCTGAGGCTTTTTTCACGTCGTCTCAAGAGAAATGCTCTGATTAGATCTGTGTGCACACATTCCTTGCTACCCTTGTTTGGTGACATGCCTGCCGCCGTACCAAATCTACTTGCATGCTAGTTGGCATAGGGTAGATTTTTACCGTGTATGTTATCACCATAGCAGAACTGTAAGAAACTGGAGGTACTCTGTTGTCAGTTATGTCAAAAAATGATTTAGCAATTTACTGCACAAGACTACCTGCATGCTTGTTCTATATTGAACTGATTGGTTGAGTGTGATTTCTATTTCAAGTAGCTTTTTGCCTTTTTTTTGCTCCAAGTTTCTTAATGTGTATGCAAGGGTCTAGTGCCAAACTACTTTGTGTATAGCTTATATACATCCAGATGTTCTTGATTTCTATACTGCACCACATGGTGCTTACCCCACACACTGCAGGTAGTATATGGATAGGGCCTATAGGTACCTTCATATGTTCTGACTTGGATTGTACAAGTATATACGAAACATGAGCATATCCATTGGCGTTGCTTTTGTTCCTTCATCGAATCGGTTATATTATTATGGCTTCATGCATGCACAAGTAGCTACCACGAAGCAAAGTAGATGGGACTGCAGATTCTGAATGAATGTACCACCACTAAAAGTTTGTTATTTCTTTTTATTTTTCTGTTTAGTTTTGTTATCAGTTTATTTATTAGTTAACTCTATTTTTTTCAGTTTTAGTTCAGGTTTCAGGGTAGACTTTAGTATCATTTTAGTTATCACTTCAGTTTTTAGTTTACTCTTGTTTTATTTTAGTTTAGCATTTCATTGTTTGTTCAGGTTTCAGAGTATCTAGAATTCAGGTTTCAGTTTAGTTATTACTTCAGTTTTTAGTTTACTCTTTTTTATTTTAGTTTATATTTTAGTAGAACCTTTTATTTTTCTTCAGTTTGTCATGTGGAATCTTCAGTTAAAGTTTCAGTCTTTTTGTTTTCATTATGTTTTTCAGTCTTCAGTTGCAGTTAGCAATTTCAGACTGTAATTTCATTTGTGTTATCATTTTCTAATAGGTTGCATTATAGGTTCAGGTTCATTCTAATTTAATTGCAGTTTTCAGTTTTAGTCATGTTCAGGTTATAGGTTCAGGTTCAGTCTTATTTAAGTTCAGTTTTCAGTTTCAGTTTTGTTCAGGTTCAGGTTTATTTCAGTTCATAATTTAAGTATTAGCTATTTCAGACTTCTCTTTGTTATCTTTCCAATTTCAGTCTTCAACTGCAATTAGCAATTTCAGTTTTTAATTTCATTTTGTGTTTTCATTTCTAATTTTAGGTAGTACAACTTGAAATTTCAGTTTGTATGTTCATTTTTGTTTTTAGTATGAGAAAACGCTTAGTATTGGATTCTAGTCACTCATGCATATTCTAAATTGTTCTTTGCTTGATAATTGTGTTATTAATTTGTATAGTATTTCATTTTTTGAGTTGATGATCTTTTTTCTAAAAGGGCGTCGCCCCCTGCGCTCGCTGTGGCAAGCCCGCTCAGCTCTAGTGCGTTTTTCTCTCCTGCATGTAACATATTGCTTCCTCTGTCTTCACCAGTGATCTGCTGTTGAGTTTCCCCGTTGCACTTTGCTTGGCACATATGGCTTTCTGTCTCCACCAGTGATTTGTTGTCGAGCCTTCCCTACTGTGTTTTGCTTTGACGCCCTACACTTGTCCATCTATTAATGGGAATTGACGCTTGACGCAGCTTTGTTGTGACACTATTTAGTAGTAAGTTATAGAAATTGAGTATTTTAGCTCTCATTTGCTTGTAGTTAGGACATTGAAGCATAACCTGGGTGGTTCTGATTGTTTATTGTTGTGATATATGGCTGCAAAAGCAGAGTTGTATATAGTTTGGAAGTAGCATGTAGTAGGCATGTTGATTTCTTCAAGTCATTGCTTATGCTTTGTTGTTTTGATTTTCAGATACCCCAAGTGTGTTGAACTTAAGCTACTGTGTCAGGACACAGCTTTCTGGTCAGTGGCAGGCTCCTCTCTTTCTCGTTTTTCTGCATTGATGACAGTAGGAAGCTCTCAGGTTGAACAAGTGTGAGCTAGATTAACTCTTATTGTTTTAACATCTTAGAGCATAAAACCTTCTCCATATTTTTAAAGGTTCATGTATCATTTAGGTATGGACTTACGTGGGGAAACTTTATCATCAATGAGTACGAAGTCAGTAAATATCTGTAGATACCTTTGATTAGTTTGTAATACTTGTTACAGTGCAATATTCACTACGACTTGGTTAATAGAGCACTGCCAGTAGGTATATTTTTAATGTGTTAAGCCTACTTTTTTCCTTGACTCTGAATTATTTTTGCTTTTAGAAAAATGCTATGAATGCTCAACCTGAACCATGTGTATTTTCTAATTGAGCTGAGAAATCTGATTATTATTTTTTCTTTTTAAATAGTTTAGTTTTAGCCTAGTAGAATCTATTTCAGTATAAGTTCTGGTTGTGTTTAGTATTTCAGTCATTTTGATTTAAGTATCTTGGCATTTTTTCCTCTAATGTTCAGTGTAGCAGCATTTTGATAGTAGACATTGCCTAGGTGCATGTTATTTTCATCAATTTATACAAGGAGAAGGGGCTCCAGCTCACCTTTTTTTTTGCAGTTAAAGCAATTTTAGGAGCACACAAATCTTGTGATATGTGCACATCCTTTTTATGATCTAGAGAAGCAATTTCAGCTTATCTAATACATGTTTTTGTCTTTTTAGTAATTTGTACCAAAATTAGATGCAGATCTATGCAGAAAAACAATTTTTAGATGAAGGTGCTTTGGGGTGGACTGCTTTGATTGTTTACCTGCGTTGCATCTTGTTCTTTTGCTTCTGATCTGGGTGTTAGTTTCAAGTTTGGTCTTGCTGTTGCTTTGGTCCTCATCGTCTCTGTCTGCTACGTCGCTGCGGCCGTGGCCAACTACGTTGCCGCGTTTTTTGTTTTTTTAAGGCGTCGGGTATTTTCTTTCTTCTCCGTCAAGCATTCTTTATCTTTGTTGTCTTTTGGCTGAGGTTTTGCCACAGCACTTTTCAGGA
This sequence comes from Saccharum hybrid cultivar R570, assembly GCA_038087645.1. Taxonomy (NCBI): domain Eukaryota; kingdom Viridiplantae; phylum Streptophyta; class Magnoliopsida; order Poales; family Poaceae; genus Saccharum; species Saccharum hybrid cultivar. Next base: position 5,052,632 of record JAQSUU010000493.1, on the reverse strand, counting down.
AGTGGAAGATAAGTATCATAAAAATCTTCCAGGCATGTAACGTACAGGTGTTTTTTTTTTATGTTTTTGCTTAGTTGTACCATGTGACGTGTCAAATTATGATTTGTTGAAAAAGTGGAAGATAACAAACAACAAAATCTTCCACAAGATGTGTAGGCAGTCCCATTTTTTTTTCACTCAATTAAACAGTTCCATCTGTTTATGTTTTAGAATACAGGAAGCAGTATCCCATGAACGCATGCCCACTCAATGCCACTACATCTCCTACTACATACCAGATTCTTGGATGTGACAGAAACGTCAGCCTATCAGCTAGTTCATCTCCATATCGTCACCAGAAGAAAATTCCAGGCTCTGTCAGCACTATGAAACTATACAACAAACTGAGATTCAAATTAATAGATCGACTTGCAAGTAAATCCACACATTGAGATTCAAATTGTTGTCAGTATGTCTGTCGAATATCTAGTAGAGTATATACTGGAGGCATTTAGATTCATATTCATTGAAATATCAAATCCATGAGAAAATCAGAAAAGGACAAAGAACATATTTAGCAAGCATGAATTTGATTGAGCATGGGCATCAGGCAACAGCTATCTAGATGTGGTAAACATGCAGAGGCCATTCAGATTAAGTTGCAGCTTTGCTTGTTTCACCCGTCATCAATTTCTTGTCAAATAACAATAAGCAGCAATGTGTAGGCTACTAACATTTTGGAGCTGCAACTTATATAATATAAGCAACAATTTCTTTTGAAACAACAATTGTAACCTAGCTACGGTCAATATCTCCATCTGTTAAACTTGTAGTCCAGAAGGTACAATGAAGCTAGTAAAAAAAATTGCCTCAGTGCCTGGTTGTCGGTTGTCAGATGTCTCATAGGTGATAATGTTGTAAGTGTTCCAACCTACTCATGTATGGTACCGGCATGAGTTGGTAATGTACTCGGGTCTTTATTTTCTATCTATAATACAACGATACGCAGCTCTCCTGCGTATTCGAGGAAAAAATTGCCTCAGGCTATGAATTAACTGGATGCACAGACATACCACTCGGATAGAGACACGGAGACGACGGCGCTGAGAGGGTGCAATGTGCGAATCTACGCGTCTTGCCTTGTAGCCGTGGTAGGGTGCGGAGCACACCTAGCATGGGGACCTCCGGCCCGTGCCGCCACACGCGAGGAGGGGAAGACCAGTGTCTCCGCCACCAATGTTGTGTCCAGACTCCAGACATCCCCTTGCCACGCCTCATGTCTGTGCTTGGTCTGCGATGCCGCCATGCATGCTCGGAGGAGCCTCATACCCCTCGTGTGGACAGTTGACAGAGGGCTTGCCATCGCTGCTGGTCTCATGGCTCAAATCTGAGGACGCCAAGATCCACCAGAGGCCTTCCGATTCGGTGACGACAATGGCCGGGGAAGCTCCCACTGTGTTGTGGTCCACGCTTGATGTCCGACGTATCTTGTGGCGAGCTGGCTAGAAGCAAGAGATGCGGCGGCGGCGGGGGAGAAGAGAGGGGAGAAAGAAGAATGAGCGGAGCTAGGGTTGGGGTGGAGAGCTGGGCAATGAGGGGGTCCCTGCAAAATTGCCTGTGAGCAGTTTTATGCAAAAGCGATGAAGATATCAAATTCTCTTCTTTGCGTCGAAATAGATTTTAAATTAGGGTCATATACGTAAAATAGTTCAACTTGAATACTGTACACAGTTACACACCGAACGAATGGGACATCGGTTTGATTTACTAAACACTGGAGGGTCTTTTTGCAAAACTGTTTAGCCCACGTGTCGGCACGCCAGGCCTTCGCGCGTCTGTGAATCCCTCTCGTGTGAGCATTCTGCAGTAAGTTTTAAGGAACCAAATGCTGTGGGGCAGTCTTAACCCCTTCAGGTCGAGTTTATAATAACTTGGTGTCACCTCTGCCCCTAATAGCCCAAATGTGCAGGAACTGCCCTAGGCCGACGACATGACTTTTAAGCTAAGCGAACAATGTTTTTTTCTCACAACAAATCAGCGAACAGTACTTTCAGCCATGACTTTTAAGCCAAGCGAACAGGGCTGAAATGTATTTGATACTTACAATCTCACTTCTACCCCATGCAAGGTTTGGAATGCATTCCCCTAAAAATGGTCTGGAGAAACAAATTGTTAGGAGTCAAGAAAATAATAGTCAGCAAAAGAGAATGTAAAAGAATGTTGAATTCTAAATTACTGACTAGAATCATAAAATGGGGCCGGGCACAATTATAAACAGATAATCTCTCACATAGAAATTAAGTTTTATATTCTGCAATAACTTGATAAGTCCACTATGATTCTCTTACATTCAGAAAAACCCGCATATATGAAATGTGAGTGGAAAGCCTTTCTTTTTAAGGCAACCACAATTGTAGTCGAAGTGTACATAGATTGTTATTGTATTCTGAATCTCTGAGTTGGGAAATACTGTATCCCAACGTCAGATATGGTCAAGCCTTCACATCAAACGACCAGCGTAGCATGCTCGAGGATACTCATGCTGCAGCTGGGGCCACTGCACAAAGAACTGGTCAGCTATCCGTAGCTTGTACAACAGCAAACCACTCAATGCCAGCTTCTTCACTCTTGCAATGCTTTCAATGTAGAAAATGGAGGACCATCCCAAACCAAGCACCTACAGAAAGGCAGCAATCCTAAACTAGTTAGGTACTAGTAGAAAATATGGCATCAACTTGAAATTAGGGATGAGGAAATTAGCAATCGCAATATCCATTTATCCTCCAAGATCAATGGCACAAGTCTCATACTGCATCAACTAAGCAGGCATATATGCTAGGCTGTTTTTTTTAATAACTGAAGCTAGGCTGTGAGGGCTACCTTCAGAAGGAAAGCTGAGATGCATAGAGGAAAGCACGTCCCTGGACCATTGCAAAATATCTGAAGGAGTATCACAAAACATTAGCATTTGAACTCATGCTGCAAATAGCTACCATAGCTTGAACTAGGTACACACCACTTGCGGTCTGATTCTTATTACTAAGCACATAGCATGCAATGTGGCTAGCAACGTTGTTGCGATGGATGTAATATAAGACTGGCCTACTTCACGACTACGATATATCTGCATGAAATGAGCATTCTCGGCAGTCTTCATTCCATTGCTCTGAAAAGCACTAAATATAATGATATTCCATATTTTAAATAGCCTAGCAAGTTCCCAACATAATCATTGGTTCAATGGAACATAATAATTGATCTCCACCTGAATAAGTGACTATTCATAGACCTGTGCCTTTTGAAGACTCATGTTGTCAGTAAGTGCAGCCACATAGTATCTTGGTGTGAACCTATCCTTCTGAAGTGTTGTTACAATATTCATCATTTCTGTGGTATGCCCTCCTAACAACCAAAACACAAAATAATACATGTTTCATCAAGCTACATATCTTACAACTTAGACACTTGATAACTCAAAGAAAGTAAGAGTGTTCACAGAAGTCCAGTAAAATATTATAAATACTAGTGATATGCTATTTGATAGTGATCCAATGTGTTAAAATAGAATACAATTTCCCAATTGGAAAAAGAAAAGCCAAGAGAATTAAAGCGTGAATGTAATTATTACTAAGAGATAGTGAGATACAAGTGTGTTTTGTAATTGTATACTATAACATGATAAGATCCTGACAGTTTTAACTTTTAATACTGCTATTAAACAACCCAATACACGTTAATTAGGGTGAGAAAGTATATGCAACTAAGACAAGATATTGCGACACTAACAAATTGGCATATAAGATAGCATTTGCACATGAGCAGAATAAACTGAAGGAAGTCGACCAAACTGCAAAAAGATTATTTAAAAAATGCGCCCTTCTTTCAATAGAAGCTGGAGCTGAAAAATCTCTAGCAGAGGCCAACAAAGGGAACTCCTAACTCAGTTCAGGGTCATCAGAGTTGCACAAGGAGCATGATGATTCCTAGTGTTGTAACTAAACATCATATATAAGCTATCTTAGTTGACAAACATCTGTTATGAACTTTGCACATGGCAACGAATACAGAAACCAAGTTTAAACATGCACCAAGTTTGTATAAATTGTGACAATGCCCTCTAGAAAGCAGAACTGCTGCAGCACAGATGCTATGTTTCTGCACAAAATAAGATTTTGTCTCACGTTCTCTTCGTGACAGTCCATCATGATCATGTCAGTGAAAAGCCAGTTTCCATATACGTAGACCAAGAGTTGTGCTTTCATTACCATAGAAGAAGATCAACTAGCATATGAAGTTGCAGTTACCAACAATTATTCAGTATTGCCACATCTTGATACTCATGCATGCACTTACACCTTTGAGTACTGTTTTATATAGCAGGCAACCGTATCTAAAACTTGTCCATAAGGTATTTGACAGGCAAGACCGCAATACATACTCACCGGAGCCAAGGACGATCAGACAACGCAATCTGGTGGTGCACGGCCTGGACGCTGGTTGGCCACTGTGCCACAGCACGTAGAATAAGCGGACTGTGAGCACAGAGGCAAGTACTGGAACGGCGTAGCAGGCAGCCACCACGGCATTGAGACCCATCTGCATCGAAGTAGCAGAGCGAGGAATAAGAAGTTTGCACATCTATCTACAATATTACTTCTTGTTTGGCCTGTGTCACCTAAAGCAAAGCAACTATGTAAGGCACGAAGAATTCATGTCAAATTCAACGGTTCATCTAGTCATTCATGTGAAACTATCAACAGAAAAGAGCAAAACCATATTCCATATTCAGTACGGATAACATGTTGGCAGCCATGGTACTCTAGTCAATTGCCATGGCTGACTGCTTAGATTCACACAAACAAAGTTCAGAGGGGACAAATTCACCTTGCTCAGTGTTTCTTGAATCTCAGCGCTCTTGAAGGTTGCATCTGTTAGAATGAAGGTCCACACATCGTTGCAGACCCTGTAGGTGTGCAGATGACCCTGTACAGTGACAAGGAAAGCCATCACAGATCTAGTCTGATAAGGTTTCAAATGTCAAAAATGAAAAGAAATACTGAGTGCTGAGCTGGGAAAGCTACCAGTCTGAAACTATACATGTACAAGATAGTAATGACAGGAGAAATAATAACAAGAGAACAAATGAATGAAAAGCTCCTATCTTTTTCCCCATCACTGGGAGGAATGGAATTGGTTCCAAAGTTTAAAATAAAGCTATCAGTTTCCAGCTGCGCAAAATAACTAATTTAATGCGTGACTGAAGTTACGCATTGCATTTTTCTGTTTTCCAATCAGTGAATAATTGCACTTATATCAGGTAACAAAGGGAAATCTGTCAAAATTTTAAAGTAAGAAAATGTTATGCCCGTGCATTTGTAGGTGGTACCAGTATTTATTTATTCCATCCGGGAACATGGGACAAACTGGCCCATCCCTTTGAAGGATCCAGATAACTTTGCCTAGTATCCAGGTGGCCACAGATGGTAACGCCCACATTTCAGATGATGTAAAGTGGAGCTTTCCACAGCAAAACTCAGGAATGAGTACAGATGAGTTAAATGAATTGCTCAGATTGGTGCTTAAGGTTGCTAAATACAACAAGACATCAATCTAAATAAGACCAGTACAGCTAGTGCAACTAAATGCAACTAAAAGAGTTCATTCTTCATCGTGCTGCCCAGTAAGTAAATTTGAAGTTAGCACAAAACGGTCCTTTGTAGTGATACTGATACCAGCTGTGTCTTTGTAACTTAGGAGCTATACCATGGTCAATGATTTAGCATGAAAATGAAAAGTATAATAATAACTGTAAAAACAGTATGACAGAAGAACACAACTGAAGTACCAAAATTCACAGCAACACAGATGTGTGAAAAAGAGATCCGGAAAATATTAACAGGCTTACAGGCATGTACAGCCATATTAAATGGTGCTAGTAATATTGCTACGGTTCATGGCCTGAAGAAGCACAGCTGTAGCAAGCTGACTATAGCACCTGTAAATTGGTGTACGAAATGCAGACAAAAAAGAGGCATTTGAGGCTTCAGTTGATTGAATTAGCAATCACCTACTGCTTTACATTAAGACAGAGTAATGCAGGTCTGCCCAATGTGCAGCACCAAACAGATCCTACCAACACAAGCCACAGGCCTGTATCTCAGGATTAACAGCAAAATAGACAACCATGAATGATAACTAATGACCAAATGCCTGTCATATACATACAACATTACCGGTAAAATGATTTACAGCAAACCGGGGTCATTCATTATTTCAGATATATGAGTCAGCATCCACCAGGAATCCTCTCGACCAAACAAACAAAAAGCTCAATCAAGACTAGAATGATGGCAGCGACGGCGCGGTGGTGGCGCCGGGTAAGTGGAGGCGGCCAAGCTAGGGTTTAGCGAGGGCGCGCGCGGAGGCGGAGGGGCAGCAGCGGGCCGTGGGGGCGGGGAAGGAGAGCTGGGAGGAGGGAGAGGGACGAGCCCGGCGGATCTCCTCCGCGAACACGAGCAAGGAGTCGCGATGGATTCACGATGAGGGAGCGGTCGTACCTGCGGTCAGTCGCCGGCACGGCAGCAGAGAGGAGAGGCAGACGGATCTTGGTGATGTCGCACGCTGAATTACCGGATTGCTCTGAATCTGAGCTACTCGGAAGCAAGATCTTCTTTGTACATAATTACTCATGGAATGGAACTCCGATATATACAAGCTGAAGAAGAAGCGAAGAACAGCGGCATGGTTGGCAAGACTGCATGCCATGCAATGCCCTGTTCGGCTGGCTGTATTTTTGACTGATGCTGATGCTGATTTGTTGTGAGAGAGAACACTATTACATGGCTGCCTGATTTTAGCTGATAAGCTCAAGCGAACGGATCATGAATTCTTGCAGCTAGTAGTTCAGTTCAGAGTATCCCGTGTTTTCAGAGCATTTTATATATACTGATGTTCTTGAACTTTGTGGGGGGCAACTGAATGTTCAGTGCTCGATCGATCGATCAAACAAACAAACAGTTTTGCAGGTGTGACCATGGAATGCTTTGTCTCGGCGAAGGCGTAGTCCAACTGTCCTACTGCATCCGAGGGAAATCAAAAATTTCAGATCACCATCCATCCAGTTTGCAGTCTGTTCATACAAACCTATCGAGTTTGCATCAGGCAACAACATGAAAGTTGGTGCGGAAGTAACAAGTAGCTGACAGTAGTTCAGAGTCTGCAGTATGCATTTCCACAGGTTCCCTCAGACTTATACATCGGAGAAACGCTCATTCCATGTTACCGCATCTGGAAATTCGAAGCACAGTTCGAGTTTTTGCAAGTGCACGTCTCACGCGGTGCACACCGCACAGGTTGACTACGTGCTTCTGTTGAAGCCGCCGAGGTGCAGTGCAGTGCATTGCAACTTCCTCCGATCGTGTTCCCACGAGCTCCGTCTAATCTCTCCATCCCTAAATATGTGTCGCTTCCCGAGAAATAACTTTTACTAAATATATATTAAAAAATATTAATGTTTATGATACATAATTAGTATCATTAGATATATGTTTGAATCTAGTTTTTTAATAAGTTTATTTAGAGATAGAAATGTTGCACGTATTTTTTACAAATTGAATCAAAGTTATTGACACGTAAATCGTGACGACTAACATTTAGAGAGAGTATGCACATAATACAGTAATACTAGATTCCCGTCATAGTTTTTTTTTTCTCAAAAAAACGGCAACGGCACACTAGATGTGTCGTTTAACTGAAAGTCACCTCGGCTCGAATCTTAAGGCCCTAATCTGAGATTGAGGACGCAGTGCGTTATTGCTTATCAAATTTCTTATGTGCGAGTACGTCAGTGATGACGGCACAGAAAGGTTTGCCAGTGACGTAGGATATGCGAGTCATCAGCGATGAGGAGGGCGCAGTGCACTATAGCTACAGGATCTAAGTTGTGATTTTTATTGCATCTAAGCTATAACAAAATTTAGCCAAATTTGAAAGACCTCTACTGTTATAGAAAGTGACTTTCGTTGTGAAACATTTTTTAAGATCCGATTTTACTCTGTCCCTAGATTTGTGTCCTTTTCTCTTTGAAGATTCCGACTTTCTAAAGGATGCCATTAGGGCATAAACCTTTTTGTCCAGATCCACCTCGTAAAAATGATCAACCTTGGAAATATCTTCAAAGTGATGAGCAAGTAGGGCACAATCATTTTCGGTGTTCTCGTCATATTACTCGAAAGTCAAAACAGTCTGACTATTTTATTTTCTCCATCTTGCGGTTTGCACGTCTTTGTATTAAGATAGAGAAAATGTTCAATATAACACGCTTTAATGGTGCCTTATGGGGTTAATAAAGTTTTACATAGACGCTCAGACCTTCCCTAGTGTACTGTAAGCGAAGCTACTCCCTTCGTCCTAGAATATAAGGCGTAACTACATCTGTTTTAAAGACCCAGAAGCGTATTTAATTATCTCTCTCAACGCTAAGTACAGTATTACTGCATCGATGTACGTGTTTAGAAAGAGCACGTCTTATATTATGGGACTCGAACAAAAAATGGTTACGCCTTGTATATTAGGACGCAGGGACTAGATTCGACAAAGATCAACCCAAATTTGCGGCGCTCGCAAGCAGGCCTATGCTCGTGCTGCCGAGCGGCGGCGCTGCTTGCGCGCGCCTACCTCGCCATCTGCTGGGAAAAACTCACGCAGCGCCTGCATATGAGCGGGGTCACCGTTGAATGTTTCTTCATACGCTTTCTTGGCTGACGTCGACAGACGATCTCCGGCTGGATAGTTCCAGGTGCTTCATGACAAGGTACTCACCTTGCTTGGCTACCGGGATATGAGCTATGCTCTATGCCGCTATCCGCCTGGTTTGCTTGGGGAGTGAGGGCAGTGCTCGTCCGCTAATGGCCGTATCATCTCCAGGAGTGGCGACTGCCTCCTCTTTGTGATTCGCTCGGTGAAACACTTGAGACGTCTGTCGATCGAGGTCGTCTGAGGTGAAGGAGTGCGGTTGACATCATCTGTCGCAGCCACGATTGCCGTGTCTCCCAGGGTGGTTGGCCTGACGATGGCGTTAGCCAGCGCTAGGTTCATGGGCCAGGGTGGAGTGGCCACGTCCTTGCCTTGGTGGCTTGCGAGCGCCTCGGCATCCACAACGCTGGCCTTTCCCCCTGGTGGCATGACTTGTGGCTACCCCTGCACCGGTGACAACAGAGGCGAGTTCGTCGTCCGGTGGAAAGCCTCCGTCGATGCTCCAACATCCTAAGAGGCGTACGCCGGAGCAAGCGAGCTCCTAGGCGCTGGTGCTCCCGCTGGTCGGGTGACGACGAGCGAGGCATCGAGCTCCTCTAGCATTGGGTCGATCCACATGGCCCCCGTGCTCGCGCACAGCTGCATCACCAGCTGATCTAGCTCGGAGGGGCAGTGTGCAGCAGCAGAGGGAGCACGCGTTGCCGGCATTGGTGTCCCTCGCTGGCTTCCTCTGTCGTCGTCAGTGTCGTCGTCGGATTCCGCCGGCGCCCCCGCAGCACCCTGTGCGGCCCCGTCCGAGCTCGGTGGACTGCTGCGAGACGCGTGCTAGGAGGCCACTGGTTTGTTAGCAAAGTGTCGTGGTAGGTCGGCGCCCTTCTCCGTCGTCGTCACAGCAGACCTAGGCCGCTTGCAATCCCTGGCACGAGGTAGCTAAAGTCATGGCAGCGCAGGCAATGTTGTGACAACTGGCAAGTCGCTACTTGGTGCGAGTAGGACACACAGTTGAAAACACCTGTCACGAAGCTCAGCAAGGACCATCTGGGCGTGCGGAAGCTGTTTTGGATGAATGCAGGTCGCGTCTCCTACTAGTGGAGCATATCCCGCCACTCATCGGCATTGGGGGCGGAGGCCCATCTGTCATCTAGGCCTGCGAAAGCTGTTTTGGATGACCGCAGGTCGCGTCTCCTACTGATGGAGGATATCCTGCCACCCATCGGCATTGGGGGCGGAGACCCATCTGCAGCGGCCGAGGCATTGGCGAGCAGGGACACGGCCATCTACAGACCGAGCAAGCAGGCCGCACACTAGCTGGGGGAGCGGCCAGCTGCATTTCCTCCGCCTTTGCCCAGGTCCCTGTCGTCCCGCGTCCGCTCCGCCATAGCCTACAACCACGACTGAAGGAGTTTGGGCGCATGGCGGGGATATGCAATTTCCGGCTTGGCCAAGCGATGAACAACATCCAGGTAGGTTGTTGGGGGCCATTGTTGTCGGAGTCCTCGTCGTTGTCGTCTTCGTCCACCCACCGATGGCGCTTCGTGCGTTGTCCCGAGGAGCAACCTAGGTTGAACGGAGCCACTGCCGGTCAGAGGGTGGAGGAGCTTGGGGTGTCCGATGTCACCGCGGCGGACCTAGAAGGCCTGGACTTGGACCTAGATGGTGTGGATCTGAGTTCCAGCCAAGGCGAGGGAGGCTCCTCGACCAGCGTCAGCGGCGGCCGACAGCAGTGGCAGCGGCGGCGACGGCGGGGAGGGTGCCACCAGGAGTGGGCTCTAGGGTTTTCTCCCTAACAGGAGCATAGGGCTACACTTGCAAGCAGGAACTAAAATATTAGGTGGCAGCGTCATCTTCGGGTCCTACTGAATTTTTTAAGAATTTAGACGGCGAAAGCGCAACTTGCAGTTAATTTGGATATATATAGACGCTAGCTAACCGGGTCGTGGAATACGATCGATGATCAGTTTACTTTGACTGTTTCCAACACTTGTGCCTATAAAACGGAACTAGCTAGCTGCTTTGAGCGAAGCAGGCATCAATAACAACACCTCTCTCTACTAAGGCCCGAGCTTAAACCAGCGTGTGTGCGAGTGCGTTGAGAGAGATGGCTGCTGCGAGAGAGGGAGAGGGAGAGAGCAGCACCAATACGGTGGGCTGCAGAGTGATCGCGCAGGGCTACAAGGTTCTGGATGAGCAGAGACACGCGGTGGACTGCCGGCCTAGCGTATGGGGTGATTACTTCATTAAAAACCCTCACTTCCCCCATACTCATGAGGTATACATCATATGTGTTAATATACAAAAAACTCATTCATATTGTATATCTGTATTCATGATTTATTTTCTTGAAAGGTTGTATTCATGATTCAAATGTGTAACACTACTAGAGAACTCGTTTTTAGAGATGGTTAGAATTGGTTTTCGGAGGCGGTTGAATTAAAAAAAACAGCCTCTATTCAAGTGTCTCTAGTCTAGAAATTGATGTTTTCTAGAAGAAGCCCATTGGTTCAAACTCGAGACCTGACGCCTCGCACAATGATGCCTTATCACCGCATCACTTGTGTCCATATGTAGGATGCTATCTTCTTTTTTTTATATTAATTTTCACAAATCTTGTATTGACTATTTTGACGACCCCAAAACGATTTTAAGTGAGAGAAAAACTGCATTTAAAAGTTTTAGATATTGTCCAGCACTATATAAGTTTAGTTTACGGTGTCTCATCATACGAGGTTGTTTGAAAAATTCAAAAAAAAATGAATTTCAAAATATGAAAACTTTAAATCAAATTTTTAGGACCCTAAATGATTTTAACGAAAAGTCTTCAACTACAAAAATTTTAGATCTTGATCTACAACTACAAAAAGTTGTAGATCTTGATCTATAACTTTTATATAAACCTTATCTTCATCCAACTTGATTTGGAAAATGTTATGATTTTTTTTGTGCTGCACCTATTTTTATTGGGTGGAGTTTTCAATCACCTCTAGAAATGCCTCTATTATAAAGACACCTTTGAAAATAGAGGGCATGTTTAGGGGTGGCTTGAAATACCAATCACCTCTATAAATCAGTTTTTTTAGAGGCAAGCTGTCAGTGGAACCATTTTTAGAGACGATTCATGATAGAATCGTCTCTAAAAAAAGAGCAACCCTCTAAAAATCATTTCTGTAGTAGTGAAATGCCTACAAACTTATTTGAGGATATCATCTAGGTACCTGAACTACTAGTTTGTAGTATGATGTCCCGTGACTTGTTAAATGGTTCATCTAAGATCCTAGACCAATTCTCTGAACCAGATCATTCTAGAACCATCTAGATTTGAGTTTCCGACTACTGTAATCCCTTTTGTTGAATCACTCTAGACTCTAGAATCGTCTAGATTTGAATTTCCTACTACTGTAATCCCTTTTGTTGAATCAGTCGAGTGGGTTTGTGACAAATGATGGATGGTTAATTTTTTTACACTTAACAGTCCCACGTGAGAGCTAACACTACTAAATGCATGCGTTCATAGAGTGTGAGTGTGCAAGTGTCTGTGTCTATACTGTGATTAAAAAAAAAGTCACGCTCACTTGGTTTCCGGTGTTCAATCACTACAGAAGTCACTGGAATGGATGACAGAGAGGCGTGATGTACCAATCACCGAAGCAAGGAAGAAACTGATAGGCATGAACAACGATCCCATGGCTAAAATGAAGCTGATCGATGCAGCTCAGCGCCTCGGAATTTCTTACCACTTTGAGGACGAGATCCATGCATCACTTCAAAAGCTTAATTCAATGGTTTTTAACAGTGAAAACGCTTGCGGAGTCTGCCTCCAATTCTGGTTGCTAAGGCAACAACGATACAACGTATCAAGCGGTAAGTCTCGGACATTGTTTGTCAATTTGCCAGAATTATATTAGGTTCGTGTGAATTTTGCTTAAGATAAATGTGAAGAATTGATTAATAATAAAAGTAATAATTTTTCTAGATGTATTCCAAAGCTTCATGGACAACCAAGGAAACTTAAATGACAGCTTGCACAGTGATGTACGAACATTGCTTGTACTTTATGAGGCAGCTCATCTAGGCATTCCAAATGAAAAAATTCTCAGAGAAGCCCAAAGGCAAACAACAGTTCTCCTAAAATCAATGGTCAATCATCTTGAAAAACCACTTGCAAATCAAGTACGTCATGCTCTTCAGACACCATCTTTCAGAAGGATGAAGAGACTGGAGGCTAGACAATATATCCCTCTATACGAAGAAGATAAAGAAGAGTGTGATGACTTGGTTCTTGAGCTTGCAAAATTAGATTTTTACTTGCTCCAGCGGATTCACCGTGAAGAAGTCAAGGAAATATGCGAGTAAGTACACATCATAATAGAGTAAAAAGGAAAGCCATCAATGCATGCAAACTTGTCTACTAAGAAAGTCTAGTAGTTAAAGTAATCTTGTTATCTTATTGCTTACACATTGAAAGATTTTTTTTTTGTGATATGTTGTTAGAAGCATCGGATTAGCTCAACTTTGCCACAAATAAGGCTCTAATGCAAGTTATTTTCTTAAAGGTGGTACCACAACTTGGAGTCCCCAAGAAAATTATACTACGCAAGGCATAGGCCTACAGAAGCATATTTTTGGGCACTGGGAGTGTACTACGAGCCACAATATGCCAAGGCTAGAAAGCTGCTAGCAAAATTTATAGCAACAATTACGCCATATGATGACACTTTTGATAACTACGGCATAAGGGACGAGCTACTACCATTTGCTGATGTGATGCAAAGGTATGCTACTAATCTAGTGAGACAAACGTGTACCATATTTGGGTCAGGAAACATACATGTTCTGTCTAATGAATGGAGTTCTGTTTTAAAAAATGTACTGACTTATTGTACTGTTCTAGAGTTATATGTGTATGTGAAATATGATCTTGGATGAGAACTCTTGTAGGTGGGATATGAAGGAAGTTCATCAACTTAAGGATTGTTACCATGACTTTGCACGCTTTATGTTCGGCACTATGATTGAAATCGAGAAAGCACTTCCAAAAGACATAGCAAGGAGGAATACTGATGTCATCAGAGAGATTGTAGGTTTTCAGTTCTTCTTTTTATTACAACAACAACAACATAGCCTTTTGTCCCAAGCAAGTTGGGGTAGGCTAGAGATGAAACCCAAAAGAGACGAGAAACAGGGAGACACATAAAGAGACATAAAGGGCACGAGAGAAAAAGAGGTCACGGTTCAGGCACGTTGATTGCCAATCTCCAAGCGCTCCTGTCCATAGCTAAGTCCTTGGAGATATTCCACTCCTTAAGATCTCTCTTAACGGACTCGTCCCAAGTTAGTTTAGGTCGACCTCTACCGCTCTTTACATTATCGGCCCGCTTTAGAACTCCACTACGCACCGGCGCCTCAGGAGGCCTCCGTTGGACATGTCCAAACCATCTCAACCGATGTTGAATCAATTTCTCCTCAATTGGTGCCACCCCAACCCTATCCCGAATATCGTCGTTTCGGACTCTATCCCTCCTTGTGTGCCCACAACACCAACGCAACATACGCATCTCTGCTACACTCAATTGCTGGACATGTCGCCTTTTTGTAGGCCAACACTCAACACCGTATAACATCGCCGGACGAATCGCCGTCCTATAGAACTTACCTTTCAGCTTCTGAGGTACCCTTTTGTCATAGAGGACGCCAGAAGCTTGACGCCATTTCAACCAGCTGGCTGAAATTCTATGCCTAACATCTTCATCAATGTCTCCATCCTTTTGTAGCCAGTTCTTCTTTTTATTATTATACGAATTTTAATTTTTCCACAATTCTATTTCAGCCCATTTCTTTTTTGTGTCTAACTAGTTTATAGTTACATAAAACATTGACTCCATTTACACAGTATCAAGATTTCCCAGAGAGTCAAGAACTCGAGACAAGCCGGTCTTAAAGCGCACTTCAAAGCCATCTTGAAGGAGTTGCGAAACTGAAAGCAAATTGAAATGCAAATTCGAAACCAAAGCAACATCCTTCAAGACAAAACTCTCGTTGACCCGAATGGTCCCACGAGAAAGCACCTTACCTTTGCTATTGTCCTCGAATGTGATGTACTCCTTACATTGCACGGGGTCGAGGCTGGAGAACTATTTTGAACTTCCGGTCATGTGGCGCGAACAGCCGGAATCAATGAGCCATGTGTTCTCCAGGCCTCCGTCCTGCATCAATAGAAGGACATGGGATGAGCAAATGATACAACACTGGGGTTAGTAAACTGTGAAGGATACCAGTGTTGGCTCATTTGCTCTGGAAAAGCGTTAGGAAAAACACCAAACATGCCACGTCTCATTTGAGGAAAGCGGGCACCACGTGTGGGGAAACGTGGTCTGCTAGAGCTGTAGGACTGAAAGCCACTGCCACGAGGTCCAAAGTCATATTGATCATGACCTGAACCACGTCGGGCACGACCACCGCGTGGTCTTGCAACCCGAGGCCTAGCACCTTGAGGCATTGCCCCTCGAGGCTTAGCATTGCGCCTCTGAACAGGCGGCACATGTACGCCATGGGGCTGGTGGTACATGTTTCGGTTGTTCAACTTGTACTCTCGCCGCTCATCTCTCTTCCTCCTAAAGCAAAACTCAACAAGATGACCATCCCTATGGCAATAGTCACAGTGATACCTTACCTCTCTCTTGGGTGGTTGTTGGCTCACTTTCTTGTGGGTATGTGTCACTCTTGGTAACATTTTGGCTTTAGGAAGGGGATCATCAGAGATGTTCGGTAGTCTGTCAAGTGGGTTCCTGAGATGGTTCAGTTTTAGAACCTAAATTTGTTTCTGGGATAGAGCTCTTGGAGGCTCTTCAAACACTCCATCTTTCACAGTGGGTTCGGTAGGCTTAGTTGGATTGATCTTGATCAATTTGGGAGTAGTGGAAGGTTTCTCACTTGGGCTCAAACACTGAACTCACTAACTTTGCTATAGACATTTTCACCCTTCCCACCTAGAATAAAGCCTACTCCCGATGTCCTAGTTCTCCGCCTGAACGGCTCATCATCATGCTCAACTGCGGCTCACTACAAGACACCCAATTCAAGATGGACCGAAGGTATGTGTTGTCTTCGTCGGATCTCATCTTGTCATGCCTGCAAGACTCAAGCTCCAACACCAAGCTCTCACAACGTGCACACTCAACAACCGTGCTATCTGAACTGGCCTTCTCAAGAGCAAGGATCTTGGCATTCTTCTCTGCCAGCTCAGATTGCAAGCCTGAACAAGATTTGCACGCACCCAACGAGCTAGACCTAGCCTTTAGCTCATCGTTCTCATCTAACAAGATAGCATACTTTGATTGCAACTCAGAAAAGTTGGTCATATGAACAGTACATTCATCACACTCAACCTCGTCAGACACATGAACGACAAGCTTCTTAGCTTCCTCAAGCTCCTTCTCCATAACTTCTAGCTTGTCCTTAAATTCTTTCCTCTCACGAGCAGCACGTTTTAGCAACTTATCTTGACTCATCATGGCATCAGTCATGACATTAAGCTCGGCAATAAGAGCATCGACGATGGGTTTTACCTCGGTAGTGTCATCGTCGTCGGGAAGCACGTCCTTGTTGGGCTTCACCCCTTCATCAACGGCCATGGTGCAGTAGCCTCCGTGGATGGACTTGGCGACGAAGCAAAGCCCGGTCAACTTGTTCTCACGCCTCTTCTCGGACTCATCATCGCTCGAGGAAGAAGAATATCGGTCATCATCGGTGTCATTGTCACTGAGGGAGGCGAGGAAGGCACACTCTTGGGCCTTGGCCTTCTTGAAGTACTTCTTCTTCAGCGCCTTCTTATCGAATCCTTCTTTTAACTTGTGCTTGGAGGTGTACTCGTGCTTGTCCTTGTGCTTGCTGGAGTAGTACTTGTCGGAGGAGTGCTTGTTCTTCTTGGGGCAGTGGACGACAAAGTGGTTAGGATCTCCACATCCATAGCATCCTTCCTTTGGACCACCACCACGCCGGCAATTTAAGCGGTTGTTGTGAAACCGTGAGAACCGGCTGATGATCAACACCAGCTTGTCGTCCCCAAGACTCTCCATCTGCTCCTCTGTGACAGACACCAAAGAAGATAAGGCAAAAGACACCTGTAAAGAGCTAGCCAAAGAACTTGAGCCGTTACTTGAGACCAAAGCCATAGTCGGTGCAGAGGGATTCTTGAGCTTGGCTTGGGTCTGGTAGTCGATCTCGATGGACTTGAGCTTGCTGAAAAGCTCATCCACGGTGAGGGTCTCATACCCCAAAGACTCAATGATGGTGGTCACCTTCACATCCCATACCTTCCGATCTAGGGCATATAGAAGCTTGAGTGCCCTCTCATGATCGTCATAAGGTAACTGTGCCTTGTTTGCTCGCATCTTGTTGACGATGATCTGAAAGCGAGAAAACATGGCATCGATGGACTTGCCATCAAGCTAGGTGAAGTTCTCGACTCCCTCTTATATGTGTCATAGAGTCTGGTTTTGACCTGTGTGGTCCCCTCGAGATAGCTCTGAAGCCTCACCCAGATCTCCCGAGCGGTAGTACAATCGGAGACTCTCTCAAACTCTGAAAGCGAAAGACTCGAGAAAAGAACTGCGCGAGCTCTGCTATTAGCATTGTGCCGATCTTTTTGATCTTGTGTGACATGAGCACGGGGTTCAAGCACAACGTAAGTAGCATCCTCGCAAATCTCCCAAACAAGCCAATCAGTCCTCTGGAGATGCGCGGATATGCGGATCTTCCAATAGGGATAATTTGTTCCATCGAAGAACGGTGATTTGCCAAAACAACGCTCCATGTCGTCTTCGTGGATCATGGACCGATTAAGGTGGAATGATCCTTAACCGGCTCTGATACCAATTGAAGAACCGAAAATGGCGACCAGAGAGGGGGTGAATGAGAGCCTCAAATTTCTTTCGAAATATTTGGCCGCTGTCCCAAATTCAAACCCTAAGAAGCAAACACAAACACTATGATGACCATGACCCTAGAGAATCCCTCAGAACACAGCGGATCACCACAAAGCAAGCGGATCAAAGATAGAGAGCACACCGAACCAAAAGACAAGAAATCAAGACACTCTATTTCTATAGAAAAGAAGCAAGGCCTCAAATCTCGAAAACCCAAGCCAACCGGTGACAAGAGCACCTAGATAAGGTCTATGGAACGGTAGAAGTCCAATGCAACAGACGAAATGTAAAATGGAGCTCAAACGCATAAACCGCGGAAGAAACGACTGCTGAACTGAGTGCTGTCAGCAATACCGGACCTGATACCGGACATGTCCGGTATGCATATCGGACACGTCCAGAAATACTGGACTTGCTACCGGACACGTCCGGTATGTTGGACAACACAAAATGACTTTAGGAGAAAAATCGAAAACTCTAGCAAATGGTATCCAAAAATCATGAAATTTTAACCATAGCCTCTGGACACCATAGTTAAAAATACCGGACACGTCTGGTATTTACGAGCTGCTCTCGGGAAAAATCGATTTCAAGCCCAAAACTCGATCAAAACACCTCAGAATGACTTGAAACTTTGCAGAGAGGATCAATACCAAGTTGGTAGGCTACTCCTAGAAGATCATTGCCTAAGATCAAACAAATCACTGAAAAATCTAAAGGGGAAGGAAAAACACCGGTTTTCAAACCCTAGACCATGATTCGACCCGATCTGTGATCTCGTGAGAAATTGATTGAATTCCTTCGGTGGAAAGACTCAACTCACGTCATAGATCAACCTAACTCAAAAGAAACGAATCAAATCAGTCTCAAAACAAAGAATCAAGCTTCCAAAGAAAAGGGGCAAAGACAAACTCATGAAGAACAAGATGAACACAAGGCACAATCTTCATAAAACGAATCCCGGAGGACACAAGGTGGTTAGGGCCACCATTCCTGCAGCAATCTCTCGAGTTCTTACACAATTCTCTCAAATTGTGGACCTCTCTCACAAGCACCTAAGGGGAGGGGAAAACCTAGTAAGGATGAAAGAAAATGCAAATGGAGGAGGTGAGGGAGATGAGGGCTCCCTCATCCTATTTAACAGGGCAATTACACAATCCCCGATTTGCCCCTGCATACAATTGAGTCAAACCACTTAGCCCAAGGGCGTTATGGTCCAACCCGGTGTCATCTTCATCCGACAGCCACCGCGCCACCTCACCGGTAGCTTTGCCTCGACGCGAACTCTCTGATGTCGCCACGTGCCGTCCGTACCTCCTTGGAACCTCAGCCTGGGTTTTGAGGCCCAAACCCGTAAACCTGCCACTAATGGTTTTGAGGCCCAAACCACCAAACCCGCACCAATGTTGACGCGTGTCCGACCTCCGCCAAGCTTGACGCCTTCGCCTTCCTTCTTGACTTGACCCTCCGGCCTCCGCCAAGTGCCACGACGCCATCGTCCTCCATCTTGACTTGATCGACGCTGTCTTCATCACCCATGTACACTTGCGCTTGTCGATGTCCCAGATGTCAGCCACTGCGGCTGGTCACCCGGCCTCCTGGTCTCTCGGTCCAAGCCTCACGTCCGCCCTTCACCGCTCCCGGTCCATCAGCACGGCACATCTCTACTTGACCTTCTCCTCGCCGTCGACCACCGCCTCCGAGCTCCACACCTGCACAACACAAGCCAAGAGACATGTCGCACACATAGCTTTCGCCATAGTAGGGTTAGTCACCACTCAACCTACTTCGTGGATCACATTAACAATCACTCATCACAAAACGAACACACAAGGGTATTTGTCAACCTTGTGTTCGCAATATCAGTTACCTAGACTATGACTTGACTTAAAATTCCTGTCTGTGGTTGGTGCAGAACAAAGCCTCAACGGTGCATGCTGATATGATATCTGGTCCATGCCATCTGATATTCTGATCTGAAACATCTAGATGCACCAAGCGAGCTGGGTCTGATACTCTCATCAGGTGTGTGACATTGGGATTTCAGAGACAGGCTAGACGGTTGTACAGGCAGCACAATCAAAGCTTGAGATGTTGTCAGCCTAAGCTTGCTCTGTCAGGTCAGTTTTGACCTCATCTAACGATCTAATATACCTTTTAAATTGGACATTTTTAACAAAAGAAATATAGGTCAGCCTAAGCTTGTGAAGTTTACACACGGCATTTTGTTGCAATTATTTATGTCAGTAGCATGCCAGGCTCAGTGTCTAGTGCCAGCGGTTGTGGGTTCTGGCTTATGCTGTTTTTCAATCAGCAGTATGTGATAGCTTGTCTCTGTTTCTTGGCCAGTAGGTTTAGTTGCTGTTGTGCGTTGTAGCTTACTTAGAACTCTTTGAGATATATGCATGGACTCTCGGAGAGTTTTCTTTTCTTTTTTCTTTTTTTGATAAGCTCTCGGAGAGTTTTCTGTTGTTCTTCAAATGACATAAAAGGGACGTATACTGAAGGACACGCCAATAATGTCTTAGTAATGGAATACTGTCATACATTCTCTGAGATACTGACGTCAGCAGTCCGAGTTACACCTTTGGATTCAGTTTGACATGTATCTAACTAGTAATGCATTTCTACTTATGTTGATGACTTGCTACTAGATAGGCGACATCCATGCCAATAGTTTGCACTTTGCACCATGGTTCCAAGTATTCGTATTTTTCATTGCAAGTTGTTGCATAAATGCTTTAACACTTGTTCAATTTTGCATGGAAGCATTGAACATTTCAAAGGAAAAGGAATGATTTGCACTAATTGAATGCGGGAGTGTGGGTTAGGGGTGGGGGAGTGGGGAGGGATAGGGCAGAAAATAATGAAATAAAAATCAGAAGCTGGCAGGCTTTCTTTCTGCACTAAATGTGATCAGGGACCATCTGCTTGCCGATCGAGACTGCAATTGCTTCACCTCTCTGCAGGTTCGTTCTTCTATTTATTATTTTTTTCCTTGAGTAGTACACCTCTCTGCAGCTTGTATATATCAAACAAAATAAAATAGTATCCCACTGCGTACTGCCAAAAGATACAAAAGAAGCGCGGCAGCAAGTCATGGCATGCATGGTCTACTCCGTGCTTGCTAGAGAAATGGAGCCTATCTCCCACTCAATTTTAAGCTCTTATTGAGGTGAACTTGGGTACCTATTACTTATTTTCTTGATTAAAAGGCCACCTAGTTTATTCAGGCTTGGTTGATTTTCCTTTTTATTACTACATGCTCACTAGGCATAGGTATAAACTTTCACTACAGACATATATAATTAAGTAAATTTACGTTTATTTTGTTTAGAAAAGGAAATAATTCTAGCTCTATCAATGGACATATACAAACAAAACACTCATTCAACTGATCTGAAATTCTGAATGCATCTCAGTTATGCACAAGGAAAATATCAGATACAAGTAACATAATTACATCATCTTGACATGCTTACATATCATTTATTTGGTCATAATTGCTTATTCATGTTACTATCTCTTAGAGCATGACTAATAATACAACAACTGCTGGCTGGATGTACATTTATAGCCCTAGCTGGTTGTAAACTTACATATCACTTCTCTTCTCCTACATCTTAGCATAAAGTCTACTTCCAACCCTTTATCAGAGCCTATTTGGTTACAAGGGCTAATTGTTAGCCAGCTAAAAATTAGTCCTAGCCCATTCAAACAGGAGAATAAAATATGTGGGCTAATTTTTAGCCAAGCCTTCAACTAGTTATTAGCCAACTAGTTGGCCAACCCTAGCTAATTTATACTAATTTTTAGCTCTAGCTAATAACTAGCCAGGCCCGTATACTTGCTCGTATTTTTCTGACTTGTGATTGGCAGTGTCAAACTATCTACCACAAGTATCATGTCACTAACTAGATGGCGGTGCCTCTCACTTGGGAGTTTTGACTAACTATGCATGTATTGTTCTTGTCTCATGCTTGTGTAAAATAAAACGCATATATGTAATAAAATTCTCCTAAAGTAACTTGCACCGACAAATTAACCTACCCAACTCGATCACGTGTATCGGCTATCATGTTCGCTTCTTTCTTGGAGCTAAAGCAGCATGCTGGAACTGAGCAACAGCCGTCGGAGATCTCCATCTGCTCAGGGGCCTCGTCGAACAACCACTTCTCTATGGAGGACAGCTGCTGCAGCTTGGGCTTGTGGTAATCGCCGTGTCCCGTCAACGCCTGCTGCTGCTGCGGTGGTGGCATCAGCAGTGGCACGTCGTCGGAGATGGGTGGTAGTGCGCCGCCGGACTTGTGATCGTAAGGGTTGATGTCGATGACCGAGGAGGGCTTGATATTGGTAGCAGCGTCATCCTGCGTCGGGGAGCTCTTCATGAAGCCGTTGAGCAGCTTGGATATGTTGTCCATGCTGGAGGCGTACGGCGACGAGAAGGTGTCACCGTTGGTGGCAGCGAACGGCGGCGAGCACTGGCCGATGAATTGGGTGACCTCATCAGCTGGAGCTGGTGTGCTGCTGGCTGGGCGCGCGTAGCTGTCCTTAGAGAGGGTCATGTCATCGTGATGGCAATCGGCATGGCCGGTGGCGGCGGTGGGTACCGCCACCGGTATGATGGAAGGTTTGGAGGGCGGAGGTGTTGCGAAGATGGCTCCGCTGGCTTGCTGCTTCTGGAGCTTCTTCTTGAGGTGGATGTTCCAGTAGTTCTTGATGTCGTTGGCGGTTCTCTGCGGGAGGTAAGAAGCAATGGCGGCCCACCTGTTGCCGAGCAAGGACTGGAGGTGGACGATGATGCCTTCCTCGTGGGGGGTGAAGTTGCCGCGACGGATGCCGGGGCGGAGGTAGTTGGTCCAGCGGAGGCGGCAGCTCTTGCTGCAGCGCATGAGGCCGGTGTTGATGGGCACGGAGCGCCAGTTGCCGGGGCCGTGCTCCTCGATGTAGGACACCAGGACGATGTCCTCCCCCGGCGTCCATGGCCCCTTCTTGATCCCCACCTTGTCGCAGCACGGCTGCCTGCCCATCGTCGATCCGGCCACTAGCTTGTATCTCCGGCGGCCGGTGCCTGGCTAGCTGCCTGCAGCTAAGCTTCTGGAGTTGTGCCCATGAAGTGTGACGGTACGTTATATATAGGAGTAGGACGACTGGACGAGAGAGCTGCGTTTTGACTTTGTGAGAGTGACGAGCTCCTTTTCACTAACCAAGCCTAGCTTGCTAGCTACTACGTGAGCACAGCTAATTTGTTTCACCTCATGTCTAAGAGCAAGTACAGTAATGGTTTTGTTTTCACTCGTGTCTAAGAGCAAGTACAGACGTACAGTAATTGTTTTGTTTTCACTCATGTCTAAGAGCAAGTACAGTAATGGTTTTGTTTTCACTCATGTACGATACTTGTTTTATGTGGAGAAAAGAGGGAAGAGGAAGGAGAACTTGACTCTCATGTAGGTAATAAGCTAGATATGGAAGCCTATACAGTGGTGGATCTAGACATCAAATGAACATGAGGAGAATTAGGAATGAGAAGGTGCGACATATGTAAGTAATAATAAAAAAATTATATCAGACAAATAAGATACAACTATTATATAGCTTGATCTTACAACTTGGCTTATAGACAAACATACAACTGGCTCTATTATTGGGCTTGCTTTATATGTGTGTATATATAATCATTACAACTTGGCTTATAGACAAACATACAACTGGCTCTATTATTGGGCTTGCTTTATATGTGTGTATATATAATCATCCCTCCATTCCAATCACAAGTCGCTTTGACTGTTTTGTACATCAAATTTCCTATGTATCTAGAAATAATGTATGTACATAACAAATTCAACGTATCAAAAAAAATCAAAGTGGCTTATAATTTAGAATGAAGTGAGTATAATATTGCACATGCATGCTTTCCCTTTCTACAACACACTGCTACAGAATTTTTAACCATGGCGGGCAAAAATGCTTAACCGAGGCCGTTTTTGCAACCGCCTCGATCAAAAGGTCACGGTTAATCGTGGCCTTAACCGAGGCGGTTGCAAAAACCGCCTCAGTTAATCAATTAACCGAGGCGGGCGCCTTGCAAATGCCTGCCATGGTTAATGAATTCAAAAAACAAAAAAAGCCCAAAGCCCACCGGCGAGCTCGCCTGCTCCGTGCGGCCCCAACGCTGCCGCCGTATCCCCGTGCGGATCCAGCATCCCCGTACCGAGCCGCCATCGGCCGCTGCTCCGCGCATCTGCTCCACGCTGCCCCGAGACGCCTCGCCGCTGCTCCGCGCCACCCACGTCGGTGCTCCTCGCCCGCGACGCCTGCGAGGCCACGCCACTGGGCCACCATGCCCATGTGAGGCCGCGCTGCCTGGCTGCCACGCTCGCGCGAGGATGCGCCTGCGTCCGCGAGAGGCCGTGTCGCCGGGCTGCTGGTCCTCCACGCCGTGAGAAGAGAGGGAGGGAGAGAAAGATGACGGTTGAGTGAGGGAGGGAGAGATGACGGCTGAGGTAGGGAGGGAGAAGTGAGAGAGTGGGAGAAGAGAAACCCTAACACATGTCTATATAAGGCCGATAGATGCAGTTGGATACGGGTTTTTGCTAGGCCTGGTTTAGATTTTTCAAGGCGAGCAATGTAAAGGAACCGCCTCAGTTAATATGCCTATTAACTGAGGCGGTTGTTTAAGGTGACCGCCTCGGTTAATAGACATTAACCGAGGCGGTTCTCTTACAATGCCCGCCTCGGTTAAGCATTAACCGCGGCGGTTGTTGGGCTGGCTGCCCTGCCACGAATAACTGAGGCGGGCAGCTGGCCCAACCGCCTCCGAGGCCAATTTTAAAACGCCTCGCAAAATATTTTGTGTAGTAGGGACACTTTGATGTTTAAAGCAAGGACTACCTAGAGGGAACTGTTTGATGTTGTTGACTACTACTGCTATTACTGTATGTGAAATTTAAAGCTAGGGTTTCTACACCTTTGCACACTCACTTAAGGCAATTTATTCCGCCACATGTATGAAAGAGGTCTCCAGAGTTGGATGACAGCTATGTTCCATCTACATACTAATATATGGTTCTTGCAAATTTGTTTTTCACATTATTATTACTTCGTAACGAAAAATTCATGATGTCCAAAAAAGATTGTTGATACGGTAGTTCTCTCGAAGTTTCTCCTTGTCTAGATTTTTTTCATTCAGGCATTAACGATTATTATAACCAAGGTACGCATAGTATCTACATCCTAATCGGGAAAGAATCAGCCTTCATCGACAGCCCCTGCCTTTTGGCCATCGACGCGTGCCCTTCCCGTTGAGCTGGCATTCCATCGAGCCGTTGCAGCTCGTGCTGTGCTGATAAGCCCGTTGAAAAATACTGTTGGCTAATTTGATGTAAGAAAAAACACTGTTTCGACTGAAAAAACAAGCTGAAAAAGACGGATTATAAGCTGGGTGAACAAGTCCGCAGTTCTCGCGTCAGTTGCAGCGAGGCCTCTTCACGCTCTAGCTACTGCTCACTAGTGTTCATGACGTGACGCTTTTTCCCCCTCAAGCCAGCGACGGCCCTGTCCACGTGCCCCCATCGCTACAGTCGCACACCACCGACAACGCCCTGTTCCTGCGCACTAGCTTCAGCGCCGCACCTGCCCATTTACTACAAGCACTGTTCACGCGCTGCTGCTCAGCCACCGCGTCCACGCGTCCGGTCGCTGTGCGTGGCTGCTGTGCACCCCTCGCCGTTCCCTGCGCGCGCGCGGCGACATGAGCTGCAAGACTAGCTGTGAAGTGAATGCATGGACCCGGCCGGCCTACACACGTCTACATGATCGTGTGCATCAATTTTTGCAGTGTATATAGTAGGTCCCCACATATATACACGCATATGCATAATGCATTGGCATGCAATGCGCTTCCAGCCCAGTAGCCACACTGCAAAATTATGTGGAGAAACTGATAGTTACTCGTATGTTATATTATCTCCTACATACAATACGTACGCGTCAGAAATCGGCACCCACACATGCAAGCAAGATCTTTTTTCTTCTTCTTCTTATTCATTAATCATTTCTTGCGTGGATCACAATAAAATCAATGGATCAGGATCTCGTTACTCTTGAATCTTGATGATGCCCTCCATTAATACTCGCTGCAACTAGATATATGTAGTATATGTGTGTGCGCCTCTATATATATATATATATATATATATATATATATATATATATATATATATATATATATATATATATATATATATATATATATATATATATATTACACACATATAGAGACGTCTCTTTTTTTAATAGAGGCAGTTTAATCTAAAATCGTCTCTAACAGTAGTTTCCAACACAATCCGTCTCTAGAAATCAATTTGTAGGAGCGGGTCCAGATCCAGTCGCCCCTATACAAATTGATTTCTAGAGGCGGCTACATCTATAGCCGCCTCCAGAAATGAGCACCGAATAGTAAAATTATATATTGAAATTTGTTTTTTTTCAAACGGCCTTGGATGGAGAAACGGTCAAAACTAAAGTTGAAGATCTCGAAAAGTTATAGAACTTTATAGATGATAACTTTTTTATTTAAAATCATCTATCCATGAAAAATTATGTTTGAAGTTCTCACATTTGAAATTTAAATTTTAAATCGACTTTGGATGGAGAAATGACCAAAACTAAAGTTGTAAATCTCAAAAAGTTATACAACTTTATAATTGACAACTTTTTCATTTGAAATAATCGAATGAGTATAATACGAGAAGAAAGGATATCTCATATGAACACAAGTGAGTAGGGAGCGGAGTGGTTAGAAGAGTAATGCACAAGGCGTGAAGTCGTAGGTTCGGACCTGCCATGACTTTGTGACTTGAGCTGGGAAAAAAATGTAAGGACGGTTCGATGATTTCAGAGACGGACGGGTAGGAACGGCCGCCCGAACCATCCCAAGAAACCATCACCATCCTAGAAAAGCAGTGAGCGGCGACGGCGTGGTGGGGCGAGAGCAGCGGTGATGGGCTCAATTGGACCAACAACAACGATGGGTGCGGTGGAGTCCACCCAGGGCCCGGCGATTGGAGCAGTATTTGTGAGGTTGTGCATGATTGAGGTTAGCAAGTGCTAGCGCTCGGACTTCCGGACGGACACGCCCGTGGCTGCTCTCTATTTCCCACTCTTGTTTCGTGTAGTGCACCCTAGCCGCTCGGATTCCGCGCTGCTCAGATGACTCGCCCTGCCCATGCCGCCCGCCCGCCCACACGTGGGGCCGTTTGCGCCCCTTTGTGTCCCGGCCAAGCTCGAACTGCTATGGCGAGATAGAGGGAAGGGAAGAGAGGGGATGGAGAGGAGAGGAGAGGGTGAGGCGCACCGCGCGAGATAGGAGCCGAAGCCCTGTGGCATGCCACTGTCCGCCAGCCATCAGCGCCATTGCAAAATGTGTAACACCTAATCTACTTTTAAAACACTCGGATGAAACATTTGCAACATACGCACAAAGACAGATGAAACGCTTGAAACATGCATCTAAACACAGTTGCAAAAAAAAACTGAAAACACTTGAAAAGCCATTGCAAAACATATGCAACATCTATAAAAAATACTTGCAACATATGTGTGAAACATATGCAACATTCAAATAAATATACTTGCAACATACTTCTGAAAATACAGATGAAACATTTAGTACAAACGCTTATAATATACGTATATAGTCATTGCAACATATGCAACGTCCGATCTATCAGGATCTCGTTATTCTTGAATCTTACGATGCCCTCGATTAATACTCACTGCAACTGCAACTAGCTATATTGTAGTATATGTGTGTGCCTCTGTACACACATATATAGCCTACAAAGTATAGAGCACGTATAGGTAATAATATTTATATTTGGGAAAAAGTCTACTTAACTCCCTGAATTATTAGCTAGTGTCTAACTTATACCCCCAACTATAAAACCGTCTGTTTTATACCCTGAACTTTTCAAAACCGTTCAAATTACACCCTGGAGCGGTTTTGCTACAGTAACAGCGGTTTTGACTTTTTCTTTTTCTATTTATTTTCGCTGAATCTTTGAAAAATCATAATAAATCACAGAAAAATCATAAAATAGAAAATCTAATTTTATTGAACTACACATGAGTAGATCTACACAATGAACATATAATATAGTATGCTTTAGTACAAATTTTTTCTATAGCTTTAAATTAGTTAGAAAATCAAATTTTATCTGTAATTAATTGGAATAATTCATAGCTACAGCTTCTATGGTCCAATTGTGGTTAAATTTTGATAGTAAACTAAACCTAAATAAATATATAACTAAATTATACATGATCCAATTAGTATGAAATTTTTACTACAGTTCAAGCATATAATAATTAGTTTACTATAAAAATTTAACCACAATTGGACCATAGAAGCTGTAGCTATGAATTATTCCAATTAATTACAGATAAAATTTGATTTTCTAACTAATTTAAAGCTACAGAAAAAATTTGTACTAAAGCATACTATATTATATGTTCATTCTGTAGATCTACTCATATGTAGTCCAATAAAATTAGATTTTCTATTTTATAATTTTTCTGTGATTTACTATGATTTTTCAAAGATTTAGCGGAAAAAAATAGAAAAAGAAAAGTCAAAACCGACGGCACTGTAGCAAAACAATGGTTACTGTAGCAAACTGCCGTGTAAAATTGCTCTAGGGTGTAATTTGAACGGTTTTGAAAAGTTCAAGGTGTAAAACAGACGATTTTATAGTTGGGGGTGTAAGTTAAACTTTCAGCACGGAAACCAACGGCGACAATTAATTGGGGACAGTTGAAGTATAGCTGTGTTCACACGGGAGAGAACATTTACACACACCGCCTCTTTCCAAGAAAAAAAATGCAATTTTAGGTGTATTCTAGGCCAACATGTCTGAAGTTTGACCAGATATATAGATAAAAGTATTAATATTTATGACATCAATTAAGTATAATATGAAAATAGATCTTATGATAAATTTAATGATACGTATTTGATATTATAAATATTAATACTTTTTATTTAATATTTAGTCAAACTCATGATACAAAAACATGTTACGTTGTGCTAGAGTTGTATTTTTTTTGACGGAGAGAGTACTATTTTTCTTGCGTAACCTTTTTTTTTTGTTCAAACTCACTAACTTAGAGTTTAGTCAAACAATTTGAAATTTTGTATATATATATGCACTTTGGTTGGACTTTGCCTGCCCAGCGGTCTAGTTAGCTAGTTAATAGCATCTACTTGTAATCAAGTTAGTGCAGCATGCATTTTTTGTAATTCATACTCTCTCCTAAGTGTGCTCATGTCGGATGACCTATATTTGGACCATACATAAATAACGAAAACGCAATCTAGCTAACAGTTAGTCCATTCCGTCACACAAAACACAACTTTCTAGATACTATACTATATATGTGCTCTATCTGTTCCAAATTATAAGATATTTAATTTGACTTTTCTAGATACATAGCTTTTGCTATGTATTTACATATAATTTGGAATGGAGGAAGTACAATTGTGGGATTTAATTAATTAAATTTGTCCTCCCAAATAATGCAAATTCAGCCTCGATCTTGCTAAGTGACGGACTGGCGGCCCATGTTACACTAATTTGCCTTAGAATATTAGCGTGTATTTGGTTTGAGGAATAATGTGGTCTATCTTCTTCTCACTTCTCACTTTTTTATTTGGTTTATGGAATGGAATGAGTTGATCTATCACCGTCTCATTCCTTACAAGCTAATAATTAGTATACATGAGGAATGAGTTGATTCCATCAAACTTTTATGGGATGAATTCATGATGCATCACCTCATGAAGTATAGGATGACTCCGCAAACCAAACACACCTACCCCAAGATTACACTTGTTTTAGGATACAGAGGGAGTATATATAATTATATATGGCAGCGGCGGACCTACAGGGTATGCTGGGTATGGCACGACATACCCTGGACTAAGGATGAAAACGGTCGGAAACGGTCGAAAACGGACTTACGATATAGAAAAACGAAAACGGTCGGTTCGAAATATTTCTACATTTAGCAATTAAAGAGTACAAAAAATGGTTGAAAATGGTTGTGAAACCAATTGAAACTGACAATTTTTCATGTTAAAAAACAGTTCATAATATAGAAAACGAAAACGGTCAATTCAGAATATTTCTGTTCCGTTTTCATCCCTACCCTGGACTACAGCCGTCGTAGGTACATAATAATAGAAATTTTATTACGTAAAAAAAAGAAAGGAACCAATCTCGTTCAGTCGTTCGGTTTGGCTTCCGCACGTGGACGCGGAACTCGCGGAGACGCGGAGTAACAGCGGTGGCCTCGATCTCGACCGAACTCAAATCATGGAGGGAACTGCATCTGCACGGGCCACGGGGTCCAACAGAAGAAGTCGAGTCGTCTATCATCAGGCATTAAGGCGATCTAAAGCGATCTGTGCGAGTGTGCGTGTTCGTTTGCGTCATTGCGTGCATCTGCACGGCGGCCGGCGGCGTCTCCCACGGCCAAGACTTGCAGGTATTGTCGTACTCCACGGTGATTTACTGATTTGTTTGTATTCCAGTTCCATAGTGAGTTATGACTTTGTGTTCGTGATTTCTTTCAGCAGACAACCACTAATTAGCATCAATCTATTAAAGACGGACGGCAGGCAGGCAGGAGGCAGCATGTGAGTAATATTATTCCATCATCGCATGTCATTGAAAAAGCGGCGGATAAATTAGTAATATTGTAAGTCTCTTCAATGGCTATATTTTAAACTATTTGTATTTCATTTGAACAATTTATATCAAGATTTGTTGTCGTTTGTAGCTTAATCTTTGAATTTAAGGCTTAATATGTTATTTAATGTATGTGATTTTACCGAACTAGAGTATGATTTCATCAAATTGTAAATGGTTTATCGAATTGTAAAAGAAATTTTTTTTAAGGTATACCTTGAGGTAAAATCCTAGGTCGCCATTGATATATGGTATATTCCTTTAACCATGTGTCCTTATAACCCTGTGTCCTTATCGAAAGTACCAAGCACGCACATCAATCCACGCTCACTCCTTAACTATGTCTCCTTGTTTTCGCCGCAAAACTAACCGTACAACAACTAGTAGCTACCCTTGTCAAATCATGATACCTACATGTGTGCAACTTCGAAATACATCCATTAGTAAACATTAACCACACAACTACCTCAGGTCATAAAAATTGAGTGCAATATACTTCCTCCGTGTCGGATTTAGAAGTCGTTTTGGACAAAGTTTAGATCAAACATTGGGAATATAAATCATCAGTAACTTTTAAGTTGTTGAGTTTGCAAATGTAAAAATTATATGAATAGATTTGTCTTGAAAAATATTTCCATAAAAGTATACATATATCACTTTTCTATAAATATTTTTTATAAAAACAAGAGGTCAAAGTTGTGTTTTGGAGACCGTGTCGCTGTCCTAGACGACTTCTAAATCCGATACGGAGGGAGTATAACAACTACTCCCTCTCCGTCTATAAAAGAATACAACTATGATATGCGTAAAGGTCAAACTAGTTTAATTTGGCCGAATTTATAGTAAATAGTATTAAAAAATTTATGTCTCCAATTAAATTTACTAAAAAGTATATTTCATAATCAATTTAATGATACTTATTTTGTATCATAAATGTTAGTATCTTTTATATAGTTTTGATAAAACTTTAAATTATTTGACTTCTCGATAAACAAGAATTGCATTCTTTTGTGGACGGAGGGAGTATCTGATCTTTAACTCTAGGCTAGCTAGCTCTTTCTCACGGGTTATTAACATGTAACTCTGATAAACACGTTAACATGTTACTGATGATTTATGTAACGCAAGCACATCTAATTCTGATTTCAGAATCGAACTTCTATAGAAAAATATCAGTGAGAAGTCGTTGTGATTGTGAATGCCTGTGTGCATCGACTGATGTAGAGAGGTATGGCAGGAGTGTGTTGTGTGCGGACGAAAAGTCTTACTCGTAGCCAATTACTGCTGATGTACTCCCTCTGTCGAGAAAACATGCAATTCTAGTACAGTGTTACGTTTTAGTATCTTATAAATTTAACCATTTATAGATAAAAAATATTAATATTTATGATATCAAATAAATATCATTAGATTAATTACGAAATGTATTTTTATAATAAATTGATTTGGAGCCATAAATATAAATACTATTCACTAATAACTTGATCAAACATGAACTGCTTTTTCTCATGCTTTCCCAGACAGAGGGAGGAACTGACTATGAAAAGAAGTCTGATATGCCCTCCATTTAACGCGTGTCATCGACCACCCATACCCGTACTACTACTGCTGCTGCTGTTAGCAGATTTCGATTGCTTTCTTGTTGTTGACCCTACATTGGTTATGTCATTGATATATCGTCAACTAGTAGCTACGTCATCGTGCAGGCTTGTGTTTAATCAATTCCTTCGTTTAATTAGACATGACTGCTGGGTTCTAAAAGTCCAAATAAAATGAACTACCAATAATACAAGTCTACCTCTCTCTTTCAAGCGGCTGGATATAGGATTATTATTAAATAAATCTCTTGTGACTTGTAATTTGTGATTACATATATGTTTATATATTTTACTTACTCCTGGTTATTCTAGCACTAGGACAAAATATATTTACACATGACCAATATGGATCAACATAGTCGGATGGCGGCTCTCCTCTGTCCTGAAGTCACCGTTAGTCGTCAGGGTGGGCATTCGGTTTAAACCGAAACTTCGGTTCGGTTTATTCGGTTTCTACAAACTTCGGTTTTCACCAAACAAGAACCGTTCGGTTTATCTCAAATCTGAAAACCGACAGGTTCGGTTTCGGTTTTATACCTCGGGTTTTTGGTTCAAACCGAACTGACCCAAAAGAACAGAACAGAAAATGCCACTCAGAAAGAAAACAGGAGGTCCTTCACGTAGAAATCACAAGTTCATCCCTCAAAAAGAAAAAGAATCAGAGATTCAGTTAAGGCATGCAACGATGGGATGGGAAGTAATAAATCAAAGAGATACTAGTAGATGAGCCGCCGCTTCAGTTCAGCTAGCGTCGCCGCTTCTCTGCTCGGTGCTCGCGCTGCTCGTAGATGCGCCGCGGGACTGCTCGCCACCTCCCTGCTCCTGCAGTCCCGCTCGCGCCACGCTGCTCGTCGCCTTCGCGTCGCACCGCCACGCCGCAGCCCGCAAATGTGCTGGGCGCCGCACCGCTCCCAGAGGCGTCGTGCGCCTGCGCCGCCGCCACAATCCACGCCCACAGCGTTAGTAGGGTTGGGGTGGGACGGGGCAGTGTTTATTTGGGCCGGGGTCACGAGGTGGGCCGGATAGCTGGTGGCTTCCAAGACTGGGGGCATGGACGCGTAGTGTATTCGCATGTTCGCTCTTCGCTGACTCCAGTTCGGTTTACTCGGCTCTTCGGTTCGGTTTGAACCCAGAACCGAAACCGGAGCCGAACACCGAACCTTTGAGATGTAAGAACCGAAACCGAAACTGAAAACCGAAAAACCGATATTTCGGTTCGGTTCGGCTCAGTTCGGTTCGGTTTTCGGTTTACGGTAAAAAAGTGCCCAGTCTGAGTTAGTCGGGAATAACAAAGGCAGCCTCATTAAATCCAAAAAAAGAACAGCTAGCCAACAAAGCGTGGTGAGCCTATTGTAAGGCCCTGTCGAGCTCACCGGAGGCCCATGAAGCCGCCTCGTGGATATTGCCATAGCTTGCCGTTTCCCTCAACCACCAATCCGCCAACCCTCACCCCTTCTTACCATCACCATTGAACGTACTCCCACCTCGACCACCAGATCCACCACCATCTAGCCCACTCCTGCCTCCCCTTGCCAACAAATCTGGAACATAGAGAATGAAGGGGGGGGGGGAGAGAGAGAGAGAGGTGTGCTCTACTTCATCGAGCTCGTATGCTGTTGTTAGATCTAGAAGGGGGTGTGGGGCTAGTGTGCTGCCATAGGATGTTGTGTCCTTGGGCATACCCTTGGCCAAGGCTACCACCACCACTACACCCTTCGCTAGAGACGCGCGTGAGAGAGAGAGAGAGAGAGAAGAGGTGGCTGATGAGGGAGAAAGAGAGAACGAACCTAAACCCTAAGTGCTTGTATATGTATATATGCCCATAGTGTTGGGCGGTGCCTAGGCTTCAGGCCTATTTTTGGAGGCAGATCTTTTAATATATCCACCTATGAGAATACACTATTTTAGAGGCGGACATCGTAAAAGGACTGTCTCTATTAATATATTTTTACGTGTCTCGATAAATGAGCCGTCTGCCTCTAAAAATTGCAAGGTATTTTTGGAGATAGAGAGATTTTTTACTTTTTACCACCTTTGTTAATAAAAGAAGCTATCTTCTAAATTATTTTTATATCATCATACACGAGTCCATTTTACTACAATCCTATATCCTATACATTGTATAAAAAGCTGCAGCCATATTGAGCCACACCATCTGCATTTCACAACCGTTGGATCACCACACTAAATTTCGAGGATCTAGCGTCCATAATGTTCACCTTTCCCTATGTCCACTTCTTGCAGCTCTCGCTCGGCAGACCACACTACAGAAGCCCGAACAACAGACGAGATGAAATAGCAAGGTTCACCCCTGAGCCCATAGAAGAAGGAACGATCACAAGATCGTGCCGTGCACCACTTGGTGCCTGTGCTTCCTCTCCCTCTCGCCCGCTTCCTTGCGCGTGGGGAAGGCCCGTTGGTTCTCCATGGAGTTACCACACTTGAAGCTTGGCCTTTGCGAGAGCATCCTTGAGAGGGGTTCGAACGAATTTACATTTCCACACTTATTTGCATTCCTTAGGTTGCGTGTTTATCTTTCTTAGTCTAACTTGCTAGGTTAGTTGATATAATTGGAACCTAGAGTGCAAAGCTATTTTGCATTAGAGATAGAAACACTTAGCAAAAACGTAGTGCACATTTGGATAGAATCATGCAGATATAGGTTTTGATAAGTTGGTTTTAGTTGGCAAATTAGTTTTAAGAAGCCTAATTCACCCCTATTAGACGTCATAGTCTCTTCAACCGTCCTATACATTCATTTTCTTAGGGCCACCAAACCCTAGCCTCTGTTGAATATCCTCTAATTATCCAGTGGTAGTGTCTTCCACTGATTTCATTGGCCAGACTCCACAGTACCTGGGTGCATTTATCTTACCACCGGGCAATCTTGTGATTGCATCAACTATTCTTGCCTCTAACTTATTCTCATGAATTCCGATTGAAGCGAGACTTGTTTCGTTGGGCTCCTTGCATTAAGCCTAAGCTCTTTGGACCAAATGTTCACCAATATTGCACCACCATTCACACTTGAACATTAGGACAAGCTTTAGCACACTTGACTCCCCTGTATTTTTTTTATCCTAACTCTTGAAAAGTCTTCAATTCTTGAGTCCTACCATGCCGCACTTGACTCCTCCATGGATCTCCTACTTCATCCTTGAGTTCTTGATCGTCTTTGTCATCAACCATTGGGGATATCTTCATTCTTCATACATTGTGGCCTAGCATTGATCCTTGATCCTCCAATCCTTGTGCTAGCCACACATGCTAAGCTTGTCCTCATCTTGCTTCTTCATATCCAGGCCACCAATGCTGCCTCCATTGCGGATTGGTGGGAGGTTGCGGCAAAGGTAGTACAAAGGAGCAAAGAAGCGCTTTCAACGGTGTAGCCAATTATGTTACGTGGAATTTGTGGAGAAAAGGAATCGCCGACTTTTCAGCTTTGGCCATGGCCCTACGAGCAAAGGAAGATATTGACCAATCATGGCGTGTTTACAGGTTTCAGTAGTGAGATGTCCTTTTTGTCTTAGGATATTTTGTTCTCTACTTGTGTTCCTCCAAGCAATTTGTCTGCTTCCTCTGTGGCTGTGCGGCCGCAGGGCTGAACTTTCTGTTGTACTGTTTTGCTTCTCCTTTCTCTAATAATACTCCTACAAGGTAGAGCTCCTGCCATTTCTCAGTTAAAACAAAATCATACACACATTAAAAACAGCTAAAAAAAACCAATAAAAAATTTCACAGCCTTTTGAGGCCAAAGTACAGCACGATTAGCCCTCAAGGGCGACACTACGTTGATTTTCCCTTATGCCAATGCACCACAGTGAAGAATTTACCCCATGCAAGGTTTGGAAGGCATTCCCCTAAAAATGGTCTGGGGAAACAAACTGTTAGGAGTCAAGATAATAATAATCAGCAAAAGAGCATATCAAAGAATGTTGAATTCAAAATTGCTGACTAGAATCATCAAATGGGGCCAGGCACAGTTATAAACAGATAATCACTATCGAAACATAAAAAATAAGTTTTACTTTCTGCAATAACTTGATAAGTCCACTCTGATTCTCTTACATTCAGAAAAACTTATCTTTAGGTAACTTGCATTTCCATGCCCGCATATATGAAATGTGAGTGTAAAGCCCTTCTTTTTAAGGAAACCACAATTGTATTTGTCGAAGTGTACATAGAGTGCCATCATATTATGAATCTCTGAGTTGGAAAATACTGTATCCCAACGTCAGATATGGTCAAGCCTTCACATCAAACGACCAGCGTAGCATGCTCGGGGATACTCATGCTGCAGCTGGGGCCACTGCACAAACAACTGGTCAGCTATCCGTAGCTTGTACAACAGCAAACCACTCAATGACAGCTTCTTCACTCTTGCAATGCTTTCAATGTAGAAAATGGAGGACCATCCCAAACCAAGCACCTACAGAAAGCAATCCTAAACTAGTTAGGTACTGGTAGAAAAATTGGCATCAGCTTGAAATTTGGGATGAGCAAATTAGCAATCACAATATCCATTTATCCTCCAAGATCAATGGCACAAGTTTCATACTGCATCAAGTAAGCAAGCGTAGATGTAGGCTGTTTTTTTTAATAACTGAAGCGAGGCTGTGAGGGCTACCTTCAGAAGGAAAGCTGAGATGCATAGAGGAAAGCATGTCACTGGACCATTGCAAAATATCTGGAGGAATATCACAAAACATTAGTATTTGAACTCATGCTGCAAATAGCTACCATAGCTTGAACTAGGTACACACCACTTGTGGTCTGATTCTTATTACTAGCCACATAGCATGCAATGTGGCTAGCAATGTTGTTGCGATGGATGTAATATAAGACTGGCCTACTTCACGACTACGATATATCTGCATGAAATGAGCGTTCTCGGCAGTCTTCATTCCATCGCTCTGAAAGGCACTAAATATAATCATATTCCATATTTTAAATAGCCTAGCAAGTTCCCAACATAATCGTTGGTTCCATGGAACATAATAATTGACCTCCACCTGAATAAGTGATTGTTCATAGACCTGTGCCTTTTGAAGACTCATGTTGTCAGTAAGTGCAGCCACATAGTATCTTGGTGTGAACCTATCCTTCTGAAGTGCTGTTACAATATTCATCATTTCTGCAGTATGCCCTCCTAACAACCAGAACACAAAATAATGCATGTTTCATCAAGCTACATATCTTACACCTTAGACACTTGATAACTCAAAGGAAAACTACCAAATGTTCTGGCAAGAGTGTGCACAGGAGTCCAGTAAAATATTATAAATACTAGTGATATGCTCTTTGATAGTGATCCAATGTGTTAAAATAGAATAGAATTTCTCAATGGGGAAAAAAATCCAAGAGAAAACTAAAGCATAAATATACCTATTACTAAGAGATACAAGTGTGTTTTGTAATTGTATATTGTAAATTGATAAGATCCTGACAGTTTCAGTACTGCTATTAGACAAGCCAATACATGCTAAATAGGGCGAGAATGAATATGCAACTAAGACAAGATATTGTAACACTAGCAAATTGACAACTAAGGAGAACTAAGATAGCATTTGCAAATGAGCAGAATAAACTGAAGAAAGTCAACCAAAGTGCAAAAAGATTATTAAAAAAATGCGCCCTTCTTAGAATAGATACCGGAGCTGAAAAATGTCTAGAGAGGCTACAAAAAGGGAACTACTAACTCAGTTCAGGGTCATCAGAGTTGCACAAGGAGCATGATGATTCCTTGTGCTGTAACTAAACATCATATATAAGCTATCTTAGTTGACACATCTCTAGTTTGATCTGCCTTGTGAACTTTACACATGGCAATGAATATAGGAACCAAGTTTAAATTTAAACATTCACCAAGTTTGTATAAATTGTGAGTTTGTGACAATGCCCTCTAGAAAGCAGAACTTCTGCAGCACAAATGTTACGGTTGCCTGGGAGCAATAATGTTTTTGGACTAAACAAGATTTTGTCCCACGATCTCTTTGTGACAGTCTACCATGATCAAGTCAGTGAAAAGCCAATGCCCATATGCAGAGACCAAGAGTTGTGCTTTCATTACCATAGAAGATCAACTAGCATATGAAGTTGCAGTTACCAACAATTATTCAGTATTGCCACATGTTGGTACTCATGTATGCGCTTACACCTTTAAGTACTGTTTTATATACCAGGCAACCGTATTTAAAACTTGTCCATAAGGTATTTGACAGGCAAGACAAGACTACAATATGTACTCACCGGAGCCAAGGAAGATGAGACAATGCAATCCGGTGGTGCGTGGCTTTGATGTTGGTTGGTCACTGTGCCACAGCACGTAGAAGAAGCGGACTGTGAGCACAGAGACGAGTACCGGAAGGGCGTAGCAGGCGGCCACCATGGCGTTGGGATCCATCTGTGTCAAAGTAGCAGAGCATAGAACAAGAAGTTTACACATCTATCCACAATATTCACTTCTTGTTTCGCCTGTGTCACCTAAACCAAAGCACAATTATGTAAGGCACGAAGAATTCATGTCAAATTCAACACTTCATCTAGTCATTCATGTGAAATTTTCAACAGAAAAAGAGCAAAACCACATTCCATATTCAGTACACATAACATGTTGGCAGCCATGGTAATCTAGTCAATTGCCATGACCGATTGCTTAGATTCACACAAACAAAGCTCAGAGGGGACAAATTCACCTTGCTCAGTGTTTCTTGAATATCAGTGCTCTTGAAGGTTGCATCTGTTATAATGATGGTCCGAGCATCTGTTATAATGAAGGTCCAGACATCGTCGCAGACCCTGTAGGTATGCAGATGACCCTGTACAGCGACAAGGAAAGCCATCACAGATCTAGTCTGATAAGGTTTCAAATGTCGAAAATGAAAAGAAATACTGAGTACTGAGCTGGGAAAGCTACCAGTCTGAAAATATACATGTACAAGATAGTAATGACAGGATCACAGGAGAAATAATAACAAGAGAACAAATGAATGAAAAGCTCCTTTCTTTTCTTTTTCCCATCGCTGGGAGGAATGGAATTGGTTCCGAAGTTTAAAATAAAGCTACCAGTTTCCAGCTGCGCAAAATAACTAATTTAATGCGTGACTGAAGTAATGCGTTGCATTTTTCTGTTTTCCAATCAGTAAATAATTGCACTTATATCAGGTAACAAAGGGAAATCTGTCAAAATTTTAAAGTAAGAAAATGTTATGCCGTGCATTTGTAGGTGGTATCAGTATTTATTTATTCCATCCGGGAACATGGGACAAACTGGCCCATCCCTTTGAAGGATCCAGATAACTTTGCCTACTATCCAGGTGGCCACAGATGATAACGCGCACATTTCAGATGAATGTAAAGTGGAGCTTTCCACAGCAAAACTCAGGAATGAGTACAGATGAGTTAAATGAATTGCTCAGATTGGTGCTTAAGGTTGCTAAATACAACAAAACATCAATCTAAATAAGACCAGTACAACTAGTGCAACTAAATGCAACTAAAAGAGTTCATTCTTCATCGTGCTGCCCAGTAAGTAAATTTGAAGTTAGCACAAAACGGTCCTTTGTAGTGATACTGATACCAGCTGTGTCTTTGTAACTTAGGAGCTATACCATGGTCAATTGATTTAGCATGAAAATGAAAAGTATAATAATAACTGTAAAAACAGTATGACAGAAGAACACAACTGAAGTACCAAAATTCACAGCAACACAGATGTGCGAAAAAGAGATCCGGAAAATATTAACAGGCTTACAGGCATGTACAGCCATATTAAATGGTGCTAGTAATATTGCTACGGTTCATGGCCTGAAGAAGCACAGCTGTAGCAAGCTGACTATAGCACCTGTAAATTGGTGTACGAAATGCAGACAAAAAAGGGGCACTTGAGGCTTCAGCTGACTGAATTAGCAATCACCTACTGCTTTACATTAAGACAGAGTAATGCAGGTCTGTCCAATGTGCAGCACCAAACAGATCCTACCAACACAAGCCACAAGGCACAAGCATGTATCTCAGGATTAACCGCAAAATACACAACCATGAATGATAACTAATGACCATACAACATTACCGGTAAAATGATTTACAACGAACCGGGGTCATTCATTATTTCAGGTATATTAGTCAGCATCCACCAGGAATCCTCTCGACCAAACAAACAAACAAAAAGCTCAATCAACGGCGGGCGGTAACATATATAATCTTGTTGACCGGGCTGGGGTTGGGAGTCCTGTTATTCAGGGCAGGGAGATGAGATCAAGACTACAGTGGCAGCAGCGGCGCGGTGGTGGCGCCGGGGTAGTGGGGGGCTGGGGGCAGCCAAGCTAGGGCTGGGTTTAGCGAGGGGGCGCGCGGAGGCGGAGGGGCAGCAGCGGGCTGTGGGGGACTGTAACACCCGGCCTATATCAAATACCGGCTGTCTTCAATAGTGGGCTGATGTGTCACTAGACAGAGCCCATGGCCCAAGTCAGAGGGTCTGTCCTCGTCTCTACAAAAGTAGTAACAGGAGCACGAGATGGGAAGCAAATAGAATACAGAAACAGAACAGACAGAGGGAAGGAAGCGATTCTTCCTCCTCCGTATCGAGATCATCCTCAGATTATCCCTGTGATTGCTCACGTCGCCGATTTGATCTCGTCGGCGGCCACGGGTGTGACAGGTGGTATCAGAGACGGTCTATCCTCGGCCTCCATCAATCGGGCGGTGCGGCGACATCTTCGCGCGGCGCACCATCTTCCTCGGCGGCAGCACTATCGCTCGGTGCGGGACTGCCGGTCGGCGCGGCGGGTCTTCCGATTCCGGCGGTGGCGTTGTACCTGGAGTGGTATCGGGCGGCGCTGGCAGCGGTGACTTGCTGTGAGCGGCTCTTCCTCGACGCTACTGCCTGGGCGGCGCGGCGACTGCGGACGCGGTGGCGGTGGATCCAGTGGTCCGACGCGGCGGCTTCCTCGACTCGGTCGACGCGGTGACTCCAAGCCGACGGTATCACTCTATCTGGTGGCGTGTGGTGACGGGTACCTTGTGTGGAATCCGGTGCCGAGCAGTGGGGATTCCGGCGTGTGG
This sequence comes from Saccharum hybrid cultivar R570, assembly GCA_038087645.1. Lineage (NCBI taxonomy): Eukaryota > Viridiplantae > Streptophyta > Magnoliopsida > Poales > Poaceae > Saccharum > Saccharum hybrid cultivar. Next base: position 5,011,568 of record JAQSUU010000493.1, on the reverse strand, counting down.
TGACGGGTACGTCGAGTGGAATCCGGTGGCGTTTGGGGGGATTCCGGCGAACTGGTGTCGAGTTTTACCTTAGCGAGTCCATCTGAGAGCAGTAGGGTTGCGCGGCATTGTTCGCGTGTAAAATACCGTAATCTGCGATTGGATTGGACTGCGGTGGTGAAGGCGGTGGTGTGCCATTCGATTCGGGTTGCGAGGCCTCGTTCTCGTGTAAAATCCCTTGGTCGATCCGCACACCAGTTGTTGGGTCGAGAGTGGTCACCAATTGGGGAGGTTTTCCGAACCAGGTGCTCACTTCTCGGATTTTCTGAAGATTTCACGACGGTAACGCCTGGCAGCGGTGTACATCGGTGGCGCGTGGCAGCGTAGCAGAAGCGTGGTGGCTTATTAGCAGTGTGCCTGCGCTACCCAGCAACGAAACCTGCCAACACTTCTCCTGAGATACTTGGCAGAACGCCACAACAAGGCAGCGCTCACCAAGTGTTTGAAGTAATGACTCACATGGATGTGATATGGGATGAGGAGCTGTTGCAGAGTTTTAACACACACGATGGTCTTTTGCAGCAAGTATCTCGGTCTGGTGAGTACTTGGTTGCTAAGGCAAGGAAGCCAAGTGTTGAGCTGAAAATCAATGGCAAACTAGCTCATTCCAGAGAGCACATGAGTGGCGACAAGAACACACCAAGTGCTGAGCTTGTCATCAGCCAGGTGGTGTGGGATGAGGAGTTGGTACAAGCGGAGCTATTCGATGGAATGCATTGCACGGATGTTATCTGGGATGAGGAGCCACATCATGGCTTTGGTTCACATGGTCTATTGCAGCAGCATGCTGAAGCAATGGATGACCAGATGCAGGGTAAGCAGGACGTGTCCGTTGAGATACTTTGTGAGAGTGTGGTATGGGATGCAATACCAGCCGACAGTGACACGCACCACGGTTTGCTGCAACAATTAGCTCACAGTGGAGATTACTTTGGTGAGACGAGGAAAGTAATAAGTACAGAACCAGTTGTTGATGACTTGCTCACTTGTGTTAATGGCCCTATTTCTGTCTTGGAGCTTAGTGTCGATTCTATGCATGATGTGTTCGTTGAAAGGCATCTTGAGAATAAAGCTGCAGTACTAACCAAGCAGGTTGAGTTCATGGATCCAGTGACATCAAAGGGAGCTTCACATATGATGTTGGATGAAATGCAAAATATGCCTGTTGTCTGGGATGATGAGTAGCTGCATGGGCTTGGCTCACATGAGGGCCTATTGCAGAAACTAGCTGCTGGTGGAGAGTTTCTGCATGATGGTGGCATGGCTTCAGCTATTAATCCTGGAGGTGTGGTAGATCACTTCTCCACAGAGTGTATTAACTATCGCTGTGGTGCTCTATCTATAATCAGTGAAAAGCCACCATGGAGGCCTAATGCCCCCAGCCCAGGAAACTGTGATATGCATGTTGCTCTTTCAGTTTCCAACCAAATTTATTCATGGAGTCGAAGTGGTTTTAGTCCTTGGAGATGTGAACTAAATAAAAGGCTTTTGACTGTGCATTCTGACAGGCAATCTGATGAGAACACTCTATGTGAATTCATCACACCCATTGTTGAGTTTAATTTCACTGAGAAACTAGCCATGGGCAGGGAATGCTTGGATGGTGAGAAGATTATCTTTGACACTGATAAGATGCTTACTCATATCGGTGGCTTGTCACATCTTCTGGAAATTTGTGAGACCTCAAATGCTGATGAGGCAGACCATGGGCTGGGAGAAACGCTTGAGCTTGATGACCAATTATCCTGTGAAACGCTCTACGGGTGCAATGAAAACCTGCAGCTAGAAGAAGTATATGTTGCATGTTTGGGAATGATGCCGCCATCTGCAGGGTGTGTGACAGATCAATTTTCTCCACAATGTCTTAACCACCAGTGCCAGAGTCATTTATGCCTTTCTTGTTATGGAGCATGGGCTGGCCAGGAGATGGAAAGTGACTGCAAAGACTCGGTTATCTTTTATGGAAAGCAAGAAATATGCGGTAGTGCTCATTATGTGGCCTCAGGTGCAGCACTATGGAGGCAAAATGCTCTCAGCCCAGGAAATTCTGATACGAAAGTTACTTGTTCAATTTTCAACAAAATACTTTCATGGAATAGAGGTGGTTTTAGTCCAGGAGAAATTGAGCTGCAACTTGAGCAATACAAGATGATGGAGAGACAATGGGATCCAGGTATCCCTGGTCCTATTCTCAATTCCACAAAATTAGTGCTGAATGCTGGCTTATCCAGGAGGGATGCTAGTGAATTCATGATTACAGCTACTCTGGGAATTTCTTCTTCTCATAGCTCAAGAGATACAACTGAATTGTGTGCATGGTATTATAAATGCATAGCTGATGTGGAATCAGATGAGCATCACATTGCTGTCAGCTCATTGGAGAAAGCTCTTGGACTGCAAATTCAGCATTATCTCTCTGCAAATGGAAAGGAAATAACCATTGTCCTGAAAGAAATAAGGTTTTCCTTGGCTCCATATGTTATCAGTTGGTGCACAGTGCTAAAATATCGAGCATGTAAGTGCCAAAATTGGTGCGTACTGTACAAATTCAAACAAGATGAAATTAGTCATGGAGAAGATATTCTACAGGCTTCAGTACTCCATCTATTCTTGACTTGGACGGTGTGGAGATGCATATCACAGAGTGATGCTAATTGTGCTGCTGATCTGGTACATGAGGACATGATTTTTTGGAGTTCTAGTTATTGGTAATCTCTCTGCTGGAAAGAGATGTTTCAGTTGGCTCATTAACGACCCTATATGCATATCAGTATTGCAACTTGATGTTAGGGACTCCTTGGTTATCTTATCCACCAACCGTCCATGGGATCCTGGAGGAGTGAAGAGTTAACTGTACATGACCTGAGAAGATTTATGCATTGCAGTGGACGATGTTGCTTGGGGACAAGCAACTTTTCAGGCGGGCGGAAGTGTAACACCCGGCCTATATCAAATACCGGCTGTCTTCAATAGTGGGCTGATGTGTCACTAGACAGAGCCCATGGCCCAAGTCAGAGGGTCTGTCCTCGTCTCTACAAAAGTAGTAACAGGAGCACGAGATGGGAAGCAAATAGAATACAGAAACAGAACACAGACAGAGGGAAGGAAGCGATTCTTCCTCCTCCGTATCGAGATCATCCTCAGATTATCCCTGTGATTGCTCACGTCGCCGATTTGATCTCGTCGGCGGCCACGGGTGTGACAGGGACGGGGGAGGAGAGCTGGGAGGAGGGGCGTGGACGAGGCCGGCGGATCAACTCCGCGAATACGAGCAAGGAGTCGCGGTGGGGGAAGAGGATTCACGATAAGGGAGTGGCCGTACCTGCGGTCACCGGTCAGTCGCCGGCAGCGGAGAGGAGAGGCAGACGGATCTTGGTGAGTGGCGGACAAGTGACGCCGAACTCTGAATTACCTGATTATTCTGAGCTACTCGGAAGCAAGATCTTTTTTTGCTTCTACATAATTGCTCATGGAACTCCGATACAATACAAGCTGAAGAAGAACACCAGCATGGGTTGGTAAGGCTGCATGCCCAGGTGCAACGCCGGTGTGTTTGACAACATGAGTTCTTGCAGCTAGTTCAGTTTAGAGTATCCCGGTGTTTCTGAACTTTCTGGTTCAGTTAAGACTTCAGAGTATACATATACTGGTGTTCTTGATGAACTCTCTGTGGCTGTGGGGGCAACTGAATGTTCAGTGCTCGATCAATCAATCAAACAAACAAACAGTTTTGCAGGTGTGACCATGGAATGCTTTGGCTCGGCGAAGGCATAGCCGTCCAACCGTCCTACATCCATCTAGTTTGCAGTCTGTTCATAGTCGAGCTTGCGGTTCATGACAACGGACGCATCAGGCAACAACATGAAAGCTAGTGCGGAAGTAGCTGACACAGTAGTCTGCAGCATGCATTTCTAGAGGTTCAGACTGTATATCGGAGAAATGCTCGTTCCGGCCTTGTTTAGATACCAAAATTCACCCCAAATTCTACTATGCAAAAAGAAGATTCCTCATCACATCAAAATGCTGGCATATGCATGAAGTACTAAATGTAGATAAAATAAAAAACTAATTACACAGTTTTATTGTACTTTGCGAGACGAACATTTTGAGCCTAATTAATCAAGATTTGGACAATTATTACCATAAAAAACAAAAAATGCTACAGTGCTCGGGGTGGCACTGTGCAGAATCGGCCACCCCCGAGTCGGCATCTAAACAAGGCCTCCATGTTACTCCGTCTGAAAACTCCATGCACGGTTTGAATTAACAATACCTTTAGAACAGTCACTACAAGACCTTTTCGTAATAGCAGTGAATGCTTCTTTTTTTTTTGTGCGTGTTACTGTTTTTGCAAATGCACAAGTCTCACGCGGCGCACAGGTGCTTTCTCTTGAAGCCGAGGTGCAGTGCAGTGCAGCTTCGTCCGTGTTCCCACAAGCTCTCGATCTATGCATATGTATAATAGGAAACAGTAATAGCTTCCCGTTTAGCTGAAAGTCACACTAGATGTGTCGTTTAGCTGAAAGTCACCTCGAATCTTAAGGTCCTAATCTGAAATTTCTTATGTGCGAGTCAGCGATGACAGGCACAAAGTCGAAGCAGATATGCAAATAATTGGCCTTGTGTAGATACTGGATTCGGGGCACCCTGAATTATTGTAGCGACACTGCTGGGTACTGTAACATTTTGTTTTTAATTGGTAATAATTGTCCAAACATTGATTAATTAGGCTCAAAATGTTCGTCTCGCAAAGCACAACAAAATCGTGCAATTAGTTTTTGATTTCATCTACATTTAGTACTCCATGCATATACCGACATTTCGATGTGACGAGAAATCTTCTTTTTGCATAGCGGAATTTAGGGGAAGAAGTTGGAAACTAAACCAGGCCATTGGTTCAAAAATGTTTGCCTGCGACGTAGGATGTTCGTGTGCTCAGAAATCTAATTGAGATGCACACGTAACAGGAGTTGTGGAAAATTTGTCATAACAAAGGAGTTATGGCCGGAAACGGAAAATCAAACCTTTGTGTAATGCAAAGTGATCCCCTTAAGTATCGATCCAAATTACCCACCTATGCCATTACAACTTTACTAGTTACGCAAACGGTGGCTCAAATGGGATGATTTAAATAATGATATCTCACGGACCTTCATCCCATGACTCTCGTCCGGACGTCATCCTCATTCACTCATCGACAAACCCATCCTCATCCACTCATACGCAGACCCCGCCCGCGTCGCACGCCTGCTCTGCGCTGCGCTCCGCCTGCGCCGCCCCCGCCCATGCCACCCGTCCTCGCGGGACAGATTCTGCTCGCCCGCGCCGCCCTTGCTCGCGGGACAGACTCCGTTTGCGCTGCTCGCCAACGCCGCCCGCCAGCCATCCGGACTCACGCCTCCTGTCGCAGCCGTGCTCCATCCGCCTGCCGCTGCCACTGCCGAGGTCCGTGCCACCGACGAGCTCTGCACCGATGACTTCCGCGCACTCCGTGGCATCGAGCTCCACAAGGACGAGCTCCATTCGTCCAAGCAAGGTGACATTACGATGAAAACACATGTTGCAAGCCTATGTTTCAAGTGTTTCGGTTGTTTCAGAGGTATGTTGCAATTGTTTCATACGGATGTCGCAAAAGTAGATCGGGATGTTACATATGTTGTAATGGTTGTACACTTATGTTGCAAACGTCTGTCCTCAATGTTTCATCTGTTTTTTCAGACATATGTTGCAAGTGTGTTCCATCCGGATGTTGCATATGTTTCACACATATGTTGCAAGTGTTTCATTTGGATGTTGTGTATGTTTTGCAATGGCTACACACGTCTTTTTCCTGGTGTTTCAGACATGTTGCAAGTGTTTCAATTGTTTCGGACGTATGTTGCAATTGTTTCATCCAGATGTTGCAAAAGTAGATCTAGTGTTGCACATGTTGCAGTGGGACCCATCTGCAGCGGCCACCTGCTGCACCCGCCTGCATGCGTGTGGGTGTGGAGGGGGCGCCACGGTGCGGGCACGGGACGTGAACCCCCACGTGAAGCAGGCACGGGCGTCCGGACGCTAGCCTCGTCCGGACATCCAGGCGCTAGAAGTTCCGAGTTTAAATAAACAAACTCAAAAATAAAAATGAGTGCTTGTACTAGGAAGGATGCAACGATCTCCCCAAGTCTTAAAAAGAAGAACCATCACAAGCAAAATGAAAGCCATTTCTTGGACCAACACAAGAAGTATTAGAAGCATGCCTACGATCATGTCGACTGAGCATGTATGTCACCCTGGTTATGCTTGATCTTTCATTCATATGAATATCTTTTGTGCTATGCTTATGATAATGGGTGACGAGTGTTCCCGCTTTCGTGCACGCTAATTCGGTTTAACTAGTTTTTAGAGATATGATGAATCTTGGTATTGTTGTTGCATTTGTATGATCCATTGCATGAGTATAGCCATTTGCTCTCAAGAACATAAACATGTTTTTAATTTAATATCCAATTCTCTTCTTGTATAACGTGGTGATTACTTTGACTTCTCGATATGATGACCCCTAAAAGTTATGCTAGTATCTTTTGAGTAGCTCTACTACTGATAACTTAGAACTTACTCCCTCCGTCCCAAGAATATTTGTGCGTCTGAGCTGGGACACGAAAACCAAGATACAGCATAAATGATGAAACTACCCCCACGAAATATCTCGCGTCTTCGGCCGACCACGATCGCTCGCTGCCGCCGCCTCACGAGCGCGCTCTAGCTCCTCTCCAGCGCACCATCGGTCATGGCGCCATGCCCAGCCCTTCGCCCTCCATGTCGTTGAAGACGCATCGATCCTCATCTTCTACCGCACAACCCTTCGCCAGCGCGGACCGGCAACGTTGTCGACCGGGGGCACTGCGCCATGCCCAGCTCCACACCGGCAGCCCCGTTCGCGGCCACATCAGGGGCCAGCAGGGCGCCGGCAGCCCCGCCTGGCCATGACTCCACGCGTGGGCCGGGGCTGTGCTGCCATCCACGCGCGGGTCGAGGTCGCCATTGGGGAGGCACCAAGGAAACCGAGCTCGAGCACGTGATGGAGATGCCGACGAAGCCGGTGTCGCTGCCGAGCTCTCCGCTATGATCACACCTACCAGAGCCATATACTTGCTAGACAACAATATTTCACCATGTAGTTTCAGATTAATGTGTTGAGGTGAGTCGGTTAAGATTTTTTTTTCTCATTCCGTGTGAGACTTAGAAGCTGGTGACCCCTTCACATCTCTCTTAGTTTCTAACCTTTTTTATCCCAAACCTAGATATATATCTTTGTTGGTGTTACCTATTCCTTGAACACAACCGATTGATACAAGTTTATCTTTGAGCCATTGTGTGGAAGCTTATGAAGTATGCACACAATTCAAGAGTATCTTGCAAGGACAAGTATAGAAGAATAAGACAAGACACACAGCGCAGAGGAGCGACGTGCACTGGATGACACACCTACGATGTCGTGCAGCGCCATTCCGGGAGCTGTTAACAGATACATGGTCTGTTTCTGTGAAGCATATGAAGATTAAGGACTATTTCTGGAGAGAGTGTGAAAGGGCAAGCATGTGGATTTTTTGGTGCTTTGTATTGTCCATTGTTGTGACTACCCTCACAAATGTTTGTACAATGCACTCAATTTATTATTCAATCTTTGTCATAGGACCTTCACTGTTTATTCCAAATTTCTACAACACGGTCATAAAAATCTTGATGAGTAAACCAGATAGTTCTATTTTGAATTGTTTTCCATTTCCTATAAAAGATGGTGTCCCTGTATCTATGAAATAAGTGTTCTTTGGGCTAGACCCGGGAGGTGGTCCACCAAGCTCATGCCCTAGATACGCTTCTCTGTGGCGTGGACCACCAGAGGGTAGAAATATAATATCAGTAATGCTTTCTATTGAGCGTCCATCTGGTCGGACGCGTGCCTTCGCTGGGCCTACGGACCAGGTCTAACCGGCTTAACTCCCCTCATGCCTTCTCCATTTTACTAAAAAAATCTGGACACTTCTCTTTCCTATTTGCCCACTGCGGCCGATTCCACTGGGACGGACCCGCCTCGCGCCGCGCGCCCCTGTGCCTCGCGCGCGGAGCCGCCTCGTGTCGCGCGCCCCTATGCCTCATGCCTTGCGCCGGACCAGTCGTGTGCCACGCATGCTGCCCGTGCCTTGCGTTGTGTGCCGCCCACGCCTCGCGCTACGCTCCCCCGCACCGCGTCAACAAGCCTTCATTGGGCGGCAACAAGTAGATGAGCATATGCTGCAACCATATGTTTCATGCATTTCATATATATATGTATGTTGCATATGTTTTATCTGAATGTTGTAAAAGTAGATCTGGTGTTGCATATGTTGCTATGGCTATATATGTATGTTGCAAGTGTATGTTTCAAATGTTTCAGCTGTTTCAAACGTACGTTGTAAGTGTTTTATCTGGATGTTGCATACGTTGCACTGCTATACACACATGTTGGAATTGTATGTTTCAAATGTTTCCGCGGTTTCAAACGTATATTGCAAGTGTTTTATGTGGATGTTGCATTATTGCAGTGTCCATACACATATGTTGCAAGAGTATGTTGCAAATGTTTTATCTGTTTCAGACGTATGTTACAACAAATGCTTTATGTTGCAAGTGTTCCATGAGCAGGTACGGGAAGTGGGCGTAGCGGAGGTGGTCCCCTTGGGCGCAGCGGTCCCCACGCGCACGGGAAGCGGAGCAGGCACGGTGGCCCCCACGTGCATGTGCAGCAGCAGGCGGGGCAGGGCCAGCGTGCGCGGCAGCAGCAGCGCGTGGCGACAACAGCAGCAGTGCGGGGGCAGGTGGTGCAGCAGCGTGCGGGCAGGCGGGCGTGCAAGTGCTGCATGCCTTTTTCTTTGATCTCTCTGTGATCACACGGTCAAACTCAAGCCCCACTAGCCTTTTTTTGACTGATTTAAGTAGCGTGCGGGCGGACAATAGGCTCGGGCGTCCGGACAAACACGGCTTCCGGACGTCCGGGTGCTAGTCTCTCCCTAGAAATATTTAGAGATGCATTGGAAGAGAAGTATGTTTGCTTTGCTCAATGGTTACATAGAGTTGCGAGACGTGCAAGTATGTGGATGTGATCAGTCTATCGATCTCCTGTTTTATATATATGCTAGTTTAGATATATTTCATGTACATTTTTATTAGTTTATTTTGAGGATGATCTTAATCCTATCTTTTGACTTGGGTAAAATCATAGATACCCTGTTCGCTTGAACTTATCAGCACAGTATTTTTCTCTCTCACAGTAAATTAATCAACCGGTACTTTTATATGAATGGTATTAGTATAGGCATTCTTCCCTCCTTTCCTCAAATGAGAAGAGAAGCTGGGTGCCGGGTACTTATGCTCACATGCATGCTTTGCAGGTTGAATGGAAGAAAAAGTTTTGTTTATCAATAAAGAGTACTACCATTAATTCCCGATGTCAAACAGAGAATCAATCCCCATGCTTACCCTTGACTGGTTCTTCCTCGAGTACCAACAAGCCACATGGAGAAGTTCATTGAACAGTATGTACTACATGCGTGAGTGGATCTGAACTTCTGAAGGAGCGTACGTCAACTTGTGATGTAAACTTGCACTGTAACGCGACGACTGGAGCAAGATAGTAGAGCGAGCTAATAAGTAATTAATCCTTTTTATTTATACTATATATGTCAACTTGTAACATGTTGCAAGATGCCTTCGGTGAAGTCTCAAATCGCAAGTTTGGTGCCTATAAATAGCTAGCAAATGATCCATGATACAGGCACCGATAGTCAATTATTGAGTTGCTTGCCCATCTCCATCTGTAGCATCTCGATCGTGTCATCTCAAGCTTTGCTTATTAGCTTGCATGGTCGATTCCATCCAATTAGAAAGATATGGCTTCAGCTGTTGCTACTCTGAAAAAGGCCTTGCTCGTCGCCGTGTGCGTCATGCTGCTGCTCCACTCTTCCATGGGACAGCAGCCACCGACGACGTCGCCTGCATCCACTTCCCCTTACACGGGCCAGCAGCCACCGCCGCCGCCACCGCCGCCTGCATCACCGGGTTGCCCTTACACGGGGCAGCAGCCACCGCCCTCGCCAACGCCGGGGGTGCCGCCAGCGCCCACGCCGACGCCGACGCCGACGCCAGTGCCAGCGCCCATGCCGACGCCGACGCCTGCGTCACCGGCGCCGGCGCCGTCACCCACCAATTGCAACTATAGTGACTGCGCCTCGCAATGCACTCCGTCTTGCGAAGCCGGTTACCACCCCACCAACTGCACGAGCTTGCTCGAAGGCGCCTTCAACGGGTGCTACGAGAGCATGATCAACCACACCTGCCCTGGCAAGTCCTGTGTCCATAGTGGCTGCGGCTTCGGCAACTGTTCCTGCGACAACCCCCATGCAGTCAGCTGCTGTCAATTTTGCAGTAAAAACGCTGTTATCACAACCGTGGGTAGTCCGTACTGGCAGTGCCAGAGTTACAACGAAAGGTATATGGGGAACTGTATGGAGAGCTGCCTGAACAGGTGCTCCAAGAACTGTACCCAGGGCGCGTAAGAGATGATGAGATGCGCGCCGCTTGCACTGTTTCCGATCCGTAGGTTTGTGTGTTTTGGATTTGATCATTTGGATTTGGAACAATTCTGTTTCCGTACGTAGAGTTCTTAATCTCTTGTCATCTCATGTCCAATAATACAGTATAAATGTGGTGCCTAGCTAGCTAGCTAAGTGAATGTTACTGTATGTTCACGTTTCTATGCATTTTCATATGTACTCAGTTATAAGCCTTCTATCAAAAATAAAGCAACGTGAGCTATGAAGAATTCTCTGTTTACTGCTCTTGTGTGTTTGTCCAGTGACAGATCTGTCAATGTTACAAAAACAAACTGATGCGGCTCAATTCCTAACCACACCTCTACTATGACCTCCATGGGACCCATTAATTTATTAGATTGCACTTTCACTACGACGGACAGTGCCTTTGCCTAGCGCCTGGGTCTTTGCCGAGCACTATTTATCGGGCGCTCTGCAAAGGCCACCTTTGCCTAGCGCCGGGCTCTCGGCAAAGAATGCACTCGGCAAAGAGAAACACTCGGCAAAGAACGTCTTTGCCAAGCGCCAGGCGCTCGGCAAAGGATAGCACTCGGCAAAGAGCTACCGTAGAACATACTGGGCACCTACCGTCGGTCTTCGCCGAGCGCCCTCCGTTAGGCGCTCGGCAAAGGCACCTCTTTGCCGAGTGCCAACCTTGGCGCTCGGCAAATGCACCTCTTTGCCGAGCGCTGACCTTTGGCGCTCGGCAAAGAATTTTCTTTTTTTTTTGTTTTTTCTTTCAAACTTTTTTGTCATGCATTACACATTATTTAAAAGTATATGTTAAGTTTTAGTACTTTTTTAAATCTTTTTACTATATATCATTAGTTTATTTGATTTAATTGAATTTCTCCGATAAACGCGGGTTTGAACTGGAGGTGCATCGAATCTCTGAATTGGACGGTTCGAAAATTGATATTCGCGTTACTTAGCGTATGTTAAGGCCGTATCCAGGAGCACGCATGAAATATCGAACATCTCGCGCACGGAACACGGCGACCAAGTTGCGCATGAAGTGCCATTAAATTATAAAAATGCAAACAAAGTCCGAAAATCACGAAACTTAGCGAAACGTCTTTGGAGCACATGTGGAGGCTATGGTCAAAATTTGGTAAAGTTTCGTGCACGTTGTCACGTAAGTTAGTTAGAAACCTAGACATCTCACATGTGTACCCCGGCCCCGACCGCGACCGCTGGCTGCTGGCGTGGCCCGCGCCCGCCTCGGCCACCGCGCACCGCCCCGCGTCGGTCCCGGCCGCCTCCTCCTTTCTCCAGCTCCGGCCCCAGCCGCCCCCACGCCGGTCCCGACCGCGCCCGCCCTGGCCCCGGCCACGACCGGAGGCTGCCCCAGCCGCGACCCCTCCGGCGGCTGCCGCGGCCGCGTCACCTACTCCGTCGTGTGCCCCGTACCCCAGCCCACCCCGCGTCGTCCGCCACAGGTACGTCTAGTTTGACGTAGTAGGAGTAGGAGTAGTAGGAGTAGGTGTAGTAGTAGTTGGAGTAGTAGGAGTAGGAGTAGTAGTAGGCGAAGTCGTGGTAGGCAATGTGGTAGTAGTAGGTGTAGTAGTAGTTGGAGTAGTAGGTAGTAGTAGTAGAAGGGTTAGGACTAGGTGTAGTAGGCGTAGTAGTAGTGGTAGTGTGAGTAGTGGTACTACTAGTAGTGGTTATACTAATAGTGTTAATACTTGCATATATTCTTCTGCATGGATTGGAAATACATATGTGCTAGTCGGCCATCGTGCCGGTGATGTATTTGTGGTTGTCGGCCATCGTGCCATCTTTTTTTTGTAGGTTTGGTAACCTCCCCGTACAGGGGAGGTGCTGCCAAAATTTTTCGTTCTCACTAATTGGTTTTTTTTCAGGAGGGTTCCTGTTGGAGGATAGCTGAAGGAGCACGACTCGGCACTGCCCCGCTAGCCTGTCTTCACCGGCACCTACGGTATGACCCCTCTTTCCGTCACATGTGGACATAGGTCGCGTTACCCAGTTAGGCGTCTCCCGTCCGAAACGGATACGGTTGGAAGTATGCGATCTTTGCATATGTATAACCATATCTGTTTCGGATTGTCCACTTTTTTTGGACAGCCCGCGGATGCATAGACGAGGTTAGTTTCCATGGTCTGCTCTGATCCGAGACAGGGTTTCGGCCTCACCTTCGTGTTGTTCTCTGGATACACACTCTCCCCGCCGGGACGTGTATCTGGAGAACAGCGGGGAGGTGCTGCCGAAATTCTATCTCGGCTCGGAGTAGCCCATGGAAACTAACCTCGTCTACGCATCCGCAGGTGGGATTAGGACCTATCCTTACCTATTAGATGGTAGGAACACGAAGTAGATGCACTTGATGTTTATGTTCATCTTTGATATGCATGTTAGAGGATGGATGACCGTGAGTGGATGTATGCGGGATACACAAGTAAGCATGATTTTAGCATTGAATGGGGGCAGAAGACAGAGGCTTTCTTGGACCGTGCATTCGGCAGTGGTGTGAATAGAGCGCGATTGGCGAAGTGTCCCTGTAGCAAGTGTGCAAATAGGAAATGGCAGAACCAAGAGACCATGGCTAAACATCTTCAGTTGAATGGCTTTGTGCCGGGCTATACCCGGTGGGTACACCATGGTGAAAGCATCGGTTGAGAGAGGAGGTCGTGCGGCCTCGCCTCGAGCATGTCGATGATGGTGGCGGGGTTTTAGACATGTTAGATGACTTCGCGCAAGCACATATCCCCGATGGACGTGCGGAGGAGGCGGAGGCATCCGCAAAGGCATTCTACGACATGATGGCTTCGGCACAGAAACCCCTTCATGATCGCACGACGGTTTGTCAGCTCGATGCCGTTGGACGCGTGATGGCGTTTAAGAAACCCCTTCATGATGCCGTCGAACCAGTGCCGAACGAGCATGGGGGACCATAGCCGCCGTCACATGGGTGGCCCGGGTAACAACCTCCACCGCCGTCTCAGTGAGTAACGTCGAGTTGTGTTGAACTTCATATCAAGGACTTGGACTTGTTGTGTTGAACTTCATGAACATCAAGTTGTTGTAATGGACTTTATCGCCGAATAAGTGATGCTATTATGAGATATATGTGCTATTGTGATATATATGGTGACGGTGGTGATAAAAGTGATGAAATTGTGATATAAATGGTGTTATTTGTGTTCATGGTGATATCCATTTGATGTATATATATGATTTGTTGTGTTTGCAGCGATAGAAAGCAAAAAACAAAAAAAACAAAATCTGGATTTCAGCTTTGCCTAGCGCAGCGCTAGGCAAAGAGCCTTTGCCGAGCGCTTTTTGGCGCGGCGCTCGGCAAAGCTGCCATGTTTAGCGCTACACCACGGTAGCTTACCCAGCTTTGCCGAGTGCCTCAGGCTTGGCCCTCGGCAAAGACAATCCTTTGCCGAGCGCCAGACTGGAGGCATTAGGCAAAGATTTTTCAAAAAAAAAAATTTCCCTTTGCCGAGCGCCTTATTGGAGGCGCTCGGCAAAGAATTTTTTTTTAAAAAAAATAGTTTGCCCTTTGCCGAGCGCCAGTCTGGAGGCGCTAGGCAAAGGATTTTTCAAAAAAAAATCCCTTTGCCGAGCGCCTTATTGGAGGCGCTCGGCAAATAATTTTTTTTAAAAAAAAATTAGTTTGCTCTTTGCCGAGCGTCTTATTGGAGGCGCTCGGCAAAGAAGACATCACGGCGGCTATCCGCCGTGACCGCCGCTTTTCTTTTCTGAATGCCGCCTAGGCGCTCGGCAAAGGAGCCTTTGCCGGGCATTTCGTTGCCGGGAGCCCTTTGCCGAGCGCAATTCTGCCTTTGCCGAGCGTCTCAGGCGCTCGGCAAACCCGCTGTCTGCAGTAGTGTTTCAAGCCTCTGAGAAGGGGCATTTTCAGAAGTGGTATATATAAGTGAGATCCATTTTTATAAACACACACTACTATATGCAGAGGGGCAGCTCTATTAACGAGGTCTGATATATAAAGTGGAGCCTCCTCCCCTTCCTCGTTCTCATGATAGAATTGTAGCCTGAGAAGGAATAAAGGGCAAGCTCCAACGATCACAAAACTGCAAACCTAATGGGAAGGTTTCGCTCTTAATTTTTTTTTGGAAGGAGGGAACTTATCTAGAAGATAAGGCGTGACATTCCTAACATCTTTTGAAGGTTTAGTGTTAGATTACCTGATTAATTAGGTTATTGAGTTTCTCTCTATTTGCATGGTTTGAGACAATTATAAATGAAATTAGACCAAATCTTTGAAGGTCCTATGTTGATTTTAGTAGGGGAATAAGATCATACCCTTGTTTAGTGGCCATGTCCTAATTTTTATGATCTATTATCTAGTTTTTGAGTAGGGATTACATTCGGCTCTAAGACTAGATCTAGATCTAAAATTATTTTGTTAGTCAATTAGTTTGTGTGACGAATATTTGTACCTAGGGTACCCTCACCCCCCTTGGTATAGGTGACCTCATAGGCTATCGAGTTTGTACTCCTCAAAGTTTGTATGTCGCCACAGAGCTTGTATAGGAAGATTGGGTCTCTTCGGAATGCAGGAATTGTATAGGAATTTCACAGAAATCAGTTCATGTTCCACGGAAGAAACGCAGGAATGGAAAAAAAAACTTTAGTTCCAAATGGGGCTAGAATGGTACAAAAAGTTTTGCTTATCACTAATGAGTAGTGTTCCGATCCCGATCTAGAACAAATGAGAATCAATCACCGTACCAGTGGCCGGTCCATGCCCCATGGTTGTTTAACCCTTGACTGGTCGCTCTTCCTCGAGTACCAACAAACCATGCATGCACAAGTTCATTGAACAATGCTGCGTATCTGAAGGAACGTCAACTTCTGACTTCTGACGCAAACTTGCATTGTAACGCGACGACTGGAGCAAGATAGGGCTAGGCCTTGTTTAGATTGCAAGTTTTTTTAATTTTTGTCACAGTAGTACTTTCGTTTGTATTTAGCAATTAGTATCCAATCATGGACTAATTAGGCTCAAAAGATTCGTCTCGTAAATTACAGACAAACTGTGCAATTAGTTATTTCTTTTACCTATATTTAGTGCTCCTTGCATGCGTGTAAAGATTCGATGTGATGGAGAGAGTGTAAAAATTTGGAATTTGGAAGGAAATTACTAAACAAGGCCCTAATAAGTAATCCTCTATACGTCAACTTGTAACACTGCACGTTGCGAGATGCCTTTTGAAGTCTCAAATTTAGTCTAGATGTTTATAATATAAGCTAGCTATATATAGCCTATAGCTAGGGCTTCTAATGGTCGATGCATGCCCAAGTTTTTAGTGCCTATAAATAGCTAGCATGTTACAGGGGCACCGATATAGTCAATTGACCTTGCCTGTTAATTTGCCACCTCCATTTGTAGCATCATCTCGATCGTGTCATCTGTCCTCATATATTCTAGTTCTAGTAGCTAGCTAGCTAGCTCCTCATTCGTTCTCGTGTCATCTCAAGTTTTGCCTATTAGTAGCTTGCTGCTGGTCCCATCCAAGAAAAGAAAGACATGGCTTCAGCTGCTGCCGCTCTTAGGAAGGCCAGTTTGGTCGTCGCTGTGTTCGTCGGGCTGCTCCACTCTTCGCTGGGACAGCAGCCGCCGCCACCGCTGCCAGCATCTCCGGATTGCCCTTACACCGGGCAGCAGCCACCGCCCTCGCCAACGCCGCCGGTGGTGCCAGCGCCAACACCAGTGCCGCCGGCGCCGTCACCCGTTAATAATTGCAGCTATAGTGACTGCGCCTCGCAATGTGATGCGTCATGCCGAGCCACTAGCTCCGCTGGTATCGCAAACTGCCCGAAGAGCGACCACGCGGCCGCCTTCAACGCGTGCTACGAGAGCTGCACGAGCCATACCTGCCCTGGCAAGTCGTGCGTCCACAGTGGCTGCGGCTTCGGCGACTGCTCCTGCCACAACCGCAACGCAAGCAGCTGCTGCGAGTGGTGCGGCAACGCTGTTAGCAGCTCTGACCCCGTTTACCAGCGTTGCCTGAGTTACTGGGAGAGGTCTGTGGGGTACTGCGTCATGAGCTGCCAGGACAGCTGCTCCAGGAGAGGTTGTGTTTGAATTTCCCCGTTGGAACAAGTTTGTTCCCGTAGAGTTCCTAATCTTGTCATCTAAGTGTGTCAGTCCTCGGTCGAGCTAGTCTGAAATAAACTCTGAATAATGTTACTGTATGCTCACACGTTATAAGCCCTCGATAAAAAAAATGAAGCAACGTCCGCTTTGAATTCTCTTTACTGCTCTTGTGTCTTTGTCCAATGATCATCAGTCACTACTACAAAAACAAACTGCATTTTTTGACAGAGGCGGCTCAATTCCTAGCCACACCTCTACTATGACCTCCATGGTGACTAACTAACTTAGTTTGCCCTTTCAAGCCTATGAAAAGGGACATTTTTAGAAGTGGTACAATTAAGATCCATTTCCATATAGGCGCACACTACTATTTGCAGTCCAATTTACACCCTCCAACTTGCAGTCCAATTTACACCCTCCAACACGCGACAAAATTGTTTCACGCGTGATGAGACTCAAATTTAAAAAAATAGAAAACCCTTCAATACGATGTCGGATGAAGATAATTTTTATATATAAATTGTAGACCTCGATGAGATCTACAACTTTGTAGTTTTAAGTTTTTTCATTTGAGGACAGTAAGATGCTCGAAAAAATAATATAAAATTTCAGCACCATATTTTCTCACGTGATGAGACTCAAATTTCAAAAAATAGAAAACACTTCAATACGATGTCGGATGAAGATAATTTTTATATGTAAATTGTAGACCTCGATGAGATCTACAACTTTGTAGTTTTGAGTTTTTTCATTTGAGGACGTTAAGATGCTCGAAAAAATAATATAAAATTTTGGCGCTCCCGAAAATATCAAAAATTACTGTTCACACACAAAAACCGCCTAGAAGGATGAAAGTTGAACTTTTTCGAGAGTTAGAGGGCCAAAGTTGTCCGGTTTTGAAGTTCGAGGTTGAAATCCGAACTTTGCTGCAAGTTGGAGGGTGTAAATTGGACTTAACCCTTCTAGCTAAGATAGATAGCTTATTTTGTTCTACATAGGCCCTGTTTACTTCCTATGCAAACCCAAAATATTTCCTCTTCCACCCATCACATCGAATCTTTGAACGCATGCATGGAGCATTAAATGTAGGTAAAAAAAATAACTAATTGCATAGTTTGTCTGTAAATGTCGAGACGAATCTTTTGAGTCTAGTTAGTCCATGGTTGGACAAATTTTACCAAATAACAACGAAAAGTGCTACAGTAACTTTTCACCTAATTTTTCCCAACTAAACACACCCATAGACCTCTCAAGCCTGCTTATTAGTACTAGCTATTTGCTGTTCCATCCAAGAAAGTCATGGCTTCACCGGCTGCCGCTAGCGCTGTTAAGAAGGCCCTGGTAGTCGCCGCGTGCGTCGTGCTGCTGCTCCACTCTTCGGCGGGACACCAGCCGCCCATGTCGGCGCAGCCGCCTCCACCGCATTGCCATGACACGGGGCAGCAGCCACCGCCGCCACCACCACCCTCGCCAGTGCCAACGTCGCCACCACCACCGCCTCCGTCCTCGCTGACGCCGATGCCACAGACACCACCACCGCCACCGCCCTCGCCGACGCCGACGCCAGTACCAGCGCCCATGCCAACGCCAACGCCAACGCTGCCACCAGCACCAGTAGTGCCACCGTCCATGCGGGCGCCGACGGTGCCACCACCACCAGTGCCACTGCCAACACCCACGCCGGCGCCGGCGCCCGTCAACTGCAGGCACATTGACTGTGCCTCACAATGCAGTCCGATCTGCCAAGCCAACCACGACGCCGGCATCGCCAAGTGCGAGAGCAACCTCGTCACCAACTTCAACGGGTGCTACGACGTCTGCACTAGCCACGTCTGCCCCGGCGACTCCTGCGTCAACAGTGGCTGCGGCTACGGTCACTGCCCCTGCGATAACGCCAACGCAACCAGCTGCTGCCAAGGGTGCGGCAGCGGTGTATACCCCCAGTACTTGAGTTGCCGAAATTACTACGACAGGGCTGTGGGGTACTGCATGATGGACTGCCACGACACCTGCTACAAGAACTGTACATCTGATGGGCAGCAGACACCGCCACCGACACCGCCACCGCCGGTGGTGCCAGCGCCCACGCCGACACCGACGCCGACGCCAGTGCCAGCGCCCATGACGACGCCTGCGTCGCCATCGCCGGCACCGGCGCCGGCGCCGTCACCCATCAGTTGCAACTATAGTGACTGCGCCTGGCAATGTACTCCGTCTTGCGAAGCCGGTTACCACCCCACCAACTGCATGGCCTTGCTCGAAGGCGCCTTCAACGGGTGCTATGAGAGCTGCACCAACCAGACCTGCCCTGGCAAGTCCTGTGTCCATAGTGGCTGCGGCTTGAGCACCTGTTCCTGCGACAACAACCCCCATGCAGTCAGCTGCTGTGAATTTTGCGGTAAGAACGCTGTTTCCACAACCGTGGGTAGTCCGTACCAACAGTGCCAGAGTCGCAACGAAAGGTATATGGGGCACTGTATGATGAGCTGCCTGGACAGGTGCTCCAAGAACTGTATCCAGCAGGGCGTGTAAGAGAGGTTGTGTTTGAATTTGTCCGTTGGAACAAGTTTGTTTCCGTGTAGTTCTTAATCTTGTCATCTAATTAAGAGTGTCTAGCTAAGTGTGTCAGTCCTCAGTTGAGTTTGAGTCTGAAATAAACTCTGAATCACACGTTTCTACGAATTTTCAATTTTTGATATGTACTCAGTTTATAAGCCCTCTATCAGAAAAAAAGAAAGAAAGAAAAAGCAACGTGAGCTTTGAATTCTCTGTTTACTGCTCTTGTGTGTTTGTCCAATGATCATTAGTCACTACTACAAAAACGAACTGTAGAGATGCATGCATTTTTTTAAAAGAGGCGGCTCAATTCCTAGCCACACCTCTACTACGACCTCCATGGGGACTAACTAATTTAGCTTGCACTTTCAAGCCTATGAAAAGTGACATTTTCAGAAGTGATACAAATAAGATCCATTTCCATATAGGCGCACACTACTATTTGCAAGAGGAAACTCTCTACTAATGTGACCATTATATAAAGCAGCCTCCTCCCCCTTCATCGTTCTCGGGACAGAACTTATGTTCGAGGACGGAGGAATGAAGGGGGACCTCCACCAAGCGCGAAAATTGCAATTGCAAATCTACGGGGTAGCTTTTGTTCTTAATTTCTTTAAGGAGGAAAGTTATCTAGAAGATTAGTACATTACATTTCTAACATTTTTTTAAGGTTTGTGCTAGATTACTTGATTAATTAGGCTCTTGATTTTCTATCTATGAGCATGGCTTGAGACAATTAATTATAAATAAAATTAGACCAAATCTTTGAAGGTCCTAGGTTGAATTTAGCAGGGAACAAGATCCTACCCATGTTTAGTGCTTATCTCTTGAATTTTATAGTCTATTATTTAGTTTTTAAATAGGGATTAAGTTTGGGATCTATGACTAGTTCTAGAATTATTTTGTTAGTTAATTAGTTTGTGACAAATATCATACCTGTACCAGGAGTACCCTCACCCCCTTGCTATAGGTGACTTCATACGCCGCTGAGTATGTACGACGCCGAGTTCCCCAAGACCTGCTCGAGCAGAGGAACTCGGGCCATGGAGCCCGCTTGCATGGACGCTGTTGCCCGAACAATCCCCATCGAGGGGACCTGGACCCACGGAACTCAACACTCCCTTAAGGAGGGAAATGCCCGAGCATCACACAGGGAACTCGAGCGGTCTTCCCTTCTATTGGAAGGGTCAAAAGCCTGTTATACGACATAGTTCCTCTTAGTGACATTGGCAGCATCTAGACCTCTTTTTAGGTTTGGGTAATTAGTGACAATACTAGTTTGTGTTATAAGTTACTACCACAAGGATGCTTTGAGCAAAACATTGGTGTCATGGTGAAAGATGGCATGAATGAATGGTGAAGAGCTCAAGACAAAGGTATACGATAGGATTTATGTTTCACCGGCCTAGTAGGTTGATTAGAGAAGTTAAATGACCGGGTTTAGGATAGATAGATATACTCTAAAGACTAGAGATCTCTATTGCACATAGAAAGAAGTGACGGTTTGAAAGCAATTTTAAAACAAGCAATTGAAAAAACTTTTGAAAATAATTTAAAAATGCTAACTATATATATGTTAAAGGTGATGGTTGTCCTTGGGGAACCAATTGAGAGTTAGCAATATTTGAAAAGGTATTGAAAAAGAGAATGGTATTAGCCAGGTCTGTTTCAGCTAGAAAATCTGGGATAATCAGCCCGCCCCTTTTGTCCATGTTTGCAGCTAGGTTGCATGGTAGAAAATGTTTTGTTTAGCGCTAAAGGAGCGTTCCCGATCTCGAACTGAGAATCAATCACCGTACCAGTGCCTTGGCCCATGCCCTTGACTGGTTCTTCCTCGAGTACCAATAAACCATGCAGAGGTTCACTGGACAGTAATGCATATGTGTGAATCTGAAGGAACGTCAACTTGTGCATTGTGTCAACTTGTAACATGTTGCAAGATGCCATGGGTGAAGTCCCAAATGTACTCTATATCTTATAATATAAACTAGCTATAGCTAGGGCTCCTAATGCTAATGGTCGATTATCGATCCGCAAGTTCGGTCTTGGGTGCCTATAAATTGTCAATTGAGCTGTTTGCCCATTACTTGATTATTTAGTGCTAACACCTTTTTGAATATTTAGTGCTAGATTACTTAATTCATTAGGCTCTTGATTTTCTCTCTATTTGCATGGTTTGAGGCAATTATAAATGAAATTAGACCAAATCTTTGAAGGTCCCACTACTACAAAATTTTTAATGGAGGTGGGCATTTTCTATTAATGGAGGCAGGTATTGCAACCGCCTCCGATCAAAGGTCACCGTTAATGGTGACTTTACAGAGGCGGTTGCTTTGGCCGTCTCCGTAAATCAAACAGAAAAAAAAGAAAAACCAGTGAACAGGCCCACCAAGCCTATCCATAGGCCGTCGAGCCCATCCACGGGCCACCGTCGTTGTCACAGCCGCTCGCCGGAACCAGGACCGCATGCATGCCAGGATCCGGCCTCTCGCTGTTGGATCGAGACACCCGTCGCTGGGATCCGGCCTCCCACTGCCGGATCGAGACGCCCGCCGCCGGGATCCAGCCTCCCGCTGCCGGATCTGGAGGTGGAGGGGAAGGGAGAGCGGCCCACCACTAAGATCCGCCCGCCCTCCGTCAGGCTCCACGCCTTCTTGCTCGAAGTTGCCAGATCTGGCCGCTGCTCGGGTGGGGGAGCGATGCGCCGCCAGGGCCGCCCACCACGAGACGCGCATCCGCGCTAGGGCCGCCCGCAACAGAGCCAGAGCTGGCCACGTCCGCGCCGCCGAGGCTTGCCGCCCGCGCCAGCCGTGCCAGAGGGAGGGAGAGACGCTGGGGGAGGGAGAGGGGCCGCCGGAGTGAGGGAGAGACGGGAGGGAGAGGTGCGGCTCGGGAGGGAGAGACAGGAGGGAGACCCACCAAGCCACCGGTTCAAATCACGCACCCAGCCCCCCTCTGCCCTCTCTCCCTCTCTTAGGTTGGCTTTTTCCGGATTTATAAAAAGAAAAAATTCCCTCCTCTCTCTGATGTCCCGACGCCCAAAGGCTCTCCTTCCCCTGACGGCCGACGGCCCTCCCCCTCCCAGCTCCTCCGTCCGGCGGCGGTGCCTTCGGCTCCCATCCGGTGGCGCCCCTCTCCATCCCGGTGGCCGGCCTCCCACCCCATGACGCCCCCCCAATCCTGGATGCTGCACGGCAGAGGGCCGCGGGGTGGCGCGGGGCGGGCGTGGGGTCTCGCTTTGCGGGTTCCTCGCCGCGTCGTGGCTGTCCTTGATGGCTCGGCTCAAGTCGTGAGGCCGCGGCAGGCAGACACGCAGCAGGAGGCCAGCGGCTCGTGGCGTGGAGCAATGGACATCGAATCACGCGACGACGGTTCCCTCCAGATTGCGACGACGGCGCCTCCACACCTTCCGGCCATGACGCTCCTCCAGCACCTTCCAGCCACGACGCGCCTCCAGGCAACACCAATGCAGCAATAGCACTGCCGTGCAAGTGCCCCCGACGGCTTTCAATTTCTAGCAATTCCTATTGCTATTCATCAATCTTGATTAAGAAATTGATTTCTAATTGGCCATCGGGCGATTCGAGGTTCCGAAGCCATGCGAATGCTCCTGAAGCATGCCACCTATCATCTACGTTTCCTTCATTCTGTAGCCGGACCCGCCTCCTATCATGTACGTGGCATACTCTCCCCAATATATAAGTCCTTGATTCTGTAACCGTGAAGCTTCTCCAGATCGAGTGCCTAGCAGGCTACTCCTGCTTCCACGCTGCCTCACAGGCTGCAAGCCACTACATGATTTTGTATTTCTTGATTTTTTTAATCTATGCAAGGCACTACAGGATTTTATGCAATTTAGAGATGGATAGAAATAGAAATCTTAATTTTGATGCATAGAAATAGACTTCTTTTTCATATAAGCTCGAGGCTTTTCTATGCTTAACCTTGATATAGTGTGAATAAAATTGAAATATTAAATTTTAGGTGCATAGAGATTGAAATCTTAATTTCTTGGATGCATAGAAACTTTTCGGATGCATTTAAAATGTTTAGATCCAGTCTTGACTCTACGAAATTTGATTGCTTGTATTTTTTCAGATTTGCAACATAGGGTTTGGCCCACCTACTGGCACCGACGACAGTGCCTCTCCTCTAGTGATGACTGCCATGACTAGTTCTACATTTTTTTTTGCTTTCATTTGGTTACTGCAATCGCTTGCTCCAGCCTCCAGGCCCATTGCGTTGCATTGGATCTGTTGCTTTCGGTGGCGGTCCACTGCATGACGCAGTCCATGGGGGCGCTGGTGCGAATCAGCGATGGTGGTTGGTGGGGTGGAAAACAACAACGGCCCGACGTGACGCGACCAAGGATTTGCATTTTGTTTGCTATTTTTTGTGTTCTTATGCGTGTGTGCATAAGTTTCTATACACACAATAGAGCAGTTCTATGCATTTTTGTGTTTTTATGCTTGTGAGCATAAGTTTCTATATATTGTTGGAGCAGTTCTATGCTATTTTTATGCGGCAACAAATTTACTTTTTATTCATTGAACTACTAATTTCTATGCAATATCGGCACCAAAAACGTTTAAATGCATCTTAACCACTGAATCTATAAATTCGATCGTTCATCACGTGCTATTTTTCACATTTGATTGCTTTTTTTGCAGATTTGGAACACGGCACATATCAATTTGTGTGCTTGCAGCTCTTGATTGTTCAAATTATTCATGCTTAGTTTGCACGGAATTCTATGCTTAGTTTGCATAGGTTTTGTTCATGCTTAGTTTGCATAGGATTTTGTGTTTACTTTGCATAGGTTTTATTCATGCTTAGTTTGCATAGGATTCTATGCTTAATTTGCATAGGTTTTAACACCAGTTGCATAGGTTTTATTCACGCTTAGTTTGCAATGCAAGCAAGCATGATTTTCTATGCAATATTTGATGCGTCCATTAGAGACATTGTTTCTGTGCTTGCATATATAAGTTTCTATGCATAGCGTCCATGTTAATTTCTATGCTTCATGTGTGATGGATGGTGTTACTTGGAGATGAGTTCGGCGATGGATGTGGTCAGAATTTTTATACTTCGTGTGTACAAGTTTCTATGCGCTATATCTCATGTTTTTGTCTAGCTGGAGGTAGCTGGAGGTGCTGTAGTTAGATGTATCTATGCTTCATATGTTTCTTCAATTTTTATGTCTTTGTGCAACTATTTTTTATTTAATACTAATAGTATAATCTATCATGATATTTGGTTCACTCGATAGTAACGTAAACAGTCCTGTGAATTTATGTATAGAAGTTGTTCGTGATACTTGAGTGAAATGTTTTGATTTGTACTTACTATATTTGTATACATCCACTCGGTGATTTATGGGAGCATGCTAGGACTGCTCCTGTTCTCTTGACGTGCGGAATTGGAGATGCTGCTAGCTTATAATTCGATAGATGCATAGAATTTTTTTTGGGTGCATAAAAATTGTGAGTGGTATCTGTTCTGTTCACACAGATGTTTTTATGCATTTCTTACCCCTGTAAGGTTTTTGTGCTTGCTAAAACATTGTTCTATGCTTTTCTTTTGTCGTTGTAAGGTTTCTGTGCTTGCTAAAATATGTTTCTATTCCTTACTGCCGTAAGGTTTCTGCGTCTACTAAAACATGTTTCTATGCCTTTGTTGTGATGTAGGATGGTTGAAATGAATTCTTTCATTTGGTGTGAGAGGTTAATGGTGGCTCGGAGATAGGACATGGCTTGTCACATCCACGACTTCCTTGGCTTGCGCAGCGGGGGCATTGTGTGATCTTGATGTAGTTCATGGGTTAGGGCCGTTACAATGTTTGTAATAATTGTCGGTGCCAAAAACATTTTTGCACATCTTGACCGTTGATTCTAGGAATCCGATCGCCCATCATGTGCTATATTCAAATTTTAAATTTTGGAGAAGACGAAATCGCCTCCGTGTTTTACGCGTGCGGTCTCCAT
This sequence comes from Saccharum hybrid cultivar R570, assembly GCA_038087645.1. Classification (NCBI taxonomy): domain Eukaryota; kingdom Viridiplantae; phylum Streptophyta; class Magnoliopsida; order Poales; family Poaceae; genus Saccharum; species Saccharum hybrid cultivar. Next base: position 4,986,288 of record JAQSUU010000493.1, on the reverse strand, counting down.
GTTCTATGCATTGTTCGCATGTTAATTATACACTCTTGACCACTGATTCTATGCACCTAATCAGCCATCACATGCCAGGATTCAAATTTTAAAGGCGACAAGGTTGTCTCCATGTGGAGATGTTTTTATGCGGTAACAAAATTAATTTTTATTCATCCAACCACTAATTTCTATTCAACGTTGGCACCAAAAACTTTCCTACGCATCTTGACTAGTGATTCTATGCATCCAATCGGCCATTACATGTCATGATTCAAAATTTAAATTTTGAAAAACACAAGGTCGTCTCCATGTTTCTATGCTCTCGCTCGCAAGATCTATTCATAGATGAAATTCTATCTCATAGTGCGCAAAATTATGAATTTTAAGTTCTATGCAACATCAGCGCCAAAAACTTTTCTGCGCATCTTGGCTGTTGACTTTATGCATCTAATCGGCCATCACATGCCATGATTCAAATTTCAAAGTTTAGAGAAGACAAGATCATCTCTATATTTTACGCTTGCGGTCTCCATGTTTTATGCGTTGTTCCTATGTCAGTTATACACCCTATAGTGGGAAGCATAATGTTGGTGGAGACAATTACAGTTGTTAAGTGGAATGTCCATCTCGCGGAGAGATTTTTATGTGCTAACAAAGTTAATTTTATTCATCCAACTACTAATTTCTATGCAATATCAGCGCAAAAACTTTTTTATGCATCTTGACAATTAATTCTATGCATCCAATCGGGCATCACGTGCCATGATTCAAATTTCAAATTTATGAATTTTTATTTTTTTCAAAAAAATATTCACAATGGATCTTGAATCGTGCACAAAAATGTCAGGAGTCCAATGATGAAAACCGTTTTTGAATCGGATGCTTCGTTGAGGAATTATCGTGAAAAAATGGAAGAGATTAGAATGGATGCATGCATTCATGCATGTGTCAGCTTGTGTCAGCGCGTGTCAGGTGCAGTTAGGTGGAACGTCCAGCTCGTGGAAAGGTTTTTATGCGGTAATGAATTGATTTTAATTCATCCAATGACTAATTTCTATGCAACATCGCGACCAAAACTTTTCTGCGCAGCTTGACCTAGATTTTTATACATCCGATTGGCTGGGTCTGTAGTGGTCCCCCACTCGCGCACGCGTCAGCTCTGCTGACCTGAATGGGTGGGCTGGCTAGGACCTACGCGCGCCTAGGTGGGGTGGCTGGTTGGGGCTTCCAATACCTATTTTTAACCCTGGGCTCTCAATAGCCCAGCCCTATCAGGCCCTAAATTTTGTGACTTCCATAAAATCATAGGATAAAATTTCTCTTTTATATGAATGGTTTTAGTATAGGCATGCCTCCCTCCTTTTCTCAAAGGAGAAGAGAATAGGCTGGGTGCCGGACTGCCGGGTACTGATGCTCACATGCATGATTTTCAGGTTGAACTGAATGGTAGAAAAAGTTTTGTTTATCAATAAACAGTAGCATTCCCGATCTCAAACAGAGAATCAATCACCATGCTGCTTACCCTTGACCGGTTCTTCCTCGATCGATCGAGTACCAACAATTAAACAACCATACGCAGAGGTTCATTTTGAACAGCACTGCAGCATGCGTATGAGTGATCGAATCTGAAGGAACGTCACAACTTCTGACGTAAACTTGCAACGCGACGACTGGAGCAAGATAGTACTCGAGCTAATATAAGTAATAATCCTCTTTATATATGTCAACTTGTAACGCGACGACTGGAGCTAGCAAGTACATAGAGAGCTAATAAGTAATCCTCTAATTTATGTCAACTTGTAACACGTTGCAACATGCCTTCGGTAGAAGCTAGTCTCAAATTTGGAAAAAGTCTAGATCACCTCCTCAACTATTGGGGGTGGTCTACTTAACCCCCAAACTATGAAACGGTCTAATTTACCCCCTGAACTTTCCAAAACCGTCTACTTTACCCCCCTGAACTTTCCAAAACTGCGCCAGGGGTTAAAGTAGACGGTTTTGGAAAGTTTAGGGGGGTAAATTAGACCGTTTCATAGTTTGGGGTTAAGTAGACCACCCCTCATAGTTGGGGGGTCATCTAGACTTTTTCCTCTCAAATTTAGTCTATATCTTTATAATATAAACTAGCTATAGCCTATATAGGAGGGTTTTTATATTTTAATCTTTTTTATTCAATATTTCAAAAATAATAGGATTTTTTTATATTTTAATCCTTTTTATTCAATATTTAAAAAATAATCTCACCTAAAAAATATTTTCAGATCTAACTCTTTTGGTCGCGCCACGTGACCAAATAACGTTGTCGCGCCACATGCATTGGCGCGGCAAAGTCCGCCACATTAGACGGCGTTTCCGACGTGGAAAACGCTATCACGCCACTCCCGCTGGCGTGACAGTATTGTTCTATCGCGCCACCGGGAGTGGCGTGACAAGACAAAACGTTCGAAAAATCATAAATCCTTCATACGATGTCGGATGAAAATGAACTTTATATGAAAACTATAGCCCTCGATGAGATCTACAACTTTGTAGTTTTGAGTTTTTTCATTTGAGGACGTTAAGATGCTCAAAAAGTTAATAATAAAATTTTAGGACCATAATAACCGCGTACAATTGCTTGTCGCATTAGAAAAATAATAGCGTTTTTGTATGACGTCAAATAAAGATACTTCCTACATGAAAGTTGTAGCCCTCAATGAGATATACAACTTTGTAGTTTTGAGTTTTTATATTTAATATAGTTAAAATGTACGAAAAATATTATAAAATTTCAGCAATATAATAACTGTTTATTAGCGTTTGTCACATTAGAAAAATGATATCGTTTTTATATGATGTCAAATGAAAATATATTTTATATTAAAGTTGGATCCCCTAGTGAGAGTTACAACTTTATACTTTTGAGTTTTCAAATTTGAGGTCGTTAACATGCTCAAAAGGTAATATAAAGTTCTAGCAGTATGTCAAATGAAATTTTAGATTATTTTTTTCGCATCTTAACCATTTCAAATGGGAAAACTCAAAACTATAAATTTGTAGATCTTTCTAAAGGCTACAACTTTGGTATAAAATATATTTTCATTTGACATCATATAAAAAAGATATCATTTTTCTAATGCGACAAACGGTAATACACAATTATTATGATGCTAAAATTTTATATTATTTTTTGGTGCATTTTAACTATTTCAAATGCAAAAACTCAAAACTATAAAGTTATAGATTTTATTGAGAGCTATAACGTTCATGTAGAAAGTATCTTTATTTGACAACATACAAAAACGCTAGTATTTTTCCAATGTGACGAGCACTTATACGCAGTTATTATAGTCCTGAAATTTATTATTAATTTTTTGAGTATCTTAACATCCTCAAATGAAAAAACTCAAAACTACAAAGTTGTAGATCTCATTGAGGGCTACAATTTTTATATAAAGTTCATCTTCATCCGACATCGTATGAAGGAGTTATGATTTTTTAAACGTTTTGTCTTGTCAGGCTACTCCCGGTGGCACGACAGAACAATACTGTCACACCAGCGGGAGTGACGTGACAGCATTTTCCACGTCAAAAACGTCGTCGTGGACTTTGCCGCGCCAATGCATGTGGCGCGACAACGTTATTTGGTCGCGCTAACGCCGCTGGCGTGACAAAAGGGTCAGATCTGAAAATATTTTTTAGGTGAGATTATTTTTGAAATATTGAATAAAAAAGATTAAAATATAGGGCTTCTAATGGTCGATGCCCAAGTTTAGCGCCTATAATAAATAGCTAGCATGAATGCATGATGCAGGCACTGATAGTCAATTGAGCTGTACTGTTTGCCCGTCTCCATCTGTAGAATCTCGCGTCATCTGACCTCATTCTAGCTAGCTCATTGAGCTATGCATTTTCGTATGTACTCAGTTATAATGCTATCCGCACTCGTCGTACTCTAAATCCATCCTCTAAAAGAAATATTCTGTCCTGGTCATGGAGATTCTCTCCTCTATACTTCTTTCTCCCGCACTCATCCATCCTCTATATCTCTACTCTATATCAACTACCAACAGTAGGGCCCACATGTTTGTAAATAAATTTTATCTAAATATATCCATGTGAGATCTTGTTTTGAAAAATTTATTGAAACGAATTCAATGGTGTAATCAGAATTTAATTTGATTTTTTGGTTTGTGAGTTATAATATTTTTTAGTTAGATGAAATAGTGGGGTCCACTACTGGATTCGCTGCTGCGTCGCATGTGGTGGGACCGCCGGCCGGTAGCGCACGTCCGCTACCGCGCTAGATTTAGCGGATGCACGCGTCTTCTTTTTGATAGCGGATGAGTATAACGTAGCCGCTGCAGTTGTTTCTCCGGTAAAATGACCGTGCAGGTTCGTTTAGAGGACGCCGCTGCGGACAGTCTAAGCCTTCTATAAAAAATACAGCAACGTGAGCTTTGAATTCTCTTTATTGCTCTTGTGTGTTTGTCCAATGATCATTAATCACTACTATAAAAACAAAACTGTAGAGATGCATGAATTTCTTGAAAGAGGTGATTCAATTCCCACCCACACACCTCTACTATGACCTCCATAAAGACCCACTAATTTATTAGCTTGCACTTTCAAGCCTATGAGAAGGGACAATATTTTCAGAAGTGGTAGATCCATTTCAATAGGCACACAGTACTATTTAGCATCTCTACTATAACGAGGCCCCGTATATATAAAGCAGCCTCCTCTCCTTCCTCGTTCTCGGGACAGAACTGTAGTCCAAGAAGGAATAAAGGGGGAGCTCCAACAACCACAAAATTGCAAATCTAAGAGGAAGATTTTTGCTTTTAAATATTTTTGAGGAAACTTATATAGAAGATAAGCACATGCCATTCGCCTAACATCTTTTAGCAGGCTTAGTGCTAGATTACTTGATTAATTAGGGTGTTGATTTTCTCTCTATTTGCATATGGTTTGAGATAATTATAAATGAAATTTGACCAAATCTTTGAAGGACCTAGGTTGAATTTAGTAGGGGACAAGATGCTACCCTTGTTTAGTGGTACTGTCTAGTTTTTTATAGTTTATTATTTAGTTTTTGAAGAGGGTTTAAGTTTGGATCTATGACTCTAGATCTAGATCTAGAATTATTTTGTTAGTCAATTAGTTTGTGATGAATACATCGTTGGGTACCCTCAGCCCCTTGGTATAGGTGACTTCATAAACCGCCAAGTTCATACTCCGCCGAGTCTGTACATCGCCGAGTTCCCTAGGACCCGCTCGGGTAGAGAAACTCGGGCTACGGGGTCCACTAGTATCTCCTAAGGGACCTTAGGCCCAGCGCCTGGGGACGCCGCTGCCCGAACAATCCAGGGACCTAGCCCCGCATAACTCACCCGAGCATCACACGAGGAGCTCAGCCGGTTTTTCCATCTACCAGAAGGGTCATAAGACATAGTCCTCCATAGTGACTGTGAAAGAATCTAATCCCCTTTTGAGTTTTGGTAATTAATGACAAACCTGTGAATTATATTTCATAAGAAATGAAGGTTATAATATAAGTTAGGACCACAAGGATGCTTTGAGCTAAACATTCGTGTCATGATGAAAGATTGCATGGATGGATGGTGAAGAGTTCAAGGCAAATGTATATGATAGGGTTTAAGTTTCACTGGCACCCAAAGGTGACTACAGAAGTTAGGTTTAGGAGATGGTTGTACTTTAAAAAGAAAAGATTTCTATTGTGAATATGGTCTATGTTCCACTGGGTAAGGTCATTCCATGCATTGCACTTAGAAACAAGTGGCAGTTTGAAAATCAAATGGAAAACCTTTTGAAAATAATGATTTGAAAATGCTAGCTTGTGTCAGGGTTCAGCATACTGTCGGTCAAAATTTTCAAATTTTAGCAATGATTTGAAAAACATTGAACGAAAAAGAACCAAAATTTCCGGTATATATATATACATTTACCGGAGGTCATCGACAGAAACAAAAATTGCTGATTTTTGGTGAAAACGGGCCGAAATTCTGAACCCTGGCTAGTACTCCCTCCGGTAAATGTACAATTATGGAATCCGTACTGGTCAAGTTTGCTCAGGTTTGACCAAGTTTATAGTAAATATTATTAACATTTATGTTTCCAAATAAATTTATTATAAAATATATTATGTAACTAATCTAATGATACTAATTTTGTATCATGAATGTTAATACTTTTTTATATAATTTTGTTAAAGTGCAAACTGTTTGACTTCTAAAAAAACGAGAATTACATTCTTTCATTAACGAGGGAGTATATGCTAAAGGAGATGGTTGCCATTGGGGAACCGATTTGGAGTTAGCAACATTTGAAAAGGTATCGAAAAAGAGAATGGTATTAGACCGGCCTGTTTCAAACAGGAAAAATTTGAGATCACCCCCTTTTATCCATATTTTATTTGCTGTCAACATCATCGTATTAGTGTAAATGCTTCCTTCGTATCCTCAAAATAGAAGAGACGCTGTTCCGGCCGGTATACTACTCATATTTGCAGGTTGCATGTTATAAAATGTTTTGTTTAGCACTAATGAGGAGCGTTCCCGATCTCGAACTGAGAATCAACCACCGTAGCAGTGCCCGGCCCCATACCCTTGACGGGTTCTTCCTCGAGTACCAACAAACCATGCACAGGTTCACTGAACAGTACTGCATATGCATGAGTGAATCTGAAGGAACATCAAAACTTCTGCATGTCAACATGGAACATGTTGCAAGATGCCTTGGGCGAAGCTCTATATGTTATAATATAAACTAGCTATAGCTAGGGCTCCTAATGCTAATGGTCGATCGATGTGCAATGCAAGTTCGGTGCGTATTAATAGCTAGCACCGAAATGATCAATGAAACAGGCACCAATTTGTCAGCTGGGCTGTTTTCCCGGCCGGTCTCCATTAATATATATAGCATTACCATCTCTTCTAATCCTGTCCTCATTCTAGCTAAGCTAGCTCATTTTTGTTCTACATACATAGATCTCAAGCTTCCTTACTAGTACTAGCTTATTGCTGGACGCATCCAAGAAAGACGTACATGGCTTCAGCTGCTGCCGCTAGCGCTGTTAAGGAGGCCTTGGTCGTCACCGCGTGCGTCGTGCTGCTGCTCCACCCTTCGGCAGGACATCAGCAGCCCAAGTCGCCGCGGCCACCGCCTCCACCGCATTGCCATTACACGGGGCAGCAGCAACCGCCACCGCCACCGCCACCACCCTCGCCAGTGCCAACGTCGCTGCCGTCACCGCCACCGCCGGTGCCAACGTCGCCGCCGCCACCGCCACCACCACTGCCCTCGCCGACGCCGACGCTAACGCCAGTACCAGCACCAGCGCCCATGCCAACGCCGACGCTGCCACCACCACCAGTGACAACAACGCCCACGCCGGCGCCGGCGCCCGTCAACTGCAACTACAGCGACTGCGCCTCGCAGTGCAGCCCGATCTGCTATGCCAACCACGACGCCGGCATGGCCAAGTGCGAGAGTGAGTACGTCACCAACGTCAAGGGGTGCTACGACAGCTGCACTAGCCACGTCTGCCCCGGCGACTCCTGCGTCAACAGTGGCTGCGGCTACGGTCACTGCCCCTGCGACAACGCCAACGCAACCAGCTGCTGCCAATGGTGCGGCAGCGGTGTATTACCCCAGTACTTTAGTTGCCGGAATTACTACGACAGGGCTGTGGAGTACTGCATGAAGGACTGCCAGAACACCTGCTACAAGAACTGTACATCTGATGGGCAGAAGACACCGACACCGCCACCGCCGGTGCTGCCAGCGCCCATGCCGACACCGATGCCGACGCCAGTGCCAGCGCCTATGCCGACCCCGACGCCTGCGTCGCTGGCGCCGTCACTCACCCAGGGCGCGTAGAGTTCTTGGTGTCTTGTCATCTCATCATGTCCAATAATATATGGTGTCTACTGTCTAGCTCCAGCTAAGTGCCGGTCCTCGGTCTAGGCCTGGTTTAGATGCACCCTAAAAATTAAAATTTTTTCACTCTCTCTCCATCATATCAATCTTTGAACTTATGTATGAAGTAGTAAATATAGGTAAAAAAATAACTAATTACACAGTTTAGTTGGAAATCACGAGATGAATCTTTTAAGTCTAGTTGGTCTACGATTAGACAATATTTACCAAATAAGACGAAAGTGGTACTATTTATCAGTTTGAAATTTTTTGCAATCTAAACGTGGCCCTAGCTAGTCTAAATGTTTCTGTATGTTCATCACGTTTCTACGATCAAATAAAACAAGGGTCTTGTTTAGATCCCGATTCGGGGGCGCCCGAATTGCTACAGTGCGCATGCGCACTGTAGCATTTCGTTTGTATTTGTTAAATTGTCTAAATTTTGACTAATTAGGCTTAAAATGTTCGTCTCGCAAAGTACAACAAAACTGTGTAATTAGTTTTTGATTTCATCTATATTTAGTACTCCATATATGTGTCGGTATTTCGATGTGACAGGGAATCTTCTTTTTGCATAGTGGAATTTAGGGGAGAAATCTGGGAACTAAACAAGGCCAAGGTGAGCCTCTAAGCTCTATATGTTTACTGTTCTTGTGTGTTTGTGCTCTGATCGTCATTCCATGCATTGCACTTAGAAAGAAGTGACAGTTTGAAAGCAATTGGAAAAACCTTTTCAAAATAATTCAAAAATGCTAACTATATATATGCTAAAGGTGATTGGGGAACCAATTTAGAGTTAGCAACATTTGAAAAGGTATCGAAAAAGAGAATGGTATTAGCCAGGCCTGTTTCAGCTAGAAAATCTTGTTGGGCTGTCCCTCCACATGAAGGATGAAATTGAGCCTGACAAAAACAGCCCACAGGACTGCTTGTGCACCGTTGATTTGGTTGTGAATCAACAGTTGATTTTTTTTTTGAAAAAGGCAGCATTATATTATCTTTACATATCGTTACAAAGGATGGCCCGAATTGCATCCGGAGCCTCATTACACCAAACTGAACCAGAGAACTGATCAGCTAGCCTAGCCATTACATGAGCTGCCTCATTGCAACTTCTCTGAATGTACATAAAAGAGACAGAAGCTTCACATACTAATTTTTTTTACATCACACACACAATGGATCCAACTTGAGATTTATCTAGATGCGGTGATTGTATTTTTTAATGATGTTTTGACAGTCAGAAGCCACAATGATATGCTGATGGTTTCGTTCTTTTGCAAACAAAATACCACATCAAATTGCTAAAATTTCAGCCAACTCAGGATCTTCAACTCTGTACATCTTCTTACAGAATGCCATTTTGAAATCCCCAAGATGATCACGAATCACTCCACCTATTCCGATATCAGAAGGATCTTTAAAGGTGGCTGCATCTATATTGAGCATCAACCAGCCATCTGCCGGTGGAGTCCATTTAGGGGCCAAGCAATTAGACTCGCACCTGTGGGGAGCGGATTGTTTTGTAGAGTGCATCAATACCATCTCTATGTAAGCTTTTGTCCGTTCAGCAATGGAATAAGGATGAAACATATTCTCTCCATTCCTAACTGCATTTCTTGCCTCCCAAATGTGCCACACAGTGACTGTAAATGTTGTGGCTTCATCATCCTTTGCTCTATCTAAGAAATCAAAAAGCCATTGTTTGATGTGTATAAAAGCATGAGGCTTGCAATTTATATCAAAACACTTTTTAACTTGACGCCATACCTCTGAAGCATATTGGCACATTAAAATGGCATGCTCCACTGTTTCTTCTCTTCCACAAAAGCAACAAGCATCAAAAGCAGGAATATGTCTATACTTAAGTTGCACTCCTGTTGGCAAGCAATCATGAGCCATTCTCCATAGGATTATTTTCATTTTTGGTGGTGCTTTGATTGCCCATAGTCACTTCCATAATTTAGACATCTCATGTTGATCTGAAGGTTCACCTCTGCCATTTTCGCTTACAAAGTGATGAAGGCTTTCCAATCTTTTGAGTGAGTATGCTGTTTTGACAGTATATATTCCTAATTTGGTGTGAGGCCAAGATGGAAAGTCCTCACATGATGTGTAACATAGTGGTATTCGTAGGATCTTTTCAGCATCATCTTCACTGAAGTATGATCGGACAATGTCCTCATCCATGTGCCAGCGACCTCATCTATAAGAGAATGCACCTTAAAATCTTCTGGCAATGAACAACTGGTTTAATAATAGCTGTGCTTTGCACTAATACACGGGCATACTATACAGGCGGTTGGTAACCTATTTCTTCTGGCGTTTTCCAGCACCGTCTGCGCTGGAGGCCAGTAGAAATTGGCCAATTCTACAGGCGGTTGCTTGTGAACCACCTGTGGAAATAGATTTTGTACAAAAAATTCCTGAAAAAACCCGAAAATAAATAACAAAAAAAAGATTTTAATTAGGGGGAGGACCCCACCGCCTGTACAAAAAAGATTTCCACATGCGATTGCAAGTCGCGCAATTTTTCACGCAAAAATCGCGCGCTGCGCGCTCCGGGTGGGATTCGAACCCATGACCTCGGCCTCGCGCGAAGCCTCCTCTACCACTGCACCACACACTCACATGTGTCCATATACCCTTTCGGTCCCCACATATTATACAAATCCGTGTGTAATTTGCCTGTTTGAGGTCCTAAACGATTTCAAATCAAAAAGTTGTCAACTACAAAGTTTTATAACTTTTCGAGACGAACAACATTCGTATTGGTCATTTCTCCATCCGAGGTCGTTTACAAAATTTGAATTTAAAATTTGAGACCATTCAAACGTAGTTTTCGTTGACAAGATGATTTCAAATTAAAAAGTTGTAATTTATAAAGTTTCATAACTTTTCGAGACAAACAACTTTTATTTTGGGTGTTTTCTCATCCGAGATTGTTTGAAAAAATCGAATTTTAAAAAACACGGGTATTTCTAGTGGCAGATTTCTTAACGAACCGCCTGTAGAAATGGATTTCTATAGGCGGTTTGTTAAGACAACCGCCTATAGAAATGTCTTATTTTCACAGGCGGTTTTGGTCTGGGGTCCACCGTTTCATTTCTACTAGCGCGTGATAACTAAAACCGCCGGTAAAAAAAAGCAGGCGCTGGAAAAAATTGTCTTTCTACTAGTGTTGAACCCAATTATCCTTATTTATACGGATAGTTTTTCCATTTCCTACTCTCCACAAAATATCTTTCATCAAGATTTCCTTACCATACATAAGGCTACACCATGTGAACGAAGAGCTTCTAGGCCGAGGCGCATCCCAAAATGTGCAATTTGAAAAATAGTGCCCTTTGAGCACTCTGGCACAAAGCGAACCAGGTACTGTAAGAATTCTCCAACATTGCTTTCCTAGCATTGCCTGATTGAAGAGTTCCATATCTCAAAATCCCATACCACCCATGGCTTTTGGTGTCGTTGTTGGCGGTCACTAACGACCAAATTTGACCACCAATTATAGTCCAAAACAGGAGAAATAAACATACTTTTGACACATATGCTTTTACTAATGACCTATTTCCACTTGTATTCGAGAAAACATGTTTTGCAGGACACATCTTCGGAATCAAGTAGAAAACAAACAAAATCAAGCAAAAAGCGCAAAGCAGAACGTGTATTTTAGAAATGCGCAAAGGAGAAGAATGAAAAAGGACCATCCAACACATCTAAACTGGGCAGAATACCAACGTGGCATGCATCCAGGCCCAGCCAGTAACCCACCAAAGTAAGACGGTAGCAAGCTGGGCTAGCCCAGGTGCGGCCGCACTAGGGGTGTGCCCGCACCCCTAGCACCGCCTCTCAGCCCACCTTGCTCTGGCGGTTGCATGCCGCCATGCTCTGACGGTTCCCTATGGTTACCTAAAATAATAGCGCCAAACCTTCCTTTATCCACTATATAAGCATGGGTGGAGCTCATTCTTCAACACACATCATCTTGGAGCTACACCTCACACCACACTTTGTACTCTTTTTCATAGTTTTAGTAGTAGTCTTTGGAGCTAGTGAGAGCTACTTGGAGAGCTTGTCTCCTTGGAAGAAAGAGCTACTTGGTATGAATACTAGGAAGAGTTCTTCCATATTCAAGCTTTCATCTTATACATATATAGCAATGCATATGAACTAGAGTATAGTTGTCTTTATGTTATAATCACGACATATGAACTAGCATACAGTTTGTGTGTTATGATTTTAACATGTTCAACTTCACGCTTCAACATTCATATGACTTGTATGAGTAGAAGTAGAACTAGGGTTGAGGTGACGGTTCGTCGTTCCTTCGGGTTTGCCCATATTCTTGCTTGTCAATCCGTAGGGTTGGAGTCCGAGGGGATATGGGTCCATCTAAGGGCCCGTCGAGCCCATCCATGCACCACCACCGCTGTCACCGTAGCTCGCCGGATCTGGCCTCCCCGCTGCCGGATCCGGCCTTCCCGCCGTTGGATCCGGGCTCCTCCTCGCCCTCGCCACCGGATCTGGGATCTGGGAGGGGCCTAAGAGAAAGAGAGGGAGGGGAGAGGGCCGCCACGCCAGAGGGGAGGAGGGGCGCCATCGCCGGAGGTGGGGGCCATGCAGCCACGTGAAGGGTCGAGATGGCGGACTAGAGGGGGTGAATAGTCCTTTCTAAAACTTAATCATGCCGGCTAACCAAAACAAATGCGGAATTAAAACTATCGGTCTAGCCAAGGCTACACCCTTCTATCTATAACTTTAGCACCTTACAAAAGATCCTAATTAAGCAACTAAGGTACCAAGCATAGCAAGAGCTCACCTAAACAATTCTAGAGCAAGGTCACACAAACCTATGCACTAGTACTTTGCCAACCGAGGGAGCACCTACACAACTAGTGAAGCAAACACACAAAGCTCTTAGGCTCACTAGCAATTCTCAATAACAAGGCTCCACAAGCCAAATTAGAGAGCACAAACTACTTAGCTACACAAACTAAGCAATGTGACTAATAAGGTTACACAAACCAAATTAGCCACTCAAAGGGGATACTTCTAGCTACACAAGCAAGAAGGTAACTAGCTAGATACACAAGCAAACTAGTTATAAGAGCAACTACACAAGCACTTAAGTATATAATATAAATACAAGCTTGTATAGAGAGGATGCAAACCACTGTAAAGAAATACACAAAGTTGACACGATAATTTTTTACCGAGGTTCACTTAGTTGCCACCAAGCTAGTCCCCGTTGTGTCGACCAACACCTCGTGGTTCAGCGGCTAATCGATATCCACAACCGAGCCTCACAAAGGCGCCGCAAGAACCTACCGCAAGTGTGGTAGCTCAATGACATGCTCTACTAGAGTTGCTCTTCACGATCTCCGCGGGGCGAGCACAATCCTCCTCACAAATCTTCTCCGGATCCTCGCACAATCTTCTTCGAGCTTCGATGGAGTCACAAGCCACCAAGCCGTCTAGGAGGTGACAACCTCCAAGAGTAACAAGCACCATCGGCTTGCAACACAAACACCTAGTGCCACTCGATGCAACCTCACTATGTAATCACACTAGAATCACTCACTCGCTTATTGATTCGCAATTTAGCAAGCACAACTGAGTTGGAGGCTTCTCAAACTAAGCACACACAAGGGCAGCACATCCCCAAGGTGCTCAGCCACAGCCAAGGTCGGCCACCACTTCTATTTATAACCTCATGGTCAAATATAGCTGTTACACCCTTCACTGGGCGTTTTTCGCAGTGACCGGACGCGCCAGTCGATATGACCGGACGTGCTGCACTGCGTCCGGTCACTCCTGGCCATCTACGTGTCGCCCTGGATTCAACCGCGGCCGCTCGATCCTCCAACGGTCACCACACGCCAACGGCCACCAAGCGACCAAACGCGTCCGCTAGCCTAGACCGGACGCACAGGTCACGCACAGCCCACGTGCGTGAAACCACGATCGGACGCGCACGCTTGACACACAGATGCCACAGTGCCAGCGTCCGGTCATTTCCAGTAAGCACCCACTTGTGACCTGACGCGTCCGGTCGATCATGACCTAACGCGCCACAGCGTCCGGTCGACCTCGCGTGCTTCGCAGCTTCTCTGGTGTTTGACCGGACGCGTTGGTCCCGTGACCGACCGGACGCCCCGGTGCAAAGCCTTAGCATCCCGCACTTGACTGCTGCTATCACTGACCGGACGCGTCTGGTCGTGCTGAGACCGCGTCCGGTCACTATCAGTGACCTTCGTTCGCCTTCATTTCTTCGCCAAATCTTGTCTCGCAAGCTCAGCAGGAGGGAGAGGGAGTCTCCACACTTCTGCACCTCTCAAACGACACCTCCTTTGCAAATGTGTTGACATCACCAAGTGCACACCACCATGTGCAAGTGTGTTAGCATTTTTCACAATCATTTTCTTCAAAGGAGTTAGCCGCCACTTGATTCTAGTAACGATGCAAAGTTATATCACTCAAGTGGCACTAGATGACCAATATGCAAACAAGTTTACCCCTCTTGATAGTACGGCCATCTATCCTAAATCCGGTCATGCACTTCTCTACACAACCTTTGACCAGTGAAATGAAATGCCCTAGGTTATACCTTTGCCTTGCGCATTTCATTCCATCTCCTTCAATGTTCATGCAACACATGCACCAACCAGTCACCAAATGATATGATCCACTTCATATCATCACGTGACCATATTGGTTCATCGATCTTGACCTCACTTGCTCTTCACCGTTGCGTTAGTCCATCGGCGCCAAGTCTTGCTCAAGTTTCACCGTCACACGCGGTCCCCCGCTTCAAAGCCTCCAACTTGCCCTTCACACTTGCAACCGGTCCATCAAGCCAAGTCATGTCTTGATCTTCTCCACCTTAATCACATGACTCAATGTCATGTCTCACGTACAATAAGCTCCTCCATCATCATATGTGCAAGCTTTGCAACATCTTCAAGTCATTTCCACCTCCATGGCATATGTTGCTCACACACATGTATCTGTAGACTAATCACCTGTGTATCTCACATAAAGCATAATTAGTCCACCTAAGTTGTCACTCAATTACCAAAACCAAACAAGGACCTTCACCACGCCGGAGGAGGAGGCAGCCGCGCGCGCCCCGCCGGTGGAGGAGGAGGCCACCACGCCTGAAGGAAGGAGGGGTGCCGCCGCCAGAGGAGGAGGCCGCCGCGCCTGACGGGAGGAGGGGCGCCGCCGCCGGAGGAGGAGGCCGCCGGGCCTGGGGAAAGGAGAGATGCCGGGGAGGAGCGCGGTTGCGTTGTAGAGAGAACGAGGGGAGGAGCGCGAGGGAGAGTGTGGATGTGCGGTTGAGGGGAGGGGTGAGGGAGAGTGAGGCTGATGGGAGGGGTGAGGGAGAGAGTTAGGGTTTTTGAAGATTTTGTTTATATACTGGAGATGATAGTGGGCTGGTGTGGGCTAGCAGGCTGGGCCTGATTTATTGAGGCGGTTGCATTAGAATGCCCGCCTCGGTAAATGATTTACCGAGGCGGTTGCCTTAGGATGACCGCCTCAGTTAATCTATATTAACTGAGGTGGTCACGTTAGGTTACCCGCGTCTGTTACTGATTAACCGAGCCCCAAAGTGAAATGCCTTGGTTAATTTTTTCTGTAGCAGTGCATGCCCGAGTAATTGGTTTGTATGGCCTCACAATGGACATTGAGACATGTCATTATTCTGTCCTTAATATGCTCTGGGCAGTGATCACCAAAGAAAACTGAAGATTTTTCAAAATTAATTCACTGAGCCGATCCTTCACTATAAGTTTGCAGCACCTCATTTAGAGCTTGAAGGTTATTGGCATCTCCTCTGGTGAAGAAAATACTATCATCCGCAAATAGAAGATGGGATATGGCTGGTCCAATATTGCCATTTTTCACACCTTTAGGTTTACCTTCAGCTTCCTTTTTTTAATAGGCAAGATAACCCCTCGGTACATAGAAGAAAGAGGTATGGACTGATAGGATCTCCTTGCCTTTGGCCTTTGATTGGGACAAAAGGTTGGGAGAGCTCTCCATTAATCTTTACAGCATACTGCACATTTGTCATGCATCTCATTACAGTTTTGATCCAGTCATCAGAGAAGGCGAGAAGCCCATCTTGTTCATAACCCCTTCAAGGTACTTCCACTCAACTCGATCGTAAGCCTTCATCATATCTATTTTCAAAGAAAAAAAAAGGCGTTTAGATTTTTGTCTTCTGATGGTATGCATACATTCATATGCAACTAGCACATTATCTGTTATAAGCCTGCCCAGGAACAAAAGCACTTTGCTCATTGGAAATAATGTCAGGAAGGAGAGTTTTCAATCTATTTGCTAGGACTTTTGATGCAATTTTATAAAGCACATTGCATAAGCTGATTGGACGAAAATTAAGCAGCCTCTCAGGCTTGGAGATCTTAGGAATTAAGACAATAGTTGTATGACAAAGACCATCTGGAATAGTGTCATCTTGTAAAAAGCCCCTAACTGCAGGGCAAATATCAGGTTTAAAAAAATCCCAACGGCGCTGATAAAACAGTGCTGGGAAACGATCCGGGCCAGGCGCTTGGTTGGACTCATTTGGAATAAGGCTTCATGGATCTCCTCTTCTGTGCAGGGCTTATATAACATTGCATCGGTA
Source organism: Saccharum hybrid cultivar R570 (assembly GCA_038087645.1). Classification (NCBI taxonomy): domain Eukaryota; kingdom Viridiplantae; phylum Streptophyta; class Magnoliopsida; order Poales; family Poaceae; genus Saccharum; species Saccharum hybrid cultivar. The sequence goes on along the minus strand of JAQSUU010000493.1, from coordinate 4,969,730 downwards.
ATTTCATCTATCTTGCATGGGATGGCTTCAAGAATATTATCACTCTGGTCAGTTGGCTCACTAGAATAATATAATGTGCTGTCTGGTTCAGCAATGTCTATGGGAACGTTAATGGAATCAATTGCCGGAGCAAGCTGTTACAGGGGAACCATAAACACGATTTTTTTGGTTCGCGGCGTGAACGGTACCTGTTCTTCTTGTCCTTGGAGGAAGACTGGAAGAGGATGGCTTCTCCTTGTCGACGGGATGACGGGACGGGCGCGGCAGGGCGACGGGACGGGTGCGGTCGGCCCCGCGGCCTCGCCGGAGCCAGGCACGCGCGGCCATGGCGGTGGCAGAGGAGGCGCTCGTGGGGGCATCGCGTGGCTGCAGCTCGCGGCCTCGCCGGGCGCGGCCACGGCAGTCGCCGCAGGGGTGGCAGATGCAGTGGCAAGCGACACAGGAGAGATTGGGGCAAGCGCAGCTGCGAAGCAGAGGACGGCGGCGGCGGCGGCGTTAATTTTCTTTTGCGACTCTGCGACGGGATCCGCTGCCAGTGGGAGGGGAGGGGTAACGGGGTTCTATTTCGCTGCATCTGTTAACACTGTTATTTGTAACCGTCCGGTCCATCCAAACACAAAGTAATGTAACCCATTCACACAGTAAACGGTTGACGGGCTGAAAACGAGAAACCAAACAGCACCTAAGTGAACATAGAAATCACGAGCCATACCGATGATATCATCTTTGTTTTCACACCTTGTACCATCTTCTTTCAACAGATACACTATTTTATTTGTTTTCTCGTGGCAGATGCTCTAGCATGGAAAAGGGAAGTATTTTGGTCCCGCTCTTGTAGCCAATCGACTCTAGAACATTGACCAGCCATAATTTCTTCACATTCGAACAAGTGACATTGTTGCCGTTCAATCGCTCTCTCCTCTATTGAGGTGGCTGGAACAGAGCTTGATAGGATCAAAGCATTGCTAATGGTTGTTCTAGTTTTTTATCTTCTTTTGGATTGATCCAAAAGTACCTTTACTCCACTGTTTCAACGAAGTGGCCATTCTGCCCAGATTAGTCAAAATAGAATGAAGATTTCTTGCACCTTCGAAGCCATTATTCCAGTTCTTTTCAACAACCTCATCATATGCCCACATTGCTTCATATTTAAATCCATTTTTGAAATAATTCTTCTCACTGTGCCATGGTTTTTTATTAACTGATATTAAAATGGCATAGTGATCTGAGGAAGATGTAAGGACATTCTCCATGTGACAATCATCAAAAAGCTGATTGAATTTTCCATTTGCCACCGCTCGGTCCAAGTGTACCTTCACATTATCATTTCCTTAAAAGGAACTCTAAGAAGCTACGCCAAGAGGACCGGTCACTCAGGTTTTGGGCCATGGTTCCTCAAACGGCCAACTGACCCCCATGTCATCCCCTGGTGGCAACTCAGGGGGCCATCCGCCGCCGCCACCGAGGGTCCTTTTGGGAGCCCCTCCGGCCGCCGTCGCCACCCCGTCTGGTGTGTGGTGGCAGCGGCCCACGGCATGCTGCCCAAAAAGGCAGCTGTCGTGCTTTCCTCTCCATCCCCTACGTCCTCTCCTCCACCTCGCCTTCCCCAACATCCTCCTCTACCGGCGGCGTCCTTGGCCGGCGACGCTCCGTGGGCGGCGGATCCATCATCCTGGGCACCGGATCTGGCCTTGGCTACGGTGTCAGGCGGCTCTATGGTGGTGACGCCCCCTGAGCAGATCTGGCTAGGGCGATCCCGCGCTCGCTCGTGGCTGGAGGCTGCGGTGGCAGACCGACGTCCGTGCATCCCTTGGATCTGCCTCCGAGGCTGCGGTTGGCCTTCGGCAATCCGGGGCTAAGCGGTTGAGGCCTGTGTGCCCGCGGCGGCCAGTGGGGGTCAGCTGCTCCGCGCTCACGGCGGCCGGATCTGCAGCCATGGCTGGGGGCAGCCGCAGTCTTGGGCCAGCACCTGCTAACGACAGTAGCTGGCTCGGTTGGACAGCACCTGCTAATGACCTGCGTGGTATGGCAGCGGACGATCTCTCATTGTGACGGCTGTTTCTAGCGCGAGGAGGTGTCCTGACTGGCCGCTGGAGGACGTGTGTGGCACTTTTATCTTTGTTGAGGCAACTAGGTCCAGAAGTTACGATGTGCGTGCGTTGTGTTTGTGTTTCCGTGGTTTTGTAGCGCTTGTGGTGTAATAAGGAATAACTATATGCATTGCTCGATGCAGAAGCTGGGATATTAATATACTCCCTTTTCTAAAAAAACATTATCATTTCCTTCATGCCTATTATTCCAAGTAAACTTTGGGCCTGAAAATCCTAGATCAACCAAATCATAAAACTCAAGGCACTCCCTAAATAATCTTATTTGTTGTTCACCTCTTTCCCTCCGGCTCAAATGTTCATCTCTGCTTAATATTTCATTAAAGTCACCAGCACATACCCAAGGTCCATACCACTCTGTGCGTACCAAACGTCGAAGATCCCATAAATTGTGACGCAATCTTGCTTTGGGCTCACCATAGACAAAAGAAGCTCTCCACATATGCTCTGGGTCTGAACCTATTGTCACATCAATAATATTGGAATTATAATGTTTCAAGGAAACTGGACAATCTTGAACCCAAAATAAAGCCAAACCTCCCCTTCTTCCATCACTGCTCACCGCAAAGCAACCAGAAAAGCCAAAAGACCACATAAACTTTCTCACTTTGGTATCCCTTATTTTAGTTTCTGATAAAAATAGGAGGGAGGGATGATAACGCTTCACCAAGCGGCGAAGCTCTCCAACTGTCAAGTCCGTCCCTAAGCCTCGACAGTTTCAACACAAGAGATTCATGGCCCTCGGCGGGGCTGGGTCCTAGCCTCCACCGATGTAGGGGTGAGCTAGTAATCTTTTTTCTGCTTTTTTGATGGCTCTCTTTCCTCTACAAATGGTCCAACAAGCTCATCATGCAAATTAATTTTAGGAAGATCAGTTGATTGGGTCAGTGCTAAAGCCAGTTGCATGGGATCAACTCTTTCAGCTTCCTCTGAAATCAAGCCCTTAGATGCATCTTCAAAGGAACTTCGCACTTGCTTCCTTTTTTTACCCAGGTCTGAAGAAGCTGAACTTTTGTCCTGGTTTTTGTTTTTTGCTGGATTTCTTGGGAGCTTGGATCTTGTTCTAGTAGTACTGGTTGTACCTCTAGTATTCTTACAGGATTTGGGAGGTATGATCTCATCAACCTTTATATCTTCTGAATCCCCGACCTGCGAGTTCCTAGTGCCATTAGAAGGTTATTTGAGGACTATGGAGTAGAGCCCCCTGACATTGAGTCACGATAACTTGCTGAGCCGCTAATTTTTCCTATTAAAACAGAATTATGGACCTTCACTTCATCAGTTATCTTCTTTTTTCTATCATCCGGGACTCTCAAATCAATGCCATAAGGGAGTAAACCATTCGTGTCTCGCTCAGCAGGAGTAGGACATTCCATCGAAGAATGTCCAATAATACCACATGAGTAACAATAACTTGGTAATTTCTCATAGCGCACTTCATACCACTCCATTGTTTTTCATTTGGCCGAGAAAATTGATACACCCCTACGGAGTGGCTTTGTTAAATTAATCCTCAATTTCGCTCTAAGATAAGCCCCCCAAGCACGATCTTGAGCATCCACATCAAGTTTTTCTACTGGTCCTATTTTCTTTGCTATCTCGTATCTTCACTTTCCATTCATCAGTCCGAAAGGTAGATTATTAATTCTCACCCAGATCAACATTTGATCGAAATGGACATCTGTTGGCCTCATAGAAGCATCAAAATCCTGAGTTAAAACAGCTCACTTACCAATAGTCCATGGGGAACCATCCAAAACTTGAGCCAAACTCTGCTATAAACAGGTTATCTCCAACAGTTTTCAGTAGCAAACCTTTAGGATTTCCCCACGCAAGTCTCAATGCTACCATAATTGTTTGAATGTGCAAGACCCCATGTGACAATACCTTACCAATAATAGTACAGTCTAATGTCGCCAAGCCTTCTTCAACATCATCCGCTACCTCAGGTGCGTCACTTTCCTCCGAGGTGAGATGCAAGCGGCTGATTAGGTCGGCCATCTTATCTTCTGGCACTCCGTCACCAATCCCCTCGTCCAAAGCATGCTCTGACATCTCCAGGGGCAACTGGTAGCTGACCATGCTTGCTCGATTGAAAGCTCTACAAGCTTCCAAATTGTGGACTCCCCTTCCCTTACCTCTAATCCCAAACCCTTTCCAGATCCCCACCGCAGAACAGACCAAGGGCGGGCAGTGAAGCTAAAGTTCACCCCTTTGTCATCCCGAGTCCCAGCAGACAAAAACCAGGAGTGGCTGAGTAGAGGGAATTTGGTTGGGAGGGAGGAACAGAGAAAGTGCTCCGCGAGAAGATCACGAACACACACAGGATCTCCTAGCCTCAATCGCGATCTCAAGGAGATGGATTTTGATGGGGAGAAAAATCGCCACTGTCTACTGTTCAAAGAACTGTCGAGAAGGCGGCATTGGCCGGGTTGAATGCACAGGCGTGATAGCTAGCGCGGAACAATATCAACAGTTGAATTGCTTCTTGAAAAGCATAAAAGTGAAAACCCTAGCCTCCATTCTGACAGCATGAGAAGAGATGAAGAAGAAGAAGGGAAATCTATCTAGATTTGATAGCTCTGAACCGATTATCTTCGAGCCAGTGATTAGAGGCTCAAACATAGTTGGATTAGCACCAAACTTGGTGAGCTCGTTCCTCACTTAGAGTACTTCAATCTGTTAAGTTGGTTTGATGATTGGTTGAGTAGAGCAACAGATTTGAGAGGAGTTTTGTCAGTTCGGGTCACTGCAATTTTAGAACAGAGCAACTTTGGTAGATGATTTGTTTGGGTGGTCAAACCGTGTCTGATAGAGCTGAAATTTGGTCATAGGGGACTCGTGGATATACTTGCCTACCAAAATTCGTGCACAATGGAGCTGTTGTTTGTGATATATGAACTGATCATTACCGAGGGGGGACAGAATTTGTGACTTCTCTGTTTGGCTGCTGTTATTCCTCTTATTAGAAGGTTATATGGTTGTAGTTGATGCCAAGTTTGTAACTTGATGAATATGTTGTTGTTGGTGTAATCCTCTAGATGCTTTAGAGAAGAATCCTTTTATCTCTTCTTGATTATAGTGGATGTTTGGAGTGGACCGGTTGGTCCCGCGTGGTTTTTACTCCTCACCATGAGGAGGTTTTCCATGTAAATCGCTGTGTCTATTGTGCATGGGATTGTTAATTTCCACTGTTGATCTGATAGTAGATGTTCTTCTCATGATTCATCACAAGATGAGGGATTAATTGTGCATTGTTTTTGCCCTTTTATCTCAACAAATCTGGGATCAGACCCCTTTTGTCCATATTTGCAGCTAGTTTGCATGGTAGAAAATGTTTTGTTTACCACTAATGAAGAGCGTTCCCCATCTCGAACAGAGAATCAATATAATCACCGTACCAGTGCACAGGCCCATGCCCTTGACTGGTTCTTCCTCGAGTACCAATAAACCATGCATGCAGAGGTTCACTGAGCAGTACTGCATATGTGTGAATCTGAAGGAACGTCAACTTCTGCATTATGTCAACTTGTAACATGTTGCAAGATGCCATGGGTAAAGTCTCAAATGTACTCTCTATATATCTTATAATAATATATAAACTAGCTATAGCTAGGGCCCCTAATGCTAATGGTCGTCGATCGATCCGGACCGGAAGTTCGGTCTTGGGTGCCTATAAATTGTCAATTGAGCTGTTTGCCCATTGTCTCCATTTATATAGCATCTCGTCTTAATTCTGTACTCATTCTAGCTAAGATAGCTAATTTTGTCCAGCATAGACCTCTCAAGCTTGCTTATTAGTACTAGCTATTTGCTGTTCCATCCAAGAAAGGCATGGCTTCAGCTGCTGCCGCTAGCGCTGTTAAGGAGGCCCTGGTCGTCGCCGCGTGCGTCATGCTGCTGCTCCACTCTTCGGCGGGACATCAGCCGCCCAAGTCGCCACGGCCGCCGCCTCCACCGCATTGCCATTACACGGGGCAGCAGCCACCGCCACCGCCACCACCCTCGCCGGTGCCAACGTCGTCGCCGCCGCCGCCGCCAGCACCCTCGCCGGTGCCAACGTCGCCACCGCCGCCACCACCACCCTCGCCGACGCCGACGCCGACGCCGACGCCAGTACCAGCGCCAACGCCGACGCTGCCACCGGTGCCACCGCCCACGCCGACGCCGACGCTGCCACCACCACCACCACCAGTGCCACTGCCAACACCCACGCTGGCGCCGGCGCCGTCGCCCGTCAACTGCAGCTACAGTGCCTGCGCCTCGCATTGCAGCCCGATCTGCTATGCCAACCGCGACGCCGGCATGACCAAGTGCAAGAGCGACTTCGTCACCAACTTCAACACGTGCTACGACGTCTGCACTAGCCACGTCTGCCCCGGTGACTCCTGCGCCAACAGCGGCTGCGGCTTCAGCCACTGCCCCTGCGACAACGCCAACGCAACCAGCTGCTGCCAAGGGTGCGGCAACGGTGTATACCCCCAGCACCAGAGTTGCTTGCGTTACTACGACAAGGCTGTGGGGTACTGCATGATCGACTGCGGGAACACCTGCTACAAGAACTGCACCCAGGGCGCGTAGAAGAGTTCTTGGTCTCTTTTCATCTCATGTCCAATAATATATGGTGTCTAGCTCTAGCTAAGTGTATCAGTCCTCACTCAGTCTAGCTAGTCTGAATGTTTCTCTGTATGTTCAAGTTTCTACGATCAAATTAATAAAACAAGGTGAGCTTTTTGAGCTCTATGTTTACTGTTCTTGTGTGTTTGTGCTCTGATCGTCAGTGCTGAAGTCTCTGAGACAGCATGCGCTGTCGCTGTCGTGTATGAAAAGGATTGGATCGATAGATATGGTAGGATAATTAATATAACATGTAAGTCTTCAGCTATCGTTTTTTATGGTTGCTCAAGATCCAAGTATGAACCCCTGTATATATATAGTACTATACAAGGGACCTGGCTCTTCGGACTTTGAGGTCACAAAATAGTGACTATTTCACTAGCATGTGGTAGCCCTAGCTAGCTCCATTGGGTCGTTACGTTCATCACAAAACCTTCCAATTGTGCAGCATCTTCATCGGGCTGGGCACCCATAGGCCATAGATTTGTGTTATGTGTCATAGAGTAATTTCTAGTCTTCTTTATTAAATCAGAGTAGCAAATAATAATGTTCGTGTAAGAAATAATGCATCAACAGTGGTATGCCAAGGCTAACAACCCTCCTTCATGCATTGTTTCTTCAAGAAGACTCATTTGATCGAAATGACTAATTCCAACTTTTGTTGGTTGGTATATTTAATTATTACCACTCCTCTAATAACCGAGAAAGGCAATTGCAAAGTTACTGTGCTGGTTTTTTTTTCTTCACTCCTTTTTTTTTGGTCCTGCAAAACCACGAACGAGGCACAGGTGCCGCCCTTATGAGAAGCCATTCTTCTTAGGTACAGGTCAGGAACCGCAAACAAGTAGCCATTTCTGTTTATAGGGCGTCCGTCCGCCCGGACGGTGTCGATGGTGGCCCGCGTCGACGCAACCCAACGACCGCATCTTATCTCCTCATCCACTCGCCACCAACCGTTCTAAAAAGAAAGAAAAAAAAACACACCTCACCGCAGTGCCGCGACAGCTCTCCGCGACCGCGCTCCACCGCGGCGCCTCGGCGACGGCGCTCTACACCGCGCTTCCCTATCCACCGCGCCTCTCTCTCCATCGCGCCTCCACTCTGCTGAATGGCATCTCCTCCGCACCAGAGCACGGCAGCCCGTCTTCCTCCCTCTCCACTGCGCCTCCCGCCCGCTGTGATCTTCTCCAGTGCACGGACCCGCCGCAGCCTTCTCCACGGGACCTGTCGCAGCTTTCTCCACCAGAGCAACAAGTTTCGCACCACCGGTGAGCTCTACACCGGTGAACTCGACACGCCGATGAGCCTCTGTTCCCAAGCAACAAGGAAATGTTGCACTGAAAGTGCATGTTGCGAACGTATGTTTCAAGTGTTTCAAATGTTTCAGATGTATGTTGCAAGTGTTTCATATGGATATTGTAAAAGTAGATCAAGATGTTAGGTATGTTGCAAGTGTTTCAGAGACATATTGCAGGCGTTTGTTCAAAGTGTTTCATCTGTTGTTTATACGTATGTTGCAAGCGTTTTGATCTGGATGTTGCATATGTTTTACACATATGTTGCAAGAGTACGTTCCAAATATTTCAGTTGTTTCATTCTTATGTTGTAGTAAGTGTTTTCATGTTGCAAATGTTTTATGTGAATGTTGCATATGTTTGACACATATGTTGCAAGTGTATGTTTCAAATGCTTAATCTTCTTCAGACTTGTATTGCACTCAAGTGTTTCATGTTGCAAGTGTTTCGTGTTTCAGAGGTATGCTCAGAGAGTCATGGGGCATGGCCCGGGCACTGGGGAAGGTGCGGTGAGCCGGGGGGGGGGGGGGCGGCAAATGGGGCGCACGCCGCGCTTGGGGTCCTACGGACGGGGCGTGCTCGTCCTCATTTGGGCTCTCAGGTCCCGCCCGAGCGGAGAGAGGAGGGGTTAAGGGAAGGAGTGGTAGGCGCAGCCAGGGTGCGCATGCGGGGCAGGGCGAGGTGGACGGGGTGGGGCGAGGCACATGGGGGGCGTACGTGTGCGTGCAGTAGTGATATGGCGCAACGACAGGCGCGGGCAGATGGGCTGGGCAGCCGCATGTACGAGGCGTCCGGACGCGCTCATCTTCTCCGGACGTCCGGGCGCTAGTAATTCCTTTTTGTGGGGGGGGGGGGGGGGCGGAGGAATTACTATTCTTCAAGCGTCTAATTTTTGTGTTCTTTTCAGGCGACGATCGGCGGCTATTGCATACAAAACGAACACTCCAGATTAGATCTCGCACTATTCAGCTTCTTCCTCACGCAACCGCAGTAACGAGCTCCTACTGCCGACCTCCCCCGCCGCCCCGGCCAGCGGCTCCCACGCCGCCATCGCCGCGACGTCCACGAACCGCCGCCATCGCACCAACCCCGTCCTCCCTAATCCCAATCCGTGCACTGTTTCTCTTCATCCTCGTGTCCGCACCAGCCAGCTCCCGTCGTCGACCTCTCTGGCTGCCTCGACCAGTGACTGTCCCGCCGTCGCCGCACTGCCCACCAACGGCAGCCACCGGGCCGACCCTGCCCTCCCCTAATCCCAACCCGTGAATCCATTGTCGAGCCCTCACCCCTACCGCCAACACTTCCCATCCGATGAGTCCTACCCCGCCCCCTTGGCGGTTGCGGTTCCCCACCATCCAACCCCCCATCACTACCTATCCGGCCGCCTGCCCCTAGGCCCCTTCTTTGTCTAAGATCGCCAAAGATCTCTAAAAGCCCGTCATCCCCTACCTCTGCCGTCCACGTCACGCTAAAGAGAAGAAAGACATATGCAGGGAAGAGGAAATCACTGTGCGTCACCTGAAGGTAGAAAATGTGTTTTTTTCACAACCGTGTCTATTACATGTTTTTCATTAGCAAACAAACAAGTAGCCACGTTGGTTAAAAGAAATGTACGAAATTTAAAGAGTTTGTGGTTGCTCATGATTTGGTTATTCTAATTATTAATTCCAGGTTTGACGGGTTAAATTTAACTACTCTCTCTGATCCAAATTATAAATTATTTTAACTTTTTTTTTACATAGAATTTGCTTCTATCTAGACATATATTATATCTTGATGCATAGTAAAATGAACTGCAAATTTTGCAAATTTGCTACTATCACACAAAAGACCACAACCTTTCCGCCGTCCTACCCCCAAGATTGAACCAGTCGGATGGCGAGCGGCGGCGCATACCCCGTGCAGGTCCTCCACCTCCCCGGCGACGGCGGCGCCCACTGGAGCAATCTCGGCGCCGCCTACGCCGCCGTCACGTTCCTCCGTCCGCAGGGGCAGTCGCTGGTCCTGTACGCGGCGGGCCCCAACGCCGACGGCCAGCAGTGGCAGCAGCAGCCGCAGCCGCGGGGGCGCATCGTGTTGGTGTACCCGATCCTCCCCGGCGACGCCTTCGAGAGGCTGGACGGCGCGACGAGGCCGGCGCCGAGTTCGCGCTCTGCTTCGCCGACGAGGCCGCGTGCGCCGCCGTCTGTGGGGCCATCTCCGCCTCCCCGTCGTCGACGATGGTGAGCCCCGCCGCGGCGGTCGATGGCATCGCCGAGAGGCTGGCGGGGCTGCGCGTCGCGAGGGACGAGGCCGCGCTGGCGCCCGGCGGGGTGGACATGGCCGCGCGCCTGGCGCAGCTCAGCATCGGCCGTTAGGTTTCAGGCTTTCAGTTAGACCGTTGTCGTCATCTTCAGTCCTCTGATTTTGATGCCTGTTGAAGCTGTACATATACGATGCAACACTTATCTGCTAAATCTGATGTTTGTCTCTACCTCCAAGATTGCAAGATTGTCTTGCTGGTCTTGCTAAATCTGCTAAATCATGCTGAGATGCTAGAATGGTCGAAACAATTAAAATGGACATCAGACAATGGGTTTTTTTATGAGCACAACTATGGATATAAACTATATAAGATGAACAGAGCAACAATATGCACCCATGCTTGCTACAATTTCCATCAAATACACAAGTCTCAGTTTTTTCAGCACAAAAAACAAAAAAAAAGTTCTGAGCCAACATGTAAGCCAAAATCACTTTGTCGGCGTTATGTGTCAGCACAACAGGAATCACCTGGTGGCCTTCACTTTTGAGAAGATAAATTCTAAAAGTTGCAAGTGGCAACTCCACAAGAAGTGGTATATTCGGCAGTTCTCTGCGGCTGAACGACCTGAGATGGCTGAGAATCCTGACATTCTGTTGTGATCTCCACCTGTGCCAGGAGGAGCAGTGCAGTTCTAAGGTTTCACACCAACAATCACCAAATCACATAATATTTTAAGAGTAATTGTTAAAGAAATATAACTAGCAAAAACAAAGCAGCAATTTTATAATTATATTTTAGACAACTTAATTTAATGGCAAAATTAGACACATACCACATTAAAGATTGATCAATGTGAACAATAAACATTTGACCACAATTTAAGAAAATGCTCACCATCTATGCACCAAATAAGGGAACTGATTCCATGCTCTTCGCATCAGCAAGACTGCACATTTCTCAAGGGGAGAGTTGAAGGGTGAAAGCAGTTGTCCAACTAGCAGTTGAGTTATTCAGTTCACTCTAAACATGCATCTTACAAGTCTAGTGGCATTCCAAACATATCGTTGATCTCTGCCATGACATCACGAGTGGTGATTGTGGGTTCAAATAGACCATTTTCATCCCCAAATTTGCAGGAACTGCTCTGACTGGCTTTGCTGGTGGAGTTCTCTTTTAGGTCATCATCAGCTAATATGGAGAAACCAGAAACTGGAGCTGCTTTTCCATCTGACTGTGCATTAGTTTTCCTCTTTGTTCTTTCACCCTTGAACTTCAGTGGTTTTCCAAACATGTTGTTTATATCATCCATTGCTTCCTTTAGATTGACAGTCGGATCAATTAATCCATGGTGGCATGCATTTTCCACCTTAGGATCATCATCAATAGTGGACCCAACAAACCTACGAATGACAGTGTCTTCTCGAATCCCAAGAGTCACAGGATGAGGACCTTCACGATTCCTTGTTCCTGAATTACCTTGAACTGGACAGAGCAAAGTACTAGTATCATGAGTAGGCTGCACAGGTCTGGAAATTATATTAGCACCACCATAACTTTCCTCACATTGTTCTTCATCATCTGGCAATATTGCAAACCCTCCAACAAATAGCTTCTGGAAGTCACTTTCGCCTTGATGACTAGATGAATCAGATAATGGTCTTGGAGGATACCTATTACTCTTGTAGAACATAGCATTCTGGACAGTGCCATTAGCATCATTTTCATCAACAAAGATTTCAAACCTGCTTCTTTCCTGATTTAACTTCATGTTTTCCTTCCCACAATTCCTGTTTTGCCCCACATTTTGGTCGTTGCCATTAGGGAAATCCCCATCAACAAAGATCTCAAACCCACTTTCTTCCTGATTTAACTTCATGTTTTCCTTTCTAGAGTTCCTGTTTTGCGTTCCATTTTGGTCGTTGCCATTAGGACCATCCTCATCAACAAAGATCTCAAATCCTCTTGTTTGCTGACTCAATTTTGTATGGCCTTGCTTCATACTGTTGTTCTGGAGCATGTTTGTATTGCCACTAGGTTCATCTTCATCAACAAAGATATCAAATGCACTTGTTTGCTGATTATGATTTGGGTTCTCGCGCTTTGATTGTCTCTTGAGAATAGTTTCAGGTTCCAGTGGCTCCATAAACATGCTATTGATGGCATCCAAAGCCTCCTTAGTGTTTATAGTTGGCTCAACTAGGCCATGGTGACAGGCATCTTCAGTCTCTGACTTCCCAACCAAAGCAGAGCCTATGAACCGTGCAACTACAGTATCGTCACTATTACAACGGGACAAATTCTTGTTTGCTCCTGAGTTTCCTCTGGAGAGCATACCAACTTTAGCTGGCCCTAATGGAGGATAAGAGCCTAATGATGGATTAGAACTACTTCCTGACGTTTGCTTTGTATTGGATTTCAGTTCTTTACAGTTTCTGCTTTCACCTGCAACATATTCAAAAGGCCAGTAAGGTGCCACTGGGAAAATCACCCGTTATAACTGTGTGTAAATAAAATCAGAAAATGTGCTTTGAAAAAGGAAGTTCGAGGTGCGGATCTGCAAGCAGAAGCATGCTTCTATTTTGGGAAAGAAATCACCCATTATAGTTGTATGTCAACTAAATCAGAAAATGAGTTTGCAAAGGAAAGTTCTAGCTATGGATTGACAAGAAAAGTATGTTTCTGTTTTTTTTTTTGCGTTGAAAGATTGATCAATAAGATTTTAATAGAGATATAAATGTCAAAGGCAACATTGGTTACAATAAGAACTGATTTCTGTACCCCTCCCTACACAGGCCTACCTTTGACTTGGTTCATAGATGTAGCACTAGACCCAGCTTTCCTAGGCATTCTTTCCTGCAGCTAAAGCACATGAATAAAGAAAGGGAGGTCACAAACCCAGCAATGGCCATGATCTAAACTGAAGTAATAAACGAAATGAGAGTTATACTTTATCTTTCCTCCTGTATGATTCCATGCGAAAATTAAATTGTTCATGTGCTCTGTGCAACTCCCCAATAGGCTCTGCAAGGCTATTAAACATTCTAGTAAGAAACCAGCTTTCCTCTCAAAGGAACTACAAACTGAGATGAGATCTATGTTAACATGAAGTGTTACTTGCAATCCTTCTTATCTAATCGACTAAATTGTTCAATATGGCATAACCGTGCACTACTGTTTTTAACAGAGTTATTCAGGTTGGTGGCGCATTGAGCTTGCACAACAATAACAGTTCTAATAACAGATGTGTGGTATATCCAGTTAAAATAACAAAGAAGTGGGTGGGTTGGCTTGGTAGAGGGTGTATTAAGAGCTTAGCTTACTTTTGGATTCCCAAACGGTACATCTTCTCTGCATCATTGAACCTCTTATGCTTCTCATAATATAGTGCATAAGCCATATAGAATGAAGCTCTTTTGAGGCCTATTCCATTCCTCTCCATCTTCTTGAGCAATGGCTTTGCATCCGTCACGTAGTCCATCTACAGGATTTAGAAAAAAAAAACCTAACAAGATCATTTCTTATAACAATAACAAGGGATCCAAAAAGAAATCAAGCTGAATATGGTTTACCCATTGCCTCAAGAGCCACCGTAGCACTATTTACATTACAAATTTCCAGTGAGGCACTGTTTTACTCGAGGACAACATTCACACTAAGATATGATGAGATCTACACTCTACGGTATGATCTAGCTAACAAAAAGTAGTATCTTGATGTCAATACATATACATCAGACAGAAAATTCAATTGATTGAACAGGTGCAGATTCTGGAGTTCGCTCCTAAAACCCACAAAGCCCCCATCGCCATCGAATTATCATCAACCGCCGTCATCTCTCGATCGATCCCGAGTGAAGCACAAGAAGTGAGCAGCAACTAGGGAAGATTAAAGATGGCTAGTGTGGTGGCTGACCAGCTGGATCCAGACGCGGAGGTACCGTGGGTCGTCGCGATAGCGAGCGTCGTCCTCGAACTCCTGGGCGCACTTCTGGAGGAACCTGGGCAGCTTCTCCCGCAGCGTCGCCGGCGGCAGCGCCCACTCCATCTTCCGCATCCCCCTAGCAGACAGCGGGCGGGCGGATCAACCGATCGGCGGGGCGAAGGAAGCGATGCGGGGAGGCGGAGAACAGGCAAGGAAGGAAAGAAGAGCGGTGGGTGCGGGTGCCGTACCGGAGCCACGGGCGGAGAGGGTCGGAGCCGGAGTAGCACCGGATGTCGCCCACCACAGATGACAGGAGCTCCTTCTCCTTCGCATCCTCGGCGGCGGCCATCGGCGGACTGGATCGATCGGGTTGATTGGCGGCCTGCCGACAAGAGGAGCAGGAGCAACGAGGATGGATTTGGGGTGGTCGGCTTCCTCCCAATTTCAAATTTTCATCTCGCTCCCCGGGCCGCGGGACGGGGTAACGTTAACGTGCTCCAGAGAGGTGGGGCCCACCAACCACCATAAGGCCCCACCTGCCAGGGCTTCCCTGCACTGCACCTGTGCGGGGCAGCGGTGGCAACGGCAAAAGCGCCGCTGTCTGTCCGCCGGCCGGCTGCCGGCTGCGAAGACAATGGTCAGTTGCTCTGCAAGTCCGTAGAATCGTGCACACGATGGTGTAGATCTGTTTATTTGGCTACCTTTGGCTGATTTGTCGTAAAAGAAAAATATTGTTTATTGATTGAAAAAGTATGGCTTATAAGACAAATGAACAGAGTCTGGCCACGATTTCATCATCCAGAACCAGAATTGCTCGAATCAAAAGTCCATCACTAAGACTACCCGCAGTGGGTATTCTAAAGGAATACTCTAAAGCTTTAGAGTACGAATATAAAGTAAAAACTGCTGTTTTGGATACTCTAAAACGATACTCTATCTTTTCTCTCTATATTTAGAGTGGTACAGTGCTTACTCTAGAGTGGACAGTGGCGGGCCCCAGGGGCGAAGCCAGGAGAAATTACCACTGGGGTCAGTACTCACCAGTGGCAGATCTGGAAATAGGTTAGGAGGGAGCTAAATTATAAAAGGCTAGAAATTTTACTATACATACACCCTTGGAAGGCTAAAAATCTTGCTAAAAATCTTAATTGCATGACTATGATTTTTTACTTCAAGGCTTTATCCAGAAATAGATTATTTGATTTGATTTTTCTATTCGGACAAGGGGGTGTTTAGTTGGTGGGTGAAAAGTTTTTGGGTGTCACATCGGATGTTTCATGGGATGTCGGAAGGGGTCTTCGGATACTTATAAAAAAACTAATTACATAACTCGCTTGAAAACCACGAGACGAATTTATTAAGCCTAATTAAGCCATAATTAGCATATGTGTGTTACTGTAGCACTTAAGGCTAATCATGAACTAATTAGGCTTTAAAAATTCGTCTCGTGGTTTCCAACCAAACTGCGCAATTAGTTTTTTTTTCGTCTACATCTAGTACTACATGCATGTGTCCAAACATTCGATATGATGGGGTGAAAAATTTTTGGGTGGAAACTAAACACCCGCTTAAGAGTTGCTCCCTTAGAATTTGGCCTGCGAGGGGGCTGCAACCCCGACAGCCCCCTGTGCATCCGCCCCTGGTACTCACTGTACTAAGTGCTGATAAAATATCATGCATAGCATCAAATGGATAAAATAAAAATGTATATTGTGACAAAATAAGGTTTCGCAAAAGCAGTTACCTCTTACAATTTTCCTCTACAACTACGATGCAATAAATATCAAACAGCTTTAATAATAAGAAAAACTAAAGCAAATAGCAGTTATGCGTACGTTGTTAACGTTCTTGACTTCTTTGCTGAGACGCAAGTTACACCATCCTTCCTGAGAATCTGAGTTCGGATTGTATAGCTGGAAAAAATAAAAACCGTAAGACCTCAAAATTCAGACTTGATCGTTAACTGCAAACTGCATAATTAGGTATTTGTTGTTTGGGGTACCTTATCTAGATGCTTGAGAGTAGATAGGACAGCAGGAGAACATGAGATCGAGAACGAACCGAGCTACCGACGAGCGGTGGCTGAGCGCCGGCCGCTGGGTAGGGGCGACGCCTGCAGGAGGATCTGCGAAGCTGAAAGGGTGCATGACCTGCCCCCGGCTGCTACCAGGCTGTTAGCAGACGCTGGATCGGAGGCAAGGCAACGTTTGGCCTTCTCCAATTCACCTATGTGGCCTGCGTATGTACGGATTGATGGATCGGATGGGCTGAGCCTGAGCAGATGGACTGTGGATTCCTGTTGCTGGGCTGGGCAGATGGACTGCGGACTGCTGCTGCTGCCGAGCCACCGGGGTCTTACGTGATTTTTACTGGGGTCGTAACCGGCCAAAAATTGCTCGGTACACAAGGTTACGACAAAATCGTCGGTGTCGTTAGACCCCGATGCTTGAACGTAGCTTCGCCACTGGCAGGCCCCACTAGCTAAACAAAGAAAAAAAATGATATAACTCACAAACCAAAAATCTAAATTAAATTTCAATTGCACCATTAAATTCGTCTCAATAAATCCTTCAAAACTAGATCACATATGAATATATTTAGATAAAGTGACAAGTAAATCCCACAGTAGATAAAGTAGATAGAGGATGATATATAAGATGGATGAGTGCAGGAGAATTAAATATAGAGGAAAGAATCTTACTGATTAGGACGTATAGAGGATGAATATAGAGGTCTATGAGTGCAGATAGCCTAACTCACTGTCAGATAGCAGCAACATCACTCTGACTGCTTAATGTAGAGACCGCGACATTATTTCACTGAAACAAAGCTTTCCTCTATGTAAACTGTAAAGAAACCCCCCGGCCCCCACATGGCTTCTCAAAATTCAAATCCTAGGCCTTGTTTAGATAGCAAAGTTTGGAGGCAAACTTTGCATAGTAAATGTCGCGTCATACTGTAGCAATTTTATTTTTATTTGGTAATAATTGTCCAAATATTGATTAATTAGGTTTAAAATGTTCGTCTCGCAAAGTACAATAAAACTGTACAATTAGATTTTTATTTCATCTATATTTAGTACTCCATATATGTGCCGACATTTTGATGTGACGGGGAATAGGAATTCTGCATAGTGAATTTGGTGGGCAAATTTTGGTATCTAAACATGGCCCTATTCGAATGTCAAACGCGTCTCAGCTTGACAACATGCCCGTACAGTGGAGCGGCAGAAGGAACTAAATGCACACACGACTGAAGTGAACAACCAAAAGCGCACGCGAGTCCCTGACGGACAGACAGTACCACCGATCAGAGTACCAAACGCCCTGGTGCCGCCTTGCAAGAATCAAGATGGTGTTGGATGTTGGATGCCGATCAACGATCATGCCGTCGTCGTCTGGAAGAGGTCTTGGAGGTCAATTATATCAGCAAGGACGCCGGCAGCAGTGGTGTCGTTGCCAGCTCCTGCGCCCTGGATCACCAGAGGGGAGCTCCGGTAACATCTGCTGTATATCTCCACCTGATCGCAGCACAGAAAACATTTTTTTTTTGGGTAAAAATCTCAAACCAGGGATAACCAAATGACAGCTGGGATGTTGATGCATTGATGAGAGGAGAAAAGGTATTTTCTAGAGTGAGATTGTGCTCGTAAAGACATTCACGATAAAACATGTTTGCTCCCTATGAATAGGAACCAACAGTCTGGTGACATAAAGGAAGATCAAACGAAGGGAGAGAAAATAAAAGAAAGAAGGGTGACATTACCACATTGTCACTTCCCCTCAATCTACCCAGCGCAGAATCCTTTGGGAGCTCTTTAAGGCCTACTTGGCACCTGCAAACTGGGGCGTTAGACAATAGAAAGATTGAAAAGTTCCAAACAAGTAAACAAGTGGCTGACAACGAGATTTTGGAACAATGACAATATCAATAAACCAAGACAGATTGATTTTTTTATGCTAATGGATATCGCACAGTACTATCACACCAGGGCCTAGGCTGGATGCATACCCTGTGCTTTCAATCTCACAGACGTAGCGAAGAACGTTTCCTCTCGAAGATGCTGCTTTGACTCTTTCTTCCATGCTCTTGTCAAGTTGCACTAAACCACTTTCAAGGAAGTCTTTTGTGGACACTGCATCAGGTCCTAATTCACTAGGATATAAACTCTCAACCTGAGGCAAAGAGAAATACAAAATCTTCAGTGTAACTGAGTCACTGACTATATAGGCAATAAAATTAATGATGTAGCTTTGTATAAGAGAAAGGAATTAAAAGTAACCGTTGATTTTGGCATTAAAAATACTCAAATTAATAGCTCCCTCACATCATATAAAGTCAAAAGAAAAGCTTTCATGACATATAAAAGAATCAAACTGGCAGCTACCACAAGAAACAGGTGGAGCAATCAATCAGCTATACGACAGCTTTACAAGTTTGGGGGACTATTAGTCTACTCTTACAGATTTAGCATATTAGTGTACAATTGATGTAACAAATTAAGACAAGTCAATCTATGCCTCGGTAAAACAGAACACAAGCCTAAAAGATGGCTCCATGTAATCATTCAAATAAACAGGAGGCAGACCTTCCACAACTACAATATGTGAACAGGATTACTTTGCCCAGAAATTACTTGATTATTGTTAGCAGTGAACTAACAGCGAAGTAGCACACCCATATCTATAAGCTATAACAGTTAAAATATCACCCAGTGCACAGAGCACCATGTCTATATAACAAGTTATCAAATATAAAATACTCAACTTCTCAAGAAATAGTACAGACAGGCATACATTGATATTCTCCATGCTTATCTGTTGCCCTAGAAGCCTAGCCAGGATCAACGCCTGCATTCAAAATGAAGGTATTAAATGAGAATATGAACACTGGACAACACAACCTACCTCAACAGGTGGACCAGTTTGTGATAATGTTTATGTTTACATGATTTTCACATCAAATTCTAGTAGGACACAAATAAACTCAACACTGCACCAGTTCATGCAATACACGAGTTCACTTAGGCAAGGAAAAGAAACAGAAAACAGAATACAGTTTATTGAATGCGAAACTGTGAGGTATCTAACCTTTCTAGCCACATCCATTCCACCAAGATCATCACGTGGATCTGGCAAAAATAAACACTTCCATAAATACATATTGCAAACAGGTAAAGCAATAAGTAATACGGTTGTGTTTCTAGTGCTTAGATCATTCATATTAGTAGAGTTTTCTGTTTGAGCTCTGCTTCAAAAACAAGATGTACTAGAAATTGACACATATAACAATTGCGATGAAAATATATCAAAAGATATGTGCAAGACCTGGTTCTGTATAGCCAAGAGACTTGGCATTTTTTACGACTTCACTAAATTTCTTTCCATCCTCAAGCTCACTCATCACATACCCAAGTGTACCTACAAATCCATATGAAGGAAAAAACTTGTGATAATTTATTTATAAAACTGTGACAATTTACACAAAAGACTAATAATTGCATACCACTCAAACTGCCAACAATACAAGAAATAGGATCTCCAGATGCAATAATACGGGTTACAGAAGCTATCACAGGCAAACCTGCTCCAACCTGAAAGTATAACCTAAGTGAAAGTTAAAACACCATAAAGGAGAGAAAAACATGAAATTGTCTTATATGTATGTCCTGACTCCTATCATGTATATGTCTGTTATCTTCTGATGTCAAGCAAATGTTACGAACCAGTACAAATTAACTCAATGCAAAGATTGAAATGATGGAATTGCAACAGTATAGCTAACTTCTTTATGCACCAGTGCATTATTCAACGTTTTAAAGGCATGGTTATGAGATATAAACCATAACAGCAAAAATTTGGTCATGGACAACAGTAGTTAGAACAAATGCAAAGCAGCAGTTTGCACAAATGTACAAGCATCAAACTGGAAACAAAAAAACCAAACACAAACATACAGTAGATTCGAATCTTATCCGACGGAAGTTGGAGACCAACTTCTGAAAATCCTCCTGCGACAGCAACAAATGTATTTGTTAACTAATCAGATAGCTACTCTTTGTTGAACAACATGAGACAGTGCAATTCCGGCATTAGGAAAGACTATTATCAGATAAGAGTAAGTCAAATAGTATTACATAAGCACCAGTAAGAGGTTTCTTGTTTGCCAACACAATACAGCATCCATTATCCACGGCGTCTTTCAGCAGACTAACAGTGTCATAAGTAGCAGAACAGTCAACTAGCACCAGACCTGAGAATAGGCGTGTAATGATGAAATGTGTTAAAATCAGAAATACAACTGAAATTTATCATAGACAAAACACCAAGGATGTAAGCTTTTTTATACTCTACTGATTGGAAGATCAGAAGATGTATGTGCAATTGAGCACAGAACCACGAACCAGTTGTTCTTCCCAGTGTGGTAGCGGCGTCTATGACTTTGCCCCTGGCCTCAGGGTTCTTGAACAGCTGACAGTGCCCTGAAATTGCACATCCAAGCATATCTATCATCCTACATGTCAACGAAAACGATGGAGCGCGGACATCGGAAATGGGCAAAATCAAATGGGGGAATGCCTGTCTGTCTACCTTGGGCGAGCAGGGAGGAGAGGGGAGAGCCGGCGGACTTGGCGGCGCAGAGCTGGGTGAGGAGCGCGTCATCGAGGCCGGTGGAGTGGACATCTTTGGCGACGAGCAGGGAGGAGCTATCCGCGACGCCCACCACCCGGATGGCCACGCCCTATCGGCAGCCACAGCCAGTGAATCAGTGATCGCCGCATCGATCAGACGTACCCGCGGACACGGGGAAGGCGAGGAGCGATACCTGGTTGGCGTGGAGGGGACGGCAGGAGACGATGTGGCGGAGGAGGTAGCGGCCGACGCCGCCGCAGCCGAGGAGCACCACGGGGAGCACCGACTTCACCGGCGTCGGCATTTGCGCAACTTGGATTCGTCCGGGGGAAAGCAGGTCTATCTAGGGAAGGCTGAAACCACCGCCTGGGCACCTCAACTGGCCGCTGAATCCGGCAAGAGCCCGCACGGAAGCCTCCGCCGCCGCCCGCCGTGGCCTGTGACGCGACGGAAAGGGAGAGGTGGTGATGTGCTCGTGTGGGTGGTACTCGCACTACCGGAGCTCCTGCTCCTCTCTCTGGCGTGTGGGCCCAAAGTGTGGACCCTGCTGAATCAGCCACCACTAGAGGAGTGGGACCATGGTGTCAGTTTCATAGGCTCAGTTGCCCAGCCGGCAGATCGACGCGTGACAACCTTTGCCGTCTCTTCCTTCTTGCGGCGGCGGCGGCGGCGGATGAGCCCTAGACACCGGCAGACGGGCGTCGATCTGCAGCCACGGGTGAAATCGAGGAGGGGAGTAGGCAACGCTCCGGCGACGTTAGCGGACGAGCCGGCGGTTCACCTGGGTTCGTCTCCTCCCCTCTCCTCTCCTGTCCTCTCATGCCCTCGTATCTCGCATTCGATTTGGCTTGCTCATTGCCTCATTCTGTCTCAGACTGAATCACAGTGCCGTGCAGTTGTGAGTTCTACTCCTACTATGTAAAAAAATTGATCCGATTCCATTTGAAATCAACACTGGAGTGCCAGATTGCAAAACAAATAACCTATGCACACCATGCTCATCCGTTTCGTTTGGCCGAAATAAGTAGGATTACAGATTTGAAGTCAACAAAAGGTAGGTGAACAAGAACAAGAGCTCAATGGATTCACATGCCCAACACCAACTAATTATAAGAAAATTTACAGATACAGCCAGTTCAGTTATGGATATCCCAAACCTTAACCACTGCTCTGATGAGAACATTAGCATACGCACAAAATTGAGCCAAACTCTGACTTAGCCAACATAGGCTCTCTCACATATGCCCTGCCACTGGCCAATAACACAATATTTTTTTTTCTACTGCTGCTGATAGTGCCTTCCATTGCTTGGCTTGAGGAGCACACAATCTGTAATGCCCTCATTTTGATCTTGAGATGGTGAATAGAATCAAGGTGCCTAGTAAATGTGTCAATTAACAACCTGCAAAGCAGGGCCAGTTCAAGGATTTCTCCTCGAGGCCTGCATTCTTCTGTTCTCTTCCATGTACCATTTCTTCAGTCTCTCTTGAGCAGTCACCACCTGCAGATAGGGGGTTCAGAATAATTCAGCATATTGTGCCCCTTGTAGCTGTCCATGTATTCTGTGAATATTGCAATTTGTTAAGCACAACACTGGGCAAACCTGTTTTTCCCAGTCGGTCCTTAATGTTATGAAGAGAAGCACAATAGTTTGGACTAGTGTTCCGAGCAGCATTCCGATCCAAATGCCCTGTTGTTGATACGTTGAACCGCCAAGAAGAGTGAGGAACAACTTAAAGCCGAGATTGCACTAGACACAATGGTAAAAATACCAGACTCTACGTCTCACCTTTACATGAAGCCCCACCACATAGCCCAGGACTGCTCCAAGAGGAATGCCAATCAGGTAGTATGATGTAACGTTAACGTACGCGACTACACTTTGCCAGCCCGCACCAACTGCGACACCTATAGATGATGAAATGATGTTTTAGTGTCAACAAAACAAGGTTGTACAGTGTAGCAGTCTCTATCATCAGTAGAACTGAGAAGGATACCTGATAGCACTGGCTGAACACTGTTCAACAATATGGAGAAGGCTAGCAGAGGCGAAAGGTCGGCGACTGCTTTAGCTACCGCTTGACTTTCAGTAAATATGTAGGCAAGGTTTCCACGGAAGAAAAGGAAGAGCACAAACAACACAAATCCGATCGAGGAAGAAATGATGACGACATTGTAAATCGCAAACTTGGCCCTTCTTGCACTTCCAGCTCCAAGCTCATTTGCCACTCGCACTCTGAAGATACATTGCGTTAACTTCAAAACTGTGGAAAGTCCAACATAAATAAATGAATGAAAGGCTAAAGCTGAAGTGATTATGTACCCTGCTGCAGCCAAAAAGCCGATGGAAACCATCATCTCCCAACCGTTGATATTAAGGCTGCACATTTAGTAAATAGGTACAGCACCCCTTAGTTATGCTGTTTGTGACCAGAAAGGGAATATCATGACCAGTACAATGACATGCAGCTATTATTTGGGTTGTTACGCCAATTATGGTGGAAAGACTAAAGTGGGAATGACAGCTACCAAGTGAAGTGCAGAGTGATCTGAACATTACCATATCGACAGGGCATCAAGTGCAATCTCTGCGTTCTTCATGTATCCTGTGAGGAGCACCAATATGGTGTTGTACCACAGTTCCAAACTGAAACAGCAAAGCAGAGCATTGACTGAATATATGTATTATTATATCATGGCTATCTTGATAATTCCAGAGTGTTCTTCTTATCTGAATGAAACTTATGCGCGTACTGAAACATTAATGCTGGCTTACCAGAGCATGACACCAGAAGATAGCGAGAGTTTGATGATGGCACCTAGGTCAGCGAACGCAGTGGACGAGAAGCCCGTCCACGTGAGAGGGCAGCCGCCGAAGAAGACGAAGGCGAGCTGCCCAAACACAGGGATCCACATGGCGATGACCATGGACCCCATGACCCCGGCGAGTCCAAGGTGGAACCTGACGGTCATGAGCCATGACAGGACGAGGTGGAGGCCGAGGTTGAGCACGGCGAGGTAGGTGATGATCATGTTCTTGCTCTGTGCCTGCAGGTACATCTGCAGCGTGAATGCCCAGACGTAGGAGAACATGACGGGGATGTACCACAGCGAGATGGTCCCCGCCACCGCCGAGATCTCCGGGTCCTGCCCCAGCGCCACCAGCAGCGGCTCCGTGAATAGGTAGACGGGCAGCAGCACGACGGCGCACGCGAAGAGGATGATCCACGACCGCTGCAGGTAGATCCCCAGCATGTGGTACTGCTTCGCGCCGTAGGATTGCCCGCATAGCGTCTCCAGCGCGCTCGCCATGCCCAGCTGCAGTAGTGGTTCGTCATCATGACGGTAATGTCGTCACGGTTAGTTACTGAAGCAGATAGTAGTAGACTGCTACATTGGTGTACCCAATTGAGATGATGTTGCTTTGAGCTGCTAATTATGTTTTGACAGGTTGCTTTTTGGTCGACGGTGACACACACACACAGAGAGAAAAGAAAAAGAGGGAGAAGTGTTTGTGCCGGTCAAGAGTTGAAGTCTTGCTATTAACCTGCTGGAGGTTTGCCCATCACACATGCATTTTCTACTATGACTTTGGGGCACGCAGGACACTGACTTTTCAATCGACGACGGGGACTGGTGGGGATGGAGTCGTCAGTCGTCGTCGATGCCTGCCTCGCCATTTCCTTCACCGACGCCCGGCCAGAGGGAAGAAGAAGAACAGAGCAAATGGAACACGAATCTGTTGCGATCGATACGAGCTGGTGGCGAATTTTATTCAAATGATTGTAACTGTGTGTGGCCTGTGGGTATCTGCACGTGGAAGAGCATGGGCCGAGCCCCACTGAATCTGTTATCTGTAGTGCCTTTTTTCTAGCTAGCTTGTTCGGTTCGAATTGGTGGCAAACTGTGGCCTCGTTTAGTTCAGCGAATTGGGGAGAAAAACATTGTATCAGAATTCCTGTAGTATTTTGTTTGTATTTGGTAAAAATTATTTAAATTTTGACTAACTAGGCTTAAAATGTTCGTCTCGTAAAGTACAACAAAACTGTGCAATTAGTTTTTGATTTTATCAACATTTAGTATTTCATATATTTGCTGACATTTCGATGTGACGGAGAAATTTTTTTTTATAGTGGAATTTGGGGGAGAATTGGGGAAATGTATTCGAATTTAACTGTGGGACGAGAATACGGATCGATCTTTGAATTGACGCTGCTCACGGGCCTGGACCACGACACAGTTGGGTTTGGACTTAACCTCATTGAAGGCTATTATGGCTCACGCATGTAAACTAAGCCCTTGTTTAGATTGAAAATAATTTCAATCTGATGAATAGTACCATTTTCGTCTTATTTGACAAATATTGTCCAATCGTAGACCAACTAGGCTCAAAAGATTCATCTCGTGATTTCCAACTAAACTGTGTAATTAGTTATTTTTTTTACCTACATTTAATACTCCATGCAAGCGGTTAAAAATTGATGTGATGAAGAGAGAGTGAAAAAACTTGGAATTTTAAGAGGAACTAAACAAGACGTAATAATCTATAAGATTGTATATAGTAGTTTGCAGGGCCTTTTCCTCTTGTTTGTGTGTGACTGTGCGTCACATCGCACTCGGTGTGTAGCCACTTGCGGGTATAGAAAATCTGGTTTGTCTCGGTGCTCTGGTCCTTGTCCAAGGCACGTATTAAGGGCGTGTTTAGATGGTGAAAAAGTTTAGGTAAAGTTTCTGTAGCACTTTTCGTTATTATTTGGTAAAATTTATTTAATTATAGACTAACTAGGCTCAAAAAATTCGTCTCGACATTTACAGACAAACTGTGCAATTAGTTATTTTTTTACCTACATTTAAAGCTCCATGCATACGTCAAAGATTTAATGTGACAGTTAATGCGTAAACTTTTTTGGGCCTTTTTACCAACTAAACAGGCTCTAACGCTGCATATGGATGAAAATGCAGGAGGCACAGGAAACTGAAAACAGGAGGGACCTGCCTTGGTCTAGCCTACACTACACGCGTGATTCTCGTTTGGCAGTGCGCACCGGTTTGTTTTTGGTTTTTTTCTCGGGTGACATGACACGAGATGCCTGTGAAGGCGGCCTGCCTAGCAACGACAGAGCTAACAGAGCTAGAATTGCTAGCTGATGAATCATGCATGCAGGTAGATCCACAACATGAGCTGTGAATGGATTGTTAGCACGCATGTATACGTACCAGGATGCCGTTGCTGAACCTCATGAGGACGGTGGAGACGAGCGCGTAGGCGGCGAGCTCGGTGGCGCCGATGTGGCCGATGAAGGCCTGACTGATGACGGTGACGCCGAACGAGGCGAAGCGCGTGAAGATGGACGGGCCCGCCACCACCCACAGCTTCTTGTTCTCCTCCCACGCGCGCCGCCGCAGCGGCAGCGACGGCCACTGCGCCTCCGCCGCCGCCAGCGCCTCCCTTTCCTCCTCCGCCCCCGCCTTGCTGTCTCCTCCTCCTCCTACTGCCGCCCGTGGCTGCAGCAGAGGCACCTTCGCCTCCTCCGCCGCCTCTCCGCCACTAGCGCCGCCAGTGCTCTTCTCCATGGCGTCGTCGGCTCGCACGGTGACTGCCTGCACGCCGCCCACGACTTGTGTGTGTCACTATGTCGTCCTTGATCGATGGATCGAAGAGGAGAAGAAGGAAGAATTTTCAAGATGAGGAAAGCCAGCTGTGAACGTTTGCCTTATATAAAGGTAGATGGCGGCAGCGAGCAGCACCCGGCAGGCATCGTGTGTACTTTTTTTTTTTTGGTAAGGGAGCGAGGTAGCTGGGGGACCGGGGGTGCACATCACGTGTTCGTTAGCTGAGAACACGAGATTGCCCCTCTAAATTAGGAGCGGCGGCTGCAACATTGTGTTAGTTAATTTTTTTTAGATATAGATAGAAGACGTAGGAAGGGGCCGTGTTTGGACGATTATTCTATGGAAAAGCGATCCTGCCTAGCTGGTCTTACCTAACAAGAATTTGGAGCTAAGGGCGTCCCCAACGGACCCCTTCAAATCGATAGCGAGAAGAGCACAAAGAAACCCCCAAAATTTACACCGCGTCTCATCGAATGTTGGGCACATGTATGGAGTATTAAATATAAACTAAAAAAATAACTAATTATACAGATTACGACTACTTTGCGAGACGAATCTTTTAATTAGTCCATGATTTGACACTGTGGTGCTACAGTAACACATGTGCTAATGACAGATTAATTAGGCTTAATAAATTCGTCTCACAGTTTACCGATGGATAATGGCCCTGTTCGGCAGGCTGTTTTTTTGGCTTATAAGCCGGCTGTGGCTGATTTGCTATGAGAGAAAAACACTGTTCCACGGCTGATAAGCCATGCTGATAAGCTCAGCCGAACAGGAGGAATGTATTTTGATTTTTATTAGTATCCGAACACCCATACGATACCCTCACGTGACATAAGACTTTACGCGCTGAAACTAGGGTCTAATTTAGTTTCCAAAAAGTTTTCCTAAAAAAAACTACAGCAACGAATCTTACGGCACATGTATGGAGCATTAAATGTAGACAAAAAAAAAACTAATTGCACAGTTAGATGAAAAGTGACCAGACGAAACTTTCAAATCAAAGTAGTCCGTGATTAAATACTATTTATCAAATAAAGTCAAAACGTGTTAGAGCACATTTTTTACCCTTTTCACGCAACTAAACACGTCTAGTCTAGGAATCGCTGCGCATGCATGATGGGCGAAAAGAGAGCAGGCGTCAGTGACTGTGAGCTCTTTGGTTTCCGTGCGAGCCTAGTGCTTACCGAGAGTAAGGCTGGATATCGAGCCAACCGTAGTTCTTTTCAAGTTTTTTTAGAAATTGGTATAATCTTATTCATTATTATTTCCTGCATTGTTTAAGACCCAACTTCATGACGAGCCTAACGAGCCGAGCCTAACGAGCCGAGCCGAAGTTGAAAGTCGTTCCAAATCAAGTCATTTTTATTTTAAAAGAAAAATGAGTCTAATCGGAGCACTTTTGTACCGAGCTACCGAGCCAGCTTAACGAGCTTTTTGTCCAACCCTAACCGAGAGTCTGTTCGGGGTTATTTACTGTGGCTGAAAGTACTGTTCATTGGTTTGCTGTCAGTTGTTGGATGGCGGCTGATTCTGCTGAATAGCTCAAACGAACAGGGTGCGAGTCGCCGTAAGCTGGTTTGATTGGCTGATCGACAAACTTATGTCGTAGCCTGCATGTGCTAGCTAGTTTTTACCTTGCTGGCACATGACGAGAGAGAGAGTTTTGCTCTCCTGTGGATTCAAGATCTGCCTCGTCCGGAGTTTTTTTTAAGTGAACTGCCTCGTCCAAACTAGTAGGGCAAGGGTGTGTTTGGTTCAGGGATGGAACGTGGATATCTATGGATACAGGGTGTTTGGTTGGATGGATAAACTGAATCTAGATATCCATAACAGGGAATATTCTGGATAGATGTTGGATATCCTAACCCTCAAAAATATGGCGAATGAGTATATCCACATGTTGATTAGCGTATGTTTTGTGTGACAATTAGAGTAGTATAGTGCTAATTAACATATTTTATTTTTAATTAGTGATTATAATGACAAGATTAGTGTTAGTGCATATTTATTAGGGTATAATTAGTTGTTATTATTTTTAAATAATAGATATAATTAGTCGATATTCTCATCCCATGCAATCTCATCCAACCAAAACAGGAAAATAGTTCGTCCCATCTATCCAACCAAACAGAAAACATGGATATCCATATCCCGAAGTCCATGAATAACCATGTCCCATATAAATGCTGATAATATTTTCTATAACTCGAATTAAACTTAGAATCAGGATAGAGTGAGTGGCGTTGTCAGCTGCGTATGACTGTGCGTTGGTAAGGAGGGTATGACGACGGGCATTTTATTTTAGTTCATCACAATAATAATAGGCCAGTTGGACAAAATTGGGCTTTTTGTTCACACAAAAAAAAAGGAATAAACTGGCTTTTTACGTCTTGTGGCCGCGAGGTGAAGCACGTAGCAGTTAGCACTCGTGATCTTGTCTCAGGCTTTTCCACGTATATACGACTGGTAAAAGCGCATGCCTGGCCACTATGCCATTTTCCCTGATCACAATGGCAGCACAAGTTTCATAAAAAACAATGGCAGCACAAGAAACAACACCACACCGCCACCAACCACTCCGATCCGTTCGTTGTCTGTTCCATCTAACACTCCGGGCTGTTCCAAGCTAGGGCTGACCGGTCGTTAGTCCGCCTACGTGGCCGCGACAACTGCTTCCTGCCGGAGCTCGCGGCGCAGGCAGTGCCACGTAGACGGCTGGGTCGTGCGGGTGGCAGCAGCAGGGTCCAGCAGGCCAACCAGCCATCGACTTTTGTCCTGCCACGAAATGAATTAATGATATACTTTAGATAGTACTCCTCATCCTATGATGGTGGCAGCGTGACATGCACGTAGACGGGTTACTGACCAGGGAAAAAAATAGTGGAGACGGTTCCCTTCACATGCATTCAATACATGGTACTGTTACTTTAATTTATTATTAGGAGAAATAGTTAGATAGAAAAATTATAAATCTCTCATACATTAGACACATATGTATAGACATGTGTCACGAATACACCAGTGGCGGAGCCAGAATTTGGGAGTTGGATATTCCTGTCCTAGCGGTCAGTGGCCTACCGCTTAGCCACTGCCCCTCGATGGATCCGTCCCAAGTGCCTAGCCACCTACCTGCCGAGGCCGCTGTGCCGCACGCCTTGCAGGGGCAGCGAGGAGCTGAGAAGAGTCGCGCGCCTATGCTAGGCGCCTAGGCGACCCCGTCGCCACTCGTTGGGTCTGTGTTGGGTTAGCCGTGGAGATGAGTGTCACAGCGGAGGCAGTGATGAAGGAGCACGACATCTCCGAAATGGAGGTTTGTGCAGACCAAACGAAGAGGTGGTAATACACAAATACGTGTTCGTAAGGAATAGAATGAGTGTATATAGGAGCGGTGGACCACCTTGGCCGTGTTCTGTTTTGCTATTACTTGCTCCCTCTGTCCCCAACTGTCGCTTTGTTTTTATTATATGCCGTAAGTTTGACTAGTTTTGTAAAAAATACGTGTAACATTTGTATCTCTAAATAAATTTACTATGAAAATAGATTCAGCGATCTATCTATTGATATTAATTTTGTAACAAATATTATTATTATTTTATATATATTTAGTCGAAGATGCTTTTTGAGAAGCGAAAATGGCAGTTATTTAGGGACAGATAGAGTATGTACATGAGTTGTAATGGAGAAGATACGAACTCAATTTATTGAATATATATACGAGAAGAGCTGAGCGAGAAAGAGGACCATGTCCTCCCACTGCCCTCCAGATCTATTCCTCTCTCTCTCTCTCAACCGGACGGGTTTACCCCTGGCGCTCGCGTTCGTTCCGCTCGCCACCGGTTCCTCGACTCGGCATTAATCGCTCGACGCCTCATTCCTGGAGCGCGAATGTGAAAAACGCAGAAATGCGACCAAACGCAAACTCAGCGCGCGCGCCAGCCTAGCCGAAACACGCGCCATGCAGCCAGCAGCACCCAAACGCGAAAAAAAATCCGAGCGCCATGCAGCCAAATCCCGAGCGCCACTCGGGCCCTTGAACAGTGCCATGCATAAAACCACATGCAAAAAAAAAACTGCGACCGCTGAGTTTCAAACTCGGCACCACAGGCCTCACACCTAAGTGCACTAGCCACCTGAGCTGGACAACTTTCTCATATAGAGAGCACCCGCAACCATATTTAATAGGTGCAGACAGAAAAAAAATCCCCCTAATTAATCACTCCTTGGTAAGCACAATCATGTCTTAAACGACATGTTTTACGAGCATGAAGGGAGTATATACCTAAGGCCAGTCTCAGTGGTGAGTTTCACGGCGTTGTTTCCAAGACTGCCACATCACACGAAATGAAATGAAACTCATATGAAACACACGTCCACAATGGAGAGTTTCATTCTCTAGTTTCATAGGCATTTAATTTCATGACTCAGAGAGAGTTGGTAATCGTGCCAAGAGAGTTTCATCTAGATGAAACTCATTTCTTCTCTCTCTTCTTAAATACATTGCCATGTCATCAAATATGCCTATGTGGCAGCCTATTTAATACAAATGAAACTCTCATGACACTCCCACTGAGACTGGCCTAATGGTCTAGCAAAAAGTTAGGTATTCCTCGTAATACTCAATAATCATTGTAGCTCCGCTCCTAGAATCTAGGATGAGTGCTCATGATTAATTAATCTATGGGGATCATCTCTACCGAACTTTTTCTCCCCACTGACTGACGGACTACTGTGGAGCTGGCTAGAGCGTCCATTATTGGATCCGTTGAGTGCTCATGATTAATTAATCTATGGGCATCATCTCTACCGAACTTTTTCTCCCCACTGATCGACTGACGGACTACTGTGGAGCTGACTAGAGCGTCCATTATTGGATCCGTTGGGTTGTCCTGGTGCCGTGCAATCACTGGTAGTGATAGGGCAGCACGCAGCAGCAAGCCCAGCCGCCGGCCGGGCT
This sequence comes from Saccharum hybrid cultivar R570, assembly GCA_038087645.1. Lineage (NCBI taxonomy): Eukaryota > Viridiplantae > Streptophyta > Magnoliopsida > Poales > Poaceae > Saccharum > Saccharum hybrid cultivar. The sequence goes on along the minus strand of JAQSUU010000493.1, from coordinate 4,938,339 downwards.
CATCTATCAGGCCTCAGCTCATTCATGCAGCTGGCCCCAGCCCACATGCACGCACACGTACGCGACGGAACGTAGTAGGTACTACGTACAAATTATTTGTCGTTTGAATTGAGTGAAGTTGCATGCATGTTCGTTCTTCACGAGTGGGTGGATGGATGTCCGTGCGATCCATCATATCGTCGCTTTTTATTATGCATGTGTCCGTCAGGCCTTGCATGAAAAGAAAGAGAGAATGTGTGTGGATCCATGAGCTTGTTTCAGTTTGTACTTGACATGATGCATCAATGCATGCATGTGTACCCACCAGGCCGTTACCTTCCTTCCCAAATTGAGGGCAACCGTACTGGAGACTGTGGCGGGAGGCAATTTATTTGCGCCGACAAGCTACCTAGGCCCGGTTTAGTTTGCAAAAATTTTTACAAAATTTTTCAAATTCCCCATCACATCGAATCTTTAGACACATGTATGAAGCATTAAATATAGATAAAAAATAAAACTAATTATACAGTTTAGACGAAATTCACGAGACGAATCTTTTAAGCCTAGTTAGTCCATGATTGGATAATATTTGCCAAATAACAACGAAATTGCTACAGTACCATTTCCCAAAAATTTTCAGGAACTAAACAGGCCCTATATATATATATATATATATATATATATACCCCCTTAGAAAAGTTGGATAGAATATTGTCCTTCAATACATACGCGTCTTATATTCACGTCAAGATGAAATTTCTATATACCATCCGTCAAGTACTTTCTAAAGAAGCCAAAAGGCATGCATGTAGCCTAGTGGGAGCCTCGGTAGCACCTGAGATCCTGGGTTCGACCCCCGTGGAAGCGAATATTCCAAGGGATTTAACGAATTTGTGTTTTCATAGGTAGGCGATAACGTTTTTCCCGTCGATAGCGAGGTGCGCCTATGGTAGTGACTTGGTTTTGATCGTGCGTTCATAGGGTTTCCCGTCGATAGCGAGGTGCGCCTAAGTTTTCAGCGTGCGTTTATAAGAGTGAGTCTGCGTGCGTGTCGTGAGCACCTGCATATTACTGTGTAATCTAAAAAAAGTACTATCTAAAGAAGTCTCATGTTATACTCTTTTTTCTTATGGACATGGCGAGAACCATCCTGGTAAGCATACTCCGATGTTGAGATTTCAATTAGGATGGTTATTAGCGGTTTTCTGGACTTGGTCAAAGATTCTCACACTCATGCTACCCCCATCCTAGCCCAGTCACTATATTCTGACACAGCACTACTGCCTATTATCTACTAGTACCTCCATATGAAAAAAAAGAGATGCAATTCGAGATCTCTCCCTGATCAAACTATTAGAAATCTGATCAAATTTACAAAACGTACAGAGTACTAAAATTTATAACACAAATTAAACAGGTATATACTAGTACTACGACGAAAGCTAGTTTTGTTAATTACGAACCATATGACAAATATTTGGGACGGTGTCGTCATAGGTATTGATGCTTTTGTTTAAACTTGGTTAAATTTAAAATGTTGACTTGGGATGACTAGTACGCTACAACCACAACCGCATACTTTCCCAGGCGGAGGCCATGCATCCCATGAATGCGTTTTGTCTGAGGGCGAAGCGGTTCCATGTGGCCACTGTACCTACACGACGCACGCGGCACGCGTGATGCATGGGCCGACGATTGATCCATCCGCCAGTACATATACGTACATACATACGGAGTACATTATTACAAATATATACGTGGTGCGCGTGAAACGGCCGGGGTAGGCTTGCTGTACATAGTTACGACGATGACGGACGTTTTGTTGTACGTGCGTGCGTGCGCCCACTGGCCACTGACCCGGGGCGGAGGGCATGCAGCCCCCGGCCACCGACGACCCATGACGTCCGGCCGCCTCCTCAAGTCCTCCCCTGCCTGTACTCCCTCCACGTTGGTAAAAGAAGTCGTTTTTAGATAATAATACAATCTCTAAAGCATAGCTTTGACTTCATTTTTCTATAAAAATATTTATTCAAAAGTGATATATGTATACTTTTATGAAAGTATATTTCAAGACAAATCTATTCATATTGTTTTCACATTTTCAAATTCAACAACTTAAAAGTTATTCATGATTTATATTCTCAATGTTTGACCCAAGCCTTATCCAAAACAACTTCTTTTATCAACGTGGAGGGAGTACGTCTTTTTCTGCCTCTCTTTCTGTCTGCCCACTTGGCACTTGCCCGCCCAAGGAAGGATCGGATTCGGATGCATCATGCATGCACGTCGTCGTTGACATAAATGCACGTGTGTATGTGTACATGTATATACTATATGCCTTGCATGTCTGGCCTTGTTTTGTACTACAGTACTACGTATCTATGTGGTTGCAACTTTTTATTTGTGTGCCCCACCCACCCCACGCGGCGCATCCGCATCAGCAACGAACGAATGGGCACAGGCGAGACACGCTGAGGCGCCAATTAATGGGGACGGACGGCGACGAGCCGATGGATCCATCAAAGGCATGCAGCGCCTGTACGTATTGGGGCGATTTTTATATTTAACCCTTTTTTTAATAAATATTTCAATATTAACCGCCTCAGAAAATAATTTGCATCTGGTAGCCCTTTTTAGTCGCACCATTGGGAATGACGTGACCAAAAAGGGCTACCGGATGCAAATTATTTTCTGGGGCCACATAGTCGCCCCACATGCGTTGGCGTGACAAGATACGACACATTCAACGGCGTTTCCGACATGGAAAAGTTTGTCGCGCCACCCCTGTTAGCGTGACAGTACAGTCTTGTCGCGCCACCGGGAATGGCGCGACGAGACTGAATTTTTGAAAAATCATAACTCTTCAATACGACGTCGGATGAAGATGATTTTTATATGAAAATTATAGCTCTCGATGAGATCTACAACTTTGTAGTTTTGAGTTTTTTGTTTGACGACGTTAAGATGCTCAAAAAAATTATATAAACTTTCAGCACCAAAATAATCACGTATTAGTGATTGTTGCATTATGAAAATCATATCTTTTTTGAATGGATTCAAACAAAGATATAATTTATATAAAAATTGTAGCTCTCAATGAGGTATACAACGTTGTAGTTTTGATGTTTTACATTTAAGGTCGTTAAGACGCTCGAGAAAATAATATAAAGCCTCAGAAGCATATTCGTGCTGAAAATTTATATTATTTTCTCGAGCGTCTTAACGACCTTAAATGTAAAACCTCAGAACTACAACGTTGTATACCTCATTGAGAGCTATAATTTTTATATAAATTATATCTTTGTTTGAATCCATTCAAAAAAGATACGATTTTCATAATGCAACAATCACTAATACGCGATTATTTTGGTGCTGAAAGTTTATATAATTTTTTTGAGCATCTTAACGTTGTCAAACAAAAAAAATTCAAAACTACAAAGTTGTAGATCTCATCGAGAGCTACAATTTTCTTATAAAAATCATTTTCATCCGACACGTCGTATTGAAGAGTTATGATTTTTCAAAAATTCAGTCTCGTCGCGCCATTTCCGGTGACGCGACAAGACTGTACTGTCACGCCAACATGGGTGGCGCGACAAACTTTTTCATGTCGGAAACGCCGTCGAATGTGTCGTATCTTGTCACGCCAACGCATGTGGCGCGACTATGTTATTTGGTCGCGCCATTGGGAATGGCGCGACCAAAAAGAGCTACCGGATGCAAATTATTTTCTGGAACGATTAATATTGAAATATTTATTAAAAAAGAGGTTAAATATAAAAATCGCCCTACGTATTGTGTGGCCAGTGAATCAGTGATGCATGTCTTGCCAAATCCATGTGGATCCATCACGGGTGTCGATCACAATTAATAAGTACTCATTTCCGTTCTAAACTATGACCGATTTTAGTTTTAGTTTTAAGTTCAACTTTTCTAACTCCATTTAACCATACTGTTAGAAAAAAAAAAGTTTGACTTGGAGAGGATGGTGGGGTGGTGCGCTATCGTCAGGTCTTCACGTGGGCCGAGCACAGCTGCCACCAACATGCACAGTACTACAGTAGGTATGTCTGTGCGCGGCCGTCGATCTTCCCGTGGGCCATGCATTTGCCACATGCATAATGTTCGTGCACCATCGCTTGTAGGGCCGTGGGCCGTGCCACGGTTGCGTCGCTGCTGCCAAGCAGAGATAGAGAGGCTCTGCTAAAAAAAAGCAGGGATAGAGAGGCATAGGGAGGTGCTGATTGAGAGAGAGAGAGGAGGAATGGGGCGGAATGAAATGTCGAGAGAGAGAGGACGCTAATGAATTGCTTACACCCGGGCATCCGACCCACCGTTCGCAGGCCGTGACACCAGCCCAACATCGCATCCTCTTGTTTACTCGTCCTCTCTAGAAGTCTTTCGTCCACTCATCCTCTCCAGAAGACTCTCCACCACAGCGCCATGACAGCGCTCCGCCACGCAACATCGGCGTTCTTCACGGTGTCCGGGCGCCAGCCGCCGGCCGACATCTCCATCGTGCCCTAGCGCGGCTGCCCGTCTTCCTCCCTCTCCATGGCGCCTCCTATCCACCGCGGCCTTCTCCAGCGCGCGGTCTGTCTTCTCCACCCGCGCGGCCCGCCGTGGCCTTCTTCACCGGACCTATCATGGCCTTCTCAGCGCGTGGTCTGTCTTCACCCGAGCGACCCCCGCTGTGGCCTTCTCCACCGGAGCAGCAAGCTCCATGCCACCGGCGAGCTCTACACCGGTGAACGCGGAACGCTACACACTGACGAGCCTCTATTCCCAAGCAGCAAGGAGACCTCCGTTCCCAAGAAGCAATGTTGCAAATATATGTTTTAGATGTTTCAGAGGTATGTTATAAGTGTTTCGTATCCGTGTTGCAAAAGTAGATCAGGATGTTGCACACGTTGTAGTGGCTATACACGTATGTTTCAAGTGTACGTTACAAATGTTTCATCTGTAACAGACATATGTTACAAGTATTTTCATTTGTATGCTGCAAAAGTAGATCTGGATGTTGTTTATATATTATATATGCATATTGCAAGCGTATTTTTCAAGTGGTTTCAGGTGTTTTCAAACGTCTGTTGCAAGTGTTTCATCTGAATGTTGCATATGTTTGCAATGGTTTTCAAGTGTTTTTAATGTGTGGTGTTTCTTACGTATGTTTTAAGTGTTTCATTTGTCTTCTTTGTAGGTTGTGACTGTTGCATCTGAATGTTTCAAAAGCAGATCAGGGGTTGCACATGGGATGCGCGTGGGAAGCGACTGGCGGTGTGGGCCCGTTGCGGGGGCGCTCGCCCGCAAGCCTGATGTGCTGGGGTGCTCGCTCGCTCGTTGAGCAGGTATTGTCCAATGCTAGCACTATGGATCGGACGTCCGGATGCTAGCAAGTCCGAAGAAAAAAAAAGTGAGGGCTGCCAGCTAAGTTGCTAAAGCCTAAAGGAGAGGGACGTCTAGAAAAAAAATCTATATATAAACTCTGTAAACGTATATAGGCTGTCTGTATTCGGTTGCTCTATTCATTTTTTCATAGGAGGACTTTCTCAAGTGGGCTGGCTCTAAAACAAGGTCTTTTTCCATAAACGACCCTATATAAAAATAGATTTATAGAGGCGGACTTTGGCCATTTAACCTCTGTATGATTGATTTCTTGAGATGTTTCCAAATTTTAAATATGTCCACCTCTATAAATCAAGTCATTTGTCGTCAATCATTTTTGTAGTAGTGATATACCATGACATATTTTTTGACAGTGAATTAATTTATATTATAGATATTAATATATTTTGTATATAAAGTTTATTAAAGCTATAGATAAATTTGACTTAGGACAAAGTTAAAATAGCCTACAATTTAGAGTGTTGTCTATGTTGACCAGTACGTACAAAGCACCTATTATGTGCGACACTTTGTAACTCCTACTTGTACATATTCTACCACAACTCATTCTCAATATGTACTGATAAGATACCTCTCTAAAGTTAATAGTACTTGCAAACGTGCCCGTGCATTTCAATGGAGCTCAATAGTATAAGAATTGGACTCGTAACATCGCTAAAGTCAAGTTGTTCTAATTTGTATGAGCACGAGTCATCAGTCCAGGTCACATTGGAGATATGTAGGGTGCGATCTAATACATATTAGAATTGAAGTCCTATTCATCATCGCTAGACGCGAGTTGTCCTTACTCGTATGAGTATGGGGTCATGAATCCGGGTCATATACGAGACATAGAGGGTGTGTGAGTGCAGTTTGAAAAGTAAAAAAAGTGTGACATAGAAACTCTCCACTGTCCAGGTAATTAGGAAGAGGTGGACAAAAAAAAGGTAGAGAGAAGTTTTGCCACTTTAATATTAGGTATATATATAGAGATATAGATTTATTAATGTAAAATTAAAAAGAAGAGGAAGCTCAACAGTGTTTTTAGTTTTTGTCATGTGCCAAGTTGAATGGTGCAGTGTTTTTAGTTTCTTTGAAATGTTCTTTTTTTTTTAAAAAAATCTAGCTCTGTGGTAAAAGCCCACCTGAGCAGCCAGTCTCTAGAGGAAGCTCAGCAGCTCCAATTGCATTCGGTCTTGCTTGGATGCGCATGTATTCATCTTAAGTCACATGTGTTGAAGTGGATTAGAGTAGAATTGAACTAAGTTTCATTCCAATCCACTCTAACATATGTGGATTGAAGTGAATACACATATATCAAACAAGGCCTTCGGTATCGCACAAACACACGGCCGGGCAGGGAGATTCATTCAGTTGCGCACACTGATCATCGTTGGAGGATGCAATCCCTCTTCCGATCCATGTCTGAAACTGAATTCTGGCATGGCAGCCCTGCACTGTCCTTGCTGCATGCTTTCATAGATCACTGCAGAGCACCCTTAAAACAGGCACCCGTTGTTGCTCTCGATGTCTGCATCGGTGAACAGCATACAAGGGCTCAGATTTTTTTAGAAAGGACGGCAAAAGCTTTCCCGCGATTTATATTAGACGAAGAAAGAAAAAAGGCAAGTGCCCGTCCAGTTTTTTTTAATGGAAACTGAACCAAAAAACCATACAACTGGGGAGAGTGTCCCACTCATCCTATACAACTTTGGTACAACCGGACAACTAACAAAACTCACGCCACTGCTTGCTTCAACTTGATCGAATCGACCCAAACAAATAACTCAACTAACAACTAACAAGGACTTTAGATCTTGGAAAAATCTCCAGCCAATCTGCAGAAGCAAAGATATATATGATCATTTTTTTTTGGTCATTATGGGTGACTGTTGATCATTGCACCTGGTGTACTTTTTTCCCCTGAGTTCGATCCGTGCGAGTTGCGTATTATCGACTGTTACTCTAAATCTGTTCATCGTTGGCAGGTTCAGACGTGAGTTATTTTTCTCCTGCGCACTAAAGATCAGGTTGAAATCTCCAAGCATTAGCCATGTCGGAAGAACATGTGGATGCAAGTTCGTGATTTCAGAGGAGAATTGTTCTGACGCCGCGATCAGAATACCCCCCAGACTACCACCGATGGCAAGGTAGCAACGTTGCTCGCCATATCGACGCCGACCAAGTCCACTAAAAGGTTGTGCGTCCAATTATTAATCTTCGTTTCCTGTAGGCACCCGATCGTAGCCCCAGTGGAAATGATCATATCTCGAACTGAGGCTCGCTTTGCTCTGTCCTCTAACATTGCAATATTGCAATTTTTTTTGCCGACATAATGACAGATTCCCGCTACTTGATTACGGCAAAACAAATGTTGAGCAAGCAATCCATAATCTCAACTGTGGGTGGCCGAAGGCAACATAGCCAGTAGGCAGGAGTTCTCCCCCAAGTTCCATAGCTTACAAATTCTTCACCAAAGGTCCTAGGCCAGCAGGTGCACATCCACATGATATTTAAAGGTTCGAGACACAACAAGTGCATGAAAGCACCCCAGTAGCCGAGCAGGGCTCTAAAAACAACCACTTGACGAAGATACAATGGGCGTACAGCCCAAACCCCTCTGCATATAGGGGATAACATTGATCAATATCGACTGAATGGTGACACCTAGGCCACCAGCCCTGGAGCCTCTGCCGCGCTCCTCAGGTTGTTGCCCTTCTTCTCAGTCTTGACACCGTGCTCAATAAGAGCCTGGATGGCCTCCATCTTCGTCTTTTCAATCGGCCTGACGAAGTGCTGCGCATAAAGTTCAAAGTCATCAGAACTGTCATGTTTATCCATACCCGAAAGTTCCCCCAACTTCTTAACTAATAAATCCTGCGCAATCTGGATGGCATCCTTTCCTGAATTGACTGTTGCCTTTTGTGCTAATCTAGTGCTTTGCCTTTTGCTCGTACTTGGTGTCAGGCTGGCATGCAGGTTCGTGGGGTTGTGTTGTTGCATGGGAGTCACGGTACCCACGTCTAGTAAAGGTTGTGAAATGGGCCTCGAGATGGAACTAATGAAAACATCTATAGGCTGTTGGTTCTCTGTTGTGTTGGTCGACAGATGATTGGTGGTTGGCTCTAGTAGAGGTGTAGGTTGTTCATTTTCCTCCCCTACCGAATGATTTTGCACAGTTTCAGTCATATCTATCGAAGGACTGTCTTTAGGAGATTGACTAGGTTGATCATGTGCGTGTACATCCGAGAACCCATTGAAGTTGTCTACTGATTGACTTGGGGGTATGTCAGTACAAAGATGCTGATTGACCACTTCAATCTCATTTGACGCAGCAAAAAAGGGGGGGCGAGGGCTCACCAGAATGTTTTGCTGGTGGTCGAGCACCATTCCCGGTTGCTGTCCCTTGGCGGGGCTGAACTGCTCCATCTGTCGCCCTTCACTGTCGTTTCCTACTTCCGGCTCTGTAGATGTGGGAGCAGAGATTATGTTATGCGTTGTATATACTGTATCTGCCCCTCAATATTAATTACAACATTGGGAGCGTTCTCATTTGGAGTGATGGAGCTGGCGTTCATGCTGAGGGTGCTGGTCGCAAACATTCCTCCTGCCGGCTTGATGTGCTGCTCCACCTGCTGCCCCCCAGCTGCTGTAGGATTTGAGTTGGCGTTGAGGGTGGTGATGACCACCTGTCCCCCTATTATCTCTTTGGACTTGATCTCAGAAGAGTATGAAGGATTCAAAACGGTGCAGTTAGAGGCAAAATAGTCAGGAGAGAATTGGGGTGGTTTGAAAAAGGAACCCTTGATGAGCATTATGCTGTCGTCGGGGATGATGTTCTTAGGGGGCTTCAACTCTGTTGCTATTGGATCAGCAAAGGTTACTTTCTTGTGCTTCTTCTCCTGCTCGTGCTCCTTGACCCTCCAGACTTGGGTAGGCACCTCGGGATTCACTCCAGTTGGCCTGCTTCTGCGCGGCGATGACTCCCTGTGCCCGCGCCACTTGTTGGAGATGATGCAGTCTTCTCAACCCCTCCCCTGCAGCGAGAGCTCCTGGCCCAGGCAGAGAGGCTGCGGTGGCGATGAGTACCGTGGTTGTGCCTATCGTCGTAGTCCCGGCGTGGCTGACGCCTGATGTCACGTTCGTGGTTGTGGCCACGCTTTCCATGAAGGCACTCACCCTCCGTATCCGGCACTCCATAGCTCCATATGAACTCCCTACGGGCCCTGCGGTTCAGGGGGCCACCATTCCTTCCACGACCCTGCAGAAAGGAGAGATCCTCTACTACCTCAAGGTGGTTGCGCAGGACGTAGGCATTATCTCGCTTGAGATCGACCGGTGGCTGCTCCCTGTCCGGCTCGGTCACCGTGAGCCAAACCTCTGTGGGGATGTCGCACGGGTCACAGCACCAGGCCCACAGGTCGAAGGACCTAGTGCGCTCACGGCGGCGGGTCGTCTCCTCCACGTAGTGGACCACACAGCTCTTGCCAAGCGCCTTGGCAGCCACCTCCTCCACCCAGCAGTGCACCGGGATGCCCTCGATGCGGACCTTGACGCGGTACTCCCAGCTGACGTTGTTGGCGTAGCGGCGCTCGCACCAGGCAACAAAGTGGAAGTCACGGCCATTGTCGCGGAGGACGCCCATGTCCGCCACGTGCGCACAAGGGCTCAGATTGATTGAGCTACATACTGAAGTTGCCTCCAGACATGGAATCCATTCATCATTCAGTTCATACTTCATAATAATCCATACAAGGGCTCCATAATTGAGCTCTCTTCGTTGCCACCATCATCATCGACTGTGAGGGGATCTGCACTGTCATCACGCTCTGCATTATTATCATCAGGCGTCTTGCATCTTCTCGCTCTGCCTTATCACAAACAAGCTAACCATCTTCTCGCTCTCATACTCGTGAAGCATTTCCATCAATTCTGTATCCTGTTCTATTGCAACCAAACTATTTCTTCTTTGTCGTATCATGTTCTGTAGCACCAAAAAACAAGAATAAAGCATAGGATAATTCACAAATAAGATGCAGGTCGGAGGTCTGTGCGCCGCTCCCTAGCACGGCTACAAAGCAAGATCCGCAGCTCCGCACCGTACCTTGCACCCTCTCGGCGCCGTCGTTTCCATGCCCGAGTCACCGAGCGGTACGTTCGTGCGTGCGTCCCTCTCCAGTTAATTCACTGCCTGCTCTGCATGCAGTCCTTCGTTCCTGTGCCGCCGTGCAGCTGAATCGACAGATTAACTAGCTTTCTTTGCTTAGCTTTTCAGGATTGATTCCACTTTGAGGCAATTGTTTTAGTAGCTTCCTTGTAGGTTCTGGAGGGCAAAGTCGAGGTGAAGAAGAGAGATATATTGGCGGCAGTTGGGCTAGCCACGTTATTTGTGTTGGTATTTCAAACATGGAGTGACAAATTGAACTTGGAGAAGAGCCAATTGGTGGTGGACACGGCAGAATCCAGTGCCGGACCAATCTAGTGAAGAAGAGGGTGGTGGACACGGCAACTTGTGAAGTCTGCAACCATGGCGATGAGTCTGCCCACCATGTCATATTGGGATGCTCGTTCGCAAAGGCTTTCTGGGATTCAATTGGGTTCCATGAGCTCCCAGATAGCATTACTGATCTACATAATTTACAGCGTCCTGTTGGGGTGCCTCAAAAATTCTCCTCCACCTTCGTGGCATTGTGCTGCTGGCAGCTATGGAAGCCGCGCAATGGGGTGATTTTCAGGTCTGAAAGTGCAACTCTACGGCAAGTGCTGGAAACATGTATGGCTTATGCGCAATTATGGAAGTTAAGACTCCCAAAGAAGGATGCCATCATTGCAGAAACTTGGATCGGTGTTTTCCGAACTGCTATGTAATAAGTACCCAGTAGAACAAACAAAGTCTAAATGATGTAATTTGCAAAACTTTTAGCCTTACGGCTCTGAGCAATTTAATATAAATTCAGGTCGGGATCCTCTCCCCCCACGTGACCTTAAAAAAAAAGAGCCAATTGGTGAGAGGTTCAGCATATAGTTAGGGGTGTAGCTCGTGAACTACAGATCTTTCAGGGAGGAAACCATGAACTCAAGCTAAGGCATGCTGACTGATTCAACAACCAAAGCTCGACTGGAAACGTTTCCAATGAAGTTGCCTTCAAAGTAATAAGCAAGTCTTGCAAACTGAAGGTTAGCAAAAATGTATTTAAAGGATGCTGGAGGAAAGCTCGACTAGAAATGTTTCCAATGAAGTTTCCTTCAAACTAATAAGCATGTCAATCTTGCAAACTGAAGGTTGGCAAAATGTACTCAAAATATGCTGCAGGAGAACTTTCTGTAGGAGATGCTGGAGTGTACGGAGCAAATGGTTTGGGATAATGTGTGGAATTTCCAGATCAAATCCTTAAGCTTGGTTCTGCTGACAATAGTTTCTTTTCCTTAGTGATGTAATGAGAGTTGCTTTCTGTGCCCTTCTATATATAGCTTCAGTTTGTCGTGATTTGTGATGGTGAATAACTGGGGTTGGTCCTACTTGCTCCAAGCAGGGCCCAATAACTGGAATTGATTTCTTCACAGCGGTTTTCCTTCAATTGTGTTGTGGTCAGCTATTGTGTAAAAATCAACTAGTGTGTTGACTTCTGTTTGGCTATTCGATAGTACAGTCCTTAGATGCCACCTGTTTGTATCCCCTCCTCTAAACTTTAGAGCTCTATAAGCTTTAGAGCATTTTAGCTCACTTTTGAGCTCTAAAGCTCTAATGTGAGGTGGGCTAAAGTTTAGAGCAAACTTTAGACCACTTGTTTGGAGCTTTGGCTCTAAAGTTAAGAGGAGAAAATCCAAACATCGTTCCCTTGTGTAGTGGTCAGTTACTATATGTACCTCCTAAGTGCGGTGATCATTTCACTGAAATACTCTAAGTTGCATCTCTTCATCTAAAGATCACATCACTTAGACTATTATTTGTGGGACATTTAGTGATGATGTGGACAAATATGACTTAACATGAAGCAACATTATTGCACATCATGTTGGCAAATGTGACAGTAAATGATTTGCATATGAATGGAATTGTGATAACTGTCTTTGTAGTCACAAGTGGAAGAATGATTTCTGATACGACTTAGAAAATGCTCCACGTCTGGGCAGGATAGTGCGCGCAAGGGGCACAAAAATTTCTAGTTTGTTGCATTCCAGAGCCATCTGTCTCTCATCTCCTTTATTTGTCTTCCCCTATCTAACTACGGACTTGTTTGGTGTACTCATATATACCTAAATCCACGCGTGTAGGAGTAGATTAAAGTGAAAATAGTTAATTTATTACCCAAATATATATAGATTGATATACATAAGCTAAACAAGGCTTATGGCTATGGCTTATGGGTCTCCTGCCCTATGCCTCCTTCTATACAGGCGCAAGCAAAAGAGCAAGTACAGTTCACTATACAAGTCACCAGGCAGGCAGCCACCAACAACATCCGACGTCGGTCGAAACCAGTCAAAAGGGGACAGTGGCAGCCATGGAGGCACTATTATCGTTCAATCATCCGCCATACTGCGGCCCGCAGCCTTGAAGAAATTTCTTTATTTGTGTTCTAGAAATTTGAACGGGTGGCAAACAAGAAAGGAAATATTTTCTAGTGGTAAACAGTGAAGAAAAAAGTTCTAACGACAAATAAAAAACTACTCTTAAAAACATCATCTCAACAATATAAATAAAGAATTTTCTCCCTGCCTTGCACGACAAATGTTGCCTCCAGAAGAATCTGCGAATTGTGATGCATACATGGCTAGGATGTATGTAGCACTAGAAGTACTCTACTTTTCTTTAGAAGGAAAATTGTAGACATATCACCCACCAACACATGTGCCTTCCAGTGAGTCTCCAGTGCATCCTAATTTTAAGATCACGTGTCTCCTTATTAGGTGTATTAGAACTCACTCCCTCCTCCTTGCAACAGAGAATGCGGAGTATTGGTGGCTCCTCCGTGTACCGACACATGTCACTACATGTTTTACAAAAGACCCTCTAACTATTAGAGAATCAACATGCCATCGAGGGCAGATCCAGAATTGGCCTGGGGGGTGGGGGGGGGGGGGGTGGTTGTTTAAAAACAGAAGGAGGCTTCGAATTGGGCTTCAATGGGGCTTCTGGGTTGAGCTGAAGACGAGTTGGGCTGACCTACTCCTTGTATTTGTGGCCCACAAGGGGCTGCAGCCCACCCAGCCCCCTGAATCCGCCCCTGATGCCATCCAACACTTCTGCGGTGACACCCTATCCAAGCCAGAACCCTAGCTCCCCTTTCATTCCCCTATCTTCTCCTTACCGCCGCCCATCGCTTTGCTCCCGTGCATGCCTTTTGGCGCTGCCATCGCTCAAGCATGCGAGCCACACAAGCTCGGCGTCTCGTTTGAAGCTAGCGCCGTCCTCCCTCGTCCCTATTGAAGAGGACACCCAACATGGAGAGCCCACATACGGCGGTGCGGGAGTGCAGCAGCCCCTTTGAGATGTGCCATGGGCCACCCTACAACCATTCTTCTCACCCTTCTCTCTCCCACTTTCCTCAGATCTGCATCTCATGTTCACTTTTCTCTGTCAGATCCAGTGAGTGCGCAAATAGGCAGAGCTCGTCGGCTTCCACATGATATGGTAAACTAAAGTATGTACATGATATGGTAAACTAAAGTATGTACATAATATAGTATTGAACTTGAGTCTTTTTTTTGTTAGAAAAATTGACCACCCTTTTATACAAGATAATGAGTGACGAGTGGCGAAGAGAGAAGTAGAAGACCTGCTTTGGGCCATGGCCATGATGGGGGTTTGAGGACTACATCAAAACCATCAAGGCATACCTGCACGGGAAGCACAAGTTCTGAATTAATTCAGCACATGCAATTTTCTGTGTCATCATTATGTATGTCTGTCAATGGTCATTTGTAAAGCAATAGTCAATTTCTTACCATTAATAGTTGTTTTGCAGGTTGCATTCCTGATCCGTGAAGCACGACTAAGGGTTGCAGCATCCTAATCAAGTTGCCAAGAAATGGTTATGTTCGCTGTCATTTTTTTGACATGATTATTGAATGTATGTCAATTTTTACAGTCATAATTGGAATGCAATAACTATTTTTTATTTAGTAGTACTTGATTTAATAATAATCAAAAGAACATGCCTCATAGGCACTAAATAATTAATTTAGCACTGCATAAACTATATTGAAATGAAACTGTTTGAGAAAATTCTATCTATAATCATGCTGATGTGCTCAATAAATTTCTTTGGTTTACTCTAGCAGCTATTTTCATGAGGTTTTGATTCCACTAGAAGCTTAGACCTTTCTAGACTAGATGGATTATTCTTCAAAACTTTTTAAAGGTGATAATTTAATCGAAAATACTAATAAGAGAACGTGCAGGCGGTGGGGATATCGCCCGCACACTTCTCGCAGCCCTGCACTCAATCGTTCTCGCCCGCACTCACTCATCCTCTACCGTGTCTCTCTCTCTCTCTCTCTCGCTCTCTCTCAAGCTCTCCTCCACGCGACCATGGCGGCGGCGCGACAGATCCGCGCCTGGCGAGCTCCGACGGCCCGTGCCCGCGTCCCACCGCCTCCTCGTGTGCGAGCCCACGCCCCACCACCTCCCCCTGCGCGTGGCCATGGCGGCGGCCCCGGATCTGGTGGTGGCGGTGGATCCGCCGGTTCCGGTGGCGGCGGGGCCAGGTAGGCCTCCTCCTCCTCCCCCCTCTCTCTCTCCTCTCTCCTGGATTGGGCTAGGGTTCCGGTGAGCAGTCCATTCTTCTCCAACTCCGGTGGGGTATAGAATGGCTGGCCAGGGGGATGCAGGTAGGCCAGGCGGTGGGAATGGTCGATGGGCGGCTTAGGGGAGCTGGCGGCAGCAGGGGCGGTCGGGCCAGGTCGGAGCGGGGGAGGCTCGCTGGAGCTGGAGAAGATGGCGGCGGGCGAGCTCGATGGAGCTGGAGAAGATGCATGGCGGCGGTTGGGGTGGGGGAGGAAGGGGAGGGGAAGAGGGTGGCCGCCAAGGGCTCTAGGGTTCGCCATAGCTCACCGGAGCTCTGGCGAACCCTAGCGTCCACGGCGGGGCGGTGGCCGGCGGCAGGGGCGTGGGCGTCGAAGTTGGTGAACCCTAGATCTGGTTTTTCCCCTTTTTTGGCAACTACAATATTTTCTTTACCAAATTGGAGTGTGCAGTAGGATGGTTCAAAAACTGCATGCGCAGGCTGTAGTAAAATCCTAATTTAATAGATCAAATGCGATGCAATGCATATGAAAAGCAAGTCATGAGTTCTTTCTCAAATGCAGGATACATAGCTATCAATTTAGATGTTCCGTACTACCGTTATGCATAATGGATAACAATTTTTGTCCTCAGTTTGTTTTTTGTAAAACTGCCAAAACTGCTGAATACATTTGTCAATTGGTGAATTCTTTGGTTAAAATTACTACAGTTTTGACCTTGTCTCACTCTCCTAGAATGTATCTTTTTCTCTCAGATTTTTTTTTGTACATGTTATGTTTCTCATCTCCGCATCTTAATTATTTGAACAGGTGCGGCTGCTCCTTAAGAAATTGGTGGTGCAATCGTCAAGGTCGATTAGGACAGGTGTGTCTCCTTTTGAACATGTCTTCTTTTGCTGCTACGCACAAGAAAATTGATAGGATCCGTTGTAAAAATCTAATATCTAATACATACTCTCCATTCTAAATTCTAAGACGTTTTGGTTTTCTAGATATGTAGCTTTTGTTGTGCACTTAGATTTACGCTATGTCTATATACATAGTAAAAGCAATGTGTCTAGAAAATCTGGCAACGACAGGAGAGGCCACGCCGACTGGCGGACGCCGGAGCAGCGGAGGTGGGTCGTGCCAGTAGTCGGGAGCACGGTCCATGCTGGCTGGTGGGAGCACGGATCCGCCGTTGGGGGTGGAGAAGGGGCGCTGTCGCGCGGATCCGCTGCTCTGGGGTGGGGCTTGCCAGATCCGCCGCTACCAGTTGCCCGCTCGGGGTGGGGCTCGCCGGATTCGCCGCTGCCAGCTGCCCGGTCTGGGTGGGGCTCGGCAGATTGCCGCTGATAGATGCCCGCTTGGGGTGGGGCTCGCCAGATCCACCGCTGCCAGCTGCTCGCTTGGGGTGGGGCTCGCTGGATCTACTTGAGACACGCGAGCTCCACCTTCGGCCGCACGAGCTCCGCCATGGGCCATGAGATGCGGGCTTCGCGACCTCCACCGCCGGTAGCATGACGAGGGAGAGAGTGGAGGCAAGGAGAGAGCGAGACGGCGCGTGGGGGAGACGGCCGCTCTGCTGAGCATGGGGGAGAGCCGGGAGACAGAAGTGAGAGATGAGAACCCTAAGTTTAACTTTTATATGTGACTGTAGTAATGGGCTGGTGGCTGGGCTCTAGGCCTATTTACAAAGGCGGGCCATTTAAGAGGTCCGCCTCAAAAAATGGCCTTCATTTTTGGAAAGAGGCCCACCTCCATAAATCGATTTTAGGTGCCTCCTTAAATTGATTTTACGAGACGGGCAATTCTCACCGCCTCTGTAAATCGATTTTACGAGATGGACAATCTTGATCACCCCCGTAACCAAAATGTCCGCCTCCATAAATAGTTTGGAATATACAAACACACACACATGAGCTTGGCATTTGCTTGTTTCCACAGTAGTATAATCTTCTTAAAGTTCCTTCTCAAGCAATACACCACGCAGATGTTTATCTGATAGTAATGGTTGACTATTGAGCAGGACCTTTGAGGTGGATTTGGATAGTAGCACTGCAATCCAACTACACCAACGAGTCAACGACTAGAGTAACCTCGTGCCTATAGCACCTCAAGGACGAATGGCCATGAAAGAGTGCCTAACACCTTCGAGATGTACACCATGGTCAGTACCTTTAGGATTTTCCCTTTTCCTGAGTGAAGCTCTGCTACACGCTAGATGAATTTGTATTGGTCTAGGATTGAATAGTGTTTGGTGAAGGCTCTTTGGTTGCAGCCAATAAGAACTGACAAGTGAAGTGCCAACCTATTGGTTTGCAGTTTGTACAAGAGCATGGAAAAGCTATGGATTAAAGTGATTGGCCTGAAGTATTTTTGCCTCCGTCGCGTTCACTTGTTTCAATGGCAGTACAATTTGCTTGAAGCTGCCTCTCAAACAGTATAAATGAATGAGAGTCAACAAGACAATATATATCCGCCTAGGGCCTTGAGACTCGCATGCCCTTCTTGGACAAGGAGGTTATGAATGCGGTAACGAGCATTGATCCTAACTGGATGATGGTACCACTGATCTCAAGGACTTGATAAGTACTGGAATTTGGAAATCTGCAGAGCCACTTCACTGCTTTCAAACAATATCACCAATTATCTCAGAAGAATAGAGAAGTGGGTACTGAGGAAGGCATTTGTCAACAAGAAGAAACTATTGCTGCCCAAGGTAACATTTGGTTCCCACTTCCCACTGAATCTTCTATGGTATTCAGAACGCAGACATCTGCAGTAATGACACTTAGTTTTTTTAGACCAAAGACCTTTTGGTCCAGTTTTTATTGAAAGCTTAGCAGCAATTTTCTGGGATTTTCATCTTACATCATACCAAAGACGAGTTGTTGGAGAACACCAAATCGATGCATTTCACCAGAGAGCCAGCTTACTCCTGCAAAGATAAACAAAACAAATTTGTTACTGGTACTCCCTGCTGGATTAAGCAGGTTGGATTTGAAGTCTAGGATGGCACTTGGAATTTCTGACCATCCGAAGCTATCACGCACCCAACACTAGACTAGGACAACAATAGGGCAACGAAAGATTAATAAGTGGTCAACCGTTTCCTCCACTCCACTGAGTTTGCAAATCGAAATTGGAACCATCTCAATTTATTATCACTAATTATTGGGCAGTTTGCAACCTATCATGTCAAACCATCTAGAGGAAAATCTGTATCTTTCGGGGGATTTTCGTCCTCCAAATATCGGTCATCCTTTTGCCTATCACTCCACTAATTAAACATGATAAATCTCACTGATCTAGTAGTGAATTATCCTGATTTCTCCAATTTTCAGCAAACTTGATCGGCCTGTTCAGTAAACTTGCTTGGCGTCAATTTTTTTTTGTCTGTGAGCATGATTAAAAGCAGTTCCCAGTCATCATCGCGGCAGGTGAGCTAACCAAAGCAGCAAGAAGCTGAGGATGATCAAGGTGCAATATGACCTGGCATTGCCATTCTTGGCTAGGCTTGCATTCTATATACACAGATGATGCCAACGTTACGTGATGCTGTTTTAAATTGGATTTGTATATATGTACCAAATATATGGAATTTTGAATCCAAAGCGCATAGGCATGTAGAATTTTTAAAATTATTACGAAAAGTTTGAAGCATGTAAGAAACGATCATAAGTGCATTGTACACACACACTTTTAGCTCAGCTGGTGTGGTGTGTCTTCACTTGCTCGAAATCAATAGTTAGGTAAGGAGTGCAACTTGTTTTTACCAAAGGGACATGAAATACTTGATGGGCATGTGTGCGCCAACCATGCCACCATGCATGGACAGCTACTGGAAGGCAATGGGCAAGGACAAAGGTGATTTTCAATTAATTAGATATATGCTGCTTCTGGAGGTGGTGGAACTTGAGTCAGTGGGGAACAACGGGTATTCTACAGATGGGGATGAAGAAGCACTGGTATTCTACATATGAGTAGGGCTCCAAGTGCATCTAAGACCAACTAGGTGATGCACGAATCTGGCTCGAGAGAAAATATATGCAAGCATGATAATGACACAAATCGCTCCAATGTCAAGGTATGACACTCGATCCGCTTGAAGAACATTTCTTATATGAGAGTAGTAACTTATTGTTGAATTATCCTGTAGAAACTGACTGTTGGTGGTATGCCTGAAAAGATTGTGACTGCATACCAATCTGTGCATGATCAACATTTCAATGAAGACAACTTTGAACAAATGTAAGTGTACTTCCCACTCAAAAAAGGTAAGAGTATTGTGTTAGTGTTGTAGCGAAGATAAACAAAGATAGAGATGATACTAGTACCGAACCTAAAGATTTATCTTTCTTACCAGCTATTAACATTGTGAATATATCTGCTGATGAAGACAGTTTGACATC
Source organism: Saccharum hybrid cultivar R570 (assembly GCA_038087645.1). Taxonomy (NCBI): domain Eukaryota; kingdom Viridiplantae; phylum Streptophyta; class Magnoliopsida; order Poales; family Poaceae; genus Saccharum; species Saccharum hybrid cultivar. The sequence continues at coordinate 4,918,834 of JAQSUU010000493.1, read as the reverse complement.
ATTTTGTTCTGTCATGCTTTTTGCTTACATGATTTTCTGTAAGCAGTGATCAACCCGCATCATAATTGATACCTGGCCTTCAAGAACATAAAACAACTCTGAAGTAGTGCATCATACATTTATTATATAGTTCTGTATACTTGTGCCTAAAACAATTTAACAATTTAATTTTGTCAAGAAACTTTAAAGTGCGGATTATTTTTTTGTTTTATATATGTTTAGGACACAAATGCACACGCATGCGCGCGTGCACACACACACATTGCTCAAGTAGAGGCTGGTCAGACCATGGGCAGGACCAAATTAAAATGTGGTAAAAGGTGACATCCGGATCCGATTCCATCCTTGCTTGCCGTGATGGACCGGTGTACACATAGCAGAGGTCCCAACAGTCATCATGTCAGACGAACCGGCATCTGTTGGCATTTGAGGTGCCCATGAGAGACAGCAAGGACAGTGCACAATGTGAGTTGTATGAGGATGAATGAAGAGAAGCAATATGTAGATCTCCTTAGAGCCTATGCAGTGCAGAAATCACAATGTTGGAATTGTTTTGTAGGTTCCTTAAAATCAATCACCAATATAGGAAGTAGAGGTTGAAATTAACAAACTCCACAAGTCTTGGTGAATACTTGCATGCAGGCTGATTTATCCCAAAAATGGACCAAAGTGGGCTATAATACGTCAGAAAATCATGATGATTCATAAGGGAACCGACTCCACTGGCCTCATATCCACCGTTGGAGACTTAGCGCCAAAGATCAATGGTCGAGGACACTAGAGGGGGTCGGCCGACCTAAGGGGATTTGTCATACGTGATCATGATGGCCATGCAATCTTGGCGGGGTCTGGTTCTTTGAAAGCCATTCATGACGCTGATTGCACCGAAGCTCAGGCATTGCAAACGGCGTTGAACCATGGAATGGAAAGAATTATCCTTGAAGATGATTCCATGAATACAGTGCAAGCACTGTAGTCGAGTGTGTGGGATCTCTACCCAGCATCTGTCCTCTATAAAGGAATTTCTATATACTATTGTGTTTGTTCAACATTTCATTTTCTGAAGGTCACAAGTTCATGACATGCCATTCAACTAAGGCAACGACTGGGTGGTGCTCTTGTCACAAATAGCCTACCCCACTACAACAAACAGCTGCTATGATGCAGGGTTCAAATTAACATCGAAGCTACTCTGACATCATGCAAAAAGTGAAAGGGCTGAGATTATATGTGGATGAGTTATGGACGGTTCTACCAAGCTCATTGAAACATGTTTACGAAAATGGGGAGAAGAAGGAAATAAACTTGTGGTGAGACTAGTAAGTTTTATCTTGTTTCACTGTTACATCATTAATTCTTCATAGCGCAGCAACTCCTCTTATTCCAGAGTTGTTCTAGAGCTTTGTCGAAGAATGCATTAAATGTGTGAGTACCATTGGATCAGTGAACTTATTTAGTTTAATATTATATCAAACTTTTGGAGTCATGTGCTATAAGTTGTTTATGTTATTCAACTATCCTAGCTTGTCTAAATAAAAGTTAGTATTTGTTTGCTTTGATGTCTTTTGAAGCTATGATCATGGTCATGTCTATGGTGCCTTTGATGACATTTTTGGTGATAACCCTCCTATATTGGATAACAACCGGAATAATTCAAATCCTAGCTCTGGCCCCTCTTCAAATTCCAAAGTTTCAAGGAAGGATTCCAGTACAGTAGTAAAAATAAGTTGCTTGTTATCCCATGTCATAATTTCTCCTTTTTGATCCTAGGTGAAAACATATTGAATTTGATACGAGAGTACTAACTTATTGTTGAATTATTTTTTAGAAACTGACTGTTGGTGGTATGCCTGAAAAGATCGTGACAGCATACCAATCTGTGCTATTATAAAAAAAAGGTAAGAGTATTGTGTTAGTGTTATTGTGAAGATAAACAAAGATAGAGATGATGCTAGTACCAAACGTAATGATTTTTCTTTCTCTCCGGTTACTAATATTGTGAATATATCTGCTGATGATGACAGTTTGACACCATTCTTGTCTGCTATGCATTTTGCTTACATGTTTTTTGGTAAGTAGTGATCAGCCTGCATCATAATTGATACCTGGCCTTCAAGAACAGGAAACAACCCCAAAGCAGTGCATCATACATTTATTGTATAGTTGTGTATACTTGTGTCTAAAATTATTTTACAATTTAATTTTTGCCAAAAACCTTTAAAGCGTGGAGTATTTTTTTTGTTTTATATATGTTCAGGATACAAACACACACGCACGCGGGCGCACGCACACACACACATTGTTCGAGTAGAGGCTGAACATGCCATTCAACTTAGGCAACGACTGGTTGGTGCCCTTGTCACAAATAGCCTACCCCATACTGCAAGAAACTGCTGCTATGATGCAGGGTTCAAATTACGAAAGCTTCCTGGTAGGTAAGCTTAGACTTTCCAGACACCTTGCAAGTCCAGACATTTTGACGGTAAAGGTCCAACCTATTCAGGTATTCCCTATTCAATAGTCTAGGACACAAATATATTTCTGAAATATAATCAAAGGCAAGTGTGAGAGCTATAAGAAATCCAATTTGATTAAAAACTTTTATTCAAGTCAGATATAAATAAGTTAGATAGCAATAATGGCATGCAAAAGGATACTGATAATCTCAAAATATCAACTTAGTGAGCTCAACTCGGAACACGTTCTCAATAGGATCTCTGAAGCCAATAAGACATCATCCAAAAAGTGAAAGGGATGAGATTATACATGGATGAGTTCTGGAGGGTTCTACCAAGCTCATTGAAACATGTTTATGAAAATGGGAAGAAGAAGGAAAGAAACTTGTGGTGAGACATGTAAGTTTTATCTTGTTTCACTGTTATATCATTAATTCTTCGTAGCGCAGCAACTCCTCTTATTCTAGAGCTTCTCTAGAGCTCTGTCCAGGAATACATTAAATGTGTGAGTACCATTGGATTAGTGAACTTATTTAGTTTAAGTATATCCAACAATTGGAGTCATGTGCTATTAGTTGTTTATGTTATTCAACTATCCTATCTTGTCTGAATTCTAGTTAGTATTTGTTTGCTTAGATGTCTTTTGAAGCTATGATCATGGTCATGCCCATGGTGCCTTTGATGACATTTTTGGTGACAACCCACCTATATTGGATAACAACCGGAATAATTCAAATCCTAGCTTTGACCCTTCTTCAAATTCCAAAGTTTTAAGGAAGGATTCCGGTACAGTAGTAAAAATAAGTTGCCTGTTACCCTATGTCATAATTTCTCCTTTTTGTTCCTAGGTGGAAACATATTGAATTTGATATGAGAGTACTAACTTATTGTTGAATTATTTTCAGAAATCCAATATTCTTGTCTGTTATGCTTTTTTCTTACATGATTTTCTGTAAGCAGTGATTAGCCTACATCATAATTGATACCTAGCCTTCAAGAACAGGAAACAACCCTGAAGCAGTGCATCATACATTTACTGTATAGTTGTCTATACTTGTGTCTAAAACTGTTTTACAATTTATTTTTTTTCAATAAACTTTAAAGTGCGGAGTATTTTTTTGTTTTTATATATGTTCAGGACACAAACACACAAGCACGGTCGTGTGCGTGCAACACACACACACACACACACACACACACACACACCTTGCTCGAGTAGAGGCTGAGCATGCCATTCAACTTATGCAACGACTGGGTGGTGCCCTTGCCACAAATAGCCTATCCCACTGCAACAAACAACTGCTATAATGCTGGGTTCAAATTACCAAAGCTTCCTTGTAGGTAAGCTTAGACTTTCCAGACACCTTACAAATCTAGACATTTTGACGGTAAAGGTCCAACCTATTCAGGTATTACCTATTCAATAGTCTAGGACACAAACATATTTCTAAAATATAAGCAAAGCCATGTGTGTAAGAAATCCAATTTGATTAAGAGCTTTTATTCATATCAGGTATAAATAAGTTAGATAGCAACAATGGCATGCAAAAGGATTCTGATAATCCCGGACTATCTCCTTAGTGAGCTCAACTTGGAACACCTTCTCATTAGGATCTCTGAAGCCAATATGACATCATGCAAAAAAGTGAAAGGGATGGGGTTATACATGGATGAGTTCTGGAGGGTACCAAGCTCATTGAAACATGTTTATGAAAATGGGGAGAAGAAGGAAAGAAATTTGTGGTGAGACTACACTACAAGAAATGTGTCGGTTTATGACAAAACGTGCGTCATAAACCATGCGCCTTATTCCATGGTTTGTGACGTTTATATGTTCATAGAACATATAAATGTCACAAACCATGGAATAAGGCGCATGGTTTATGACGCACGTTTTGTCATAAACCGACACATTTCTTGTAGTGCTAGTAAGTTTTATCTTGTTTCACTATTACATCATTAATTCTACATAGCGCAGCAACTCCCCTTATTCCAAAGTTACTCTAGAGCTTTGTCCAAGAATGCATTAAATGTGTGAGTACCATTGGATCAGCAAACTTTTTTAATTTAATTATATCCAACTATTGGAGTCATGTGCTATTAGTTGTTTATGTTATTCTACTATCCTATCTTGTCTAAATTCCAGTTAGTATTTGTTTGGTTTGATGTCTTTTGAAGCTATGATCATGGTCATGTCTATGGTGCCTTTGATGACATTTATGGTGACAACCCACCAATATTGGATAACAACCAGAATAATTCAAATCCTAGCTCTGACCTCTCTTCAAATTCTAAAGTTTTAAGGAAGGATTCCGGTACAGTAGTAACAATAAGTTGCTCGTTACCCTATGTCATAATTTTTTCTTTTTGTTCCTAGGCGGAAACATATTGAATTTGATATGAGAGTACTAACTTATTGTTGAATTATTTTTAGAAACTCAATATTCTTGTCTGTTATGCTTTTTGCTTACATGATTTTCTGTAAGCAGTGCTCAGCGTGCATCATAATTGATACCTGGCCCTCAAGAACAGGAAACAACCCTGAAGCAGTGCATCATACATTTACTGTATAGCTATGTATACTTGTGTCTAAAACTGTTTTACAATTTAATTATTGTCAATAAACTTTAAAGTGCGGAGTAATTTTTTGTTTTATACATGCTCAGGACACAAACACACAAGCACGCGCGCGTGCATGCACACACACACACACACACACCTTGCTCGAGTAGAGGCTGAACATGCCATTCAACTGAGGCAACGACTGGGTGGTGCCGTTGTCACAAATAGCCTAGCCCACTACAACAAACAACTGCTATAATGCTGGGTTCAAATTGCCAAAGCTTCCTTGTAGGTATGCTTAGACTTTCTGGACACCTTACAAGTCCAGACATTTTGTCGGTAAAGGTCCAACCTATTCAGGTATTCCCTATTCAATAGTCTAGGACACAAACATGTTTCTAAAATATAATCAAAGGCAAGTGTGTGAGCTATAAGAAATTCAATTCGATTAAGAGCTTTTATTCATATCAGATATAAGTTAGATAGCAACAATAGCATGCAAAAGAATACTGATAATCCCGGACTATCTCCTTAGTGAGCTCAACTTGGAACACCTTCTCATTAGGATCTCTGAAGCCAATATGACATCATGCAAAAAGTGAAAGGGATGAGATTATACATGGATGAGTTCTAGAGGGTTCTACCAAGCTCATTGAAACATGTTTATGAAAATTGGGAGAAGAAGGAAAGAAACTTGTGGTGAGACTAGTAAGTTTGATCTTGTTTCACTGTTACATCATTAATTCTTCATAGCGCAGCAACTCCCCTTATTCCAAAGTTATTCTAGGGCTTTGTCCAAGAATGCATTAAATGAGTACCATTGGATTAGTGAACTTATTTAGTTTAATTAAATCCAACTATTGGAGTCATGTGCTATTAGTTGTTTATGTTATTTAACCATCCTATCTTGTCTGAATTCCAATTAGTATTTGTTTGCTTTGATGCCTTTTGAAGCTATGATCATGGTCATGTCCATGGTTCCTTTGATGACATTTTTGGTGACAACCCACCTATACTGGATAACAACCGGAATAATTCAAATCCTATCTCTGACCTCTCTTGAAATTCCAAAGTTCTAAGGAAGGATTCCGGTACAATGGTAAAAATAAGTTGCTTGTTACCCTATGTCATAATTTCTCCGTTTTGTTCTAGAAACATATTTAATTTGATATGAGAGTACTAACTTATTGTTGAATTATTTTTAGAAACCAATATTCTTGTCTGTTATGCTTTTTGCTTACATGATTTTCTGTAAGCAGTGATCAGCCTGCATCATAATTGATACCTGGCCTTCAAGAATAGGAAACAACCCTGAAGCAGTGCATTATACATTTATTGTATAGTTGTGTATACTTGTGTCTAAGACTGTTTTACAATTTAATTTTTGTCAATAAACTTTAAAGTGCGAACTATTTTTCTGTTTTATATATGTTCAGGACACAAACGCACACGTGCGCGTGCGCACACACGTCGCTCGAGTAGAGGCTGAACATGCCATTCAACTTAGGCAACGACTGGGTGGTGCACTTGTCACAAATAGCCTATCGCAATGAAACAAACAGCTCCTATGATGCAGGGTTCATATTACCAAAGCTTCCGTGTTGGTAATCTTGGACTTTCTAGACACCTTACAAGTCCAGACATTTTGACGGTAAAGGTCCAACCTATTCAGGTATTCCCTATTCAATAGTCTAGGACACAAACATATTTCTAAAATATAATCAAAGTCAAGTGTGAGAGCTATAAGAAATCCAATTTGATTAAAAGCTTTTATTTATATCAGATCTAAATAAGTTAGATAGCAACAATGGCATGCAAAAGGATACTGATAATCCTGGAATATCTCCTTAGTGAGCTCAACTAGGAACACCTTCTCATTAGGATCTCTGAAGCCAATATGACATCATGCAAAAAGGGAAAGGGATGAGATTATACATGGATGAGTTCTGGAGGGTTCTACCAAGCTCATTGAAACATGTTTATGAAAATAGGGAGAAGGAAAGAAACTTGTGGTGAGACTAGTAAGTTTTATCTTATTTCACTGTTACATCATTAATTCTTCATAGTGCAGCAACTCCTCTTATTCCAAAGTTACTCTAGAGCTTTGTCCAAGAATGCATTAAATGTGTGAGTACCATTGGATCGGTGAACTTATTTAGTTTAATTATATCAAACTATTGGAGTCATGTGCTATTAGTTGTTTATGTTATTCAACTATCCTATCTTTTCTGAATTCAAGTTAGTATTTGTTTACTTTGATGTCTTTTGAAGCTATGATCATGGTTATGTCCATGGTGCCTTTGATGACATTTTTGGTGACAACCCTCCTATATTGGATAACAACCGGGATAATTCAAATCCTAGCTCTGACCCCTGTTCAAATTCGAAAGTTTTTAAGTAGGATTCTAGTACAATAGTAAAAATAAGTTGCTTGTTATCCTATTTTCTCCTTTTTGTTCCTAGGTGGAAACATATTGAATTTGATATGAGAGTACTAACTTATTGTTGAATTAATTTTTAGAAACTGACTATTGGTGGTATGCCTGAAAAGATCGTGACTGCATACCAATCTGTGCTATTATCAAACATTTTGATGAAGACAACTTTGAACAAATGTAAGTGTTCTTCCCACTCAAAAACGGTAAAAGTACTGTTAGTGTTGTGGAGAAGATGAGCAAAGATTGAGATGATGCTAGTACCAAAGGTAAAGATTTATCTTGCTCACTAGTTATTAACATTGTGAATATATCTGCTGATGACGACAGTTGGGCACCATTCTTTCCTGTTCTCCTTTTTTTGTTTACATGTTTTTGGTAAGGTGATCAGCCTGCATTGACACTGATATCTGCCGTTCAATAATGGGAAACAACCCTGAAGCAGTGCATCGTACAACTTGAATGTATAGATGTGGTGAGGATATCCCTAATGAATTAATTAAAAGAAGCTCTCATCGAACAGGTCTCTTAAGCTAGCACAAGAAATAAGTAGATATAAATCTAATGAATAAATATATAGATAGTACAATGAACATCCAATAGATACAATAGATAGATATGCGTATAATAAGATTGAAGCCTGGATTTGAAATAACACAAATAGAAGCTGAAGTTCTGAACCAAGCAAAAAATGAGCAAAAGGAAAGACTACTGTGTGTGGAACTCATTCTTAGAACGCAAACATCTTGTTTATGTCACAATCAACCAGATTCATAAATCAAGAAACAACAATTATTATAACTTAAGAAACCACTAATTATGTGAATAAAAAATCATGCATTACTCACCTCTTGGTGGTTCCATGTGGTGAGGGGAAGAAGCAGCGTCATCTTCATCAATGTTGGAGTTATGGCTTCTTTATGCTCACAACTGCATTGTGGATCTAGCATGCTTGACCACCTGCTTGTAATAAATAAGATGAGACGATCAAGAAACCTTGCCACTGAGAAGGTTTATGAAGATTTTGAACAGCTTTTGGTGGGGTTTGAAGCTGAAAAATAGAAAATCTTTCAGGATCAATTCAATATGCTCCTTGTTATCTTCTCAATATAGAAAGTCAATAGATCCAACTTCATTCCATGAAAGCCTTTGCCAAATCGTATAAAGTTACCAAATATGTGTTGATCTACCCCATAACTGCAGACAAAACTTAGTGATTGTAAGAAAGCTATACCCAGTATATGGTGATCTTTCATAGAGTCATGAAGCACAATCAGAAAGTCACCTAGAATGTGGCCATATATCACAGAATTGCAAAAGCACACCTTGATGAATCTAAGAAAGTTACCTCTATGTGGTGTAGTACCCTAGATCTGTAGAGCGCAGTGATGAGGGAAACCTATCGACTTAAGAAGGATTTTGCCACCGAGAATGTCTTATCTAGAACTATTTTTGAGTATGTGCTCCCCTTCCCAGCGATGTCGTTAAATAGAGGGGAAAATTGCCTCGGATGCCACTAGTAAAGCAACGCTCGAGTTTCTATCGTGCAACGCGTGTCAAACTCTTTTACATAATAATAATAATTTTCTTGAGTGAAGAAATATCTATCTCATGCATTGTAATGTGTGGATCATACTTATTAGTATAAATAATTTTTTTCTAAGTTCAAGTATTTGTGTGCGACACATGTCTAACTCTTTTAGTAGATATAAGAATTTGCTTCCTATATTGCTAGTGAACAATGTGTGGCTCATAACTTTTAGTATAAAGAAATTTCAATAAGCTCAAATGACTATCATGATGCATGGCAAAAGTTTTAGCAGAAGTAGGAAAAATTCTATTGCTGAGAAGGGCGAGTTTGTTGTTTTTGACATCTAGGTTTTGGTGTGGGTTTGTGTGGTTCTTTTGTATGGGCTCCATGTTTTGTTCTCTTCTAAATATAATAATAGACAGCTCTCCTATGTGTTCAAGAAAAAAAACTAAAGAAACTCCCTATGTTAGTACTTTAGTGGATAAAAATGCATTGTTTCAATACGCTAACAAATGTGTGTGAACTTGTAATGTTGTCTTGTGGTTGTGTAAGTTATGACGAAAGATGGGTGTCTGTTGGCATCAGTTATGCGAACCTAGTTGTAACCCAAATGCACAAAGATGTTGCAACACTTCTTTTTTTCCAAAGTAGTATACCAAGGTTTATTTAGAATGCATATAACAAAGGAGAAGAATAGCTAAGAAAGCAATTGACAACACCCTCAACCTAATATATCTTCCTAGAGCAATGTGGATTCTTTGGAACACCCGTGCACACAATATCCAGTGGAATCACATTCTAAACCCATTAAGAGCTCCTCTACTTCAAGTGTCCATGGGGTCATGACCCCATTTACTGTAGACTACTATTCACCAACTTATGCTACTTGTGAATTGCTCAAGAGCTGGGTACTGTGATCACATGTTGACAACTTCTAGTGATCTAGTCACCATGACTAGGATCACAGCTATGCATCTAGGCCTAGAGACTACATGATAACACTAAACGAGTCCAAAGAGCACATAACACATATCAGAGGCAATATGATCATATGATGGTATCTCAAGTACGAGTAATAACTTGTTAAACTTATATATCATCCATATGTTGTTACCTTCAAAATAAATCTAGGTGATGCCTTGAAGCTCTGGACAATCAGCTTCATGCACAAGGAGATCGACCGGTAGGACTAATCCTTGCACCAAGATGAAGTATTCAGAAATTGATGAGGACATGTCGCCGGTTACTCAAGTTACACATAAGCATGTGTATGAAGGGTCAATTATGCGTAACAGTGCAAGCTACTCCAAAAAGAGGTGAACTCACTCCTAGGCTGAAATTAACTTTAATATGAGAATATTATACTACCTATGTGTTCTACTTTTGTTGTACTTAGGTACACACATAAAGAGGAGGATGCTACTCTACGTGGGGAAGAACTACAGTAATCAGACCAACATAGTGAAAATCGGACCATCAGTTCGGACCAGCACAGTGAAAAACGAACCATCAGTTAACGGACCAGCTGAAAGGTCCTAAATGGCTAGGGGGGCGTGAATAGCCTAATTAAAATTTCTACAAAAACACTAGAGCAATTTGGTTAGACAGTTAAATGGCGTAAATGTGTTTTGCTCTAGCTCTATTAAAATTACTACTAGCTATGATCTCTATATATATGTATATCACACAATTTAGCACTATGTCACTGCAACTAAGAACTAGTGAGCAAGTATATCGACAAGAAATATAAAGAGAGATAGAGATCGATATACCGAGCCCAGCAAGTGTCCAATATGAAATCCAATAAGACAGTTGACACAATATTTATCCCGAGGTTCAATAGCTTGCCGGCAATCTACGTGCTCGTTGTGACAACACACTGACTTGGTGGTTCACGTGCTAATAGGCACCACGCCTAGCCCAACACTTGGGCATCATAAGAACCAACACAAATGAGGGTACTCAATGTCACGAGCAATCCACTATTGTACCCTTTTGCGATCTCCCATGGGGACTAAGGTCAAGAACCCTCACAACAACACCGGATGTGCCCGCAAACAATCACCAACTCGTGCCAACACTTCTCCGCTGCTCCAAGCCGTCAAGGTGGCAGCAACCACCAAGAGTAACAAGAAAACTACAGCAACAACGATCCCCAAGTGCCACTAGATGCCTCAACTCAATGCAAGTGCACTTTGATTTACTCCCAACTCACTTTGGATGATCAACACATGAACTAGATGAGTGGGAAAGGCTTGAGTATGCTCACAAGGATGTTAGGAATGTTGGGGAGCCAAGAGAGCCGGCCATGGGCCAAGCAAGGCACTTAAATAGACCCCAACGCCTTGGACTAGCCATTACTCAAGAAACCAGCCTTCAGTTGATCGTTAGACTCAGACCATCGGGGCCGTCGGACCATGATCCGCTGGTTCAACGCCCTGCCCGAGCCTCTGCAGTGCTGCCACGCGTCCCATTCGAATGAAATCAGCCGTTGCACGTGCCAACAGCTCTCTGCCGCGCGCGATCGCCACCATCGGACCCAGCCTCGGACATGAACAGTGATCATCCGGCTGCAAGTCCGATGCCTGCTTAAATCTACACCAAGAGGTCTGAAATCACCCAGAAGGCGTCGGATCCCGTCCGTCGCATGTCGTCGGACCAGCAAAGTGCGGGGCCGACGAGTTTTGGGCACTCTCTGTCTCTATCTACATATTTCGGTGGACCATCAGACTTAGGGCCAATGGGCCGACGCCCAGGCAAGTCCGAGTCCAATGCCTCCGCGCTATGCAGCTATTAGCTAGGGTAAGCCGTCAACCAGTAGCGCATGGGCCGACCCCGTACCGGCCTGGGTCCGACGCCCCTACATCATCTTTTTTCTTCTCTTTTCCTCCACCCTTTGATGAGCCCATGGCTCCTCAAAATATACCCATAGAAAATTCTTGTGTTGTTTCGAATATAGCAGCCGGTAATTCTCTAATATCATCTGGTCTTCAATTTGGAGCTTTTAGTTTTGGTGAGAAATATAGCAAGGACATGGATAAATTTACTGCTGCCGGCCTTTCATCAAATATAATTTTTAGAGGTGCTTTACTGTCTAGAAAAGTGGAGAAAAGGAAGCCAAGGAAATATATGTTTATTGGCTCCATGCAGGTGGAGGTGGACATTACGTGAATATTATTGACGAAGGGGAGTTCTTGCTAAGAAGCTGGTAATTTAATACATATCGATACATGCATTCTGCTAGCAAGGAGATCACGTGTATTCTAATGATATGATTAGCAGCATGGCCGGAATAGTTTATTATTTATGGTAATAGCTAGTAGCAATTTTACGTTAGGATGAGTCTCTTTGCTTTTGGTCTTGTACGGTTTTGGTTGAGTCCATTTTGTGTCACACGGTCAAGTCTAATTAGGCGTCAAGTCCAAATAGAACACGTTCCACGTCATGTCAGACCTGCTGGTGTTGGTTCGACCAAGTTTTCCATGGTGGCCTGCGTGCCTTTAAAGCCTGGGTCAGGAACCCTTGTAAGGAGATTAGATTTTATTATGGAGTTATTTCCTCGTCGAGCCGCCGCTCGTGAAACCCTAGTTGGTTGTTGCTGGATCCTTGTGGATTTGCGTGGAGTGCGTGATCGAGCTGGTACAGCTTGGGCGCGTTGCTTGGAATTCTTGGATTTCCCTCTCTTCTGATCGTGGTTCGTCGTGGCCACGGGTGGAAGATTTATCTAGGATTTGGATTGCACACCATTGTAAGCCGATCCCTATCTATTGCTGCTACTGTTGAGTTTGGTTGATAATTTGCTGTGAGATTATCTGTGCTATTTACTGTTGTTCGGCCGATTCATCTTGATTAATTCATAAGTTGGTGCCGTGCTGTGCTGGTTGACTAGCGGCCGTGGTCAAGTGTTCTGCTTCTTGCTGTTCACGTGCTGGTGTCAGTTGTGAGGATAAATTGATATTGCTATCGGATCGTGTTCCTATTGGAAGTCTGAATTGCTGCTAGTCTGTTCATTACGAGACTCGTCCATACTACTGTCACCTACTATTCAATATCTGACAATTGTTCAGTTGTCATCCGTGTGTGATAAGAACAACTGAATTTCTATTGTGCTAGTTATTTAGAACAAAAATTCAGAAAATTCAGACTGTATTAATTTCTATAATTTGTACCGTGAAAGATTGGGACAGAATATCGGACATCGTTGGCGTGTCCTTATCACCCTTGCTTCCATGTGCCAACACCAAGGTGTCTCAACACTTGTGCATGTGTGTTAGCATTTTACCAAAGCATTTTCAAGGGTCCGAACGGATATGCAGTTCACTGTGAAAAAACGTAGTTTGAAAATTGATAGGCAAACACATATTCCCTGAAAGGATCCTTGATCCTACCAGAGTTGCTGCGGAGGTTGTAGGGATGAAAGAGGGGAGGGCGAGGTTTTGATCTCTCGGCGGCTCTGAGGAGCCGTGGCTGTGAGACGGCGGTGGTGCGGCTGCTGTTGTCTAGGCCAACGTGAGAAAGAAAGCAGGGAGGAGGATCACGTGAAGGCCCTTGAGGCTCAAATAATGTTTGCCTTGCTTAATTTCTCCAATCAATGTTTACAAGCTATTTATCCTCCTAAACTTCCATCTATAAGATTCCTATATTTAAGGAGTAAATATTCTATCTGAGAAAATAAATAAAAGAGCTAATCTGGGCCATTAGCCCCTAACAGATGGCGCCACCTTAGCCACTAATGGGCCGGCCCTTGGAGTAATGGACGCCGGTCATAACAATCCCACTCTTTGGATCCAATCTACACGTGTCCATCTTTGGTTCTTCAAAGAGTCAAAGAACAGTAACACACTTGTCTTGTCCCAAGTTTTGAATGGTGCAGTTTTTTAGTTTCTGTCAAAATCTCGATCAGCTCACCTGAGCAGCCAGCAGGCTCTACAGGAAGCTGGATCCTTGGGTATCTCAGAAACACACGGGCAGGGCCGCTGGGAGATTCGTTCAGTTGCACACACGGATCATCATTGGAGGATGCAATCCCTCTTCCATGTCTGAAACTGAAACGTCCTTGAGCTTATCAGCACCTACTACTCCTGAATTCTGGCTGGCAAGGCAGCCCTGCATGGAGTGAAATTTCCTCGGCCCAAACCTAGATTAAAAGATTAATTCCATTTTCTTTCACACTAAAAACTCACCGGTGGCCCATCTAGGCCCGAGAGCTCCGCCTAAAGTGACATGTCTGAACCTGCCCATTAGAACTAGGCGGGTCTAAGCACAAAACCTCGGTCTGAATTCAACACATCCGGATGGGAAGGCCTTGGAACCATGAGACAGCGACCACAAGCACAACCCATCTATCCACCGTCGGTCCACGCGAGGGGTACAAGGCTCCTCCGAGCATCCGTGGCGGTATCACGGTGCTCCTCCAGAGGCGATGCTGGCAGCCCGACACAGACGTGACGTGAGGCATGGCTAGGGGACACACCATTGGTGGCCGATACACTGGCCTTCCACTCCTCGCACATGGCAGCGCAGGTCCGAGGTCCCCATGCTGGGTGTGCTCCGCACCTTGCACCCTCTCGGTGCCGTCGTGCAGCTGAATCGACAGATTAACTAGCTTTCTTTGCTTAGCCTTTCAGGATTGATTTCACTTTGAGGCAATTGTTTTAGTAGCTTCCTTGTAGGTTCTGGAGGGCAAAGTCGAGGCGAACCTGAAGAAGAGAGATATTGGCGGCAGTTGGGCTAGGCACGTTATTTGTGTTGGTATTCCAAACATGGAGCGACAAATTGAACTTGGAGAAGAGCCAACTGCTGAGAGGTTGAACATAGTTAGGGGTGAAGCTCATGAACTACAAATCTTTCAGTGATGAAACCATGAACTCAAGCTAAGGGATGCTGACTGGTTCAACAACCAAAGCTCGACTGGAAATGTTTCCAATGAAGTTGCCTTCAAAGTAAGCAACAAGTCTTGCAAGCTGAAGGTTAGCAAAAATCTACTCAAAGGATGCTGGAGGAAAGCTCGATTGGAAATGTTTCTGAAGTTGCCTTCAAAGTAATAAGCTTGTCTTCCAAACTGAAGGTTGGCAAAAATGTACTCAAAAGATGCTGCGGGAGAGCTTTCTGTAGGAGATGCTGGAGTGTACGGAGCAAATGGTTTGGGATAATGTGCGGAATTTCCATATCGTGCCTTAAGCTCGCTTATGCTGACAATAGTTTCTTTTCTTCAAGAAGGCCTAATAACTGGGATTGATTTCTTCACAGCGGTTTTCCCTCAATTGTGTAGTGGTCAGCTATTCTGTAAAAATCAACAAGTGTGTTGATTTCTGTGTGGCTATTCGGTACTAGTCCTAGCTTAGAAGCCATATTCGTCCCCTTGTGTAGTGGTCAGTCAGCTACTATATGTTGCATCTAAGTGCGGTGATCATTTGACTGAAATACTCTAAGTTGCATCTCTTTATCTAAAGATCACTTCACTCAAACTATACTATTATTTGTGGGACATTTTGTGATGATGTGGACAAATGACTTAACATGAAGCAACATTATTGCACAGCATGTTGACAAATGTGACAGTAAATGATTTGCATATGTATGAAATTGTGATAATTGTCTTTGTAGTCACAAGTGGAAGAATGATTTCTGATACGACTTAGAAAATGCTCCATGTCTGGCCAGGATAGTGCACGCCCCTGGCCAGGATAGTGCACGCTAGGGGCGCAACAATTTCTAGTTTGTTGCATTCTGGTACCCTATTTTACTACGGACTTGTTTGGCTACACTCATATTTACCTTAATCAACGTGTGTAGGAGTATATTAAAGTGAAAAATAGTTAAATTGTTACCCTAATATATATAGTAGATTGATATACGTAAGCTAAACAACATATGGCTATGTCTTATGGGTCTCCTGCTCTATGCCTCCTTTTATATAGGCGCAAGCAAAAGAGCAAGTACAGTTCACTATACAAGTCACTAGACAGCCAGCCACCAACAACATCCGACGTTGGACGAAACCAGTCAAATGGGGACAGCGGCAGCTGTGGAGGCACCACCATTGTTCAATCATCCGCCACAGCGGCCCGCAGCCTTGAAGAAATTTCTTTATTTGTGTTCTAAAAATTTGAGCGGGTGGCAAACAAGAAAGGAAATATTTTCTAGTTTCGAATGCAAGTTTGAAAGATTGCCCTGCTCTTTCTTTTTCTGCACAAAAGAGCCCTTCCTAATTCACTAATTTGTAGTGGTAAACAGTGAAGAAAAAAGTTCTAACTAAAAAAACTACTCTTAAAAACATCATCTCAACAATATAAATAAAGAATTTTCTCCCTGCCTTGCATGGCAAGTGTTGCCTCCAGCAGAATCTACGAATTGTGATGCATATATGGCTAGGATGTATGCAGCCCAACGTTTTCACCATATTTTTATATTTTGTCGGGAGTGGTGGCAAGCTCCTGCAAAGCGTCACAAACGAAGCTCTCCTATCGAGTAAGTGTTCTTCAATAAGATGCACATGATATGGTAAACCAAAGTATGTACAGAATATAGTAGTGAACTTGACCACCCTTTTATACAAGATAATGAGCGATGAGTGGCGAAGAGAGAAGTAGAAGACCTGCTTTGGGCCATGGCCACGATGGGGGTTTGAGGACTACATCAAAATCCTCAAGGCATACCTGCACGGGAAGCACAAGTTCTGAATTATTTCAGCGCATGCAATTTTCTGTGTCATCATTATATATGTCTGTCAATGGTCATTATTTGTAAAGCAATAGTCAATTTCTTACCATTGATAGTTGTTTTGCAGGTTGCATTCCTGCTCTGTGAAGCACGACTAAGGGTTGCAGCATCCTAATCAAGTGCAACACTAGGTTTTGCCAAGAAATGGTTATGTTGGCTGTCATTTTTTTGACACGATTAATGAATGTATGTCAATTTTTACAGTCATAATTGGAATGCAATAACTATTTTTTATTTAGTAGTACTTGACTTACTAATAATCAAAAGAACATGCTTCATAGGTAAATAATTAATTTAGCACTGCATAAACTATCTTGAAATGAAACTGTTTGAGAAAATTGTATCTATAATCATGCTGATGTGCTCAATAAAATTCTTTGGTTTACTCTAGCGGCTATTTTCATGAGCTTTCGATTCCACTAGAAGCTTAGACCTTTCTAGACTAGATGGATTATTCTTCAAAACTTTTTAAAGATGATAATTTAATCGAAAATACTAATAAGAGAACGCGCAGGCGGTGGGGATAACGCCTGCACACAGGCCCGCACACCGCCTGCAGCCCCGCACTCCCTCGTCCTCACCCGCACTCACTCATCCTCCACCCCGTCTCTCTCTCTCTCTCTCTCTCTCTCTCTCTCTCTCTCTCTCTCTCTCTCTCTCTCTCTCTCTCTCTCTCTCTCTCTCTCTCTCTTCCCTCTAGGTAATCATGGCGGCAGCGCGACGGATCCGCGCCTGGCGAGCTCCGGCGGCCCATGCCCGTGTCCCACCGCCTCCTCGCGTCCGCGCTCACGCCCTACCGCCTCCCCTATACGCGGCCTTGGCGAATGCCGCGGCGGTGGCAGATCTGGCGGATCCGATGGCAGCGGGGCCAGGTAGGCCTCTTCCTCCTCTCTCTCTCTCTCTCTCTCCTCTCTCCTCTCTCTCCTCCTGGATCAGGCTAGGGTTTCGATGACCAGTCCCTTCTTCTCCATCTCCGGTGGGGTATAGAATGGCCAGGGGGAGGCAGGTAGGCCAGGCGGTGGGAATATGGGCGGCTTAGGGGAGTTGGCGGCAGCAGGGGCAGTCGAGCAAGGTTGGGGCGGGGGAGGTTCGCCAGAGCTAGAGAAGATGGCGGCGGGCGAGCTCGCTGGAGCTGGAGGAGATGGGGGGCAAGGGGAAGAGGGCGGCCGCCAAGGGCGCTAGGGTTCTCCACAGCTCTGGTGAACCCTACCGCCCGTGGCTAGGTGCTGGCCGGCGGCGGGGGCCGGCGAGGGCGTCAGAGTCGGCGAACCCTAGATCTGTTTTTTCCTTTTTTGGCAACTACAATATTTTCTTTCCCAATTTGGAGTGTGCAGTTGGATGGTTCAAAAAGTACAAGCGCAGACTGTAGTAAAATCCTAATTTAATAGATCGAATGCAATGCAATGCATATGAAAAGCAAATCATGAGTTTTTTCTCAAATGCAGGATACATAGTTATCAATTTAGATGTACCGAACTACCATTATGCATAATGGATAACAATTTTTATCTTCAGTTTGTTTTTTGTAAAACTGTGTCTAAACTGCTGAATACATTTGTCAATTGGTGAATTCTTTGCTTAAAAATACTACAGTTTTGATCTTGTCTCACTTTCCTAGAAAGTATATTTTTCTCTCAGATGGTTTTGTACATATTAAGTTTCTCATCTCCGGATCTTAATTATTTGAACAGGCGCAGCTGCTCCTTAAGAAATTGGTGGTGCAATCGTCTAGGTCGATTAGGACAGGTGTGTCTCCTTTTGAACATGTCTTCTTTTGCTGCTATGCACAAGAAAATTGATAGGATCCGTTGTAGAAATCTAATACATACTCTCTCCATTCTAAATTCTAAGACGTTTTGGCCTTTCTACATATGTAGCTTTTGTTGTACACTTAGATTGATGCTATGTCTAGATACATAGTAAAAGCAATGTGTAGAAAATCCGGCAGCGGCAGCAGGAGAGGCCATGCCGACTGGCAGACGCCAGAGCAGCAGAGGTGGGCCGCGCCGGTAGTCGGGAGCACGGTCCACGCCGGCAGACAGGAGCACAGATCCGCCGCTCTCCGGATCCACTGTTGGGGGTGGGGAAGGGGCGCTGTCGCGTGGATCCGCTACTCTGGGGTGGGGCTCGCTGGATCTGCCGCTCGGAGGTGGGGCTCGCCGGATCTGCCACTACCAGTTGCCCGCTCGGGGTGGGGCTCGCCGGAATTGACTCTGCCAGCTGCCCGCTCCTGGTGGGGCTCGGCAGATCGCCGCTGCCAGCTGCCCGCTTGGGGTGGGGCTCGCCGGATCCACTGCTGCTAGTAGTCCGCTCGGGGTGGGGCTCGCCGGATCTGCTCGCGACACGCGAGCTCCACCTCCGGCCGCACGAGCTCTGCCACCGGCCATGAGATGCGGGCATCGCGACCTCCACCGCTGGAAGCACCACGAGGGAGAGAGTGGAGGCTGGGAGAGAGCGAGGTGGAGACGGTGCGTGGTGGAGACGGCCGCTCTGCTGAGCGTGGGGGAGACAGAAGTCAGAGACGAGAAACCTAAGTGTAACTTTTATATGTGACTGTAGTAATGGGCTGGCGGTGGGCTCCGGGCCTATTTATAGAGGCGGGCCATTTAAGAGGTCCACCTCCGAAAATGGCCTCCATTTTAGGAAAGAGGCCCGCCTCCGTAAATCGATTTTAGGCCTCCTTAAATTGATTTTACCAGATGGGCAATTTTGACCGCCTCTGTATATCGATTTTTTGAGATGGACAATCTTGATCGCCTCCGTAAGCAAAATGTCCGCCTCCGTAAATAGTTTGGAATATACAAAGACACACATATCTATAACACTAACCTGTTCGAAAATAGTTTGGACATGAGCTTGGCGAAGTTGTGGATTAAAGTGATTGGTCTGAAATCTTTTGCCTCCCTCGCATTTGCTTGTTTCAATGGCAGTACAATTTGCTTGAAGCTGCCTCTCAAACAGTATAAATGAATGAGAGTCAACAAGACAATATATATCCGCCTAGGGCCTTGAGGCTTGCCTGCCCTTCTTGGACAAGGAGGTTACCAATGAAGTAATGAGCATTAATCCTATGTGGATGATGATACCACTGTTTTCAAACAGTATCACCAATTCTCTCAGAAGAATAGAGAAGTCGGTAGTAAGGAAGGCATTTGTCGACCAGAAGCAACCATTCCTGCCCAAGCTAACATTTTTGTCTCTGAGCAAGATTAGAAGCAGTTCCCTGTCACCATCACAGCAGGTGAGCTAGCCAGCTGCAGCAAGAAGCTGTGGATGATCAAGGTGCAATGTGACCTGGCATTGCCATTCTTGGCTAGGCATGCATCCTATATATAAAGGTGATGCCAACGTGATGTGATGATGTTTCAATTTGGATTTGTATATGTATCAAATCTATGGAATTCTGAATCCAAAGTGCATAGGCATATAGAAATTTTAAAATTATTACGAAATATTGAAACATGTAAGAAACAATAATAAGTGCATTGTACACACGCGCGCGCACACACAACTTGTGTGGTGTTTTTTTCACTTGCTAGAAATTAATCAATAGTTAGGTAAAGCGAAGATGGAGGAGAATGAGTGCAATTTGTTTTTACCAAAGGGACATGAAATACTTCATGGGCATGAGCGCCAACCGTGCCACCATGGACAGCTACTGGAAGGCAACAGGCAAGGACAAAGGTGTTTTTTCAATTAATTGGATAGATGCTGCTTCTGGAGGTGGTGGAACTGGAGTCAGTGGGGAAAGAAAACACAGGTATTCTACATATGAGGATGAAGAAAGCACTGGTATTCTAGTATGGGCAGGGCCCCAAGGGGATCCAAGACCAACTGGGTGATACACGAATTCTGACTCAAGAGAAAATGCAAACACAACAATGCAAACACAACAATGCCAGCCATCGCTTCGATGTCAAGGTACGACGCTCGATCTGAGAAGAACATTTCTTATATAGTTGTGTCTGAAACTATTTTACAAATTAATTTGTGCTGAGAAACTTTAATGTGTGGATCATTTTTTGTTTTATATATGTATAGGACACACACGCGCACACAGATGTGTGTGTCCTGTACGCCGCTAAAAAGCACGGGCCGCACACACACACATGTATGGGTCAGGCCGTGGTTTTTAGCGCCGTGCCCTGGTCGGCCTGAGGCCAACAATGCCCATGCTAGGCATTTGACGATAAATAGAAAAGGCAACCACGTAAATCAGGACTAAAACGGGGGGCGGCTAGCGATAGATAGATATATTCTGCGGACGGAGAGGGAAACCACCATCATGTGAGCGACAAAGTTAGGAGAGGAATGCTCACGGTAGGATTATGCGCTATAGACTTAAGAGCGAAGGCAACGTCACGCGAAGAGTAACGCTGCTAGTGGAATTTATAATATTATATTCTGCGGGCGGAGAGAGAAACCACCATCACATGAGCATTCAAAGTTAGGAGAGGAATGCTCATGGTAGGATTATTTGCTAAAGACTTAAGAGCGATGGCAACGTCACGTGAAAAGTAACGCCTGCTAGCAGAATTTGTAGATACAAGGGATTGTATCTGTGGGCTCAGAAGGAAGACATCACCAAGTGAATGTGAAAGTTAGAAAAGGGAGGGCTGCTAGTGATAAATTTGTGTTTAGTGGGTGTAGAGGGGACCACCTTCACGTGAACGCCGAAGTTGGATGAGGAGTGCTCATGATGAGATTATGTGTTACAAATTTAGAGGGAGGCCATCGTCATGCAAAAAGGAGGACCTGCTACCAGTTCATATGGAACAGGCGATTGTATCTATAGGCTTAGAGGGAAGACACCACGCATGAATGCCAAAGTTAGAAAAGAGCGCTACTAGCGATGGATTTGTGTTCAGTAGGCATAGAGGGGACCACCTTCACGTGAACACAAAAGTTAGGTCAGGGATGATCATGATAGGATTGTGTGCTACGAACTTAAGAAGTTAACATCATGTGAAGAGGAGGGTCCACTAACAGCTTTTTGTAGATACAAGGGATTTCATCTATGGACTTAGAGGGAAGACACTGTCACACGAATGCCAAAATTAGAAAAGCGAGGACTGCTAGTGATAGATTTGTGTTCAGTAGGTGTAGAGGGGACCACACTAATATGAATGCCAAAGTTGGGTTAGGAGTGCTCATGACGGGATTATGTGAATTTAGAGGGAAGCCATCATCATGAAAAAAAGGAGGGCCTGCTAGCGGTTTCTTTGGATACATGGGATTGTATTTATCGGCTTAGAGGGAAGACACCACGCGTGAATGTCAAGGTTAGAAACGAGGGGTTTCTAGGTATAGATTTGGGCGTAGAGGGGGCCACATTCCTGACCAAGGTAATATTTGGTTGCTACAGAATCTTCTATGATATTTCAGAACTCAGACATCTGCAGTAGTGAGACTTTAGTTTTTTTTACCAAAGACCTTTCGGGCCAGCTTTAACTAATAGCTTAGCAGCAGTTTGCTGGGATTTTCAGCTTACATAATACCAAAGAACCAGTGGTTGGAGAACACCCAATCGATGCATTTCACCAAAGAGCCAGCTTACTCCTGCAAAGATAAACAAAACAAATTTGTTATTGGTACTCCCTGCTGGGTTAAACAGTTTGGATTTGAAGTCTAGGATGGCACATGGAATTTCTGACCATCCGAAGCTATCACGCACCCGACACTAGACTAGGACAACAATAGGGCAACGAAAGATATTAAGAAGTGGTCAACTGTTTCCTTGACTCCACTGAGTTTGCAAATCTTGCAACCATATCAAATTATTTTACTAATTATTGGGCAGTTTGCAACATATCATGTCAAACCATCCAGAGGAAAATCTGTATCTTTAGGGGGATTTCGTCCTCCAAATACTGGTCATCCTTTTGTCTATCACTCCACTAATTAAACATGATAAATCTCAGTGAACTAGCAGTGAATTATCCTGATTTCTTCAATTTTCAGCAAACTTGATCGGCCTGTTCAGTAAACTTGCTTGGCGTCATTTTTTTTTGTCTGTGAGCATGATTAGAAGCATACCAGTATATATTTGGGAAGTTTAGTTTTGACAGTACCCTCCCCTAATCAAACATCCTCCCAAAATCTGGTCCTTTCCGCATCCCCAACAGACATAACTCTCCCTGTTTCAAACTATAGCTTGACTGAGTGAAGCCCTGGTCAAAATTGGTAAGCACCTCTACTCTCTAGCTTAACATACTTTTATTGTTCATCTTTTGCTCAGTATACTAATGCATATACATACTCTGCTCTCCATTTTCAGTTCAACATATCCATTTTGTGAGAAGGGCAACATTCATTACTCTTGTCTCTAGGAACCCAACACCACCAAACTCTTTGGGTCAGGCAAGCACTTTCTATTTTAACGCATGATATTTCTTATTGTTCCCCACCCCCTGCAAAAAAAAAAACTCCCCCGTTCGTTGGGATACTGGTGAGACTGGATACTGGTGAGACTGGTATTTACTAAGATTTAGAGAGGTGACCACACTACCAGGTTTGAAAGTCCACTCGCCACTTTACTGACTGGTCCAATTTGGATGGTGCCAAGGTGATGTGATGCTGTTTCAATTTGGATTTGTATATGTATCAAATATATGGAATTTTGAATCCAAAGTGCATAGGAATATAGAAAATTTAAAATTATTACGAGATATTGAAACATGTAAGTAACGATCATAAGTGCATTGCACACACACGCACGCGCACACAGACACATATTTAGCTCAACTGGTGTGGTGTTTTTTCACTTGCTGAAAATCAATAGTTAGGTAAAGCGAAGCTGGGGGAGCAACAGTGCAATTTTTTTTTACCAAAGAAACATGAGATACTTGATGGGCATGTGCGCCAACCGTGACACCATGCACAACTACCGGAAAGCAACAGGCAAGGACAAAGGTGTTTCTCAATTAATTGGACAGATGCTGCTTCTGGAGGTGGTGGAACTGAAGTCAGTGGAGAAGAAAACACTAGTATTCTACGTATGGGGATGAAGAAAGCACTGTTATTCTAGTATGGGCAGGGCCCCAAGAGGATCCAAGACCAACTGGGTGAAGCACGAATTCCTACTCGAGAGAAAATGCAAACACAACAACGCCAGCCATTGCTTCAATGTCGAGGTACGACACTCGATCTACTTGGAGAATATTTCTTATATAGTTGTGTCTAAAACTATTTTACAATTTAATTTGTATCAAGAAACTTTCATGTGTGGATTATTTTTTGTTTTATATATGTATAGGACACACGCACGCACATGCATGGCCAGATATGTGTGTCCTGTACACCGCTAAAAAGCACGGGCCACACACCTGTATGGGCCGGGCCGTGCTTTCTACTGCCGTGCCCGGGTCTGACTGAGGCCTATAGTGCCCATGCCAGGCATGACATAGTGATAGAGCTGTGCCTGGGCTGCCACACCGCCCGTAGTGCTGGCCCGGGCTGGCACAGCCTATAATATAAGGCCAGCAAGGGGGCGTCACGACTCTTGCCTCGCCCATCGTTGATCCCCTCTCCCCCTTCTCTCTACCATTGATCTGCCCATTGGGAGATAGGTGTATATAATGCTGCCACTCCCCCACTCCCTCCTCGGCGTGGAACCTTAATTCTTTTGATCTTTGCCTCTCTCGCGAGCTCTCTTCTTCTCGCCCTCCGGTGGCCAGGTGGTGTTCCTTGCCACCATTGGCCGACGCGGGCTTTGGCACGGCCATCTATACACCTCTTTCTGATCCTTGATCGCCGATGTAGCCTTGTCCTCTCCGTCTCATCCGCCTTGTCATCTGTGTGCTATCTCCGTCATCGACCTCACCAGACGCTGATAGCTCTAGGGCTCCAGGTTCACTGGTAAGAGTTCTTTTCCTCTCTCATTCGTCTCTCTTTATATCTCTTCCTCTAACTTTGCTTCTTTTCTGTGTTTTCTCCTAGATCTACAACCAGTTTGAATCCGTTGAGCAACTAGAGGGCCGGATCTGTGCATCGTCAACGTCGCCGACAACTTTGGTGCTTCGGTTGCAAGGGTAAGCCTAACCCTAACCCTAACCCTAACCCTAATAGGGTCGTGCCTGGGTCACGACCAAGGCACGGTGGCACTATGAGGCATAGCATGGCTAAGCAGTCGTGCCTAATATTGTGTTGTGCCTAGTTGTGCCATGCCTAGCTTTGCTAATGCCATGCCTGGGCCGAGCCACCCATGGCCATCTACACACACCCACACTCACACCCACACCCACACCCACACACGCCCACCCCCCCTCGCCCACACACACATCCTGGACAAAATCATACAACATGATGGAATCATGCTCGGATGATGATGATGAGGCTCTTCCTCCATGGTCTGCATTCACCATCGACGATGAGTTTCCTCCAAATGCACCACACCACTCGCATCTCCTTTGCCGTGAAACTTCCAAACCGTGTATCCCTCAATGAAACCCCACTTGATCAAGTGAAATTGCACCTCGCCGCCTTCTAGCAACCAGACTCGCTTGTTTTTGCAATGAGAACACGGACATATGATTCCCTATTGATTCACACTCAAAGCATGCTTTCAAGCAATGTCAACAAACTTTTTCACCTGATCTATGAAGGGCTATCATAGCCTTGATATATGGTGCATCCATTCTGACTTTTCCATGCCAATTAACCTTGTATGCAGCGAAAAAATATTAATAAGACTAACTTGCATCACTTGAATACTAACTTGTTGCAAACAATGTAAATATAGACAAAAAAACACCACTGGATAGGAGTAGAGAGCTTAGTATGTCACATAGAAACATAAGTATAGCAGTATTACAAATAAATTCAATCAAATGAAGAAAAAGATCGGTTTCCTCTCTCCTCACCATAGATCTAGTTCTAAATCTAGATCTAGATCACCCAAAACTTGACAAAGAGAGCAGAATAAGGATGTGAGAGTGCATATCAACCTCCTACGGTGTCCTCCTTCCAGGAATCCAAGAGCAAAACTCCTCTCCCAAAAAAATTGTAATTGTTCGGAGTTCTAGAGCTCCAAACCCGTCGAAATGAAAGGGAGAGCTCATGGAGGAAGAAGATGGGGGTGGTTGGGGGTGGTTTTATAGCCCGGGATTAACGGAGGCGGGCATCCTATAAGGACGTTCACCTCCCTTAATGGACCATAAACGGAAGCAGTCGCCATAGCAGCACCGCCTCCGTTAACCGATTAACAGAGGCGATCACTTTTAGGTGTCTGCCTCCATTAATGTACTATTAACGGAGGCAGTCTGCTTACGGCAGCTGCCATAGTTAATTGGGAGCCCTTTCCAAAACTGAGAAGATCCTTGGCAGTTAGAATTAAAGAAACCTTTCCTTTTCATATACTTGGGTTGAAGCAATATGTATATTTGGTGAAGGCTCCTGGTTGCAGCCAATAAGATCTGACAAAGTGAAGTGCCAACCTATTGCACTACTACACAAATGATTTTATGAGGCACTGGCCAAACATTAACCGAGGCCGTCACAAAATCCAATCGCCTCATAAAATGCCTGAGGATTTTCGGAGACGAACACTTTTATTTACGGAGGCGGTCACAACTGTTTCACCAAATGCATTTACCAGGTGGGCATTTTATTTACGGAGGCCATATAAAATGTATGTCTCGGTAAATCGATTTACGAAGGCGATCAAAAATGCCCACCTCAGTAAATCATTTATGGAGGCGGGCATTTATATCCACCTTTGTAAATCAGGCCCAACCCGCTAACCCACAGCAGCCCACTACCATCTTGACTATATAAACGAACACTGAAACCCTAGCTCACACTCAGCCACCCTCATGCCTCAGCTGCGCCACCCTCAGCCCCGAGCGGTGCACCATCCCTCTCCTTCTCCCCACTACCGAGCTCACCTCTCCCTCTCCCTCGCTCGGCTCTCTGGCACAGCGGAGGCGGCGGGGCGGGCACGGCTCTCCGGATTTGTTTTGGTGCTCGAATGTAGCTGGATTTGGGATGCTGCCGCACTTGATGCGTGTTCCTTGGTGGTTTATTTCTTTTCTGTTCGACCAAAATTTTTTGGGTTGTGGCTGATGCAAAATGGAGTGAGCTAACAACAGGAGGTGTGGCGTGTTTGTTGTGCGTGTTCCTGCTGCAGATGATCCTGGCGGCGATTGAGGGTCTCGGCGACAAGAACGGGTCGAACAAGTCAACCATCTCCAAGTACATGGAGGGCAAGTACGGCGAGCTCCCCCCGTGCACACGTTGCTGCTGACCACGCACCTGACGCGCATGAAGGAGTTGGGGGAGCTCATCTTCCTCAAGAACAACTACTTTCGCCCCGACGCACCGCCGAAGTGCGGGTGCGGGCGCCCGCCCAAGGCACGGGACCTGAACATGCCGGTGCTGTCACCCAAGTTGCCGACGGCGGCGCCCATGGGGACGGGGCACGGCTGTGGGTGCCCGACCAAGGCCAAGAACCCGCTGGAAGCCGCCGTGAAGCAGGCCATGGCCGGGATGCCCAAGGCCCACGGCTGCACACAGTGAGTTGTATGAGGATGAATGAAGAGAAACAATATGTAGATCTCCTCAGAGCCTATATGGTGCAGAAATCACAATGTTGGAATTAATTTGTGAGTTTCTTAAAATCAATCACCAACATAGGAAATAGGGGTTGAAACTAACGAATTCCACAAGTCTTAGTGAATATTTGCATGTAGGTTGATTTATCCTAAAAATGGACCAAAGTGGGCCGTAATACGTCAGAAAATCACGAAGGCTCCACTGGCCTCATATCCACTGTTGGAGACTTACCGCCAATGATCAATGGTGGAGGACACCAGAGGGGGTCGGCCGACCTAAGGGGCTTTGTCATACATGATCATGATGGCCATACAGTCTTGGCGGGGTCTACTTCTTTGAAAGCCATTCATGACGCTGATTGCACTGAAGCTTAGGCATTGCAAGCTCAGGCACTATATAGTTGTGTATACTTGTGTCTAAAACTATTTTACAATTTAATTTTTGTCAAGAAACTTTAAAGTGCGGATTATTTTTTTGTTTTACAAATGTTCAGGACACAAACGCGCACACACACACATGCGCGCGCGTGCTCACACATGCATTACTCCAGTAGAGGCTAGTCAAACCGCCGACAGTCCGACTGCCAGGCGTCAGACAAAATTAAAATGTGGTAAAAGGAGATATCCGGATCCGATTCCATGTGAATCCAATTCGTCTCCATCCTTAATTGCCATGATGGACCGGTGTATGCACATCAGAGGTCCCAACAATCATTGTGTCAGATGAACCGACTGCTGTCAGCATTTGAGGTGCCCATGAGGGACAGCGAGGACAGTGCACAAAGTGAGTTGTATGAAGATGAATGAAGAGAAGCAATATGTAGATCTCCTCAGAGCATATGCAGTGCACAAATCACAATGTTGGAATTGTTTTGTAAGTTCCTTAAAATGAATCACCAACATAGGAAACAGAGGTTGAAACTAATGAATTCCACAAGTCTTGGTGAATATTTGCATGCAGGCTGATTTTTTGTTTTATATATGTTTAGGACACAAATGCACATGCACGCGCGTGTGCGCCCACACACACACACACACACATTGCTCGACTAAAGGCTGAACATGCCATTCAACTTAGGCAACGACTGGGTGGTGCCCTTGTCACAAATAGCCTACCCCATTGCAACAAACAGCTGCTATGATGCAGGGTTCAAATTGCCAAAGTTTCCTTGTAGGTAAGCTTAGACTTTCGAGACACCCTACAAGTCCAGACATTTTGACCGTAATGGTCCAACCTATTCAGGTATTCCCTATTCAATAGTCAACGACACTAACATATTTCTGAAATATAAGCAAAGGCAACTGTGAGCGCTATAAGAAATCCAATTTGATTAAAAGCTTTTATTCATATCAGGTATAAATAAGTTAGATAGCAATAACGGCATGCAAAAGGATACTGATAATCTTAGAATATCTCCTTAGTGAGCTCAACTTGGAACACCTTCTCATTAGGATCTTTGAAGCTAATATGACATGATGCAAAAGTGAAAGGGATGAGATTATACATAGATGACACATTTATTATATAGTTGTGTATACTTGTGTCTAAAATTATTTTACAATTTATTTTTTGCCAAGAAACTTTAAAGTGCAGATTATTTTTTGTTTTACAAATGTTCAGGACACAAACGCACACGCATGCGTGCGCGTGCGCACACACACCCGCATTGCTCTAGTAGAGGCTGGTTAGACCGCTGGCGGTCCAACGGCAAGGCGTCGGACAACTAAAATGTGGTAAAAGGTGATATCCAGATTCGATTTGCGGATGAACCTCAACCTGTGCTCGAGAGATAGCTCCCCAAACACTGATAAGGGATGCATGGATTCTCGAGAAGAGAGGAGCTGTGGTGGCCCCCCTGCGAATCCAATCCGTTTCCATCCTTAATTGTTGTGATGGACAGGTGTACGCACTACAGAGGTCTCAGCAGTCATCGTGTCAGACAAACCGACTGCTGTCGGCATTTGAGGTGCCCATGAGAGATAGCAAGGACAGTGCACAAAGTGAGTTGTATGAGGATGAATGAAGAGAAGCAATATGTAGATCTCCTCAGAGCCTATGCGGTGCAGAAATCACATTGTTGGAATTGTTTTGTAAGTTCCTTAAAATGAATCACCAACATAGGAAACAGAGGTTGAAACTAACAAATTCCACAAGTCTTGGTGAATATGTGCAAGCAGGCTGATTTTTTGTTTTATATATGTTCAGAACACAAATGCACATGCACGCGCGTGCACGTCCATACACACACACATTGCTCGACTAAAGGCTGAACATGCCATTCAACTTAGGCAACGACTGGGTGGTGCCCTTGTCACAAATAGCCTACCCCATTGCAACAAACAGCTGCTATGATGCAGGGTTCAAATTGCCAAAGTTTCCTTGTAGGTAAGCTTAGACTTTCCAGACACCCTACAAGTCCAGACATTTTGACCGTAATGGTCCAACCTATTCACTTGTTCCCTATTCAATAGTCAAGGACACTAACATATTTCTGAAATATAATCAAATATAATCAAAGACAAGTGTGAGAGCTATAAGAAATCCAATTTGATTAAAAGTTTTTATTCATATCAGGTATAAATAAGTTTGATAGCAATAACGGCCTGCAAAAGGATACTGATAATCTCAGAATATCACCTTAGTGAGCTCAACTTGGAACACCTTCTCATTAGGATCTTTGAAGCTAATATGACATGATGCAAAAAGTGAAAGGGATGAGATTATACATAGATGATACATTTATTAAATAGTTGTGCATAATTGCGTCTAAAGTTATTTTACAATTTAATTTTTGTCAAGAAACTTTAAAGTGCGGATTATTTTTTGTTTTACAAATGTTCAGGACACAAACGCACAAGCCTGCGTGTGCGTGTGCACACACACCCACATTGCTCTAGTAGAGGCTGGTTAGACCGCCGGCGGTCCAACGGCCAGGCGTCGGACAACTAAAATGTGGTAAAAGGTGATATCCAGATCCGATTTGCGGACGAACCTCAACCTATGCTCGAGAGATAGCTCTCCATACACTGATAAGGGATGTATGGATTCTTGAGAAGAGAGGAGTTGTGGTGGCCCCCATGCGAATCCAATCCATTTGCATCCTTAATTGTCGTGATGGACAGGTGTACACACATCAGAGGTCCGAGCAGTCATCGTGTCAGACGAACCGACTGCTGTCGGCATTTGAGGTGCCCATGAGAGATAGCAAGGACAGTGCACAAAGTGAGTTGTATGAGGATGAATGAAGAGAAGCAATATATATGTAGATCTCCTCAGAGCCTATGCGGTATAGAAATCACAATGTTGGAATTGTTTTGTAAGTTCCTTAAAATGAATCACCAACATAGGAAACAGAGGTTGAAACTAACGAATTCCACAAGTCTTGGTGAATATGTGCATGCAAGCTGATTTTTTGTTTTATATATGTTCAAGACACAAATGCACATGCACGCGCATGCGCGCCCACACACACACACATTGCTCGACAAAAGGCTGAACATGCCATCAACTTAGGCAACGACTGGGTGGTGCCCTTGTCACAAATAGCCTACCCCATTGCAACAAACAGCTGCAATGATGCAGGGTTCAAATTGCCAAAGTTTCTTTGTAGGTAAGCTTAGACTTTCCAGACACCTTACAAGTCCAGACGTTTTGACGGTAATGGTCCAACCTACTCAGGTACTCCGTACTCAATAGTCAAGGACACTAACATATTTCTAAAATATAATCAAAGGCAAGTGTGAGAGCTATAAGAAATCCAATTTGATTAAAAACTTTTATTCGTATCAGGTATAAATAAGTTAGATAGCAATAATGGCATGCAAAAGGATACTGATAATCTCAGAATATCTCCTTAGTGAGCTAAACTTGGAACACCTTCTCATTAGGATCTTTGAAGCTAATATGACATGATGCAAAAAGTGAAAGGGATGAGATAATACATAGATGATACATTTATTATATAGTTGTGTATACTTGTGTCTAAAATTATTTTTCAATTTGATTTTTGTCAAGAAACTTTAAAGGGTGGATTATTTTTTTGTTTTACAAATGTTCTGGACACAAATGCACACGCATGCGTGCGCGTGCGCACACACACCCGCATTGCTCTAGTAGAGGCTGGTTAGACCGCCGGCGGTCCAACGGCCAGGCGTCGGACAACTAAAATGTGTTAAAAGGTGATATCCAGATCCGATTTGCGGACGAACCTCAACCTGTGCTCGAGAGATAGCTCTCCATACACTGATAAGGGATGTATGGATTCTTGAGAAGGGAGGAGCTGTGGTGGCCCCCATGCGAATCCAATCGGTTTCCATCCTTAATTGTCGTGATGGACAGGTGTACGCACATCAGAGGTCCCAGCAGTCATCGTGTCAGACGAACCGACCGTTGTTGGCATTTGAGGTGCGCATGAGAGATAGCAAGGACAGTGCACAAAGTGAGTTGTATGAGGATGAATGAAGAGAAGCAATATGTAGATCTCGTCATAGCCTATGTGGTGTAGAAATCACAATGTTGGAGTTGTTTTGTAAGTTCCTTAAAATGAATCACTAACATAGGAAATAGAGGTTGAAACTAACGAATTCCATAAGTCTTGGTGAGTATTTGCATGCAGGCTGATTTATCCCGAAAATGGACCAAAGTGGGCCATAATACGTCAGAAAATCGCGATGATTCGTAAGGGAACCGACTCCACTAGCCTCATATCCAGCGTTGGAGATTTACTGCCAAAGATCAACGGTGGAGGACACTTCAGTAGAGGGGGTCGGCCAACCTAAGGGATTTGTCATATGTGATCATGATGGCCATGCAATCTTGGAGGGGTTTGGTTCTTTGAAAGTCATTCATGATGCTGATTGCGCCGAAGCTCAGGCATTGCAAGTGGCATCAAACCATGGAAAATGGATGTACCAAGCTATGTATCTAGACATATTATTATATCTAGATGTATAGCAAAATGGATGTACTAAAAAAAGTCAAAGCAACTTATAATTTGGAACCGAGTGAGTACTTTAATTTTTTAAATTTATATATATATATATCTTCTGGTACATATAAATTATAAATCAAATGTGAAATTGAGATTATATTAAAGTTTCAAAATAATACACCTAAAAATCTGTACAGTAAATGATTCTAGGACAAAAAAACCTCTAAATCTGTAAAAAAAAGTATAACTAAATATGAGAGTTTTAGACATAATTTTAGGACTATAAGTGAATTCAAATGGAAAAACCTTCAACTACAAAGTTTTAGAAGCATCGAGATCTACAACTTTTGTTTTGGTCATTTCTCCATCCGACTTTGTTTGAACAATTCAAAATTTAAATTTCAAAATGTGACAAATTCAAACAACATTTTGAGATAGTAAATGAATTCAAATGAAAAAGTCGACAACAACAAAGCTGTAGAACCCAACGGTATCTACATCTTTTAGTTTGGTCATTTCTCTATCTGACTTTGTTTGAACAATTCAAAATTTGAATTTCAAAATATGATAATGTCAAACAATATTTTGAGATAGTAAATGATTTAAATGGAAACATTTCTAACAACATTGTCATAGAACTCATTGAGATCTACAAATTTTGTTTTGATCATTTCTCCATAAAACTTTGTTTGAATAATTTGAATTTCAATTTCAAAATTTAAGAACCACGAAATAATGACGGTTTAAAATTTTCGTCAAAGAATCTGGTCCCAAGGATGGGCTCTTAGAGAACTCATCTCTCATTCTGCTATTCGATCTGTGACGAAATCCAAAACTGTAAAAAAAACCGTCATGGATTAACACATTTCTTGTAGTGAAAAAAATAGAAAAAACTAATGTACCTGGACTCCGACTGGCCAATTGGGCCAAGATCGGCACACGCGGGGAGGAGGAGGACCGGGGGGGGGGGGGGGATGTTGGCAACGTTCTGCTGTCTGACTAGTCGCCAGCAACAGGTTCCGCTTCTTCGCTTGTCTACATTTGTGTATAAATTATTCGTGTATGCCATTATGAAAAAATAATTCAAAAATAATAACAAAAATTTGCATCAAAACTACCCAATTTGTCATTATGAAACATAATTCAAAATAATAACTAAAATGATTCAAAATAATAACAAAAATTTGCATCAAAACTACCCGCTTTAGGCCATTTTTAATTTCCGTCCAAAAATCAATTTGGAAAGAGTCTGGTTCAGACTAGTGCAGGGAAACCAGTCTTGGCGGTTTCCAAACTGGCAGCCTGACCGATTTCCTAGGGGATAGGCAGCCACACAGCCAGGCAAACCGGGCTGGCTGGTACTAGAACCAACCTGGCTGGTTCTGCTACATCCAAACCGGCCTAGCCGGTTCCTGTCGGATCTGCTGCACGTGTAGGGCAGAATACCTTCTGAAAATCGCAATTAATTAATCTGAAATCCAAACGGGCTGGTTCTATGGCTAGCGTTTTTTGATCAGCTCGATGAGAGAAACACAATGGTGCAGTTCAATATTGCATTTGAGGGGGCCAGTTTGGGAACCGGTCAAGCCGGTTCTGACTGGGTCAACACCCCACAAAACGTTGCTTCTTTGTTCAGGCTCCAATTTTTTTTTAGAAAACCTCATCCGGGCTCCAAATGGGATGGTCCAAATATGTTTTCTTACTGTCTCGACGATAGAAACATGATGGCGGAGTCCATTATATATTTTGGCCACTTTCAGTTGTCAACAGGAATTCGGAGCTACTGGCAACTTTGCTTCCATGCTCGGCAACGATGACCCATGACAGTGTATCGTGTTCGTGCTTAGCCATGTCGCGTGGGTTGGTTAGCCCCTTGGGTGCCCCGTTTGGCATCTTGTTTGGCTAGTTTTCTTGTACATAAATTGTTTCGTCTTAATTGAGAGGCAGAGCTCCTACCATTGTTTCTTTTTAAAAAAATCATCCATGGTGTCAGATTAGATGAAAGATAATAGGAATTTCAAGAAAACTTTGAGAAAAGGTGCACTTAGAAAACAACATTTCATACTATATCAACTATATATAGATCTGTACTAGAAACACCAAAAGCAAAGAAAATGAATTGTACTGGAAACACCAAAACTTTAACTGCTGACCTGAAGGTCTGAGTGTAAACTAACTTTTTATCCAGAAAATGTATTTATTGCAGTGATTTGTTTTGCCCCTGCCTAAGTTTAACTGAACATCCTGCTCATGAATCCATAGTTCTTGACTACTGGTGGTTGGCTAGCTGGTCTGTTGCCCTGCTGGCCAGCTGATATTGCCATGCCGGATGCTGAATAGTACAGGCTGTGTTGATGGTTTCAAATTCAAATCTAAGTAAAGGTCAAGCAGAACTACTGAATCCCCTTGCCCTGCATGCATCGGCGGAAAATCAGGGCAACCGCAACCCAAATTGAAACGCCGGGAGGCAGACCATCGCAGGCGGGGTGTCGGTCCACTTAATCTAAAATTAGCTAGGTTATTATTATATCGATCAGGGATAGCCGCTAATAATGACCATACCTTCCGCTCCTTTTTTTTTTTGGCAATGCATGCATGCAACAAAAGTGGTGGAACACCACTGCTTGCTTGCATTGCTCGTCCCTGGATCTGTCTATATAAGGAGGGAGCTGATCGAGGAATGAAATGAGAAGCAGGGAATTACACAAAAAAAATTATATATAGATCGATCGAGTGGTTGATATATATGTCGTCGACCATGTTGGTGATGAGTAGACAGCACAAGAAGTCATTACTCTTGTCGTCCCTGCTCCTGGTGCTGCCCTGGCTGCCAGCGCCATGCATCATCATGCCAGCAGCAGGATCGACGCATCGCTGCCCAATCCCGGGCAAGGATGGCAATCCCCTCGGCACGGAGAGCAGCAGCACTGTGACCGTGGAGTCCAACTAGTTCATTGCCAACGGCGTCATGTTCAGGAACGACGCTGTAGGCGATGAAGTAGTCTGACTCTATGGTCACGGTACCTAAGCTGAATGCGCAAGGTGAGGTCGACAGATGGGGTGGCGAGGCTGAGGCACCTACACTGAGGGTGCTGGCATCCAAGGTAATAGTGACGATTGGCTATATAACAAAATGTTGTGGATATCACGTTAAAAATAACATTCTTTTAGTAATAGCACAACCCACATTTAAATTTAAATTATTGTGGTATTATTTTGTTTAAAGAGAAAAAGAAAAAAAGAAAAAAAATAGGAGGGACACGCCTACCATCTTGTTCCCTTTGATTCCTACTAGGCATCATAGTAGATAGGATAGGTGTTTTGGCTTCTCGTGACTCTTCAGCAGGTGGTATGGATAGGATCCATGAGCCTCTTGAGGTAAAATGCATCCCTAGAAAGGATGTGGTCTCAGCGTAATTAAGTTTACTCCTTCTCACGTTCACCATCGACGCCGGCCAAGGGGCTGCATATATACTTTAAGTCTGCACCATCAAGGGCACAGTTGACTTCAAGTCCTACACCATCAAGCGACCTAGCAGAGCCGAAGATGAAGTCAACGGTGCCTTTGATGGTGCAGGACTTGAAGTATGCACCCCTTGTGATCATATAGAGCGCCTTGGCCGCCATCGATGGTGCATTTGAAGGAGGTGTACAACTTAATTACGCTGAGGCCACACCATTTTTCGGGATGCACTTTGCCTCAGGAGACTCATGGATTCTATCCATACCACATGTTGAAGCGTAGCGACAATATGGAGCACCTATCCTTTTATCTACTACGATGCCTAGAAGGAATCCTAAAGGGAAAAGATGGGAGTCATGTCCCTAATATTTTTTCTTTTTTCCTTTTTCTTTTCTTTGGAACAAAATAATACCATGAGACAATTTAAGTTTAAACATGTGTTATGCTATTACTTAAAAAATGTTATTTTGAATGCGATGTCTGCAGCATTTTGTTTTGTAGCCAATCGTCACCATTACACGAGTCTTCATCAGCTATCTCACGAGCACACTCGTGCTGCAGTATATCCAGTGCAATATAAGTTTTGTGCTACTACATCTGGTGAGACATCAATAAACAAGGCAAAATACATAATTACAATTCCATGAGGAACCACCGTAGAACAAACATGTATATGCAGTCTTGAGCACTTTGGTTCTGTGCAGATACGTACTAAATTCTCAAGAAGTTTGCAGGCATCTCAAGGTTTCAATGATCTTAGTGTGCTCGAATCTATCGAAAGAACAGAACATCATGAAGAGGATACAATAAACATGCAATTTTCTTGAGAATTAGGCGTCCTCGGATTAGATCCATGAGACCAGCAACAGCGACCACTAGTACACAAGCATACTATACAGGCGGTTGGTAACCTATTTCTACTGGCGTTTTCCAGCACCACCTGCGCTGGAGGCCAGTACAAATAGGCTAATTCCACAGGCGGTTCCTTGTGAGCCGCCTGTAGAAAACATTTCCACAGGCGGCTCTCTTAGGGAACCGCCTGTGTAAATGTGACATTTACATAGGCGGTTCCCTAAGAGAACCGCCTGTGAAAACGTATTTTAAAATTGTATTATTATACATTTATTTATTTATATTGTTATTATTTAAATATATTAATATTGGTTGGTGTTCAAACATAGCAACATGCAATTTAAATATTTCATTTCATACATACATTTATATACATCAAAGTTTGGTGCTCAAAGACATAAAGTTAATTACAAGAGTATATACATCATCACACATTATATATACATCAAAGTTTGTTTCTGTCCTCTAATAGCCCTCTCTAGTAAGTTTGAGCTTACTGATCTCTGTTAGCACCTGGAACTGTGGCATGGATAATTGGCTTTCATCATCATGATATTTGCCTTCACGTGGAATGACATGCTTCATAACGAACGAGCAGATGTCCTCAACTATGTTGTCTAAAGCACGTTCGTCCATGCGCTCCGCCGTCCCTCTTGCTTATATACCTGCAAAGAAAGTTTATAAACATCGTATATTGTATGACTTACAACTTTAATGTCGGAACTGTATACAGGACTATTACTTATATTACCTTGGTAGGGTTCCTTTCATATCGTCCGTTCTCTCTCATGTTCTCGCACACGTAGTAGCCACAGAGGACAGATAAGGGTGGTTGCTTCATGCACTGTATAACAGGAGAGTGGTTATTTATAGTTGCAACCATGGTCCTATGTGTATGATTTGTATTCATAAGAGTAAATTTTCATACATACCGGCCAGTTATGTATAACCTCCAATGGCTGCCCTGGTCTGTTGGACTCACACTTTCCATTATTTATCTTATAGAACCTATATGCCCTATGATCTCAAATAGAATCACCATGTTATTCTTAAACTCTCACTATGCTTAAGTATGCATGCATAGCTCGACTTACAGCTCTAGCAGTTTGATGAATGGAGCATAGCTTTCTTTCGGGTAATCTGTGGAGTATAGTACCAACACCCTTCCCTCCTTGGGATAAATGATGAAGCATATCCAGTGGTTCCTGCTCAAATCAAATTCATGATGCATTTGTGCATTGGAATAGTTTAGATAGATAAATGCAAACTCACACTTACCCAAAGTGGTACGGGGCCACCACCGCTTTCCTATCTTGAAACTTTTTTAGAGAATTTCCAATGTAGAAGGCGTATTTGGCTTCAAAATCAAGTTTCAACTTTCGGAGTTTCTCATCCCGTTCTGCACCTTCCAAACCCTGTAACTCTTTGTTGCCATCCCCGATTCGGAATGTGTGCCGATCTTCGGCTATATCTATTGGGCAGAGATAGCCATTCCTTTCATCGACACAATAATGAAAGTTCGAACCAAAATACATATCTTGTTGATCATATAACATTCTGCAAGGCACAAGCATGTTAGATATTGAAAATTGATGCAACTACAATGTGTGTAACTATGGAACACTTACAATGCAAATATCGTTACGATCTGTACGTCTAGCATCTCGTGGTTCATCAGTGCCCACATGTCATCAAATGTAAGCATGCATTTCTTAGTATTCTTGCTGATAAATGCTATTTGTGGTATGCACATGCTGATGGTGTCAATGCCAGCAGAAGAGGCTCTCATGTACCAGTCATGAAACCTTTTTATACCACTTGGTTTCTTCAAGAGTTTGGCCCGACTGAGTAGAGGCTTTCCCCACATGTACTTTTTAGGGATATGCTTGTAGTCTTCTGCAGTTGGCACCTTGAATTTGACAGGAGTTATGACCTCAGGCGCCGACACCTCTGACTTCACTAGCTCAGAAATCTCATGCTCTTGTACAGTGCGTTTCGAAGCAATACCTGACAAAAATCTCACTTGCCCAGCTGATTTTTTCTTCAACTCGTATGGTGAAACCAACTTGGTATCAAAAATTTCTTCTTTGGCACCTTTGGTGGCTCACTTCTTGGTTCTGGATCTTTGAGTTGTGGGGAAGGGGTGGAATTGAATGGTGGCGGAGATTGTGTTGACTGTGGGGTAGGAAGATCATGGAGAGGAGATGGTTGATGGTCAGGGCAAACATGGAGAGATGATTCTGGTGGGTCGGGAAGACACTGGGGAGGTGAAGGCGGTGGGTTAGGAAGAGGATCGACATGAGCTGACGACTCCTGGGTGAGTGGCATCTCTTGAGAGGGTGGTGGTGGCTCCCTCAGTTGCATGTCCCTCCGAGGCCAAAGGATGAAATTGTTTATTGCCTGTCCGAGTTTCACAATGTCCTCGGGACCAGGGATGTCTAGAATCTCATCCTCATATCCTTGGACCACGGTCGATACCTCTACTCTGCAGTAGTCTTTAGGAATGTCAGCACCATGGTATTTAGGTCCTCCTGGGATCGCTTTGCCCGTGGCTACTTCCCTTGTACGATGATTATTAATCCCATATCTTATGACTAGGGAGCAAGGCGTACAAGTAACAATGTCGTCAACTGGATAGTGATCCTTGTTTGTCATAGATGCGACACTGCTTGGAATGATTGTTTCACTCTGTGCCACCAACGGTTGTGACACCACTGGGACTAGCTGCATTTGGGGAGCCTGAGTGCTAATCTGTTGATTTGACACTGCACTCGCCAGTTTCTGCATCAACTCAGGAGGAGGGTTTTCTAGCAACTTCCCCATCATCTCTTGAAAGTCTTTCTTAGCCTCTTCCTGAAAATAAGTTGCCATTTGTTCCTTGTACCGATCACGTTTCTTATACTCATTTTTCCACTGAGGGCCAAATCCATCCTTCCATCCTTCTTTGGATGAGATGCCTCGAACACGGCCAGGATGCTCAGGGTTACCGAGGCCAACACTCAGGATGTCCCTCTCCCTTCGTGGCGTAAACTTGCCTTCCTGCTGCATGCCTGCCAGTGCAAAGATGCTCTTCGATGCTTTGTCAAGTATTGGGTCTTCAAAGGACACACCGGTCTCGGTTTCCTTTGGTTTCCGAGCACGGATTCAATTCGTGGACCTTTCACCGACTTGCTCGGACAGCACCGGCAACCCTACCATCTTTTTCGCAGCCTCTTCTTGCCTCCATTTGGGAACCTGGCGCTGGTAACCACCTGTGCCTAGATGGTGGTGGTACTTGTTCCTCTTTGTGAGCTGGGAGTTGGCTTCGCTCCGAACTAAGAAGTTAGGGTCATTCCTCTGCTCTAGAAAAACAACCCACTGCCCTTTAGAAATCTTGTATTTTGTTGTCGGATCCATCCCTGTCTTTGCATACTTGACATTCATCTCCGACCTCCAACCTTGGAAAATAATTGCACACTGCTTCATTGTATATGCCTTCACTAGATGACTAGGCCTTCACGTTCCGAGGAAACTGGAACCTCGTCTTCATCTTATCCCAAATTTTTGTCTTGTCATCATCGGACACACCGGACCAGTTTTTATTTGTGATGTCAAGAATGTCCCTCACACAGAAACCAACTGCGTTCCGGTATTTGGGTAGGGCCTCCTCTGGAGCTAGGGGCTGTCCGATCGGGCTCACATATGTGATGGCATATGTGTCATCTAGAAATTGGTTCAGCCCTCTCTCGCCTCGTTTCAAACCTAGTTGCTTCCTTTTCCTAGGCTGACATGGCCTCTCAGTGCTCGTCGTCGCGGTCGTCGGTTCCGGTGCGTCTTCGTGTGCCACTTCCTCCCGAGACATGATCTCTCTAAACTGAGACATTGCCTCCTGAGTATAGACATGTGAATCATGGACGGGTTTCTATGTAGAAACTATGAATCGAAATCATGAATGTCTCTAATTTACCTCATCATCTTCTGGATTGTAATCAGGGTCACGTGTCAATTCACAATGAGCCTTCCTCACTTCTGGAGGCTCCATGTCGTCGCTAGCTTCTTGTTCGTATGACGACTCTGATGATTTGCCTGTTTCTACTTGCTTCGTGGGGTGGGATGACCCCAGGATGACCCCAGGATCTTGTTCCATAGGGTGGGATGACCCTTCTACTTGCTCCGTGGGATGGGACTGTAGTGCTTCGTCCTTGTGCGGAGAACACATCGCAGAAATCTATGTTAACGAGAAACACGGTTTATATTGCATATCGAATTCATTGGACCTGGATCGATCGCATGGATGACCCTTCTACTTGCTCCGTGGGATGGGACTGTAGTGCTTTGTCCTTGTGCGGAGAACACATCGCAGAAATCTATGTTAACGAGAAACACGGTTTATATTGCATATCGAATTCATTGGACCTAGATCGATCGCATGTAGAGTCTCCTCGAGGTCTTAAGCCTATAATTCATTGACATATATTTATAAAAGGATAGGCACAAATAATACATACATATATTTCCATACATCATAATCACATATGAAATAATAATTATGAATCCTATTACATATACAAAGAGAAATAATAACAAGTATTTATAAAAGGATAGATACAAATAATACATACATATATTTCCATACATCATAATCACATATGAAATAATAATTATGAATCCTATTACATATACAAAGAGAAATAATAACACGTATTAATAAAAGGATAGACACAAATAATAATTATGAATAAAATTACATGTAAAAGACATAATAATATTTCTCTGATTTTATTTATATTTTTTCTGATTTTTTATAATTTTTTAACTATTTTGTTATGGTTTTATTCAATTTTTCACTAAAAAAATTGCCAAAGTAAAAAAACTCCCTCTCCTCTCCCCTCCCTCCCCTTCCCGGCCGCCACCGCGCCTGCCCTTCCCCGTCCGCCCCTGCACCACCGCGCCCGCCCCTTTCCCGTCCGCCACCACCACCGCGCCGGCCTCTTCACCGTCCGCCACCACCACCGCGCCCACCCCTTCCCCGTTCGGCCCCACCACCGCGCCACCACCACAGCCGCCGCCACCAACGCCACCGCACGCCATAGCTGCCACCGCCGTCACGCGCGCACGCGCAGAGAGAGAGAGAGAGAGCGAGGAGGAGAAGCTCACTGCAGTGCTCGACGGCGGCCAGGTGCGACGAAGACTGAGGGGTCCGGCTAGACGGCGTCGAGGGCGGCGGCGGCGGCGTGGAAAAATCGGGCAGCCTGCCGGCGTTGTTTCAAATGAACTGGGCGCCAGGGACTTAGAAAAATTTCGGGTGGAAAAGCTGAAATATATACAGGGGGCGTTTCTACAGGCGGTTGGTGTTGACCACCGCCTGTAGAAATGATTTCTACAGGCGGTTCACTACGAGGGCCGCCTGTATAAATGCATTTCTATAGGCGGTTCACTACAAGGGCCGCCTGTAGAAACGCATTTCTACAGGCGATTCCCAAAGAAAACCGCCTGTAGAAATTATTTTCAATTTATTTTAAGTTTTCCTTATATATATTTTCAAAAATTGTTTAAATGATTCAAAAAATCATTTCTTCAAAAATATTTGTCCTAAATTAGTGAAAAAACTGTTGTTGTGTTCCTCTTGACTAGATATACATGTTAAAAATATGAAATTTCATGTTTGAGGTACTTTTGTATGCAGCTTTATTTAAAATGATTTAAATTGAATATGTGCCTAATATCTTGTTTAATACATAAATAATTCTAGGAATACCAGAAAAATATGAATCCAATTTTGTTAGCTTTATTATTTTGTGTAAATGCTACAAAAAATATAGTCCTTGGTGCAATTGATCATTGACAATATAAAGCTGAGGAACTCATATGTTTGATCATGGTTTGGTGGAAGGGCTCTTCTACATATGTGAAGCATGTATCTTATGCCTATCTCCAAATGTCTTGAAATTTTTTTGCAACCTCCTACACTCAAATGATGGCCCAACACAAGATCTCAGGATTTTCTAGTCATGCAAGCTATTATTACATTTTTCTTCACGCTAAATGAGTTGAAAAATGGTGTACTACACCTTGATCCCACTAGGTTTTTCCATCAACCGCAACAAAGTTTTGTTTCCTAGGGTAGATGAGACCCTGTGGAGAAGTTTGGCACCATTTGGAGTCGTTTCAGGGGTAGACTCAATTCAAGCGCTAATTACCAGGTGACAGTCGCGCAGAAATTCAATTAAACCGGATAAAGTACCAAACCACATTAGAAAAATTCCAAACTTGGTGGGTTGAACATCAATGGCACTAGTAAGCCTTAGAAAAAGTGAAATAAGCATAGGGTCTTACATGTAGAAATAGAGAAGGGCACATAGCATAAGGTACACATTTTATCATAAATGGATTACATGGCAAATGACAAATAAAATCTAGGCAGCTACTATTCTTCCTTGTCCATCGTGACGCACCCAGGGCAACGAGCTCTGTGGAATGCTTCGCTCAACATTCCTTATCTTTACTGGATGATCGTCTACAAAGAGAGACATGTCGCTGAACTGGTTAAATTCATCCAGGTCAGATACACCATCAACTCCTATGGCTTGTTGCTTTCCAGGGAAAACTACATGCTTTGGCTTGTCGGTACTTTTCTTTTGATCATTAGGAGACAGGATCCGTTCAGCATAGAAGACTTGTGCAGCGCGATTAGCCATTATCCATGGATCATCTTTGTAGCCTACCTTACTTAGATCAAGAACTCTGACCACATAGTTGTCCACTGTGACATGTTTGTCTTCAACCCATTAACATTGAAACACAGGGATCTGAAATGTACCATAGTCTAGTTCCCATATGTCCTCAACGAAGCCAAAGTATGTAGTTTCCTCATCAGTTTTAGAGTCTATGGCGTCGCATCGAACCCCACTGTTTTGTGCCATGATCTTTTGGTCCTTGGACTTGGTACAGAACGTGAAGCCACTAATGTCATAGGTTTGCCATGTCCTGAC
Source organism: Saccharum hybrid cultivar R570 (assembly GCA_038087645.1). Taxonomy (NCBI): domain Eukaryota; kingdom Viridiplantae; phylum Streptophyta; class Magnoliopsida; order Poales; family Poaceae; genus Saccharum; species Saccharum hybrid cultivar. The sequence goes on along the minus strand of JAQSUU010000493.1, from coordinate 4,875,361 downwards.
CTGGCGTGATGGTCCAGATGCTAACACCTTGATGGTGCATTCCTCGAGTGTTTCCCCATTTGGTATGTCCTGTTCCCTTAGCCATGAAGTGAACCGATTCTTGTGTTCCTTCATTAAACATTCTTCCGTGCGCCCATGATTATGTTCGTGAACCTCTTTAATGTGTTGGTTGATCAAAGGCTCCATTATCGATAGCTGATGTAGGACGTTGTGATGTGCCTCGAGAACTGTATTGTAATCATTTGGGAGCAATGTTTTCTTTCCCATCCTCCCTCTTCCAGTCAGCCTACCCTCGTGTCGTGATGGAGGTAGACCTATTGCAACCTGGTCTTTTAGGACCCTGTTGCAGAATGGACCTCTGGACTCAATAGCCTCTTCGGTTAAGTACCCCTCTACCATAGACGCCTCTGGACGAGCATGAGTTGATACATAGTCATTTAGTATTGACATGAAACGCTCATACGTCCACATCTCATGCAAGTACATGGGACCCAGTGCCTCTATTTGTGGAACCAAGTGCACCACAAGGTGAACCATCATATCGAAGAATGCTGGGGAAACACATCTCAAACTGTGACACTGTCTCTACTGCAAATTCCTTAAGAGATGCCAACTCATCACAATCTATCACCTTCTATGAGATCTTGTTGAAGAAGTAGCAGAACCGTGTGACTGCAACCTTTATCCACACTGGGTTTATAGCCTTGATGGCAATAGGGAGGAAAGTAGTTAGCATGACATGACAATCATGTGAGTTGTAGTTGGTGAGTGTAAGGTCTTTCATTGACACAATACTCCGTATGCTAGAGCAGAATCCAGATGGAACTTTCAATTTCTTTAACCACACACACATTGCATGTTTCTCATCGTTGTTGAGGTTGTAGCTTGCTGCAGGGAGGTGGTACTTGCCATTTTCTAGCCGAACAGGGTGAAGTTCTTTTTTTATGCCTAATTGTACCATGTCCATGCATGAATTTAGTCCTTCCTTTGTCTTGCCCTTCATGTCTAGCAAGGTGCCAATTAGTCTTTCAAACATGTTCTTCTGAAAGTGCATACCATCGATCGCGTGGCGTACGTCTAACTCTGGCCAGTATTCCAAATACTCAAAGAAAATAGACTTCTTCTTGAATGTAGCCCCCGGAGCTAGTTTGACATTCTTTCTTGGTTTTCCGTCTTTTGTCTTCTTCCCGAAAACAAATTTGAGTTTACTAACTATGCTAAAAACTTTTTTGCTTTTACTGTTACCAGATGGAGCAGTAGACTGTAGTTCAATATTATTGTCAAAGTACTTATCCATCTTTTTCTGCCGGTACCTGTGTCCTTTCGATAAGAAATGTCTGTGCCTCATGTACGCTATCTTCTTAGATGTAGTAAGGTACACGTAAGCGGTGTCATCTATGCATACCATGCAACCAAGCTTCCCCTTGAACTGCCCTGATAATGTAAAGAGAGCAGGGTAGTCGTTGATCATAACAAAGATAATTACTCTGAGCGTGAATGATTCTTTGCGGTACTCGTCCAACATTTGAACACATGTTTCCCACAGTATCTTCATGTCCTGCATTAAGGGCTCTAAGAAAACATCCATATCAACTTCAGGCTGTGTAGGTCCAGAGATAAGGATGGTTAGCAAAAGGTACTTTCGCTTCTGCATCAACCATGGAGGAAGGTTCTAGATGGTGAGGATCACCGGCCATGTGCTGTGCTTGCTGCTCCTCTCAGTAAATGGATTCATTCTGTCAGTACTCAGTGCGAACCTAACATTCCTTGGTTCCCTTGCAAAGTCCTTGTGGTTTTCATTGAAATCTTTCCACTGCTGGCCATCGGCTGGGTGCCGATGCTTCCCATCGTCTTTGTGCTCATCAGAAGCATGCCAGCTCATAAGTTGGGCATCCTCTGGGTTAGCGAACAAACACCTCAATCGATTGACCATAGGAAGGTACCACATCACCAAAGCAGGAATCTTTTTCTACGCATAATAGTCTACTTCTTCCTTTTCTTTGCCGGTGGGTTTTGAACTGCTCTTCTGGGTCTTTTGTTGGGTCTTCTTTCGTTTTTTCCCTTAGACACGGAGGTAGCACACTCTTCCTCTATGTAGTCTTTATTTGTCTTGTACCTACTTGCACCACACTTCGGACAGCTGTCCAAGTCCTTATAATCATCACCTCGATATAGGATACAGTGATTTCTACAAGCGTGGATCTTCTCAACACCCATCGTGAGTGGACTGATTAGCTTCTTTGCATAGTACGTGTTAGCAGGCACTTTGTTCTTCTTAGGAAGCATGTCTGCGATAATGTTCAAGAACGCATCGAAGCCAGCATCAGAAAGACCATATCTAGCTTTGCACACCAACAACTTTAGCATAGACCGCAGTGTCGTGAACTCTTTGGTGCAACCCTTGGACTCATCGTACAAAGGCTCTTTTGCTGCCTTCATCAGGGTCTCCATACCTTTCATGAAGAACACTGATGGATCTTCCACATGATGACGCAACATTGCCTCTAGAAATTCTGCATCTTCCGCAGCCATATTAGTTTCGGCGCCATCTTCATTTCCTCCAGCGAAACCATGATCAGGAACATTTGGCACAACATGTTCAGCGGCTAGACCATCGGTGTCAGGTTGTTGTGTCTCATATATGAACTCAAACCTGTCAACAAGCACTTCTGGACCATCGGCATCGATGTTCGTAGGAATTCCAGTTGCATAAGGCACAGAGCTACCCTCTCCATGCTTTGTCCAAATCAAGTAATTCTTCATAAATCCTCGACGGACCAGATGAGTAAGGATTTGTTGAATGTCATCAGATACAGCAAAATTTCTACAATCCATGCATGGACAATATATGTGCGTCTTTCTTGTTCTTGAAGCATGGTTCTTAGCAGCATCAATAAACCTCTGGACCTCAGTTATGTATGATGGATCTAGTCTTGATAAATTATACATCCAGAATGACCTCTCCATCACTACCTGTAAAACACCATTCATGATCTAGAGTTTAGATAGGATTTATCTAGGGTTTATTATCTAGGGTTTAAGGTTTAGCTTGGGATTAAAGGAAAAACCCTAAGTTGCATGATCAAAAAAATCTAAGTATATAGCATAATTATAGAAACACACAATTCATTAGAAATGTATAGATGTGGAAAAAATAAATTGAGAAATAAGGAGAGATATTGAAGTAAAAAACCAAAGTACCACATAATTGAAAAATAAAAAAATTCTACATTTCTCTCTCTACATAAATATACAAGAACACACCATTGATTCAATCTTGCATAAACTAGCTAAAAATTGAGAAGCAAACATGAAAAGAGAGAGAGGAGAGGCATTATCCAACCATCTTGAGCAACCTCACTAACCATCTTAAGAAATAAAGACAAGAAGCTAGCTATTCTTCTCCCACACTCATGGTGAAACCCTAGATCCAAAAAGTGGCTCTAATTGAGCATTAATGAGCAAATTGAGGCAATTGTGACGTAAACTAACCTTTTTTTGGCAACCTCCTTCCAAGAAATCAAGATCAAAACCTCCCCCTTGTATTTTGTAAAATCTGGACCTCCAAAATCGCCTCCAATGGAAGGTGGCTGCGAGATACAATGCTGCTCGGAGAGGAAGAAGTGGTATTTACACCCAGAGAAATCACAGGTGGTTGGATAAGCCAACCGCCTGTGGTAATGCATCTTCACAGGCCTTAAGCCAACCGCCTGTGTAAATGTTTCATTTACACAGGCAGTTGGCTTAAGGCCTATGAAGATGCATTACCACAGGCGTGTAAATGAAACATTTACATAGGCAACAGCCTGTGGTAATGCATGGTAATGCATCTTTACAGGCGGTTGGCAGCTCTGAGACCGCCCTTTTTATACCACAGGCGCGTGATAACTAAAACCGCCTGTGGTATAAAAAGGGGGCGTCGGTGTTGTACTCTTTTCTACTAGTGCGACCACAAGGCACAATCCATCTATCCACCGTCAGTCCATGCGAGGGGTACAAGGCTCCTCCGAGCATCCGTGAGGCGACGCTGGCAGCCCGACATAGACGTGACGCATGACAAGGGGACGCCTGGACACAATATCGGTGGCCGATACACTGGCCTTCTACTCCTCGCACATGGTGGCACGGCTGCACGGGTTGCTGCAGGTCCCCATGCTGGGTGTGCTCCGCTCGCTAGCACGGCTACGAAGCAAGATCCGTAGCTCCGCACCTTGCACCCTCTCGGTGCCGTCGTTTCCATGCCCGAGTCACCGAGCAATACGTTCGTGCGTGCATGCATCCCTCTCCAGTTAATTCACTGCCTGCTCTGCTTGCAGTCCTTCACTTCGTTGCTGCTGTGCTGCCGTGTAGCTGAATCAGACAGATTAACTAGCTTTCAAACATGGAGTGACAAATTGAACTTGGAGAAGAGCCAACTGGTGAGAGGTTGAGCATAGTTAGGGGTGCTCATGAACTACAGATCTTTCAGAGATGAAACCATGAACTCAACCTAAGGCATGCTGACTGGTTCAACAACCAAAGCTCGACTGGAAACATTTCCAATGAAGTTGCCTTCAAAGTTCGATTGTGTTTTGTTTTGGTTTTTTGTGTTTGTGTCTTTGGGATTCCGCCGGTAATCCTAAGATTACTTGAGAGTCCTTTGTATCTATGTTCCAGCCTTTCTTATGACCTTTCCTCTTAATGAAAAATGGGTAAAAGACCTGATCGCGAAAAAAAGTTGCCTTCAAAGTAATAAGCAAGTCTTGCAAACTGAAGGTTAGCTAAACAACTTATGACTATGTCATATGGGTCTCCTGCCCTATGCCTCGCTCCTTCCTATACAGGTGCAAGCAAAAGAGCAAGTAGAGTTCACTATACAAGTCACCAGGCAGGCAGCCACCAACAACATCCGACGTCGGACGAAATAAACCAGTCAAAAGGGGACAGCGGTAGCTGTGGAGGCACCATCATTGTTCAATCTTCCGCCACAGCGGCCCGCAGCCTTGAAGAAAATTCTTTATTTGTGTTCTAGAAATTTAAGTGGGTGGCGAACAAGAAAGGAAATATCTTCTAGTGGTAAACAGTGAAGAAAAAAGTTCTATTAAAAACATCATCTCAACAATATAAATAAAGAATTTTCTCCCTGCCTTGCACGGCAAATGTTGCCTCCAGAAGAATCTGCGAATTGTGATGCATATATGGTTAGGATGTATGTAGCACTAGAAGTACTCTACTTTTCTTTAGAAGGAAAATTGTAGACATATCACCCACAACCACATGTGCCTTCCAGCGAGTCTCCAGTGCATCCCAATTTTAAGATCACGTGTCTGCTTAATTAGGTGTTTTAGAACTCACTCCCTCCTCCTTGCAACAGAGAATGCGGAGTATTGGTGGCTCCTCTGTGTACCGACACATGTTGCTACATGTTTTACAAAAGACCCTCTAACTATTAGAGAATCAACATGCCATCCAGGGCAGATCCAGAATTGGCCCAAGGGGGGTTAAAAACAGAAGGAGGCTTTGAATTGGGCTTCAATGAGGCTTCTAGGTTGTGAGACGAGTTGGGCTGACCTACTCCATGTATCTGCTGCTAATACCATCCAACACTTTTGCAGTGAGCCCCTATCCAAGCCAAAACCCTAGCTCCCCTTCATTCCCCTATCTTCTCCTTACTGCCGCCCTTCGCTCTGCTCCCGTGCATGCCTCTTGGTGCCTCCATCGCTCGAGCATGAGAGCCACACGAGCTCGGCGTCGTTCGAAGCTGGTGCCGTCCTCCCTCGTCCCTATTGAAGAGGACGCCCAACATGGAGAGCCCACATACGGCGGTGCGGGTATGCAGCAGCCCCTTTTATGGGCCACCGATGTGAAGCAGGTAACCCTACAACCATTCTTCTCACTCTTCTCTCTCACACTTATCTCAGATCTGCATCTCATGTTCACTTTTCTCTGTCAGATCCAGCGAGTGCGCAAATAGGCAGAGCTCGTCGGCCTCCACCGCATACATGCTCATCGGTCATGAGGCTCCCATGAGCAGGAGGCTAGGCTCCCCACTTGAGGTTTGAGGCTTCAGCTCGCATTCCTCCAGATCCGGCTACCACCTCTCCCTTCCCGATCTACCTCCAGATCCGGCTATAGCATCTCTCCTCCCCCCCCCCCCCCCCCGATTTGGTATGACAGAGGTGACAAGTAGTGCTTCCTTGCGAGTCTCCTTTCAGCAGACATGCTCTGCAGCGGTGGCTGCAATCGAACCTCCTAATGCTCCCTCTTTCCTACCAATTTCGCCTCTTCGGCTGCATATATCTGGTACTAATATGGTTAGTTAATTAGTCAACTAGGTGAAAAAATTACCACTTGTAAAACTTTGGTTCATCGACATCACCATTATTTGCAGTCAATAATGGAGACACCGTTTGAAAACTGCGAATGCAGTCCAACGTTTTCTCCATATTTTTATATTATGTCGGCAGTGGTGGCAAGCTCCTGCAAAGCGTCACAAACGAAGCTCTCCTATCGATTAGTGTTCTTCAATAAGATGCACATGACATGCATGGTAAACCAAAGTATGTACAGAATATAGTATTGAACTTGAGTCTTTCTTTTGTTAGAAAAATTGACCACCCTTTTATACAAGATAATGAGCGACGAGTGGCGAAGAGAGAAGTAGAAGACCTGCTTTGGAACATGGCTATGATGGGGGTTTAAGGACTACATCAAAACCCTCAAGGCATACCTGCACGGGAAGCACAAGTTCTGAATTAATTCAGCACATGCAATTTTCTGTGTCATCATTATATATGTCTGTCAATGGTCATTCTTTGTAAAGCAATAGTCAATTTCTTACCATTGATAGTAGTTTTCCAGGTTGCATTCCTGCTCCGTGAAGCACGACTAAGGGTTGCATCATCCTAATCAAGTACAACACTAGGTTCTGCCAACAAATGGTTATGTTCGCTGTCATTTTTTTTGACATGATTAATGAATGTATTTCAATTTTTACGGTCGTAATTGGAATGCAATAACTATTTTTTATTTAGTAGTACTTGATTTAATAATAATCAAAAGAACATGCCTCATAGGCACTAAATAATTAATTTAGCACTGCATCAACTATTTTGAAATGAAACTGTTTGAGAAAATTATATCTATAATCACGCTGATGTGCTTAATAAAATTCTTTGGTTTACTCTAGCGGCTATTTTCATGAGGTTTTGATTCCACTAGAAGCTTAGACCTTTCTAGACTAGATGGATTATTCTTCAAAACTTTTTAAAGATGATAATTTAATCGAAAATACTAATAAGACAACGCACAGGCGGTGGTGATAACGCCCGCACACCGGCCCACACACCGCCCGCTGCCCCACACTCACTCGTCCTCGCCCGCACTCACTCGTCCTCTACCCTGGCTCTCTCTCTCTCTCTCTCTCTCCTCCAGGAGACCATGGCGGCGGCGCGACGGATCTGCGCCCGACGAGCTCTGGCGGCCCGTGCCCGCGTCCCACCTCCTCCTCGCGTCAGCGTCCGCGCCCCACCACCTCCCCTTGCGCGCAACCATGGCGGATGCTGCGGCGGCGGCGCCGGATCTGGTGGTGGCGGCGCCGGATCCACCGGATCCGGCGGCAGCGGGGCTAGGTAGGCCTCCTCCTCCTATCTCTCTCTCCTCTCTCCTCTCTCTCCTCCTAGATCGGGCTAGGGTTCCGTCGAGCAGTCCCTTCTTCTCCAACTCTGGTGGGGTATAGAATGGCTAGACGGGGTGAAGCAGGTAGGTCAGGCGGTGGGAATGGTCGATGGGCGGCTTAGGGGAGCTGGCGGCAGCAGGGGCAGTTGGGCTAGGTCGGGGCAGGGGAGGCTCGTCGGAGCTGGAGAAGATGGCGACGGGCGAGCTCGCCGGAGCCGGAGAAGATGGCAGCGGTGAGGAGGGGGTGGGGAAGAGGGTGTCCGCCAACAGGCGAACCCTAGCGCCCAAGGCAGGGCGGTGGCCGGCGGCGGGGGCGAGGGCGACAGAGTCGGCGAACCCTAGATCTGGTGTTTTTTTTCCTTTTTTTGGCAACTACTGTATTTTCTTTCCCAAATTGGAGTGTGCAGTCGGATGGTTCAAACTGCATGCGCAGGCTGTAGTAAAATCCTAATTTAATAGATCGAATGCAATGCAATGCATTTGAAAAGCAAATCATGAGTTTTTTTCTCAAATATAGGATACATAGCTATCAATTTAGATGTACCGTACTACCGTTATGCATAATGGATAACAATTTTTATCTTCAGTTTGTTTTTTGTAAAACTGTGTCTAAACTAATGCTGAATACATTTGTCAATTGGTGAATTCTTTGGTTAAAATTACGACAGTTTTGATCTTGTCTCACTCTCCTAGAAAGTACCTTTTTCTCTCAGATTTTTTTGTACATATTATGTTTCTCATCTCCCCATCTTAATTATTTGAACAGGCACAGCTGCTCCTTAAGAAATTGGTGGTGCAATCGTCTAGGTCGATTAGGACAGGTGTGTCTCCTTTTGAACATGTCTTCTTTTGCTGCTATGCACAAGAAAATTGATAGGATCCGTTGTAAAAAATCTAATATCTAATACATACTCTCTCCATTCTAAATTCTAAGATTGTTTTGGCTTTTCTAGATATGTAGCTTTTGTTGCACACTTAGATTTACGCTATGTCTAGATACATAGTAAAAGCAATGTGTCTAGAAAATCCAGCAGTGGCAGCAGGAGAGGCCATGCCGACTGGCGCATGCGGGAGCAGCGGAGGTGGGCCGCGCCGGTAGGTAGTCGGGAGCATGGTCCATGCCAGCAGGCGGGAGCACGGATCCACCACTCTCCGGATCCGCCATTGGGGGTGGGGAAGGGGCGCTGTCGCCCGGATCCGCTACTCTGGGGTGGGGTTCGCTGGATCCACCTCTCGGCGGTGGGGCTCACCGGATCCGCCGCTACCAGTTGCCCACTCAGGGTGGGGCTCGCCGGACTCGCCGCTGCTAGCTGCCTGCTCCGGGTGGGGCTCGGCAGATTGCCGCTGCCAGCTACCCGCTCGGGGTGGGGCTCGCCGGATCTGCTCGGGACACGCGAGCTCCACCACCGGCCGCATGAGCTACGCCACCGGCCGCGAAATGCGGGCGTCGTGACCTCCACCGCCAGTAGCACGACGAGGGAGAGAGTGGAGGCAGGGAGAGGATGAGGTGGAGACGGCGCGTGGGGGAGGTGGCCGCTCTGCTGAGCGTGGGGGAGATAGAAGTGAGAGACGAGAACCCTAAGTGTAACTTTTATATGTGACTGTAGTAATGGGCTGGTGGCTGGGCTCCGGGCCTACTTACAGTTCCGCCTCCGAAAATGGCCTCCATTTTCGGAAGGAGACCCACCTCCGTAAATCGATTTTAGACGCCTCCTTAAATTGATTTTACGAGACGGGCAATTTTGACCGCTTGTAAATCGATTTTACGAGATGGACAATCTTGATCGCCTCCGTAAACAAAATGTCTGCGTCTGTATATAGTTTGGAATATACAAACACACACACACATATCTATAACACTAACCTTTTCAAAAATAGTTTGGACATGAGCTTGGCGAAGTTGTAGATTAAAGTGATTGGTCTGAAATCTTTTGCCTCCCTCGCATTTGCTTGTTTCGACAGTAGTATAATCTTCTTAAAGCTCCTTCTCAAGCAATACACCACGCGGATGTTTATCTGATAGTCATGGTTGACTATTGAGCAGGACCTTTGAGGTGAATTTGGATAGTAGCAATGCAATCCAACTACACCAACGAGTCAATGACTAGAGTAACATCTTGCCAATAGCACCTCAATGACGAATGGCCATGAAAGAGTGTCTAACACCTTCGAGATGTACACCATGGTCAGTACCTTTAGGATTTTCCCTTTTCCTGAGTGAAGCTCTGCTACACGCTAGATGAATTTGTACTGGTCTAGGATTGAATAATATTTGGTGAAGGCTCTTTGGTTGCAGCCAATAAGAACTGACAAGTGAAGTGCCAACCTATTGCTTTGCAGTTTGGACATGAGCATGGAAAAGCTATGGATTAAAGTGATTGGCCTGAAGTATTTTTGCCTCCGTCGCATTCACTTGTTTCAATGGCACTACAATTTGCTTGAAGCTCCCTCTCAGTCTCAAACAGTATAAATGAATGAGAGTCAACAAGACACTATATATTCGCCTAGGGCCTTGAGGCTTGCCTGCCCTTCTTGGACAAGGAGGTTACCAATGAAGTAATGAGCATTAATCCTAAGTGGATGATGGTACCACTGTTTTCAAACAATATCACCAATTCCCTAAGAAGAATAGAGAAGTCGGTACTAAGGAAGGCATTTGTCGACGAGAAGAAACCATTCCTGCCCTAGCCCCAAGGTAACATGTTTGTCTCTGAGCATGATTAGAAGCAGTTCCCGATCACCATCACGGCAGGTGAGCTAGCCAGCTGCAGCAAGAAGCTGTGGATGATCAAGGTGCAATGTGACCTGGCATTGCCATTCTAGGCTAGGCATGCACCCTATATATACAGGTGATGACATCGTGATGTAGCTGTTTCAATTTGGATTTGTACATGTATCAAATATATGGAATTTTGAATCCAAAGTGCTTAGGCATATAGAAATTTTAAAATTATTATGAAATATTGAAACATGTAAGAAACGATAAGTGCATTGTACACACACGCGCACACACACACACCCACACATATTTAGCTCAACTGGTGTGGTGTTTTTTCACTTGCTAGAAATTAATCAATAGTTAGGTAAAGCGAAGATGGAGGAGAATGAGTGCAATTTGTTTTTACCAAAGGGACATGAAATACTTCCTGGGCATGTGCGCCAACCGTGCCACCATGGACAGCTACTGGAAGGCAACAGGCAAGGACAAAGGTGTTTTTCAATTAATTGGATAGATGCTGCTTCTGGAGGTGGTGGAACTGGGGGGAAGAAAACACTGGTATTCTACATATGAGGATGAAGAAAGCACTGGTATTCTAGTATGGGCAGGGCCCCAAGGGGCTCCAACATCAACTGGGTGATGCACGAATTCTGAGTCGAGAGAGAATGCAAACACAACAACGCCAACCATCGCTTCGATGTCAAGGTATGACGATCGATCTGCTTGAAAAACATTTCTTATATAGTTGTGTCTAAGACTATTTTACAATTTAATTTGTGTCGAGAAACTTTAATGTGTGGATTATTTTTTGTATTATATATGTATAAGACACACACTCGCACACACACACGCGCACACAGATGTGTGTTCTGTACACTGCTAAAAAGCACGGGCTGCACACATACACACATGTATGGGCCGGGGCGTGGTTATTAGCGCCGTGTTCGGGTCAGCCCGAGGCCAACAGTGCCCATGCCAGACATTTGACGATAAATAGAAAAGGCTACCGCATAAATCAGGACTAAAACAGGGGGCGGCTAGCAATAGATAGATATATTCTGCAGGCGGAGAGGGAAATCACCATCACGTGAGCGACAAAGTTAGGAGAGGAATGCTCACGGTAGGATTATGCGCTATCGACTTAAGAGTGAAGGCAACGTCATGCGAAGAGTAATGCCCACTAGCGGAATTTATAATATTATATTCTGCGGGCGGAGAGGGAAACCACCATCATGTGAACGTTCAAAGTTAGGAGAGGAATGCTCACAGTAGGATTGTGTGCTATAGACTTAAGAGCGAAGGCAACGTCACGCGAAGAGCAACGCCTTCTTGCGGAATTTGTAGATACAAGGGATTGTATCTGTGGGCTTAGAAGGAAGAAATCACCAAGTGAATGCCAAAGTTAGAAAAGGGAGGGCTGCTGGCGATAGATTTGTGTTTAGTGGGCGTAGAAGGGAGCACCTTCACGTGAACCCCGAAGTTAGATGAGGAGTGCTCATGATGAGATTATGTGTTATAAATTTAGAGGGAAGCCATCGTCATGCAAAAAGGAGGACCTGCTACCAGTTCCTATGGAACAGGCGATTGTATCTATGGGCTTAGAAGGAAGACAGCACGCGTGAATGTCAAACTTAGAAAAGAGCGCTGCTAACGATGGATTTGTGTTCAATAGGCATAGAGGGGGACCACCTTCACGTGAACACAAAAGTTAGGTCAGGGATGATCATGATAGGATTGTGTGCTACGAACTTAAGAAGTTAACGTCATGTGAAGAGGAGGGTCCACTAACAGCTTTTGTAGATACAAGGGATTGCATCTGTGGACTTAGAAGGAAGACACTGTCGCACGAATGCCAAAATTAGAAAAGTGAGGACTGCTAGCGATAGATTTGTGTTCGGTGGTTGTAGAGGGGACCACATTCATGTGAATGCCAAAGTTGGGTTAGGAATGCTCATGACGGGATTGTGTTACAAATTTAGAGGGAAGCCATCATCATGAAAAAAGGAGGGCTTGCTAGCGGTTTCTATGGATACAGGGGATTGTATCTATGGGTTTAGAGGAAAGACACCACGTGTGAATGTCAAAGTTAGAAACGAGGGGTTGCTAGGTGTAGAATTGTGTTCAGTGGACTTAGAAGGAAGACACTGTCGCACGAATGCCAAAATTAGAAAAGCGAGGACTGCTAGCGATAGATTTGTGTTTAGTGGGTGTAGAGAGGACCACATTTTCATGTGAATGCCAAAGTTGGGTTAGGAGTGGTCATGATGGGATTATGTGTTACACATTTAGAGGGAAGCCATCATCATGAAAAAAAGGAGGGCCTGCTAGAGGTTTCTATGGATACAGGGGATTGTATCTATGGGCTTAGAGGGAAGACACCACACGAGAATGTCAAAGTTAGAAATGAGGGGTTGCAAGGTATAGATTTGTGTTCAATGGGAGTAGAGGGGGCGACATTCCTGATCAAGGTAATATTTGGTTGCTACAGAATCTTCTATGGTATTTCAGAACTCAGACATCTGCAGTAGTGAGACTTAGTTTGTTTTAGACCAAAGGACTTTCGGACCAGCTTTTATTAAAAGCTTAGCAGCAGTTTGCTGGGATTTTCAGCTTACATAATACCAAAGACCCAGTTGTTGAACACTCAATCGATGCATTTCACCAGAGAGAACCAGCTTATAGTTGTTGAACACTGAATCGATGCATTTCACCAGAGAACCAGCTTACTCCTGCAAAGATAGACAAAACAAATTTGTTATTGGTACTCCCTGCTGGGTTAAACAGGTTGGATTTGAAGTCTAGTATGGCACTTGGAATTTCTGACCATCCGAAGCTATCACGCACCCAACACTAGACTAGGACAATAATAGGGCAATGAAAGATTAATAAGTGGTCAACTGTTTCCTCGACTCCACTGAGTTTGCAAATCTTGGAACCATATCAAATTATTATTACTAATGATTGGGCAGTTTGCAACATATCATTGTCAAACCATGCAGAGGAAAATCTGTATCTTTAGGGTGATTTCATCCTCCAAATATCGGTGTCTATCACTCCACTAATTAAACATGGTAAATCTCACTGATCTAGTAGTGAATTATCCTGATTTCTTCAATTCGCAGCAAACTTGATCGGCTTGTTCAGTAAGGTGAGCATCTTCCAATTTCTACTCTGCCAAATCCACTGCACCAAAATGCCTTCTAAATTGCGCCACCAGCCTCTTCTACTAGCTTTAGCCACTGACATTTGTTGGTCAAAAGCATACCAGTATATATTTGGGAAATTTAGAGCTTGACTGAGTGAAGCCTCGGTTAAAATTGGTAAGCACCTCTACTCTTTAGCTGAACATACTTTTATTGTTCAGTTTTTGCTCAGTATACTAATGCATATACTCTGCTCTCCATTTTCAGTTCTATATATCCATTTTGTGAGAAGGGCAACATTCATTACTCTTGTCTCTAGGTACCCAATACCACCAAACTCGCATCCACGCAGATGTTTATCTGATAGTAGATTATTGAGCAGGACCTTTGAGGTGGATTTGGACAGTAGCACTGCAATCCAACTACTCCAACGAGTCAACGACTAGAGTAACCTCTTGCCTATAGCACCTCAAGGACGAATGGCCATGAAAGAGTGCCTAACACCTTCGAGATGTACACCATGGTCAGTACCTTTAGGATTTTCCCTTTTCCTGAGTGAAGCTCTGCTACACGCTAGATGAATTTGTATTGGTCTAGGATTGAATATATAGTATTTGGTGAAGGCTCTATGGTTGCAGCCAAAGAATTGACAAGTGAAGTGCCAACCTATTGGTTTGCAGTTTGTACATGAGCATGGAAAAGCTATGGATTAAAGTGATTGGCCTGACGGACTTGATAAATATTGGAAATTTGCAAGAGCTTGCACACTTCACTGTTTTCAAACAATATCACCAATTCTCTCAGAAGAATAGAGAAGTCAGTACTGAGGAAGGCATTTGTCGACCAGAAGCAACCATTCCTGCCCAAGGTAACATTTTTTGTCTCTGAGCATGATTAGAAACAGTTCACGGTCACCATCACAGCTGGTGAGCTACTAGCCAGCAGCAGCAAGAAGCTGAGGATGATCAAGGTGCAATGTGACCTGGCATTGCCATTCTAGGCTAGGCATGCATCCTATATATACAGGTGATGCCAACGTGATGTGATGCTGTTTCAATTTGTATTTGTATATGTATCAAATATATGGAATTTTGAAATCCAAAGTGCATAGGCATATAGAAAATTAAAAATTATTACGAAATATTGAAACATGTAAGAAACGATCATAAGTGCATTGTACACATACGCGTGCGGACACACATGTTATTTAGCTCAACTGGTGTGGTGTTTTTCACTTGCTGAAAATCAATAGTTAGGTAAAGCGAAGATGGGGGAGAAGGAGTGCAATTTGTTTTTACCAAAGAGACATGAAATACTTGATGGGCATGTGCGCCAACCCTGACACCATGGACAGCTACTAGAAAGCAACAGGCAAGGACAAAGGCCGCTGTTTCTCAATTAATTAGATAGATGCGGCGGTGGTCGAACTGGTGTCAGTGGGGAAGGAAACACCGGTATTCTACATATGGGGATGAAGAAAGCATGGGCATTCTAGTATGGGCAGGGCCCCAAGGGGATCCAAGACCAACCGGGTAATGCACAAATTCCGACTCGAGCGAAAATGCAAACACAACAATGCCAACCATCGCTTCAATGTCAAGGTACGACGCTCGATCTGCATGAAGAACTTTTCTTATATAGTTGTGTCTAAAACTATTTTACAATTTAATTTGTGTAAGAAACTTTAATGTGTGCAATATTTTTTGTTTTATATATGTATAGGACACACGCGCGCCCACACAAATGGCCAGATGTTTGTGTCATGTACTTTCCTGTCATCTTTACATCATAATTTCTCTTCTAATAGAGTACACATAACGTGATGTTGTTTTCATTTGGATATATATATATCCAAAGTGCATTGGCATATAGAAAATTTAAAATTATTTTGAAATTTTGAAACAAGTAAGAAACAACCATAAGTGCATTGTACACACAGGCGCACGCGCTCAGAACATGTTCTGCTTGTTGAGATTTAATATGACACTCACTATCAAATTGGAAAGAAACAGCAGAACTTTTGAACACTTCAGTGGGAATCTACAGGGTAGCTAGAGTCCATAGATGGAACCTATATAATACCGGATCTATGTCCCCCCCACCCCTTTTTTCATGCTGATGGACAATGGACCCAATTTGGGGTTTATATACCTTGTGTGCTTTAAGTATTAAATGGGCAAATTGGTTATTTATTTCCTCTATCTGTTCATATGTCAAATTTAATTAGAATTTTATATTTTTCCTATGTACTAGTAAGTTTGAATCCTACATATTGCATTAGCAGTTCTTTCTTGTATTCCTTAACCCTTATGCAGCACTTTCACAATGGTGCATTTTTCACCGCAAGAGGGCCAGAAGGGTTGTAGACACATGGGAAAAGCAGTTCAGTAGTACAACAGAGGATAAGAAAATATCATTCCTATTTTTATCAAATGATATCTTGCAAAACAGTAAGCGCAAGGGAGGAGATTATGTGCATGAGTTCTAGAGGGTTTTACCCAGATCGTTGAAACATGTCTACGAAAACAGGGGAGAAGAAGGAATGAAACTGGTGGTGAGACTAGTAAGTATTATCTTGTTTCACTATGATAAGATTAATTCTTCACAGTGCAGCAGCTCCTAGATTTGTTCTAGAGCCTTGCCAAGAATGCAGGAGGATCTAAATGTGTTAGTACAATTCAAGTACTATACTACCATTGAATCAATGACCAATTCAATATATATATATATATATATATATATATATATATATATATATATATATATATATATATATATATATATATATATATATATATATATATATATATATATATATATATATATATATATATATATATATATATATATATACTGGTCATGGTCATGTGCATGGTGCATTCGATTTTGGTATATATAATTGTATGAACAGAAAATGTGAGCTTAAACTAACTAGAGCAGAATCAATTAGCCTTTTTAGTTTGTAGCCTAATTTCCTCCATTTCCAATAGCGTTAGATTTAATGAATATGTTGTTTTCTTAAACACTGTCTTGCGTGGTAAGTTGGTACTCATCTGCCAAAAGGAGCGATTCAGGTTTTTTTTCCACTAGTGTTTCTGATGTAATAAATGTTTAGAAGGGTCATTCAATTTTAATCATAGTTTGCATGGACCTTTGTTAATACTGTGTAAAGAAATTTTCTGCAAAATCTGCTGGGATAATGTGCACCAATAGGACATGATACTTTATTGAAATTAGATTAAATACTGGATAACTGATAGCTAATTTTATTTGCTTCATTTTTTGTTGGAAATCCATAATAAAAATATTTTATATGTTTGGTGGCATTTTATAACTCATAACATGTTTAATTTTGAATCATTTCATAACAAGGAACTAGTGTTTCATTTTTCACAATAATAAGAAGGCACAATGCTATTGTTGAAATCAAAATGGAGATTTCCTTCCCTACTTCTTTCCGGTCATCTTTACATCAAAATTTCTCTTCTAATAGAGTACACGTAACTTGATGCTGTTTTAATTTGGATTTATATATATGCATCAAATATATGGAATTTCAAAATTCAAAGTGCACAGGCATATAGAAAATTTAAAATTATTATGAAATATTGAAACATGTAAGAAATGATCATAAGTGCATTGTACACACACGCACACACACACACACACACACATATTTAGCTCAACTGGTGTGGTGTTTTTCACTTGCTGAAAATCAATGGTTAGGTAAAGCGAAGATGGGGGAGAAGGAGTGCAATTTGTTTTTACCAAAGAGACATGAAATACTTGATGGGCATGTGCGCCAACCGAGACACCATGGATAGCTACTGGAAAGCAACAGGCAAGGACAAAGGCCGGTGTTTCTCAATTAATTAGATAGATGCTGCTTCAGGACATGGTGGAACTGGAGTCAGTGGGGAAGAGAACACCGGTATTCTACATATGGGGATGAGGAAAGCACGGGTATTCTAGTAAGGGCAGGGCCCCAAGGGGATCCAAGACCAACTGTGTGATGCACGAATTCTGACTCGATAGAAAATGCAAACACAACAATGCCAGCCATCGCTTCGATCAATGTCAAGGTACGACGCTCGATCTGCTTGAAGAACATTTCTTTACATAGTTGTGTCTAAAACTATTTTGCAATTTAATTTGTGTCGAGAAACTTTAATGTGTGGAATATTTTTTGTTTTATATATGTATAGGACACTTGCGTGCACACACAAATGGCCAGATGTGTGTGTCCTGTACACCACTAAAAAGCACGGGCCGCACACACACAGAGACATGTATGGGCCAGGCCGTGCATTTTAGTGTCGTGCCCAGGTCGGCCCGAGGCCCATAGTGCCTGTGCAGGCACGACATAGTGAGAACCGTGCTTGGGCCGCCACACCGGCCTGTAGTGCTGGCCTGGGCATGACACAACCTATAATATAAGGCCGGCATGGGGGCGTCACAGCTCCCAACCTCACCAGCCGTTGATCCCCCTCACCTCCTACTCCTCGATATCGATCGGTGATCTGCCCGTTGGGAGATAGGCGTATATAACACTGCCGCTGCCCCGCTCCCTCCTCGCCATGGAACGGTAATTCATTTGATCTTTGCTCTCTCGTGAGCTCTCTTCTTCTCGCCCTCTGGTGGCTTGGTGGCATTCCTCGCCCCCACTGGCCGACATGGGCTCAGGCACAATGCTATTGTTGAAATCAAAATGGAGATTTCCTTCCCTACTTCTTTCCGGTCATCTTTACATCATAATTTCTCTTCTAATAGAGTACACATAACATGATGCTGTTTTAATTTGGATTTATATATATGTATCAAATATATGGAATTTCAAAATCCAAAGTGCATAGGCATATAGAAATTAAATTTAAAATTATTATGAAATATTGAAACATGTAAGAAATGATTCATAAGTGCATTGTACACACACACACATACGCGCGCGCTTCTTGAGATTTAATATGGCACTCACTATAAAATTATTGGAAGGAAACAACAGAACTTTTGAACACTTCAGTGGGAATCTACAGGGTAGCTAGAGTACATAGATGGCACCTATATAATATCGGATCTATGTTCCCCCCATTTTTCATGTTGATGGTTGGTGGACCCAATTTGGGGTTTATATACCTTGTGTGCTTTAAGTGGTAAATGGCCAAATTGGTTATTTGTTTCCTCTATTTGTTCATATGTCAAATTTAATTAGAATTTTATGTTTTTCCTATGTATGTTTGCATCTACATATTGCATTAGCAGTTCTTTCTTGTATTCCCTAACCCTTATGCAGCACTTTCACAATGGTGCATTTTTCACCGCAAGAGGGCCAGAAGGGTTGTAGACACATGGGAAAAGCAATTCAGTGTCACACCCAGTTTTAAGGACAAAACCAGATATACACTATATGTGAAATAAAGGAGTCAAATCCCACATATAGCCACAGATAAGTGTAATACCAAGAGACAAATGCTTAATGTACACAACTCAATAGTATAAAATATACCTTAGAGAGCAACACAGCGAAAAGACAACTCCAAACACCGGGTGTAGACCCCACTCCAGGAACAAACTAACTGGTTGACCACAAGCCTAAACTTCTCCTGAGGTGTGGGGGAAAATAGCAAGAGTGAGTCCATGTCGAACTCCGCAAGCATAGCAAGTATAGATCCCATAAACTCATGATCAATGTAACATAATCAATATAGAACATAATCGATAAGTAAATGAGTATCTTAACAAAACAAGAATCATCATCTTTAATGTAAATGTCTCCAAGGCCGCTCGTGTCCGTGAGCACGGCTAGTATACCAGTTTATTAAACTCTGCGCAGAGGTGTACACTTTCACTGTGAGTCGTGATTTACCCTTTCGCCCGAGGTAGCTAATCTCTTGACCCACTTCCAAGGAAGGTCGGCAGGGTTCACTATGAAGCCTTTCAAAGGTTCGTCTAACAAGTTAGGGCCGCTAAGGATTCTCAATTGGAAAGCATGATCCTCCCTCCAAGGGGCGACTTACAAAAGACTGCACCCACCTTGGCAGGCCAAGACCATACTAGACATGATCCCCTCTTGCGCCTTTCGGTAACCACTAACAAGCTAGAAAAGATCCTCATACTTGACTAAAGCCAGAGCCATATAGCCCTCACAGTTGTACTGTAAATCCCGGAGGTTCACGTACAGACAAGATCTTATGTTGCTAAAAAGTCATTTCTCAACCATCATAGTACTTATATTAATTAAGTCACAAGATCATGGTCACAGAAAGAAAACCCAAGCTATACTTGCCTTTAAATCAAGATCCTTTCTCTGATCCAAATCTTCAATTAATAGCTTCTTGAATCTCCACATAAATCTCACCGACTGGACATGATTATAAAGCACAACACAAGCATCCATTCAATCATACACGAAGCAAACAATAGAAATAAATTAGAACAGTACACCAAACATATGAAACAATGTGTGAAAAGGTTTTAAAGATGTTCTACACATTGCTACGAACACACAGGCGCGAAAATCATGAAATTCAGATTTAAAACGTGAAAGTTATGAATTTTCTAAGATTTCCTATAGATAAATAATTACTTTAATATAAACTCGAAAATTAAATTTTCCAAACCTACTGTACAGTACTACCAATATGTAGAGCTCGCAAATACGAACCTAACGCAATTTGAACGGGTCAAATCGGAGTTAAAACGTAGAAGATATGGCCTAAACAAGATAGTGGCAGTTTTGTAAATACCTAGTTTCGAAAATAAATCAAAATCTGGTTTTTAATGTGATCTAGACGGTGTAATTCAAGTAAATATCTCTTCTTCTTCTTGGAGTAGAATGCCTGGTGGCTTCGTCGGACGGCGACAAGAGGAGGAGAAAATATAATTTACTACACGAGAGATTTCCCAAACTAGGGGCTCATCTACGGTAGTTTTGGTGTGCTTTGCCCAAGGGGTAGGTACGTATATATAGGGAGAAAAACTCTCCACCTTCATGTCAACTAGCGAAATGGTGCTAATTGACGTTGCACCATCCACCTCCGCTAATAGGCCTAAGTAATCATTTAAGCCCATTAGTAAATAAATGTATGGGCCTTTGAGATTTATTAGGATTATTGCACATGGGCTTTGAGCGTTGGAAAAAAATGAGAAATTTATTATTTTCAGAATTAATTATTTTTGTGGATAAAATAATTGTAGAAAAGTCCAGAATTATTATTTAAGCTGCGAAAAATACTCCGAAAGCTCCGAAAATTCGGGAAAATTTTTCAGAGACATTATGAAACATGAGGAACCCAAATAAAGTATTTGGAGCTCATGATAAGATAATTTGGAGCATCTAAAAATTAGATTATGCTCACAGATAAGTGGAAACAAGCTATAGATAAGTCGGAAAAATTCCTGAAAAGTTTGTAGAGATTGATTGATGGACGAGAAACTAAAAGAAGTGATTTGGGTTACAAAGAAAATATTTTGGGAAGCTCTCAATGAAACTTGAGCTGAGAGACAAGGAATTTGATTGTAGAAAAAGAATAAAGGTATAGCAGAGAGGGAAAATTACCTACTAAACGCATTTTAATAAAAACAGTTTGAATTGATTTTGTACCTTGGTCAAAACCAAACAATGCAAAAACACAATGCATTAGCATGTATGCACAACAATGTTGCTACATCCTAAGATAAATTTTAATTTAACAAAATTTTTTATTTTCCTATGTTTTCATGAGCACAAAAATACATACTTAAATCATTTTAGCTCTATTTCCAAATAAGTAATTTTTTAGGTGTTACAATTCTACCCCCTTAAGATGAATCTCGTCCTCGAGATTCGGAAGATGGTGGTCAAAGAGATGAAAACTTTGACTATAGCTCTTCTTCACTTGATTCTAGAGGCCTCATCCTCTTAGTGTCACTCCTGCGTTTTAACATACTTTGATCATCTTACTCCGAGTAGCTTGCTCAACTATTTTCGAGACATCCATGGTGTCGTTTGAATCTTCTTAGCATAATTCTCCGTTACTATAGTCATCGGCAACGACTTCTACTTCTCCACACGATAACACTTTTGCAAGTCAGAAAGCTCTTGATCAGGATCAAACCGACAATGATACCGCAACTCAAACCAACTTAGTGAGGACGCTCTTCAGATTCTTGTGATCCACGTAAATGTCACTCTTATATCCTTAAGAGCATCCCACACATTCAACTCTCTTAAGCTCTTCTACATAATAACTCTACCACAAGGGAATACCTATCCAAGTAGAAGACTTCCTTCACTTAAAACTTACTAGCCATACTTGACGTGGTAGTGATGTCTTCTAAGTTCCCGTGGAACCAACTATAGATGTCCAACACCACCTCCCTATGTTATAATCGCCAACTTGTACTGAGTATGTTCCTGAGCTTCTCGTAGATGATCCAACAAGGCACTGATCCTTGCAACTTCTTTAACTTTGGCTACCCCCTTAAGAAAAGAGAAACTAGGGAGATAAAAGAGTAGCCTGAACCTTCTTCTAAGTGAGTTTACTATCATGATGACCTTCTGATCTCCAATAAAAACTTATATGCCTAAACAAGAACAAGTACTTCGAAATTCCTCGCGAGTAGAAAAACAGCAGCACAGTAAAACATCCATATCTCCAATTCTGTTAATCCAATTAAGTTGCACCTTATACCGTTGGAAAGCTTATCAAATTCTCTACAACTTACTTATAGAACACTTTTCCAGATTCTGCAGCTAACTTGACCGAAAACAACACATAACAGATTCTGTTCCAGGTTTCAGACAGCACAGTTGCATCGTCTTGTGATTTTTGTATCTCCCAATCCAAAATAGCTATGAGGGTGGTTCTTGTGGCTAGGTAAAGATCTCGAAGCCTAATATTGTCCAGAATTTTCTCATGATTTATGGTCGTTCAAAGACAGATGTATAAGCCAAATGAGACAGACTGCTCTAAAAGGATAGCATGTAGAGAGTCAAAATAAACCAATCCATCTACTTATTCACTAATCCTTATATCTTAAGCCTATATCTAAATGAAATTGTGGGATCCACAAATTCATTGCAATCATTACAAAGATCCAAAACAAACATAGGCATAAAGACAATCCAACAAGGCAATATAGGAGCACAGCTCAATCATTGACTCAACTTGCGATGCTATCATTTTCTTCGTATAAAGGGAAAAGATCCTAATGCTTCTCTTCCGATGTCGCAAGAAGATGGTAAGATAAGGTTCTAAAAGCATACCAAATCAAGGAATAGGATAAGCATAAGATTTTTTTTTAAAAAAATAAGCAACAAGGTGGAGATAAATAACAAGGTAAGGATATAGTATAGAAAAAAAATACCAAGGTCTATTGAACAAGGATTTTAGTGGCAACTCTTAAACCTTATAACGACCAGTTTCTACTAGGCTTGCGTCCTACAGTCAGCATTGCTCTGATACCACTCTGTCACACCCAGTTTTAAGGACAAAACCAGATATACACTATATGTGAAATAAAGGAGTCAAATCCCACATATAGCCACAGATAAGTGTAATACCAAGAGACAAATGCTTAATGTACACAACTCAATAGTATAAAATATACCTTAGAGAGCAACACAGCGAAAAGACAACTCCAAACACCGGGTGTAGACCCCACTCCAGAAACAAACTAACTGGTTGACCACAAGCCTAAACTTCTCCTGAGGTGTGGGGGAAAATAGCAAGAGTGAGTCCATGTCGAACTCCGCAAGCATAGCAAGTATAGATCCCATAAACTCATGATCAATGTAACATAATCAATATAGAACATAATCGATAAGTAAATGAGCATCTTAACAAAACAAGAATCATCATCTTTAATGTAAATGTCTCCAAGGCCGCTCGTGTCCGTGAGCACGGCTAGTATACCAGTTTATTAAACTCTGCGCAGAGGTGTACACTTTCACTGTGAGTCGTGATTTACCCTTTCGCCCGAGGTAGCTAATCTCTTGACCCACTTCCAAGGAAGGTCGGCAGGGTTCACTATGAAGCCTTTCAAAGGTTCGTCTAACAAGTTAGGGCCGCTAAGCATTCTCAATTGGAAAGCATGATCCTCCCTCCAAGGGGCGACTTACAAAAGACTGCACCCACCTTGGCAGGCCAAGACCATACTAGACATGATCCCCTCTTGCGCCTTTCGGTAACCACTAACAAGCTAGAAAAGGTCCTCATACTTGACTAAAGCCAGAGCCATATAGCCCTCACAGTTGTACTGTAAATCCCGGAGGTTCACGTACAGACAAGATCTTATGTTGCTAAAAAGTCATTTCTCAACCATCATAGTACTTATATTAATTAAGTCACAAGATCATGGTCACAGAAAGAAAACCCAAGCTATACTTGCCTTTAAATCAAGATCCTTTCTCTGATCCAAATCTTCAATTAATAGCTTCTTGAATCTCCACATAAATCTCACCGACTGGACATGATTATAAAGGACCACACAAGCATCCATTCAATCATACACGAAGCAAACAATAGAAATAAATTAAAACAGTACACCAAACATATGAAACAATGTGTGAAAAGGTTTTAAAGATGTTCTACGCATTGCTACGAACACACAGGCGCGAAAATCATGAAATTCAGATTTAAAACGTGAAAGTTATGAATTTTCTAAGATTTCCTATAGATAAATAATTACTTTAATATAAACTCGAAAATTAAATTTTCCAAACCTACTGTACAGTACTACCAATATGTAGAGCTCGCAAATACGAACCAAACGCAATTTGAACGGGTCAAATCGGAGTTAAAACGTAGAAGATATGGCCTAAACAAGATAGTGGCAGTTTTGTAAATACCTAGTTTCGAAAATAAATCAAAATCTGGTTTTTAATGTGATCTAGACGGTGTAATTCAAGTAAATACCTCTTCTTCTTCTTGGAGTAGAACGCCTGGTGGCTTCGTCGAACGGCGACAAGAGAAGGAGGAGAAAATATAATTTACTACACGAGAGATTTCCCAAACTAGGGGCTCCTCTACGGTAGTTTTGGTGTGCTTTGCCCAAGGGGTAGGTACGTATATATAGGGAGGAAAACTCTCCACCTTCATGTCAACTAACGATATTGTGCTAATTGACGTTGCACCATCCACCTCCGCTAATAGGTCTAAGTAATCATTTAAGCCCATTAGTAAATAAATGTATGGGCCTTTGAGATTTATTAGGATTATTGCACATGGGCTTTGAGCGTTGGAAAAAAAATGAGAAATTTATTATTTTCGGAATTAATTATTTTTGTGGATAAAATAATTGTAGAAAAGTCCAGAATTATTATTTAAGCTGCGAAAAATACTCCGAAAGCTCCGAAAATTCGGGAAAATTTTTCAGAGACATTATGAAACATGAGGAACCCAAATAAAGTATTTGGAGCTCATGATAAGATAATTTGGAGCATCTAAAAATTAGATTATGCTCACAGATAAGTGGAAACAAGCTATAGATAAGTCGGAAAAATTCCTGAAAAGTTTGTAGAGATTGATTGATGGACGAGAAACTAAAAGAAGTGATTTGGGTTACAAAGAAAATATTTTGGGAAGCTCTCAATGAAACTTGAGCTGAGAGACAAGGAATTTGATTGTAGAAAAAGAATAAAGGTATAGCAGAGAGGGAAAATTACCTACTAAACGCATTTTAATAAAAACAGTTTGAATTGATTTTGTACCTTGGTCAAAACCAAACAATGCAAAAACACAATGCATTAGCATGTATGCACAACAATGTTGCTACATCCTAAGATAAATTTTAATTTAACGAAAATTTTTATTTTCCTATGTTTTCATGAGCACAAAAATACATACTTAAATCATTTTAGCTCTATTTCCAAATAAGTAATTTTTTGGGTGTTACATTCAGTAGTGCAACAGAGGATAAGAAAATATCATTCCTATTTCTATCAAATGGTATCTTGCAAAACAGTAAGCGCAAGGGAGGAGATTATGTGCATGAGTTCTGAAGGGTTTTCCCAGATCGTTGAAACATGTCAACAAAAACGGGGGAGAAGAAGGAATGAAACTGTTGGCGAGACTAGTAAGTATTATCTTGTTTCACTATGACGAGATTAATTCTTCACAGTGCAGCAGCTCCTAGAGTTGTTCTAGAGCCTTGTCCAAGAATGTAGGAGGATCTAAATGTGTTAGTACAATTAAAGTACTATAGTACCATTGAATCAATGACAAATTCAGTTTAATTGTAGCATACTATTGGAGTATATATAATGGTCATGGTCATGTGCATTGTGCATTCAATTTTGGTAAGGTGAGCATAGCTTCACAGACATCAAAATGATCATGGTCATGTGCATGGTGCATTTTGATGTCTGTTGAAGCTATGATCATGGTCATGTGCATGGTGCATTTTGATGTCTGTTGAAGCTATGATCATGGTCATGTGCATGGTGCATTCGATTTTGGTATATATAATCATATGAACAGAAAATGTGAGCTTAAACTAACTAGAGCAGAATCAATTAGTAAAAAATCAATTAGCCTTTTTAGTTGTAGCCTGATTTCCTCCATTTCCAATAGCATTGGGTTTAATGAATATGTTGTTTTCTTAAGCATTGTCTTGCTTGGTAAGTTGCTACTCATCTGCCAGAAGCAGCGATTCAGGTTTTTTTCCACTCGAGTTTCTGATTTTATAAATGTTTGGAAGGGTCACTCAATTTTAATCATAGTTTGTGTGGACCTTCATTAATACTGTGTAAAGAAATTTTCTACAAAATCTGCTAGGATAATTTGCACCAATAGGACATGATACTTTATTGAAACTAGATTAAATACTGGATAACTGATGGCTAATTTGATGTGCTTCATTTTTTTGTTGGAAATCGAGAATAAAAAAGATTGTTTCTAACTTATCAGTAGGAATTACAGATAGGAATTTGGGATGAACGCAAAGTTTTTGGAACCCGTATTGAAAATCTGAAAGACAGCATTTTTGGTGACAACCCTGCTATATTCGATAACAATGGGAATAAGAATAATTCAAATCCTAGCTCTAACCCCTTAAATTCCAAAGTTGCAAGGAAGGATTCGAGTACAATACTAAAAGTGAGTTGCTTGTTATCCTTGTAACTCTCCTTTTTTGGGTGGAAACATAAGAATTGGATATGAGAGTATTAACTTGTTGAATTCTTCTATAGAAACTGACTGTTGGGGGTATGCCTGAAAAGATTGTGACTGCATACCAATCTGTGCTTGATCAACATTTCGATGAAGACAACTTTCAACAAATGTAAGTGTACTTCCCACTCAAAATAGTTAAGAGTTCATTAGTGTTATGGAAAAGATAAACAAAGATAGAGATGATGCTACAGCCAAAGGTAAGGATTTATCTTTCTCACTAGTTATTAACATTGTGAATATATCTGTTGATGGAGAAAGTTTGACACCATTCTTATTTGTTCTGTATTTTTTTGGCTTGCAGGTTTTTTCATAAGGTGATCAACCTGCATCATCATTGATTTTTTACCTTTGTGAATAGTAAACAACCCTGAAGCAGTGCACTGTACAACTTGAATGTGTAGATGTGGTGAGGATATCCCTAATGAATCAATTAAAAGTAACTCTCTCATCGAACAGGTCTAGCTAGCACACATTTCATTATCTTGCAAATGTTCCATCTCGGATACATATGCCTCATCCTTTTCAAAAATGTCTCTCGTGTTTCTGTAACAGGTGTTGAAGCCAGAAGTTCTTTGCAGTTTGTTGCAAGTAAAAATTATTCTTTATGCTATTGCATGTTGACTTTTCATCTATTGTTGTTCCTTGCAAAATCATGTCCTATGCCATTCTATTTTATTGTGTGTTCATTCTTAATGCTCAATTAAATTGGGTTTATTAGGTCACAAAGAAATGTTGCATGTTCTGGGATTCATAAGTATTCTTCTTATGATGCTTATCTTTATTGTAGAAGACTTTTTGTAATCTACTTTGAAGCTCTGGGTTCCATTCTTTATCTTTGTCTGTTGTGGGCCATTCTACCCATAAGTGGATTGTTTCCTCTATGATCTATGGAAGCACATGGACAGATGCATAATGAAGGCCTAAGACGACTCGAGTGCCTATACCCTCTAGCATAGTTTTCCTTTATGATGAAAGGTAGGCCAAATATAGTTTTTTTTCTATGTGTGTGTTGCACATTTATGCCAACTTGTGCGCCTAAAAGTTTAGGAGGGTCTTTTGACATGTGGTTACATCTATGTGCATGCTGACATTTTTTCATTCTTTCAAAATAATATACCAACCCTCATTGTAGGAGAAATATAATGTCTAGCAGCCTAATAACCTAAAAAGTATCTTCATTATTTTGTATATGTTGTCAAGCAATGCTAGGTGTTCTAGTTTCTTTTTGGCATAGAGAATAGTTGTTAACCCATTCATGTAGCTCAAGGTCCACGGCTTGCCATTGCATTATGGCACTTCTGCAATAGATCTGATTTTCCCTCATGAATCTTCTCCCATCAATATTGTTTTCCGACATTTGTGTGCAGGAACATCTACTATAACCATGCTTTTCCAATCTATGCTTGATCAACATTTTGATGAAGACACTACTTCGAACAAATGTAAGAGTATTGTTGCTCTTTGGTTATTAACATTGTGGATATCTTTTGATGAAGATAGGTTGACACCATTCTTATATGTTCTGCCAGCATTCTTAGACTCTACTAGCCAACAACTAAACAAAATAGACCATGTCCAATGAAGCCTACTATATATAGGGTCAGGGTATTGCAATAATATTTCTCAATCTATAACCTCCTAGAGCAGATTGGAATGGGAATAAGTGAAAGATAAGTAATGGCTCTTGGCTGGAACAGTGCATTTGATCATGTTGTTGGTAGGTGGTCTTCTGAAGAAGGTAAATGCAAAAAAATCCTTTAAATTCCATGACAAATGTTCACTTGATTTGTTTGATAGGTTGGCATCACCGAATAAACATAGAAGAACCCAACGATCTATTCAAATTCATAGTAATATGTTTCAAGAAAATCTTTAAAAGAACATATTAATCAAAGCAGTGTGAAAACTGCAATCATTATTACCACAACATTAAGAACCACCTAGTCCACACCCCATACAAGAAAATAAAAACTTGCAACATATAGGAAACTAAGCTTAGACTCTACTAGCTAGTCTACTACTGAACCAACGACCAAAGGTCATTCCTTCCATGCCAAAAGATCAAGCACAACATCTAAACAACCATCCACATGAGCATCCCTAGGGGTGGGAGCTCTAGCATGCTAGTTTCCCCTTCACTTGCTCTAGGTGTGCTTCTGGTTGCTGCAAAAGCAGATAAGGCAGAGCTGCTTCTAGTTGTAGTACCTCCAGCACCATTTGTTGCCACCGAGCACCAGCACCAAGCTTTCATCTCATGAAATGTCTGATGATACACATGAGCTAGATGACGACGAGTCATTGTCATTGCCACTATTAACCTCTATCCTCCTTGTGGGTAGTGCTAGGCATAGCTGTAGGTCCAGCTGTGTGCTCCCCACACTACTGCCACCAGAGACGCACTCCTGCTAGAATGGTGCATTTGACAATGATGTTGGTAGGTAGTCTTTTGAAGAGGGTAAATGCAAAAAAATCCTTTCAATGCTATGAAAAAATGTTTGTAGGATTGGTTTGATAGGATGGCATCACAAAATAAATGCAGAAGAACCCAAGTATCTGTTCAAATTCATAGTAATATGTTTCAAACAAACTTTGAAAAGAACTTATTAATTAGAGAATCTTGACAACTATAATCATTACTTCCCCAACATTAAGAACCACCTAGTCCACACCCCATACAAGAACATAAAAAGCCTGCAACAAAATAGGAAACCAAGCTTTGACTCTACCAGCCCACAACTAAACCAAATAGACGCACATCTGCTATAGATCTAATTTCCCCTCGTGCATCTGCTCCCATCAATATTGTTTTCCAACACTCATGTGCAAAGACATCTACTATCACCACATTTTTCAAATTTGTGCTTGATCAACATTTTGATGAAGACACAGCTCTGAACAAAAGTAGGAGTATTGTTGTGTTCTAGAGAAGATAAGGAAAGAAATAAAAAGATGCTTGGACCAATGTAAGGATTTATCTTGCTCACTAGTTATTAACATTGTGGATATCTGATGAAAATGTTTGAAACCATTCTTATCAATTCTAATTTTTTGGATTGCATGTTTTTTCTAAGGTGATCAGCCTGCATCATCATTGATTTCTGACATTCAAGAACAGGAAACAACCTTGAAGTAGTGCATTGTAGAACTTGAAAGTGTAGATGTGGTGAGCATACCCTTGATGAATCAATTAAAACAAGCTCTCATTGAGCAGGTCTTGAGCTAGCACTCTTTTCATTATCTTCCAAATGTTTTGTCTTGTCACATATGCCTCATCCTATTTCAAGCCTGCCTTTTTTGTTTCTATAACAGGAGTCTATGTCAGATGTTCAGCTCTACCACGCTGGTTTCCCTTTCACTTTCTCTAGCTATGCTTCTCATTGCTGTAGAAGCCGATAAGGTAGGGCTGCTTGTAGTTGATGCAGGTGGGGAACTTCTTCTTGCTCACCATGCAGTACCTCTAGCACCGTTTGCAGCCACCGAGCACCAGCACCAAACTTTCATCCAATGAAATGTCTGATGATACACATGAGCTAGACGATGATGAGTCATTGTTGTTGCCACTATCAACCTCTACCCTCCTTGTGGGTAGTGTCAGGCGTAGCTGTAGGTCCAACTGTGTGTTCCTCGCACAATTGCCACCAGAGATGCACTTCTGCTAGAATGGTGCATTTCACCAAGTTGTTGGTAGGTGGTCTGCTGAAGAAGGTAAATGCAAAAAATCCTTTTAAATGCGAGAACAAATGTTTGTTGGATTGATTTGACAGGATGGCATCACCAAATAAATGCAATAGAACCCATGGATCTATTCAAATTCATAGTAATATGTTTCAAACAAACCTTGGAAAGAGCTTATTAATTAGAGAATCTTGATAACTATAATCATTACTACCACAACATTAAGAGCCACCTAGTCCACACCCCATACAAGAACATAAAAAGCCTACAACATATAGGAAACTAAACTTTGACTACGAGCCCACTACTAAACCAAAAAGATGCACTTCTGCTATAGATCTAATTTCCCCTCATGCAGCTGCTCCCATGAATATTGTTTTCCCACATTCGTGTGCAGGGACATCTACTATCACCACATTTTAGAAAATTGTGGTTGATCAACATTTTGATGAAGACAGAGCTCTGAACAAATGTAGGAGTATTATTAGTGTTCTAGAGGAGATAAGGAAAGATATAAAAGATGCTTGTACCAATGTAAGGATTTATCTTTCTCACTAGTTATTAACATTGTGGATATCTGATGAAGTTAGTTTGACACCGTTCTTATTTTTTCTGCTTTTTTGGATTGCATGGTTTTTTGTAAGGTGATCAACCTACGTCATAATTGATTTCTAACATTCATGAATAGGAAACAAACTTGAAGCAGTGCATTGTACAACTTGAAAGTGTAGATGTGGCAGGGATACCCTTGATGAATCACTTAAAAGATGCTCTCATTGAGCATGCCTTGTGCTAGCACACCTTTCATTATCTTCCAAATGTTTTGTCTCGTTACATATGCCTCATGCATTTCAAAACTGTCTTTCTTGTTTCTATAACAGGTGTCAATGTTAGATATCCTACTCTAGCATGTTGGTTTCCCCTTCACTTGCTCTAGTTGTGCTTCTCGTCGCTGTAGAAGCTGATAGGGCAGGGCTGCTTGCAGTTGATGCAGGTGGGGAACTCCTTCTTGCTCACCATGCAGTACCTCCAGCATCATTTGCAGCCACCGAGCACCAGCACCAAGCTTTCGTCCAGTGAAATGTCTGATGACACACATTAGCTAGATGATGACAATTCATTGTCTTTGGCGCTAACAACCTCTACCCTCCCAATGGGTAGTGCCAGGCGTAGCCGTAGGTCCAACTGTGTGCTCCTCGCACATACTACTACCACCAGAGATGCACTTCTGCTAGAATGGTGCATTTGACCATGATGTTGGTAGGTTGTCTTTTAAAGAAGGTAAATGCAAAAAATCCATTAAATGCCATGGCAAATGTTTGTTGGATTGGTTTGATAGGTTGGCATCACCAAATAAATGTAGAAGAACCCAAGGATCTGTTCAAATACATAGTAATATGTTTCCTTGAAAAAACTTATTATAATCATTACTACCACAACATTAAGAACCACCTAGTCCACACCCCATACAAGAGCATAAAACGCCTGCAACATATAGGAAACTAAGCTTTGACTCTACCAGCCAACTACTGAACCAAATAGGCAAACTTCTCTGCCATAGATCTAATTTCCATTCAAGCATCTACTCCTATCAATATTGTTTTCCCACATTCTTGTGCAGGGACATTTACTATCACCACAAACTTCCCATTTGTGCTTGATCCACATTTTGACTAAGACACAGACTCTGAACAAATGTAGGAGTACTGTTAGTGTTCTGGAGAAGATAAGGAAAGATATAGAAGATGTTGGTACCAAAGGTAAGGATTTATCTTGCTCACTAGTTATTATTAACATTGTGGATATATGATGAAGATAGTTTGACACCATTCTTATCAGTTCTACTTTTTTGGATTGCATGGTTTTCTCTAAGGTGATTAGCCTGCATCAACATTGATTTATCACATTCAAGAACAGGAAACAACCTTGAAGCATTGCATTGTGCAACTTGAAAGTGTAAATGTGGTGAGGATATCGTGGATGAATCAATTAAAAGAAGCTCTCTTTGAGAGGACATGAGCTAGCACCCTTTTCATTATCTTCTAAATGTTTTGTCTAGTTATATATGCCTCATCCTTTTTCAAAAGCCAATGTTAGATGTTCTGCTCTAGAATGCTAGTTTAATTTCTCCATCACTTGCTCTAGCTGTGTTTCTCGTCACTGCAGAAGCTAATAAGGCAGGGCTGCTTGCAGTTGATGCAGGTGGGGAACTCCTTCTTGCTCACCATGTAGTACCTCCAGCATCATTTGCAACCATCGAGCACCAACACAAAGCTTTCATCCGATGAAATGTCTAATGATACACATGAGCTAGACGATGACAAGTCATTGTCGTTGCCACTATCAACCTCTACTCTCCCTGTGGGTAGTGC
The DNA here is from genome assembly GCA_038087645.1 of Saccharum hybrid cultivar R570. Classification (NCBI taxonomy): domain Eukaryota; kingdom Viridiplantae; phylum Streptophyta; class Magnoliopsida; order Poales; family Poaceae; genus Saccharum; species Saccharum hybrid cultivar. Next base: position 4,842,645 of record JAQSUU010000493.1, on the reverse strand, counting down.
CTAGCGTAGCTGTAGGTTCAATTGTGTGCTCCTTGCACTACTTCCACTAGAGACACACTTCTACCAGAATGGTTCATTTGACCATGTAATTGGTAGGTGGTCATTTGAAGAAGGTAAATGCAAAAAAAATTCTTTTAAATGCCATGACAAATGTTTGTTGGATTGGTTTGATAGGTTGGCATCACCAAATAAATGTAGAAGAACCCAAGGATCTATTCAAATTCATAGTAATATGTTTCAAACAAACCTTGAAAAGAACTTATTAATTAGAGAATCTTGACAACTATAATCATTACTACCACAACATTAAGAACCACCTAGTCCACTCCTTATACAAGAACATAAAAAGCCTGCAGCTGCAGCAAAATAGGAAACCAAGCTTTGACTCTACCAGCCCACAACTAAACCAAATAGACGCACTTCTGCTATAGATCTAATTTCCCCTTGTGCATCTGCTCCCATCAATATTGTTTGCCCACATTCATGAATAGGGACATCCACTATCACCACATTTTTCCAATTTGTGCTTGATCAACTATTTGATGAAGACATAGCTCTGAACAAATTTAGGAGTATTGTTAGTGTCCTTGAGAATATAAGAAAAGATATAAAAGATGTTAGTACCAAAGGTAAGGATTTATCTTGCTCACTAGTTATTAACATTGTGGATATCTAATAAAGATAGTTAGACACCATTCTTATCTATTCTACTTTTTTGGTTTGTATGGTTTTTTGTCGGGTGATCAACCTGCATCATCATTGATTTCTGACATTCAAGAATACGTAATAGCCTTGAAGTAGTGCATTGTACAAACTGAACTGTAGATGTGGCGAGGATACCCTCGAATCAATTAAAAGATCTCATTGAGTAGGTCCTGAGAGCTAGCACACTTTTCATTATCTTCACAATGTGTTGTCTCGTTATATATGCCACATGCCAGATAATCTGCTCTAACATGCTGGTTTCCCCTTCACTTGCTCTAGTTGTGCTTCTCGTTGCTGCAGAAACCGATAAGACAGGGCTGCTTGCAGTCGATGTAGGTGGGGAACTTCTTGCTCACCATGCAGTACCTCCAGCACCGTTTGCAACCACCAAGCACCAGCATCAACCTTTCATCCAATGAAATGTCTAATGATACACATGAGCTAGACGATGATGAGTCATTGTTGTTGCCACTATCAACCTCTACCCTCCTTGTGGGTGGTGCTAGGCGTAGCTGCAAGTCGAACTGTGCGCTCCTCGCACAACTACCACGAGAGATGCACTCCTGCTAGAATGGTGCATTTGACCAAGTTGTTGGTAGGTGGTCTATAGAAGAAGGTGAACGAAAAGAATCCTTTTAAATGCTAGGACAAATGTTTGTTTGATTGGTTCGATAGGATGGCATCACCAAAAAAATGCAGAAGAACCCAAGGATCTATTCAAATTCATAGTAATATGTTCAAAGAAACCTTGAAAAGAGCTTATTAATGGGAGAATCTTGATAACTATAATCATTACTACCACAACAATAAGAACTACCAAGTCCACACCCCATACAAGAACATAAAAAGTCTGCAACATAATAGAAACTAAGCTTTGACTCTACTAGCACCCTACTAAACCAAATTGGGGACATCTACTATCACCACATTTTCCAATCTGAAGGTAAGGAATTATCTTGCTTACTAGTTGTTAACATTGTGGGTATGTGATGAAGATATAGTTTTACACCATTCTTTTTAGTTCTGCTTTTTTTAGATTGCATGGTTTTTTCAAGGTCATTAGCTTGCATCGTCATTGAAATCTGACATTCAAGAACAGGAAACAACCCTGAAGCAGTGCATTGTACAACTCGAAAGTGTAGATGTGGTGAGAATACCCTTGATGAATCAATTAAAACAAGCTCTCATTGAGCAGGTCTTGAGCTAGCACTATTTTCATTATCTTCCAAATGTTTTGTCTTGTCACATATGCCTCATCCTATTTCAAGCCTATCTTTTTTGTTTCTATAACAGGAGTCTATGTCAGATGTTCTGCTCTAGCATGTTGGTTTCCCTTCACTTGCTCTAGTTGTACTTCTCGTTGCTACAGAAGGCGGTAAGGCAAGGCTGCTTGCAGTTGATGCAGGTGGGGAACGTCTTCTTGCTCACCATGCAGTACGAGTAGCACTGTTTGCTGCCACCGAGCACCAGCACCAACCTTTCATCCAATGAAATGTCTGATGATACACATGATGACAATGAGTCATTGTTGTTGCCACTATGAACCTCTACCCTCTGTGTGGGTAGTGCCAGGCATAGTTGTAGGTACAACTGTGTGTTCCTCGCACAACTACCACTTAGTGGTGATACACACCTGCGTGTGCCCAACACACACACGGACAGACACGTGTAAAATGCAAGATCTAGTCGATCGATCACATTCTAAACTCATTAAGAGCTCCACAACCATCAAGATTCATAAATCAAGAAACAACAATTATTATAAGTTAAGAAACTACTAATTATGCGAGTAAGGAATCATGAATCATTCACCTCTTAGTGGTTCCATGTGGTGAGGGGAAGAAGCAGCATCACCATCATCAATGTTGGTAGGAGTGACGTGGCAAAAACCAACAGGTATAGCATTAGGAGTTGAACTTGTGGCTTCTTTGTGCTCACAACAGCTGCATTGTATATCTGGCATGCTTGACCACCAGCTTGTAACAAATAAGACGAGGCGATCAAGAAATCTTGCCATTGAGATGGTTTATGACACTTTTGAAGAGCAGTTGGTAGGGTTTGAACCTAAAAAATAGAACAAATCTTCCAGGATCTAGTGGTGATACACACCCGCGTGCACCCGCGCACACACACACACGCACGCACAAATGCAAGATCATCACATTCTAAACTCATTAAGAGCTCCACTACCATCCAGATTCATAAGTCAAGAAACAACAATTATTATAAGTTAAGAAATTACTAATTATCTGAGTAAGGAATTATGCATTATTCACCTCTTGGTGGTTCCATGTGGTGAGAGGAAGAAGCAGCGTCACCATCATCAATGTTGGTAGGTGTGAAGTGGCAAAAACCAACATGTACAGTAGTAGGAGTTGAACCTATGGCTTCTTTATGCTCACAACAGCTGCATTATGGATCTGGCATGCTTGACCACTAGCTTGTAACAAATAAGACGAGGCAATCAAGAAACTTTGCCATTGAGATGGTTTATGGAACTTTTGAAGAGCAGTTGGTGGGGTTTGAACCTAAAAAATAGAACAAATCTTCTAGGATCTAGAGGTGATACACACTGGCACGTGCACAACACACGCACACACGCACGCACGCGCGCAAACGCAAGATCCAGCGGATCGATCACATTCTAAACTCATTAAGAGCTGCACAACCATCCAGATTCATAAGTCAAGAAACAACAATTATTATAAGTTAAGAAACTACCAATTATGCGAGTAAGGAATCATACATCATTCACCTCTTGGTTGTTGCATGTGGTAAGGGGAAGAAGCAGCGTCACCATCATCAATGTTGGTAGGTGTGACGTGGCGAAAACCAACAGGTACAGTAGTAGGAGTTGAACATGTGGCTTCTTTATGCTCACAACAGCTGCATTGTGGATCTGGGATGCTTGACCACCAGCTTGTAACAAATAAGACAAGGCGATCAAGAAACTTTGCCATTGAGATGGTTTATGGAACTTTTGAAGAGCATTGGTGGGGTTTGAACCTAAAAAATAGAACAAATCTTCCAGGATCTAGGGGTGATACACACCGGCACGTGCACAATACACGCACACGCGCACGCGCACGCAAACACAAGATCTAGTGAATCAATCACATTCTAAACTGATTAAGAGCTCGACAACCATCTAGATTCATAAGTCAAGAAACAACAATTATTATATGTTTAGAAACTACTAGGAAAGTAAGGAATCATGCATTATTCACCCCTTAGTGGTTCCATGTGGTGAGGGGAAGTTGCAGCATAACCATCATCAATGTCGGCAGGAGTGACGTGGCAAAAACCAACAGGTACTGCAGTAGGAGTTGAACCTATGCCTTCTTTATGCTCACAACAGCTGCATTGTGGATCGGGCATGCTTTTCCACCAGCTTGTAACAAATAAGATGAGGTGATGAAGAAACCTTGCCGCCATTGAGAAGGTTTGTGAAACTTTTGAAGTGCAGTTTGTGGGGTTTGAATCTGAAAAATAGAACAAATCTTCTAGGATCTAGTGGTCATACACACCCGCGCATGCACAACACACGCACATGCGCGCGTGCAAACGTAAGATCTAGTGGAACGATCACATTCTAAACTCATTAAGAGATCCTCTGCTTCAAGTATCCATGGGGTCATGATTCCATTTGCTGTAGTCTACTATGCACCAACTTATGCTACTTGTGTGAATTCCTCATGAGTTGGGTACTGTGATCACATGTTGATATCTTCTAGTGATCTAGTCACCACGACTAGGATGGCAGCTACACATCTTGGTCTAGAAACTAGATGATAACAGTAAATGAGTCCAAAGAGCATATAACACACATAGAGGTAATATGATCATAAGATAGGTATCTCGAATAGAAGTAATAACTTGGTAAACTTAGATATCATCAATATGTTGCTATACCTTCAAGACTAATCTATGTGATACCTTGAAGCTCTCAACGATCAGCTACATGCATAGGGAGATCGACCGGTAGGATTAATCCTTGCACCAAGATGAAGTATTCATGAATGCTTCACAATGCCGCTGGTGGTTCTTTATCTACAGCCTTAGCGTCTATAGCCTCCTAGTGGTAGAGTGTCCATCAGATCTGAAGAGGAACTGTTGAAGCATTGGAGACCATGCTACGTAGTGGGTTAGGGATTCTTGTGGAATGTTATAAGGCGTGAATTATTGTCCAACAGAGTGGTGTAAATGGATGACTAAAACATTGTAGATTGTGATGGCTGGTTGCAATTGTGCATGTAGCATTTGAGGATTCAAAAATTTATGACTTTGCCATGCTGTATTGATTTTTTTCTATTCCCTGTGTCCTACTGGGTCCGAACACTATGTAAAAAAAGCACAACACAGACATACCTTTAGACACATCACTGACGCGCTTTTGCGCGTCTATAATAACGCGTCTGGCTGATACTACAAACGCGTGTTACCAAAACGCATCTGTGACAGCTAGGGTACACACGTCTGTAATGGGAGTCATCACAGGCATGTATTGTCAAAATGCATCTATGGCGACCCCTTATCACAGACGCGCATAATCAATACATGTCTGTGACACCCCCTTATCACAGACGCTTATAACCAAAACGTATCTGTGATAATGAATTAAAAATAAAAAAGATATAAATCCTCAATGCCATGATCTGGAATGGCTGTTATTACATATATACTAGCATACAAATATGACATCCAAATGATAGCCATTGATAAACTTATAGTACCACTGTACTATCTAGTATATCAAACACTATCATACTTAACCTAGAACATTTTAGTACAATAGAGATGCATGCAGTTAGTAGGAATCCACATAAGAACTAGGTATACAGAAAATGCATACTCAAGGAAATTAACAGATCAAACATAGTCTAGAATAACCTTATATTTTAGTCGACAAACACATTGTAGACTAGAATAACCTTATATTCATTTGCAAATTAACTAGCATTCTTCCCTTCTTATCTAGTTCTATGAACTACCTTAAGTTTTTATTTAATTTGTAGTCGATCAAAGCATCTTTTTATTGGTGTGAAACAGAAGCAGACTACCTGATGACTTGCATAGAAATATCATAAGTGCTAATTCAGAAAAGATAAAGACCTGTTTGGATCCTATGAATTGGAACCATTATCTACCTTCCAGTGACATGCCATTTTTTCAGTCACTATAAATTCAGCACAAATTTTGATTCAAATAAAGATGCTAAGTCACAACAAATTCAGTACAAAATTTGACTCATACCTACTTTCATGAGCAAGGAAAAAATTCAGAATTTTACTAGGCAGCTTGCAAAAATGCTATTCAGTCTAAAAAATTTGCAATGGATAGTTCCCTTCAACTATCACTATTTTGTACCTGCCAAAGTCATGGTAATTAGCAATCAGCAAGCATCACATCCATACCCATACTTTAACTGAAGTGCATTTAAGGAAAGACAGTATTAATCAAGTCTTACCCATGGAAAAAGACAGTACTAATTGATTCCAAAATTAACCGAGCAAGACATTCAATTGCTAATTAGGAAACCTACTTCCTACTTGAACTAATAAGAAGCTAAGACATTTGTAAAATACACAAAATTTCTCTGGTACACACAGGTAAATTCACAATAGAACATATTAACAACATGAACGAGTAGGTGAGCAGATCTGCACAAATTAAAGCAGTTCCAAATCCTAACTAATCTTACCTAAAGCCAAGAGAGAGGCCACCAAAATCAGGGCAGGGCAGGGCAGACAACAAAATTGAGATAAGAAAAAGAGGCACAGGGTACCTGCATATTGGGGCGAACCTCCCACAGATGAGGGAGAGCGTGACGATGCAGCAAAGCTACTCATCGTGGGTGGCATCCACCTACTCGTTGCGCACCTGGTCGACGAGCGCCCGCAGTGTTGCTGCCTCTGATGGTCGCTCGGCTACTGTGACTGGGGACGCCTCCACGGACAAGCATGCCCTCCGTAAACTCCATCTCTACCAGTCATAGTCGCGAGGGCGAGGGAGGGGCCCGTCGGTCTTTGCTGGATCTAGAAGAGGGAGGCGGCGCCGGTTAGATCTCGGTAGAGGGAGGAGGCGGAAGGGGAGGCGAGAGAGAGGTGGCAACAGCGGAGGGACACAAGTTGAGAGAGAGGTCTCGGCGATGGAGGGGGCGCGCTCCTAGTCGATGAGAAACGAGGGAGGGGACGGGGTGGGGAGACGATGATGAGATCCCAAAGTTTCAACGTTGGTGAGCGGTGGCGGCGGCGGCTAACCCTAGAAAAGGAGAGGAGAGGGAAGGAGAGGAAGGAGTGTGGGCGAGTCGGAGACAGACGCAGCACGAGGCTTAGGAGAGGGGAGAGGCCGACGGACGTGAGTCTTGGAGTTAGGTAGATTTCATCTTTTTTCGGGTCCGAGATAAAAGACCACATACATGGATGGCACTAGACCATAGTTGTCAATTCCGTTCCGGTACCGCCCGGAACGGGCGGTATATCTCGTTCCGTCTCCTGGACCGGCACAGAGGAAGTGTCATCCCATACCGCCTCTAATCTCGGTCAATTCCGGCCAATCCGGTCAATCTCGCCCGTTCCGGGCGGAACTCAGCATACCGCCTGCCCCGGTACCGGCCATGGACCAAGCATACGTCGAAGAACACGAGAGCAGTATATCACCAAACGCAAGAAAGCGAGAAAGAGCAAAAGCATTGAAGATATGAAAAAGCTTTGCTCTCGGTCACGAATATAATAGATCAAGTCAAGACATTTAAGATTAAAAAAGAGCAAGAAATTTCAGATGAAGAACAACATCACGACATTGGCGTCGATGAGCTCTCACGGTGAAGACCGAACACCTGGAAGGAAAAGGAGCAGCACGACGGGATAGCAGTCGAGCAGCGCAACCTTTCCAACCATGGCCGCGCGGCAGGACAGCAGCCAAGCAGCGCGTCACCTCCGGCCCCGTGCCCCGATGATGGCGACGGCGGCGGCCACTGGTTACGGTGGATGGATAAGGCAGGAAGGGGAACGGCCACTGGTTCGGTGGATGGATAAGGCAGGAAGGGAACGATGCTTTATTAATTGGCTTGTTGCTACGGTTTCCTACTTGGGCCTGCTACGTGCTGCCTATTTGGGCCTGCTACGATGCTGCCTATTGGGCCCATGATGATGGCAAGGGTGGGATACAATTTATTAAACGCAAGAAACTCACTAATGTATATATATATAGGCATTTAATTAGTGATTTTGTATAAATACATATAGAACCGGAATGGAACACCGGAATAGACCGGTACCGGTGCATTCCATTCCAATAGAAAAACCGGAATGACGTCCGGAATGGAATTGACAAGTGTGCACTAGACGCGTCTCGGACATAAAAACCATACAAGAGACGCGTCTATGAATATATTACAGTGTGTTGACCCCGCCGGACTAATGACCCCAGCCAGCGACTTATTACAGTCTGTGAACTCATATGACAGACGCACATTCGTATGGCATCTGTAGGGGGGCCTGGCAGATATTATAGTTTTTTACATAGTGGAATGTCATAGACACACTTGGGACCTTGTTCATACACACGGGATGACAACCTCCCGTTGAATGCACTTGTAGCACAGTTAATTTCACGACAATTCTTGACTTCTATGCTCTTTTCCTTATGGTAACACCCTAATTGACGTTTTGCAATGATTTAAAATTGTCTAGAATTAATTAGCACTAAAATACCAAATTATTAGAGGATAAAAAATATTTTATAAAATTAAATCAAGCATGATATATGTTATAAAAAAATTTGTGCCATTCATTTCGTGTTCCAAAATTATTTGCAAAAAAAGATTTTTAAAGCTAAAACTTCTCCTGGGCCCAAACTCCAGCAGGCAGCCCAACATCTCTTCTCCCTCTCGCCCTTTTCTTTTTCCAGGTCCAGCCGGCCCCTTCCCCCTCCCAGGCCGAAGCTGCTCACTCGACCGGCCCAACTCCTCCGACCCGGCCTCTCTCCTTCCTCTCAGACGGAGCAGCCGCCGTCGCACATGTTCCCGTGGGCGCGCGCCGCCGATGCCGCCTCGCCACCGGATACCTCAGCTTCGCCACGGCCGCGTGCGTCCGTCGTCGCCTCCGGCCTCAGGGCCTGGCACCCGCCCCTCGTGCCCAGTTCCCATCACTCCCTACGACGACCCTCCCTGCGGGCCCTTCAATCAAGCCGAATCAGTCGTAATAAAAATTCGCTTAGTTCGAGAGAAGCGATAGGCCTCTTCTCCCCGACAGAGCGACAGGCGACTCCGTGGCGACTCCGGGCCGCCTAGCGCCGCCGCCGGCGTTGGGCCTCTCCCTGCCCCTCCAGGCGTAGATCCGGCCGCGCCCCAGCTTCCTTGCCCGCCCCTCCACCCCCCCTCTCTCCCCCTCCCGGGCTGCCCGCCGGCCGCTGGTTACCTGCGCCGCCGCCGGAGACTCCTTGCGCCGCCGCCGGACATGAGCCTCTCTGCGCCCCTCCGTGGTTAGATCCAGCCAGGTCACAGCTCCTCCACCTCCCCTCCCCCCTCCCCAGGTCTCGGTTGTGCTACTTCCGCCGCCATGGCCGATGCCTCGCCGTCGCGCCGTGGGTGGGCCCCGGAGGTCCGGGAGGCGCTGGAGGCGGGCTCCCCTGGTCAGCTCCTTGAGGCCCTGGGTCGTGGACCAAGTGGTGCCTCGGAGTTGGCCTCTCCACGACGCCCGTGGGCGGACCTGGCCGACGTCGCACTGCCGCCGCCGCCGGAGTTCTTCGTTGACTCACCTGGGCTGCTACGGGAGATCCTCGACCGCGGTCCTGGGGAGCGCGTTGCCCTCAGTGACTCGGAGGACCTCTCCGATTCAGAGCCCCCATCGCCAACTCCGCCGCTGCCACCGCAGGAAAAGGGGAAGGAGGTGGTTGAATCATCTCGGAGGAGGCGCCGTGTGCGACGCCACCGGGCGAGGAAGCGGCCTTCCACCTTCATGAGGGATGCCAGGGCCGCCCATCCTGCTGTGTCTATGGCGCCGCCTCACCACCGTCCCTCCTCGGTGCTCAACCTCGACGTCCGACCGCCGCAGACTTCGCCTTGCTCGCCCCGTCGGAGCCCGCGCTCTGGGTCACCCACGGTGGCACACCCGCCCCGTGCGCGGGGCACGCCTGATGCTGAAGGGTTCTACGGTGTCCACAGCCGCCGCGTCGGCCGCTCCCCGCCGCGCCGTCGCTTGCCGTGGCGCGTCCCCCCGGAGCTTCAGGGCCTTTGCCTCTGTTGCCTCCGAGACGGCCACACACGCGCCACGTGTACCTTCCCGGCGAGATGCTACAACTGCTGGGCGGAGGGGCACCGTGCCGCAGCATGCCCTCGCCCGGCCCGCTCCGCTGTGGCCCGGAACAAGCGTTGCCGCTCCCCCGCTGCGGACCAGCTAGGTGGAGCACGCCCGAAGTTCAGGCTGGTTGGGGCTCGCCCGAGGTTCAGGCGGGATGGGGTGGAGCACAGTCGCACCTCTGCGGACACGGCCTCCCCGCGGTCCACCTCGACGGGGCGTTCCTTCTCCGTCCCCCCCTTATGTGCTCCTCCGTCCCCTGACAATCGGGCGGCTACTCCAACCCACCAGGAGGCGCCTGCTGCTCCACTGCCACAGCCTCCCCCACCGCCCCCGGCCCCTCCAGCGCGGCCTGCACCAGGGGGGGATGTCGTCGACCCGCTGCTGCCGCCGGTGCGCCCCCGGGGATTTGCGGCGCCGGATTGGACGCCGGCTCGGATCCGGGAGGGGCACTACGACCAGACGCCGTTCGTTGTGGTTCCCAGGACCCATGCCATTCAGGCGAGTGAAGATGTCCTCAGTCGTGCTTTGACCGCCATTGTTGGTGGCACCAGGCCCGCGGTGTCCGTCGCGGAGGTCCAGGACTATCTCTGGCGCCGTTTTGATTTGAATGATGATGATTTTGATGTGCGTCACCACTACCCGGAAGATTTTATTGTACGCTTTCGCCATGGTGTAGACAGGGAACGTGTCCTTGAGTCCAGGCTGAGTGCTGTCTGGCTCCCGTTGATCTGGAACCCCTGGCGGCGCACTTCGCTTGCCATCCTAGAAAAGTTCAACTTCAAGGTCATTGTGGCAATCGCTCGGCTGCCCCTCCACGCTCGTAATTTGGAAGTCGCACAGACGATCCTTGGCCCTTCGTGCGCCAACCTCTCCTTCACCGAGTTCAGAGACACGCCGATGATCGATGACAGGGAATTCTTCGTCTCAGCTTGGTGCTGGCACCCTCGCCTCATCCATGAGGAGCAAATCATCTTCATCTCGGACCCCGCGGTGCCTGGGATCGCGCCGCCTGTGGACCACTTGTCGGGCCTTCGTTACCTCATGCGCACCCGGCTCGTGGCTTACCAGGACTGGACTACGCCGCCGCCTTCACCGCCGGATGATGCTGATGTTGATGATGGACTGCCGGACGATTTGGGCGCCCAGGGTGGTCCGGCCCACCTTGCTAGCCACGGCCCAGTGCCTGGTGACGGCCCAGGGGACGGGGAGGTCGAGGATATGGCTTCGCCGGGGCATCAGGCTGGTCGTGTGAACGCTACGGCTATGGGCGCGGTCCGAGTTGGCAGTTTCCTCTGCCCGGTGCCCGGACGCACCACTGGTCCCCGCCACGACGCACCTGTGCCTGGCCGTGGGCCGTCCTTGCCTGCACCGTGTACCTTGCCCGCCCACGTCGCAGCGCCTCCCAGGTGGCTGCTGCAGTGCCCGCCGACTCCTGATATGTTGGTCCTGCGCCCCTCCAGTCCAGTCAGGTGTGGTGCTGTCGGGTCCTTCATTAACGTCGCGCCGGCTCTGCTGCTCGATGGCCGCAGCGTGCAGTTTGCCGCACCGGACTCCTGTGACTGGTGGGCCGACCTCGCCGCCAACGAATTCGTCACCCCAGCCAAGCTTCGATCGAGTCCTGTTGGCTCCCTTCCTGCGGTTGCTGATGTCTCCGAGCTGGTTGAGCCGGTGGGAACTGCTGCTGCAGAGGACCTGCTGCTCACTACTGCTGGGAACGCTGGGATGCAGCCTGCTATCTCTTCGGACGAGGACGTTGTTCGCCCGGCGCTGGACGAACTGGAGGCTGAGGTTTGCGTGCCGCTTGGCACGCCCATCATTCGTGCTGGCCCTCGCCCTCGCCGATCCCGAACTCCAGCTACGTTGACTCCGTTGAGGCGTAGCCGTAGGCTGGCTGTTAAGCCACGGGCGGCAAATGCCACGGTCCAGGCGCAGATGGTGTTGCTACGGAAGCTGGGTATACATGTTGAAGCTGATACAGTGCCTGTGGATGTTGCGCAAAGGTTCAGAGCGGCCTTCGCTGGAGGTATGTCTGAGGAGAAGAAGAAAGTGATGCAGATCCTGCTGAATGGGGATTTCGACCTGACTGGTCTGGGTCTGGACCTGGAAGGGCTGGAGGATGCGGCACTCTGACGCCTTCCCTCGCCCATTTGTCGCTTCTATGGGTTCCCCATGTTAGTTAATCATCAGTGCTTTGTGTGGAATGTGCGTGGCCTGAATGAGCGCGCACGGAGAAGTGTGGTTCGTGAATTTCTGGTGTTGGAGAAACCTACCCTTGTGTGTTTGCAGGAGACTAAGCTCCCTGCGGTCTGTAATGTACTGGCTGCTGAAATTCTAGGTGCCGGCTTTGACTATGCTTGTCTTCCTTCGATGGGGGCTTCTGGCGGTATTCTTTTAGGTTGGCATCGAGAGTGCTGGACGGCGTCCGATCTCGTTTTTGGACGCTTCGCGCTCTCCGCGAGGCTGAAGGAGTCAGGAGCTCTCGACGAATGGTGGTTAACTGTAGTATATGGCCCACAGCTTGACGTCGACAAAACTGAATTCCTAGCTGAATTGACGAACTTCAGGGCGGTGCGTTCTGGGCCCTGGTGCCTGTGTGGGGACTTCAACATGATATATCATGCATGTGACAAAAACAACGACCGTCTTGACCGGCGAAGCATGCGAAGGTTTCGAACCTTCCTAAATTCGACACAGCTCGAGGAAATTTTCCTTGTTGGCAGACGCTTCACGTGGTCAAGTCACAGGGACAATCCTACGTTGGAGCTGCTGGACCGGATCTTCGTCTCATCGGAGTGGCTGGCTCTGTTCCCCAACCACTCACTTAGAGCGTTGTCCTCTGATTGTTCGGACCACTGCCCGATTCTGTTGCAGCTGAACGTCGCTTTTGGGTCCAAGCGTCGGTTCCGGTTTGAATCTTTCTGGACCAAATTGCCGGGCTTCTTCGACTTAGTCGCAGCTGCGTGGGCCTGTTCGCTAACACAGGCCGACCCCTTCAGGCTACTGGACTACAAATTTTGGCTATTGGCCAAGGAGCTTAAGAGATGGAGTTGCTCTAAAATTGGTAGCATTCGGTTGCAGTTGACAATGGCCAGGGAGGTCATCCTCCGGTTCGATGAAGAGCAGGAACAGCGCGCCTTGGAGCCGTGGGAGGCTGACATGCGTCGGCAGCTGAAGGTGAGGGTGCTGGGGCTAGCGTCTCTTGCCAGAACCATTGCTCGTCAGCGGTCGAGGGTGTTGTTTCTCAAGGAGGGCGATGCAAACACAAGATTCTTCCACTTGCAAGCCTGCCACCGCAATCGCCAGAATCATATCGGCAGCATCACCGTAATGGGATCGCAGGTGGTTGATGACCAGGCTGTGGCTGACGCTGTATTCCAATACTATAGCGGCATTCTTGGTGAGTGCTTCTCCCGCTCCAGAAGGTTTGATCTGCAAGTGATTGGGTTGCCTTCCTGCGATCTTACACATTTGGAGAACATGTTCACCGACGAGGAGGTTTGGGCGGTAGTAAAAGACCTGCCAAATGAGAAAGCACCTGGGCCTGATGGCTTCACCGGTCTGTTCTATAAGCTGTGCTGGCCAGTGATCAAGTTTGATGTCATGAATGCGGTGCATGCGTTCTGGTCACTCGACTCCAGGAGCCTGTACCTGCTCAATGACGCTTACATGGTGCTTTTAAAGAAGAAGGATAACCCTCTGGAGTTGAGGGACTATCGACCAATCAGTCTCATCCATAGTTTTGGCAAGCTACTGACGAAGTGCTTGGCAAATAGGCTTTCGGCCGTGCTTGACAGCCTAGTCCAGCGGAACCAAAGTGCTTTTATCAGGGGCCGGTGCTTGCATGACAATTTTGTGGGAGTGCAGCGTGCTTGCAAGTTGCTACATGGTCGTGGTCGGCCATGCGTGCTGCTCAAGATAGACATTGCCAAGGCCTTTGATAGTGTGGCCTGGAATTTCCTGTTGGAAGTGTTGCAGCATATGGGGTTTGGTCGAAGATGGAGAAACTGGGTGTCCATGATCCTAGCATCCTCCAGTACAAAAATCCTAATCAATGGTCGGCCTGGACGGCGTATTTGTCATGCGAGGGGACTGCGGCAGGGAGACCCCCTCTCCCCCATGATGTTCGTCCTGATTATGGAAGTTCTCAACCACTGCTTACGCTGGTTGGAAGAGCGAGGTCATCTGGCACCTATTCTTGGCATTGATGGTTACCGGGTCAGTCTGTATGCTGATGACCTGGTATCGTTTGTCACCCCCACGTCGAGAGAGCTGGAAATGGTGAAGGCGGCACTGAATTTATTTGGAATGGCTTCCGGTCTTTTCTCCAATTTGGACAAGAGTGTTGCGACGCCTTTGAATTGTTCGGAAGATGAGATCCAACTGGTCACGGCTACTCTTGGCTGCCGCATCGAGGGACTTCCCTGCCGATACCTTGGGGTGCCGCTTTCAGTAAAGCGACTGAGTCGAACGGATGAGCAGCCGCTGGTTGACAAGGTGGCTTCTCGCATCCCAGGCTGGAAAGGCAAACTTCTTAACCCGGCTGGCCGCACAGCTCTGGCGCAGGCTACTCTATCGGCAATCCCAATCCATACCTCCATTGCAGTGTGTTTGTCCCCTTGGGCGATCAAGGCTATTGACAAACTGGGCCGAGCTTTCATTTGGGCAGGCTCCGAGGCCGTGGCGGGTGGAAAATGCAAGGTGGCTTGGCCGGTGGTGTGCTTGCCAAAGCAACTTGGCGGGCTTGGTGTATCCGACTTGCGCCGCGTCGGGGTGGCTTTGCGGGTGCGGTGGGTCTGCCAAGATCGCCGGGCCGGCAGACGGGTGGGAACCAGCGACCGTACTGTGCTTGCCCTTTTCCACAGTGCTACTCGCTTCTCGGTTGGTAATGGGGAAAGCACGTATTTCTGGTCTGATCGGTGGCTTGGCGATACACCGCTGAAGCTGAGAGCACCACATGTGTTTGCGGCAGTGAGGCCAAGAAAGAGGAAGGTCACTGTTGCAGAAGCGCTGTTGGATGCGGCTTGGGTGCGGCATTTGCAGGGGCCTGTCACCATCCTGCTGATGGTGGAGGTCGCTGAACTGACTGACTTGTTGTCGCAGGTGCAGCTCACGACGCAGCCAGATACTTTTGCCTGGACACTCACGGCGGACCATAGCTATTCTGTTGCCTCGGCGTACGGGGCCATGTTCCTTGGTTCCTCTTCGCCGCCTGGTGCCAAGCAGCTGTGGAAGACGGCAGCTCCTCCTCGGGTCCGCTTTTTCTTTTGGCTGGTCATGCACGGCCGTTGTTGGACGGCCAACCGCAGGTTCCGGCATGGCCTCCAGCCGGATGATCGTTGCGTCTTCTGTGATCAGAGTTCGGAGACAATGGAGCACATCCTGCTTGGGTGCCCTTACAGCCGGGAGGTTTGGCACTCTTGGGCGGTGAAGCTACATCTTTTGGGTTACTTGGTTGTGGATGAAGAGCCGGTGATGCTGTGGTGGCTCGCCTCGCGTAGGCGCCTGCCTAAACCCCTACGAAAGGGGTTCGATACTTTTTTCTTTCTCGTGGGCTGGCTCTTGTGGAAAGAACGCAACGCCAGGACGTTCGACGCTTTGGCCACCCCTGCTGCTCGGTTGGTGTCTTTGATCAAGGATGAGGCGGACAGCTGGTGCGCAGCGGGGTATAGGAGTCTAGGCCAGTTGCTGGAGCGGCTGTAGGTGTGCTTAGTCGCTCTTTAGTCGCAATTTAGTTCAAGTGTAGTTACAACTTCGTGTTTTCTTGGTGGGGGAGGCTCCGGTAACCTTTCGCTACCGTTCGTTCTTTTGTAAGACTCGTTCTATTCCTCTTAATGAAAAACGCGCCGAGGCGTGATCGCAAAAAAAAAGAATGGGTAATAAAACAACACAAAAACTATTAGATCGGACGCTCTAATGAATCCAAAATTTTGTTTTTTTTAATTCGGGCAGACGATCTAAAGTGTTTGCGACTTGTGTGTAAGGATATACTGCCCATTGGACCCAGATTGTTAGGAGCTGGATATGGCGAGTCAAAGGGGATATTGGTGCTTCTTCCTCTTCCTCTAGTCTCTCTGTGTCTAGATCAATCTTTCTTCCAACGTTAATGCTAGGACGCGGGCATCCGTCCCGCCACGGATGCCACGCACCCACTTCGCCTTGCTGCTGTCGTGCTTCCCCCGCCACACGCCCCATCCCACGCAGCTCGCTCTCGCCCGTCGCGCGCGTCGCCTTCCCAGCCGAGCCAGGTCCGGTGCTGGTGGCGGTGGTACTCACGCGGCGCCGTTGGCGCTGATGCTGGTGGTGCTCGCTCCGACCGTCGCACACGCTGCTCGGTCCCTCCCGTCGTGCGCCGCTCGCTTAGCCGAGCCAAGCCCAGTGGTGGTCGTGGTGGTGCTCGCGCACCCCCCCGCTTTGCTAGTGCTGGTGGTGCTCGCGCGCCGCCACTCGTTACCGGCTCTGACCTCGATGACTGGAATCGACCGGCGCCGGCCTCTCCTATGTTGCAAAACATATGTTTCAAGTGTTTTCAGATGTTTCATAAGTATGTTGCAAGTGTTTCATATGGATGTTGCAAAAATAGATCGGGATATTGCATATGTTGCAATGGTTGTATACGTATGTTGCAAGCTTCTGTTCCCAATGTTTTATCTATTTTCAAACGTATGTTACAAATGTGTTTATTTTTATCTCGTATATGTTTCACACATACGTTGCAAGTGCTTTATCTAGATGTTGTGTATGTTTATTATGGTTTTAAGTGTTTTTGAGATGTGTTTTGGAAGTGTTTTATATGCATGTTTCAAGTGTTTAATTTGTCTTCAGACGTATGTTGCAAGTGTGTGCATCTATATGTTTCAAAAGTAGATCGAGTATTGCATCTCCCTCTTCGCCTTCTGTTGCCTCGCCTCAGTGTCTCCTTCTTCTCCCAGCGCTGGCTGACATCCGATACGACGCCGCGGCCGGGGCACACCGCGGGTCCTTCCAATCCAGAGGAGCAGGCGGGCACCACCGCTCCCCCTCTTCTTGATGTTGGTGACGTTCGGGCGACGTAGGTCTCACGTAGGGTGCGCAAAATGGAGTGTAGGCGCGGGCGATGTTAGCACTGTTGTTTTTCCCAATTTCAGTTCTTTATTCCTCCACCCTAATTGCTTGTTAAGTCCAGACCCTCCTACTTTACTAAGGTCATGTACTCTGACTTGTACCTGAATCAAGCTATTGTGTGAATTTTCCTTTGTTATAGTAAAATTTGATCGCATTTGAAAATCTGTAATTATGTTAATTGGTGTGGCGGGGGAGGGAGGGGGCACAAAGGGAGGCTTCGCCGGTCGCAGCCATCAACATGGGTGCTAGTGTCAATGCCACCATGAAGCTCGGCTTCAACACTGTTCCATGTCGCCAAGTGTCAACGACATTTGACATCTCTGATGAGATCGTAACCAGATCTGGTGCCGCTACTGCAATAGCACTTGACATTGATGCTCAGCCAGCGATGTCAGCATTGTTATTCCAGCCAAAATGTTTGACAGGATATGCACATGGCTAGTTCCGATGACGATGACACCTACAAATTTACGTGCGAGGTTCCTAAAAAGTTTGACCAATAAAATAATTGTTGGCGACATTTTACATGGTAGTAATTTAATTTAGAGACCGTAACAACAATACGAGGAAACAAGGAGCTCCATGATCAATCAAGTTTAAGAAAACGCAACAGATAACAGTGTAGTACTTAGCAAACAAACATGTACTCCGTAGAACAAATATTTAAGAGGATCTCTTTCACAAACTGACCTTAGCTCAGTTGGTAGAGCGGAGGACTGTAGTTGGTGCAGATCAATCCTTAGGTCGCTGGTTCGAATCCGGCAGGTTGGATAATAAGTCTTTTTTTTTTTTTGCATACACTTCATCAGCTGATGCAGCATTTTTTTTTGCCTTTTGGGCTAGTGATATTTGCATCAGCTGAGGCAGCATATTTTGGGCTAGTGATATTTGCATGCCTACTAGTACACTTCATCAGCTGATGCAGCATATTTTTCATAAGGCTATTTACGAGAAATTGTTTCCAAATTACCATAAAAAGTTTGAACTTTTAAGATCTACTCTTTTTTTTTTGCTTCAGATCTTTTAAGACTAACTGATATTTCCATGCCTACTAGTACACTTCATCAGCTGATGCAACATATTTTTCACAAGGCTATTTACGAGAAACTGTTTTCAAATTGCCATAAAAAGTTTGAACTTTTAAGATCTACTTTTTTTTTGCTTCAGATCATTTAAGACTTAGTTAATTACTCCAATATAAAGAACACGTGATTAAGTTTGCTATATCAACTACTTTTAAGAGCAATGTAGACTTATATATAGTTTCATTGTATTTTGTAAATAAATAAATAAATAAAATCAGTTAATCCATCGTCACCTATGGGTATAATAAGCAATGAAGTCATTGCACCAAATTTGAGAAGTGAACTAATGCTACACTATATCATCTAGACTGGAATGGTTTCTCAAACAAAACACCCCCCCTTAATAAGCCAGGGCGTGGATTTCACTGATCACCAAAACAGTAACAAATGCAGCAACCGCCGCCACCGTGATACATGGATGTTCTACTCATATTAGGCCTTGTTTGGATGTAATCGGATTTGCATCAATCCACATATATTGGAGTGGATTGGGATAGAATTTAATTCAATCCATTCCAACACATATGGATTGAGGTGAATCCGACAATATCCAAACAAGGCCTTAGAATTGGTACATGAGCACATGATTTTTTTTTAGTGCCATGAAATTGAGCTGCTAAATGAGGCTACCTGATTATACTCTTCATCAGCCGAAAGCAGTTTCTTGTCATGTATCCCCTCTTTTCCGATAATAGATCCGAAAGCAATGTATTTAGAAAAATCAAAACATCTTATAATTTGAAACGGGGAGAGTACAAGCTTTCTTCTGCCTCCACTGGTCCTAACTCCTCTTCTCCTCTAATTAATATCTATGGAAGCCAAACCATAGCTACAATGATATTGGTAGCTAGACTCATTCTACGGTTGGCTTCAGTCACACTAGGAATCCTATTGCTGACTCACGATGCCGGGAAGAAGCGGTTGAGACTGAACGGCAGATTATAGAACTCCACAGTCCGGCTGTCGCCGCGGAACGTCCGGAACCTCGCCCACCATGGCATCCCACGGTCCCTGTCTCCGTTCCTCACCCGCAGGGTGTTGTCCAGCACCATCGAGACGATGAACCCGACGGTGGCCGGCGACGAGAAGACGGTGTTGATGAGGTCGTTGAACTGCATGTCGCATGCACAAAAACGGTTAAGAAGGTCTAGTTCAGACTTCAGAGATCAAAGTTTTCAGCTAAGCTGGGAGAAGGATCAGTGCGCACATACCCATCCAGCTCTAGTGTGCGCCGGTTCATGGCGATAGCTCGTCGTGAACTGGTGGAAGTAGTTCGGGATGGAGATGCCAAGGTAGAGCGAGACGCCGAGGATGAAGACGTTGCGCATCGAGTTCATGTTTGTGAATTGCATAAAGGAGAGCCCCACAGCACCTGACAACACCAAAACAAAGGGGTTGGTTTGGACTTTGGAGAGCTGAAATCTGGTGAAATAGCAAAGGCAGTAACAAACTATGGAGACATAAAAAATTCCTTTTGACATCTGCAAGTAAATTAAGTACGTACCAACATAGCCAAACAACACGCAGTACATGGCGGCAAACAGTGTGAATGGAATCGAAGCGAACAATGCTCCGAATCTCCCTGAAAGATCATATAGCATAACATGTGTTCAACAATAGAGAAATTAAAGATTGGTACAGCATCGTTTTATTTACTGTGCTGGAAATAATATTCTACCTAGGATGGAGAAGAAGATCATGAAAACAGCAGAAATCTGGATCACTCTTCTGCTGCCAATCCTTGTTGATCCTAGGAGACCGACGTTCTCCCTGAGTTGGGCAAAGTAAAGTAATATACACGATGTTGAGCATGGCATTGGCATGACATTGGAAAATTGGTTCACGCAAATTTGGCGTGACAAAGAAGCAGAAACACTCACACAGAGACGGTAGAGCCGCTCACAGTACCAAATAACCCGTCGAACAGCAGCCCGATTCCCTGATTTTTCACATATTTACATCACAAGAAAGAGGAGAAAATAAATATGAATCTTCTTCTTCTCAACAGAGGAATTTCCAGCTAAATATTTTGTCATTGTTTCCAAGCTAGCACATGGCAAGAACTAACTAACCTGGCATCCAATGCCTCTGCTCATGACAAATGGCGGTGGAGGCGTCGCACTTGCCAACCGGGCAGCAGCCTGAAATGCTGCCGTAGACTGCAATGCTCAAAATATTTTTCAGACAAATCAGATCAGCATGATGTCAACTAACTGAACATTCATGGTACACTAGACAATGGAGTGTTAATTACCTCTATCAAGGACACCACCACAGCAGCCATCATACCGAACGAATGGTCTGCGCTGAAAGTCGGTGGACCCCACTGCAGCGGGTATGGAAGCCTAATCCTGAGAAAATGTTCAGACAAGTATATAAATTCCATAAGTGTGAAATAATGAGATGAAAATATATAGAACAGTGGGAGGCATCAGTCTACAGACCATGGTGCAGTTGTGATGAGGTTGGCACGGTCAGTTCGGCAGTTGAGCTGAGTGAGCACCGGACTATGCTTGTATGCTCCACTCACGGTGAGGATTTGGGCATATAACCAAACCAGTGCAATGGAGATTAGCACTGAGAACCTCTCGAATATTGGGAAATGGCACATATGTACATGCTTCAGATATTGTGAAAGTGCAACAAACAGGACGAGCATCGGAAGACCAATTTCCACGCAGGTTCCAATCTGAGAACATCCAATATATTATTTGAAAGGATAAGAGCAAATTGTCAGTGTTAACAACATGATGACCCAGCAAAGAATAAGTACTAGTAAGAGCTTTTACCACTGGGAATCCTCTCTCAAAAAGGCCAATCCCCGCCAATGCGACAACTGGAACCATCCCAAGTGGGCTGAAGAACCTGCAACAGTGATATCAAACCAACATCTTAAGATTCCTATCGTCAGTCCGAAGGTTGCTTCCATATCCCATCACTTTTCCTGAAGGTGATGTCCACTTCTCAAATTGAGAACCCAAAGTAGATCATCAAAGGCCCAGTGCTAGTATAAAAAACAGCAAATAACCTACTGATTGGTCATATGGCCCCAATGTCAACATATATCAAGCCAAAAGTTGCACATACAAAGGAACAGTGACTACTTCCCATATATGCTAAGACGACAGAATTAGTTGTATATGACAGGGACAGACGAGTATTTGAACATTAGATCACATGACACATCAACTGAATGAATGACTCGTCTGTACCTGCAGCATAACCCCCACAACTGGCTGTAGCCAAGCACTATCTGAATGCAGGAGGATATTATCTGGGCCCCCTGTATGGCTCTCATGGCTACTTTGAACCTCTGCAACAAGAGAAAACATGTGAGATGAATGCTAATACACTAATTAGTTAGAAGAACAGTAAACATTGCATGCTTACTGTGTGGTCATCAGCAATTTGCATCAGCGAGGGATCACTGATTATTGATATGACTGGGATTACAAATGCATATGATCCACCAATAACCGTAGGCAGGCGAGTTCCAAACAGAGTTTGCAGCAGTGTATTTATGCCAGTCACAAACAGCACTGTCTGTACCACAATTGCCTTGTCATGCTGGAAGCAAACAAATGGACAAACATTCAGGATATATTCTATCACTGAAAAACAGTACATAAAGAGGTCATTATCCAAAAAGATGAATTCTGGACACATACAAGTCATACACTAGTGTGAACACAACAGGAGATATATTAGTTTTAAACATAAAAGCTATCAGTTCTCTAACACTAAGTACTACCAGATATATATGTACTGAAGTGCATATGAAATGAAAATAATAACACTACCAATACCAGTAACTCTTATTACACATTTGCACTGGACATGACGATTCAAAGACATTGATAAACTAGAATCCAATCTAACCATTCAATTTTCAAATTCTGTTCGGAGATAAATACCATTACACCAATATGACACAAAACAATCAGATAGCGCATCATCTATTCACAGCGACAAAGTTGAACAATGAAAGGATTCTTACGGCATTTCCTCCCATGAGGGGAACCAGCAAGGTGGGGATCATCACTGCCGTCCCCAAGCAAAGGATGAAATGCTGGAAACCCAGCATAATACACCCTCCTGCGCCATCAAACAGATTACAGAGATTTAGTGCCATAAAGACATAACACAGCTAGATGAATGAATCATGCAAGCTTAGACACCTGAGTACTTACCCCAGGATGGGTTGGAGTCTACACAGTACTCCATTCCAGCCAGCTGATCCATGATGGGAGGGTGGGTAATCTCCTGTGGCTTCATGTTAGACATCTCCATGGGAGACACCTCCTCTGCTACGTCCACGATGATCAACACCAACCAAAGCAGGAAAAGAAAACAGCTTCAACATTTATTCCATAGGCAAGTTTAGTGAGGTAGGACAGCAGTAAAGTTGCAAGCTTTAGTGAGTTATGGCCCTAGAGCATCAGATGCCAGAGGAATTCATTCCTCAGAAAAAATAAAGACCCATTCTTTTCCCACAAAGCTATGCAAACTTTCAGATGCACAACAATCCGGAAGGGTTGCAAAACAAACCTAACCTTCCTCAAACATGAAACTGAAATTGTGAAAACATGTTAATGAATGATCAAGAACTTAATCAGGGTATACTATCCGGAGAGGACAATAAACCCTCAATGCTGATGAATTCACCTACACAAGAGACCCCAAAAACCAACAAAATCACAGCAGGAAATGCTCACCAAAAACCATCTCGATTCTCGAACACGCAAGAAAGCTGCATATCAATGTTCACTAAACCAGCATGCTGACGATACTACAAAATGCTTTGAGAAATAGGCAAAGCATCAAGGGAAAAATTCCCCATTGAGAATGCTACTGAATGCTGCAAAATGCTCTCAGATCCACAAGTGTGTCAAAGCAAGCCAGGAAGGTGCTGGATTTATAGGCCTTGGGGGGCTGCAGTAACAGAAACTAATTCTTGCTCTCAAAATCAGTGAGAGAGAGAGAAGTATAGGAGTACATGCACTCTTTTCTTCTTTGCATGCACTTCATCTCATTGCTCTCCCTCCCTCCCTCTCCCTCTCCCTCTCTCTCTCTCTCTCTCTCTCTCTCTCTCTCTCTCCAGACTGAGTCTGTCCACAAGATGTGCCACTGCAAGTGGGCCCACACCCATATAATGTTAAGACTTAGAAGCTTTCTATCTCTAAGGTTGTTGGGCAGTGATGCAATAGCAAAGCAGTAGCTTTCTATGTTTCACTAAATTGTTTAATAGGGTAATAGTTGTAAGTATGTGCCGCTAAGAGTGGGGCCCATCTACTAATAACGTTTGCCTGATAATTTTATATCTATAACATTGTTTGGCAGTGATCCACAGACACAGACAAACAATCTTATAGATAGAAAGATGTTGCTTGGTTCTCATTGTCTTATGAACACAATCTTTAAGATACAAAGCTAGGTACTTTATAACTCAGACAATCTTAGAGATGAAATGTGCTATTTAATTATCATTGTTTTGCTATGTAAACGATCTTAGAGATTGAAAACTAATACTAAATCACATTTAGATACCAACTTTTTATCTCTAAGATTATGAGGTACCTTAATGAAACCTTGCCTTGTGTGTGTGAGTGGAGAGGGAGGTGCATTGTAAGGTTTCTAAACTAATTTTTTATTCTTCCTAATATAAAGATGCTTTCTATCTTTAAGATAGGTAGTTCCACGGTAATGAATTATGTGTCTTTATGAGTGGGCCCTTCTACTAGTAACAATCAAATACCAACTTTTCTATCTCTAAGATTTTCTAGAGGCATTGTAAGGGTGTCTCCTAATTTTTTATTCTTCTTAATTAATATAAAGATGCTTTCTATCTTTAAGATAGGTAGTTCCATGACAATGAATTATGTGCTTTTTTTATGAGTGGGCCCATCTACAGGTAGCATTCAAATACTAGCTTTCTATCTCTAAGATTTTCTAGTTCTCTACTAGTAAAACTACAATACTATTAGGTGACAATGCAAGTAAGGCAGGTTTGCTAGTAGCATTTATGAAATAGCTGTCTATCTGAGATTGTTTGGCAGTGTGATATCAATGAGTTGTGCCACTGAATCCATCTACAAGTAAAGTTTCAAAATCATCTTTCTCTCTCTATGATTATTCAGTAGTAAGGCAATGACAACCAGGCAACAACTTTCTATCTCTAAGATTGTTTGGCAGTATGATAACTATTAATTATGTCCTACCACAAGTAGGGCCCATCTATTAGTAGTACTATTCACATGCCAGCTTTGTATCTCTTAGATTTGTTTGGCACTAGTGACACAATAACAACTAAGGAAAACTATTGTATCTCTAAGATTGTTCCGCGGTGTGACAAAAGTGAGGGATGTGCCACAAATAGAAGCTAAAAGAATCACGAAGTTCTTAATCAATAAACAACAATCACTATAGCTTAAGAAACTACTAATCATGCGAGTAAGGAATCATGCATTATTCACCTCTTGGTGGTTCCATGTAGTGAGGGGAAGAAGCAGCATCATCATCATCATCAATGTTGGTAGGAGTGATGTGGCAAAAACCAACAGGTACAGCAGTAGGAGTTGAACCTATGCCTTCTTTATGCTCACAACAGCTGCATTGCGGATCTGGCATGTTTGACCACCAGCTTGTAATAAATAAGATGAGGCGATCAAGAAACCTTGCCATTGAGAAGGTTTATGAAACTTTTGAAGAGCAGTTGCTTGGGTTTGAAGCTGAAACAATAGAACAAATCTTTCAGGATCAATTCGAGACACTCCTTATTATCTTCTCAATATATAAGAAAGTGAATAGATCCAACTTCATTCTACGAAAGCCTTTTGCTGAATCTTAGAAAGTTACCAAATATGTGTTGATCTAACCCAGATTTGTAGGGCAGAACTTAGTAATTGTCGTTGTAGACAGGAATCTTCGAACACCCGCTGGTTGATGAACGAAAGCAGGCCCAGATGGGAACGGGAATCATGAAATAAGAGCAAGCGAAAGGAGTATGGGGGTACAAAATATCACTATTCGTCCTTCCCATCAAAGCCGCTTGAGGGCTGTATTTATAGGCTCCAGCGGCCATTATAGAGGACAGTATTGCCCCCGTACCTTTTCCAGATTCGTGGCATATTCCACAAGTCCAAGGGCAATCCGGTCATACAGTTACACCGTCCCCAGCTAACGCCTGGTTGCATTCTTGAGTGGGGGGACCACCTAGACTGGACCATCCTCGCTTCTGACCGCCGGCTCCTTCCATCCCCTCTTTGCTCTCGGCCGAGTGAGGGACAAAGGAAGCGTCCTCGCCTTTGTCGTGTACCCCCGCTTTCCACCAAGACGAAACCCGGCAAGCTCCTGCAAATGACGATGACCAAGGTACACCTTAGTGAAAAGATACATGATCCCACGGAATGGCGAACAGAGGCGTGCCTATGATATAGAGAAAGTGTCGCTAAGTGCCTCAACACGAGAAGCTGAGGTACAAAAGGGTCCTTGTAGGTTTACAACACCACAACATTTCTTGAAGTGATGGAGGTGGCATGGCCTTGGAACCCATGGCCAATAGCTTGTTTGCTTTGTGAGAAACATTGATGGATTGACACAATACAAGGATGATCTGCAATGCACAAGATGTATCAAAAGGGAGATTATGGAGGGCAGGTGTGGCATCATAGGGAGAAGGGATGACACAGCTTACCACGGGTGGCATCCACGCGCTATGTACAAAACAGGGCTACAACTATAGCTTTTTCCAAGCAAAATGTTGAATGACCCTCAACGTCGAGCTCTCGGTCATTTGGTTTTTGTGTGATTCAAACTCTCAACTAGTTTGGTCAGGGTTTAGAATTTGGAGGGCGGCTTTTTCGTGTGGGCTTTTCACTGAAGAGCATAAGATTATGTGAAGGTTGCCAGTGGCAAGATAGTCTGATGGATGCAACGATTAGTGGGTAGGGCTGCAATGGCACGATAGGATTAGACTGTTTGCGGTGTGGAGGATTCCAGTTGGGTGGTGTCACTGCTAAGGCCGCCCCGTGAGCGTGATGGGAGAAGGTTGTGGAGATGGCAGGTTTCTAGCAGCGGGGAGGTATGAGTTGCGTGACAGTGAGCTCATCGCAACATGAAAAGGTAGTAGGCACAGTTGGGTTAATATCATTTGGGCCAAACAAATGTGTCAACAACCCTCAAAAGACTCAAATCTAGATAGACATCCCCTTTCCAGAAGGGTGGTTCAGATATTAGGAATGAGTAGCACAGTAATGTAACAGGGTTGTGGCTAAGGTGGCACTTTGTTATGGTTGAGGAGATCAGGGAGAAGGTGTGAAGGAAGGAAAGCCATGAAGGCTGTTTTTATCATGATCAGGGAGGAAAGGGGCAAGCTTCTGGCAGTTGACTAGTAAGGAGAGTGGAGGGCTGACTAGGAAGAGGGCATGGTTGTCCAAGACAAGGAACGAAAAAGAGAAAAATATATAGTTCACAAGGGATACCCTGTACATGTATTCACTACTACAATTGATTTTTAGTAACGGAGGCTTTTTTAGTAGAGTCGACTCTATCATCAAAACCCGCCTCTAAAAAGGGTTCCCAAGCCGGTATGCCTATAAAAATCAAATTTTTGAGGAGAATGGATGTACAGTCATCTCTAAAAATACGTGCATCATATAGTAAAATTCATAACCTTTACCAATGAAGTTAGATGAAGAGAAACTTTATTAAAGTCGTATATGTCGAAGAGATCTACAACCTTGTAGTTGACAATTTTCTCATACGAAATCATTGAAATCACACAAATTCTGTTTGAAGTTCTCACATTTTAAAATTCATTTTTTTTACTTTTCAAACGACATCAGATGGATAAATGATGAAAACCAAAGTAACAGATCTTGAAAAGATATAAAACATTGCAATTGAGAAACTTTTTATTTGAAATAATCTATGGTCCCAAAAATTAATTTGAAGTCCTCACATATTGGAATTCAAATTTTTTAAACGACCTTGGATAGAGAAACAACAAAAAAGAAAGTTGTATTGCAATATCTATAACTTTTCAATTGAAGCCTTTTTCATTTGAATTCGTTTGAGGTCTTAAAAAATTATTTCAAAATCCAATAAAGTAAATATAACTATCTAGACTTTAGTCACAAGTGACTTTAGGGTGGAAGTGGTTGGGAGAGGTACGTGCAATGCTGGAAATTGGGAGTTTGAGCCCCCACGGCAGCATGTATGCGTATTTATTTTTGTGAGAAATAATCACGTAACCATTTGACTTCTAGTGGGTTTCCCCACATTCAAAAAAAAAGTTTTTTTCCCTAGTTTGTGATTTCTGAAATTTGATTTTTAGGGACGGCCCAGTCATCTTTAGAAATCGTTGATTTCTAGAGACATAGGTATTCTACAAGGTGTCTCTACAAATCGTTCGATAGTGCCAGCAACAGCAACAACTTCAGTTTGTGTTAATTAAAGAGAAAAATACACCTTAAGTTATGTTGGGGCCGTATCCGAGTAATGACATTTTTGGTCGTTTTTTTTATTATATCCTTGTTGGTGGGCGTCTATGCTTGACAAGGGATAGTCTAGCGACTAGCCCCATGCCCATTGGGATTTCATATCTGATCATCATCAATGAGGCATTCAAGCGACGGGATAGGAGGCCTGCACAGCGAGGCCGCAAACGCCTGCTGCATCGGACGCCAGGTCCCTTGCGATCCTGACTGACATAGCCCCCCTCGCCCCAGTCGGTTCCCCAGGAGTTCTTCATCAACCAGTACCTAGTGCCGTGCTCATCCGTGCCATACCCCACCGCGGTGAGGGCATGGTTGAGGCTACTATTCTTACACCTGACGCCGCCACCTGCCGCGCCGAGGATCCCGCTCGAGTAGTACCGGAACGCAGAGGTGTTGCTGTCGAGCGCCACGGACACGGGCTGCTGGGAGACGGCCAGCTGGAGCGCTGTCCTGCTTCCCTGGCGCGCTGCAGTTGCTCTGCACGGCTTGGTACGGGTAGGCCGATGTTAGTGTAAACCTGTCAATGTTGACGTGGGACACATGTTTAGGGAGCTGATGACGTGGAGGACGCGGGAGAAAATTCAAGTTTGAATGGAATCCTGGTGGGCGGGAACAACAGCACGCGGTGACCACGCCCACGACCTGACGGTTTCTGCAGAGTGTGTTTTGGAGCGTCTTGTATCGTGGCTAGCGGTTTGTTTCCTGTGTAACTTGTGTGAGTTTGAGCTTGGTATGTATTCTCTGATGTAAGAGGACTCGGGTAGAGCCTCCAGTACTTTGTATCCGTGTCTGTACTCGTGGAGAACGAGAGCGAAAAGGGGAGCTGTCACCCTGTTGCCATGGTGGCGGTTCCTATGTGTTCTTGCTGTTCTTGCGTTTGATCTCGTTCCTGCTCGATGTTCTAGGCTAGCCACTGTCATAATCGTGTGTTTGTGATCGTTCTAAACCAACATTTGGTATCAGAGCCGGTCAAACACACAGATCTACCGAGAGCTTCGCCATGTCACTGACGGTTGCTGATGGAGGTCGGGGGAGCGGCGACGGCGGGCACCGTCAGGTGTTTCCGACATTGACGAACTACACCAGCTGGAGTATCCGGGTGCAGGCGATCATGGAGGAGCAGGGGTGGTGGGAAGTGGTGGAGCCGCCGGAGGGGAATTCGGCGGGAGCCGTGACGGAGGCGCAGGCCGGGAAGGATAAGAAGGTGCGGGCGCATCTTTTCCAGTGCCTGTCGGACGAGTTGTTGATGCAAGTGGCGAAGAAGAAGACGGGGAAGGAAGTTTGGGACTCTCTGAAGGCGAGGTTTGTGGGCGCGGAACGCGTCAAGGACGCGCGCCTGCAAACTTTGAAGGCCGAGTTTGATGCGCTGAAGATGAAGGAAGAGGAGACTGTTGATGAGTTTGCCGGGAAACTAACGGCGATGTCAGTCAAGTATGGCAACTTAGGCGGGACACTGGAGGACAAGGCGATGGTGAAGAAGCTGTTCGACACCGTGCCTGACAAATTCATCCATGTCATAGCCGGGATCGAACAGTTCTATGATCTCCAGACTCTGGCGTTTGATGAGGCCGTGGGCCGACTCAAGGCGTTTGAGGAGCGGACCACCAAGCG
The DNA here is from genome assembly GCA_038087645.1 of Saccharum hybrid cultivar R570. NCBI lineage: Eukaryota > Viridiplantae > Streptophyta > Magnoliopsida > Poales > Poaceae > Saccharum > Saccharum hybrid cultivar. The sequence goes on along the minus strand of JAQSUU010000493.1, from coordinate 4,813,344 downwards.
GGGAGGCGATGGAGGTCGCTCTGTCGACGGGCAGGTGCTGCTCACTCAGGCGGAGTGGGAGGCGCGCCAGAAGAAGGCAGGTGGCGGAGAGAGCTCTGGTGGTGGCAAACCTCAGGGCGGCGATGGCCGGGGTCGTGGTCATGGCCGTGGTGGAGGCCGGAGTGGCCGAGGTGGGCGCAGTGAAGCAGGGAAGGAGAACACTGTTCGTGACAAGAGTTACATCAAGTGTTTCAAGTGCCATACATATGGGCACTATGCAAACCGGTGCCCAGGTGAGAAGAAGAGAGAAGAAGAAGCACATCATGTCAGAACAGTGGAGATGGAGCCGGCGGTGTTACTTGCTGAAACTGTGGGTGTGAGACCGCTGGAGCCCGCAAAGCTAGTGTCAGAAGTGTTTCTGGAGGAGAGGAAGGTTTTTCCATAGCTGCATTTTGTAGGCGAGGGAGAAGTCATGAACAATGTCTGGTACCTGGATAATGGCGCCAGCAATCACATGACTGGAGATCGTCACAAGTTTAGAGAAATGAATCAAGTTGTTACTAGTAAGGTACGGTTTGGTGATGGTTCTTCAGTAGAAATTATGGGAAAGGGCTCAATTCTGTTCCAGGGGAAAACTGGGGATCAGTGGTTGCTTAGGGATGTTTACTTCATACCTAAGTTAAAGAGTAACTTGATTAGTCTTGGACAACTCACTGAGATAGGACACCGAGTGGTGATGGATGATGATTACATTGAGGTGTTAGAGAAAAACCCATTGAGATTGATAATGAAAGTACAGAGAACTGGTAACAGATTGTATAAGGTTGATCTAGTGAATGCAAAACCAGCCTGTTTGTTGGGTAGTATTGCTGATGATGCTTGGTTGTGGCATGGCCGGCTAGGACATGTGAATTTTCATGCATTGAAGCAAATTGTAGACAAGGAGATGGTTGGGGTGTGCCACTGATTCAACATCCAGATCAAGTCTGTGAGGCTTGTCTTTCAGCCAAACAGACAAGAAAGCCTTTTCCCAGATTAGTGCTTTGGAGAGCAGAAGAACCACTGTAGTTGGTACATGTTGACTTGTGTGGACCCATCACTCCTTCCACACAAGCTGGTAACAGATACTTTATGTTACTAGTGGATGATTGCACCAGGTGGACAACAGTGTACATGCTGCAGACAAAGGATCAAGCTGTTGATGCATTCATCAAGTTCAGAGCTGAAGCAGAAAAAAGTGTAGGCTATCAGATAAAGATCCTCAGATTAGATAGAGGTGGAGAGTTTCTTGCCAATTCTTTTTAGAGTGTATGTGAGAAGGCATGGATTAAACATCAATTCACAACTCCTTATACTCCACAGCAAAATGGATTAGTTGAGAGAAAGAACAGGTCTGTGATGGAGATGGCTAGATCTCTGTTAAAAAGCATGGAAATTCCTGGTGTATTCTGGGCAGAAGCAGTTAGGCATTCTATGTATTTGCTCAACAGATTGCCAACCAAGTCTATGGGATACAGGACACCATATGAAGGGTGGAATGGTAGGAAACCTCATCTTGGTCACTTAAGAGTTTTTGGTTGCAAAGGACATGTGAAGATTGTGGGGACTCATTTGAAGAAACTTGATGATAGAAGTGCACCAATGGTTTACTTTGGCATAGAGGAAGGCAGTAAAGCTCACAGGATGTATGATCCAAAGACCAACAGGATTGTGGTTAGCAGGGATGTTGTCTTTGAGGAGTCTGTGAAGTGGAGCTGGGATACTGCAGGGAGTGAAGAGTTTGCTGAACACAGAGATGAGAGGGATGGTCAGTTCTTCTCAGGTGATTACAGCAGTATTGATGTGAATGTTGATGATGCTCAAGGTGCTCATAGAGTTGGGGAGACAGGGGGAGCATCTAGTAGTGGAGGGCAGTCTGCTAGTGGGAGCAATACTGCAGAAGAGTTCAGTACAGACTCTGCTGAAGAAAATGTTCAGACTGGACAAAATCCGACAACAGAGTCAGAACCAGTAACTCCACAGAATTCAGGTGCTGGTCTTGAAGCAATGGATGTAGATGACACCATTGATATTGACAGTGGTCCAATCAGGTTTAGGAGCCTTGATAAAGTCTATGATGATTCATATGAGGTGGAACTGATGGATGAGAATGTTGAAGCTTTGCTGGTAGAAATGGAAGAACCAAGCAACTATAGTGAAGCAGCTGTCAGTCAAGACTGGGTTGAGGCAATGGACAGGGAGATGCAGTCTATTGAGAAAAACAAAACATGGGAGCTGGTTAAGCTTCCTACTGGGAAGAATCCCATTGGACTTAAATGGGTCTATAAACTGAAAAAGAACTCAGATGGTGAAGTGGTGAAACACAAAGCTAGATTAGTTGCTAAAGGGTATGTGCAGAAATTTGGTGTTGACTATGAGGAAGTGTTTGCACCTGTGGCCAGGTTAGACACTGTGAGAGTGCTATTGGCCTTAGCAGCAAATCGGGGATGGAAGGTTCACCATTTAGATGTAAAATCAGCTTTTCTTCATGGTGAATTGGGGGAAGAAGTCTATGTGTCACAGCCTGAGGGGTACATTGTAAAGGGAAAGGAGCAATTAGTACTCAAGTTGAGCAAGGCACTGTATGGACTGAAACAAGCACCAAGGGCTTGGAATGTCAGGTTAGACAAGAGTCTGAAGAAGCTGAATTTTAGAAGGTGTTTCAGTGATCAAGCTGTGTATACAAGAGGACATGGAGCAGATACAGTTCTCTTGGGAGTTTATGTTGATGATCTGATAGTGACAGGAGGAAATCCAGAACAGGTCAAGCTATTCAAACAGCAGATGATGGAGGAGTTTGAGATAACAGATCTTGGTCTTCTTTCATACTATCTTGGTATAGAAGTAGATTAGAAAGAAGACCATATCACTGTGAAGCAAGCTGCTTATGCTAGAAAGGTGTTGGGGCAGTTTGGGATGGGAGAATGCAATCCTAGCAAGTTTCCAATGGAGCCTAGGAATAAACTGAATGCTGACAAAGGTGGAAAGCTAGTTGATGCAACAGAATACAGGAGGATGATTGGATGTCTTAGATACCTGTTGCACACCAGACCTGACCTGTCATATTCAGTTGGTGTAGCAAGCAGGTTTATGGAGAAACCCACAGTGATGCATGCTGGGGCAGTGAAACAAATCATGAGATACCTAAAGGGCACTACTGAGTTTGGGCTGGTGTATGTCCAAGGTGGTGGGTCAGGTGTGTTGGTGGGATACACTGACAGTGATCATGGAGCTGATCAAGTTGAGAGAACAAGTACAGGTGGGATGGCCTTTTACTTGGGAGAAAATTTGGTGAGCTGGTGTTCCCAGAAGCAGAAGACAGTAGCTGTCATCTTGTGAAGCAGAGTTTATGGCTGCCACTTCAGCAGCAAGACAAGCTCTGTGGCTTAGAAATCTGATGAGTGAGATCACTGAAGAAAAACCAAGTGCAGTAACTCTCTTTGTTGACAACAATTCAGCAAGAGCTCTGATGAACAATCCAGTGTTTCATGGAAGGAGTAAACACATTGATATCAAGTATCATTTCATCAGGCAGTGTGTGGAGAGGGGTCAGATCATAGTTAAGAGGGTTAGCACTGATGAACAGAAAGCTGATGCATTGACCAAGGCATTGCCGGTGGGGAAGCTGGTGGTGATGAGACACCTGTTGGGTGTTAGGGACCTTGGTGAGACTGCTTGACAGGTTTAAGGGGGAGAATGTTAGTGTAAACCTGTCAATATTGACGTGGAACACATGTTTAGGGAGCTGATGACGTGGAGGACGCGGGAGAAAATTCAAGTTTGTATGGAATCCTGGCGGACGGGAACAGCAGCACGCGGTGACCGCGCCCACGACCTAACGGTTTCTGCAGAGTGTTTTGGAGCGTCTTGTATCGTGTCTAGCGGTTTGTTTTCTGTGTAACTTGTGTGAGTTTGAGCTTGGTATGTATTCTTTGATGTAAGAGGACTCGGGTAGAGCCTCCAGTACTTTGTATCCGTGTCTGTACTCGTGGAGAACGAGAGCGAAAAGGGGCGTTGTCACCCTGTTGCCATGGTGGCGGTTCCTATGTGTTCTTGCTGTTCTTGCGTTTGATCTCGTTCCTGCTCGATGTTCTAGGCTAACCACTGTCATAATCGTGTGTTTGTGATCGTTCTAAACCAACAGCCGACTCCTCGCTGAGCCCGCCGTTCCAGAACACGCTGCGGCCGCTGGTGGCCGAGGGGCGGAGGCCGCGGCTGTGGCGGCTGTGGTTCCGACGCGTGCTGCCGGCTTGCCCGGCGATGTACAGGAAGGCCTCCTCCATGTCACCCTTGTTGCAGCCGCGGTTCTTCCTTCCGGTGGAGCAGTCCAGCAACTGCTGCTCCGAGAGGGAGGCCAGGTTGCCGGTCCTGATCGCGTGGATGCCCTCCACGGCCGCCACCGCCGAGAACGCCCAGCAAGACGCTGATGCATGTTTACATTGCATGCAGAAAGATTGTTACGAACATGCTCATAAGATTATTATCAACGGAAATTGCTATATATATATATATATATATATATATATATATATATATATATATATATATATATATATATATATATATATATATATATATACACGGCAGCGCTAATCTACACCCTAGGTGTAGAATAACTATTCTACACCAAGACACAGCCAGCCCCACACCAACAGCCCACCCCGCCCACCTGATCTCACTGCACCAAACCAACCCAACCCGAGCCGACCAGACCACCACGCGCCTCCTCGCCCACCGGATCGGACGAAACCAAATCCCCCGACCCCTCACCCCGTGCGTCCCCCACCACATCGGCGCCGCCCCCACCCGGCCACCCCATCGACGTCGGCACCTCACCCCCCACCTGCGCGCGCCCGCCTCGCCACCAGAGCGTGCACCCGGCGTAGCCACGGCCGTCTGCGCGGCGGCATGGTCATACTCGCGTGCACGGACAGCCCCCAACGGCGGCGCCGGCCTTACCTGCACGCATGGCGGCACCCAGCGGCGGTGGCATCCTGATCTGCACGCACGGTCGGCTATGGAGGGCGCAGGCAGCCCTGGAGACGTCCTGATCTGCGTGCACGGTGGCCCCAGCGGCCCCGATCTGCAGGCACGGCTGGTCCTGGAGGGAGGTGAGAGGCAGCCCCCCAACGGGCCAACGGCGGCGCCGGCGCCTGGCCTCCTGAAGCGAGCTGGCCAGCTGCTGCTACTGCTATCATACCTCTACCCTGCATCTGCAGAAACCTGCTGGTGTGCAGACAGACTAGAATCACGGGTCTGGCCGAGGGGCGGGCTGCCTGCTTTCTGCAGAAGATACTACTGAATACCCTCAAGTGTTGAAAGCTAGTACGGTAGGAAAAAGAATACCGAGCGATACTGAAGCTAGCAACCATGGAATCATGTGGAACACTGAAGCTACCTTGGAGTCTTGTTACTGAAAATATTATTGATATTTATTGAAGTAAAATACCGTCCACTAACAACTACTACTGAAACGTCTGTACCAAGATACTGACAATAGTTCTGACAACTACTTAAAAGTATTAGCAACTACTGAAGTTATATTACCGACTGTACCAAGCTACTGATAAAAATACTGACAAAAAACTTGACGATACTGACAACTACCTAAGGATACTAACAACTACTGAAGTTATAGTACCAACTGTACCAAGTTACTGACAAAAATTACTAGCAAAAAAACTTACAGATACTGACAATATACTTGACGATACTGACAGGATACTTAAATATACTAACAACTACTTAAAGGTACTAACAAAGTAGTACTGAAGTTATAGTACCGGCGGTACCAAGCTATTGATAAAAATACTGACCAAATACTTGAAGATACTGACAACTAGTTAAAAATACTAGCAACTACTGAAGTTATAGCACCAGCTGTACCAAACTACTGACAAAAAATACTTAAAAATACTAACATAATAGTTAAAGATACTTACAACTACTTAAAAGGTACTAGCAACTACTGATGTTATAGTACCGATTGTACCAAGCTACTAACAAAATACTTGAAGGTACTGACATAATACTAGAAGATACTCACAATGACTAGAAAGAATACTATGAAATACTAGAAATAGAGTCAGAAACCCTACTCAGTATTCATACTGTTTCACCTAACCAGTATATGTTACCTAAAAGTGAAAATACTAGAAAATACTGACAACTACCGAAAAGATACGGACAACTACTAGTCTTGGTGGCAGTAAAAAATACTCAAAAGAAAACTGGAATAAATACTCACAACTACTTACTTAAAGAAAAATATTGATAAATACTGACAACTACTTTGGCTCTGTTCATCTGGCTTATAATCCGTCTTATTCAGCTTGTTTTTTCAGCCGAAACAGTATTTTTCTCTCACAAAAAATCAGCCAACAGTGTTTTTCAACCGGCTTATAATTTCAGTCAATTGCTATAGTACTTGCATGCACCAAATGAACATCCTATAATTAATTCATGTGCATGCAAAACATGCAGTACCTAATGATGGGTGTATACGAGAGATAAGTTCGTACATACACTAGTACTACATACATTTTTTGCGGGCATGCACGAGTCCCTGCAGGTGAGAGAAAAGTAGCGCTCCATGCATGCGGCACCAACAGTAATATGGAAAAAGAAAGGGTGCATGTCGGGCGTCGGAGGTGGGCTGACCAGCTGTGTGCGGCGCGGTGCGCGGATGTGGCGTGGACCGATGGCCATTTAATTAGCGTGTGGGCTCGGGCGTGCCACGTGCAGGGAGGGCTCGGGCGCGCGTACTTCGGGTAGCGCGGGAAGGGGGGGGCGGAGGGTGGCGCGTCGGTGGGAAGCTGGCTGGGTTAGGCTGGCTCATGGTGTAGAATAGTTATTCTACCCCTAAGGTGTAGAATATATATATATATATATATATATATATATATATATATATATATATATATATATATATATATATATATATATATATCCTCAGTCCTGACCACACTGATCGGTTTGGTCCTTGACAGCGGTGACGGCGCCCATGGCTGTCCAGTTCCTGCTAGCCGGAACGTCCGACTCTGAGAGGCTCCCGTACATGAACCCCGGTATGCTGCCATGGAAGCGCTTACTGATGAGCCGTCCGACTTTGCCGACGTTGTTGTTAAGGTACATGGCCTCAAATTCCTCGCTACATCCAACGGTTGCATGTTTGGGAGCATATGCTCTTGAGAGTAAAATTAACTTTCTCGAGGTCGGAGAACTTGTTGGTCGCCAGCCGCGGCCTCGACTTACTGCTCTTGCCCCGCGCCGCCACCGCCGCCGCGTTGTAGGAGTCGACGAACTCGGCGTTGGACCTGAACACCTCGTACCGCCGCGCCTTCTCGGCGTGGTCCTTGTACGTGCGCCCGTGCTTCGCCACCCACCTCTCGTACTGCGCCCTCATCGCCGTGTCCTGGGCGACGTCGTCCCCGCCGGACACCGCAGAGGCCTCACGGCGGCCGCCCGCCGCCACCGCCGCGTGCACCAAATTTGTGGCGCAGCACATGATAACAAAGAGGGACAAGGCGTTTATCAGCGGTGGATTGGTGTAAGCAGACGTCGAGGCCATCATGTTAGCTAGGACGAAGACCTCTGGGAAAGGCGTGCTTAACAAGAGGTAGCTAGCTCTGTTTTCTTTTCAGAAAGCAGTATTATGCATACGCTCTTAATTAGCTGATGAGGCTTATGGAGTACTCCCTCCATCCCAAATTATAAGTCATTCCAAGATTCTTGGAGAGTCAAAGCATCTTAAGTTTGACTAATGTTATAGAAAAAATTACAAAGATTTATGACATCAAATAGATATACTATAAAAATATAATTAATAAAGAACCTAATAATACATAGTTGGTATCATGAATCTTATTATCTTATCATATAAATTTGGTCAAACTTGAGATACTTTGACTCTCCAAGATTCTTAGAATGTCTTATAATTTGGGATGGAGGGAGTAGTTACTAGAGTCGATGCAGCAATTAGGAGGCGTGTAAATATTCTATGCGTTCAGGAGACTAAATGGAAGGGCCAGAAGGCGAAGGAGGTGGAGGATACTGGCTTCAAACTTTGGTACACGGGGACAACATCGGGTAGGAATGGTGTAGGCATATTGATCGATAGGAGCCTTAAGGATGGAGTCGTTGATGTTAGGAGGCAAGGCGACCGGATTATCCTGGTCAGGCTGGTAGTTGGAGATTCGGCTTTGAATGTGATTAGTACCTATGCCCCTCAGGTAGGTCTTAGCGAGGACACCAAGAGGCAGTTTTGGGAAGATCTTGATAGCATGGTTAGTACCGTGCCTATCAGCGAGAAACTCTTCATAGGAGGAGACCTCAACGGCCATGTGGGTGCGACTAATGTAGGTTTCGAGCGGGTGCACGGGGGGTTCGGGTATGGTAGTAGGAATCAAGAGGGGGAGGATGTTTTGAACTTCGCGTTGGCCTATGACTTGTTGATAACGAACACCCTCTTTAGGAAGAGGGAATCCCATCTAGTGACCTTTCGTAGTGGACAACACTCGAGCCAGATCGACTTTATCCTTGCAAGAAGGGAAGATAGACGTGCTTGCTTTGATTGTAAGGTGTTACCTGGGGAGTGTGTTGTCCCTCAACACAAGCTTGTGGTGGCGGACTTTCGCTTTCGGGTACATGTCCACCGGGATAAACGGGTCAAGATGGCGAGAACGAAGTGGTGGAAGCTTAGAGGGGAAGCAGCGCAAACATTTAAGGAGAGGATGCTAGGCGAGAGGCCTTGGGAAGAAGGAGAAGATGCCGACGACATGTGGCTAAAGATGGCAACATGTGTCTGGAAGGTGGCTTCAGAAGTGTTTGGCGTGAGTAGGGGAGGCAAACGGGAAGCGAAAGACACATGGTGGTGGAATGACGAGGTGCAAAGGGCTATTAGGGAGAAGGAGTGTTTCAAGCGCCTCCACCATGACAAGAGTGCAGCCAACATCGAGGGCTATAAAATAGCGAAGAGGGTTGCAAACAGAGATGTGAGTGTAGCAAAAGGTCAGGCGTATGATGGCCTTTATCAGCGGCTAGGCACGAAGGAAGAGGAGAAGGACATTTATAGGATGGCTAGGATCCGCGAGAGGAAGACAAGGGACATCAACCAAATAAAATGCATCAAGGATGGGACAGATCGACTTCTGGTGAAGGATGAGGAGATCAAGAACAGATGGAGAGAGTACTTCGACAAGTTGTTTAATGGGGAGAATGAGGGTCCTACCCTTGAGTTGGACGACTCATTTGACGATACCAACAGACGCTTTGTGAGGAGAATTCAGGAGACAGAGATCGGGGAGGCTTTGAAGAGGATGAAGGGAGGTAAAGCGATGGGCCCTGATGGTATCCCCATTGAGGTGTGGAGATGCCTAGGCGTCAGAGCGATAGTATGGTTAACTAAGCTTTTTAACCTTATTTTTCGGTCTAACAAGATGCCTGAAGAATGGAGGAGAAGTATATTAGTACCTATCTTCAAGAACAAGGGAGATGTCCAAAGTTGTACTAACTACCGTGGGATTAAGTTGATGAGCCATACGATGAAGCTCTGGGAGAGGGTTATCGAGCATCGCCTAAGGAGAGTGACACGTGTGACCCAAAATCAGTTTGGGTTCATGCCTGGTAGGTTGACCATGGAGGCGATTTTCTTATTACGACAATTGATGGAGAGATATAGGGAGTAGAAGAAGGACTTGCACATGGTCTTTATTGACCTCGAGAAGGCATATGACAAAGTACCGAGAAATGTCATGTGGTGGGCCTTGGAAAAGCACAAAGTCCCAACTAAGTACATTACCCTCATCAAGGATATGTACAGGGATGTGGTGACGTTTGTCCGAACATGTGATGGCGACACCAGTGACTTTCCAATTAAAATAGGACTGCATCAGGGGTCAGCTTTGAGCCTTTATTTATTTGCTTTGGTGATGGATGAGGTCACAAGGGACATACAAGGTGATATCCCTTGGTGTATGCTCTTTGCTGATGATGTGGTGCTAGTTGACGACAGTAGGACAGGGGTTAATAGGAAGTTAGAACTATGGAGGCACACGTTAGAGTTGAAAGGGTTCAGACTTAGTAGGACCAAGACCGAGTACATGAGGTGCGATTTCAGCGTGACTAGGCATGAGGAGGGAGACGTTAGCCTCGATGGGCAAGTGGTGGCCAAGAAGGATACTTTTCGGTATTTAGGATCGATGCTACAAAAGGATGGCGACATTGATGAAGATGTTAGGCATAGAATTTCAGCCGGCTGGTTGAAATGGCGTCAAGCTTCTGGCGTCCTCTGTGACAAAAGGGTGCCTCAGAAGTTGAAAGGTAAGTTCTATAGGACGGCGATTCGCCCGGCGATGTTATACGGTGCTGAGTGTTGGCCTATAAAAAGGCGACATGTCCAGCAATTGAGTGTAGCAGAGATGCGTATGTTGCGTTGGTGCTGTGGGCACACAAGGAGGGATAGAGTCCGGAACGACGATATTTGGGATAGGGTTGGGGTGGCACCAATTGAGGAGAAATTGATTCAACATCGGTTGAGATGGTTTGGACATGTTCAACGGAGGCCTCCTGAGGCGCCGGTGCGTAGTGGGGTTCTAAAGCGGGCCGATAATGTAAAGAGCGGTAGAGGTCGACCTAAACTAACTTGGGATGAGTCCGTTAAGAGAGACCTTAAGGAGTGGAATATCTCTAAGGATTTAGCTATGGACAGGAGCGCTTAGAGACTGGCAATCAACGTGCCTGAACCGTGACCTCTTTCTGTCTTGTACCATTTATGTCCCTTTATGTGTCTCCCTGTTTATCGTCTCTTTTGGGTTTCATCTCTAGCCTACCCCAACTTGCTTGGGACAAAAGGCTATGTTGCTGTTGTTGTTGTTATTGTTGGAGTAGTTACTAGAGTAGCTTGCATTGTGCATATATATAGTCATGCTGAACACAGGAGATTTATAGTAGTGGAGTAGTCGTCAGTTTATATAAATTTTTGGACCAAAGACATTAGGTCGTCCTCCATTATGAAAGTAGATAGAAAGCAAAGATAATCTGCTGGGGATCCTAGACGCGTTAGGTCGTCCACCATGTCTTCCTTTTTTATTTGAATATGTTTCAACAATTGCAGCTGCTGACATGATGAGATAGTCATCGTCGTCGGATGAGGAATCTTCTAATTCTCTTTGCAACAGAGATTTCTCAGCAGCCATGGCCGGCCTACTGGGAGGTGCTGCCTGCGCCCTGTGCCTGGGAGGCGCTGTCGGCCTGCTCTGAGGTGCCCACGGCCGGCTGGGAGGAGGTCACGGCCGGCTGGAGGAGGCCATCGCTGGCTGGGAGAAGCAGGGTAGGTCAACGCGATGACAACGTGACGGATGGAGGCGGCAGCGGCGTGGGTACCGTGGCCACGTGGGTTTCACGCGAAAAAAAGACCACAGAAAAAAACGCAAGTGGGACCAACATTTGATTTTTTTTTAGAAGTCAAATATTAGGAACTATTGGAGAAGACCTTCTTTTTTCCTCCTAAAATCTTTTTAGGAGTTGGAAAACATGGACTTTTTAGGAGGACTATTTGGGGAACTTTTGGAGAAGCTCTTAAATTGGCCTTAATTTCTCTTCCCCTTTGTGAGGGTATCCGTTTGTTTAGACGTCACCATAGAATTATTTTTGACGGACTTCATAAAAATTACCTCCACAGATGTATTGGTTTGTGGCACTCCATCCACAAATACTAGTGTAAATCAAGATGTCATTGATGCTTTTGGACCTCCCCTTGAATGCACGTGTAGCAGAGTTAATTTCACTACAATTCTTGACTTTTGTGTGTTGTTTTCCTCATTGTAACACCCTAATTCACGTTTTGCAATAAATAAAATTTTCTAGAATTAATTACCACTAAGACCTAATTAATGGAAGAGGAAAATGTATTTTATAAAATCAAATCAAACATGATATATGTTGTAAAAAAATTTGTGCCACTCATGTTATGTGCATAGTGTATTTTTTCTGCAAAATAATTTTTGAAACACACATAGTTCAATTAGTATTTAAAATTCTTTCCAAAATTATTTGCAAAAAAGTTTTAAAAGCTAACACTTCTCTTGAGCCCAAACTACAGCAGGCGGCCCAACATCTCTTCTCTCTCTGTTTTCTTTTTCCAGCAGGCTCCTTTCCCCACCCAGGCCGAAGCTCACTCCGTCCCTCAAGTCCAACTCTTCCATCTCCCGGCCCAAGGCCTGCTTGCAGTGATCACAAATAACTACATATTGGGTGATTACTTGTAGTGGTCACAAATAACTACAGATTGGGTGGGCCTTATGATAGTTCAATTGATCATACATGTCCACACTATTAAAAGGGCAAGTTAACTATATATGGACTTCCTTTTTATTTCAAATCAATATAATATTATTGCCAATACGATGCTTTGGTCATAGAGGAGTAACGATGCTATGAATATTGGCGCAGCTGTGCTGCTTCAGGTAACTGAGCCGCTGCACCTTCTTGCCGCCGGCCTTTTCGTGGGCTCTCTAGCATGGCGGCGGCCGGGGAGCTGGGGATAAACACGAATGTACAGGCATGAATGAAAGGTACAAGAGATGCCGTGGCTTTTGTAGATGGGACAAGGCACTGTTCCTTTTGTTTTAATTTACTGAAATTATTGTATAACACATACGGCGTGACTAGCGTCCGGACGTCCAGACGCTAGCTCCCATCTGGACGCCCGCGCCCACCCAGCGTGTTGTGCCCGTTTCACTTGCCACGCATGCTACTACGCTTGCCCCGACTGCCTTGCATGCATGTCCCCCGCCCTCCACCCCCCCCCCCCCCCCCCCCCCCCCCACAACTATGCACATCCGTCCCCGCATGCAACTGCTGCACCTGCACACCCACACCCACATGCTGGTACGCCTACGCATGTAGTTGAGTGCCTCGTGCCTGCTGATGCGCATGTAGGTGGGGACCACTCACACCCGCTTCGCTTGCCGTGCATGTGGGGATCACTATGGCTGTGGGAACCACCTCCACATGTGCCCGCTTCCCGCGCCTGCTAATGTTGCAACATGAAGCACTTCTGCAACATAAGTCTGAAACAGGTAAAACATTTGCAACAAACGCTTGCAACATATGTGTATATCAACTGCAACATATGCAACATACAGATAAAACACTTGCAACATACATCTGAAACAGATGAAATATTTTCAATAGACGCTTGCAACATATTTATATAGCCTCTGAAACATATGCAACATCCAAATAAAACACTCACAACATCCAGATGAAACACATACAACATCCATATTAAACATATGAACATACATCTAAACGCATAAAACATACAGAGCTCAATGCCATGAAGTATGTGGGCCACGCGCTTGTTGGCATTTCTTAGCACAATCACCAAGTGAGGAGGTTTTAAGTCCATCACCGGCAACAGCACCATAAATGCCTGTTGGTATTTTTTAACACCATTACTAAGATTGAGTTAATCTTAGCAACGCCGCCAAGAAACAGCAACTACGATAGTTCTTAGCGATTACAGAGAATATCCGCAAGCGCAAGGATCTATCATTGTAGCATTTCACCCGGAAGTATTCAGGGTATCGTTATTTATATTTTCCCAAAGGAGGGCAAGGTATTAAGAGTCTAGCATGAGCATAATCATGATTACATACTTGCATAGTAGACCATAGTGCATGACAGGGGTAAAAATGATATTTCATGGATAGTGGACACACATCTAGGCTAACCTCAAGGATAAAAGGAAAACAAAGAATAAAAGAATGTTCTTACGTGGAGCCGGCATGTTCTAATATAGCCATGCAAAGAACAGTTAATGATCATACAAGCTATATGACTAGAGTTGGAACTAAGTGTGAGATAGACGGGGAGATCTCCGGGCACTGGTCTGCCAACAAGCCAAGGACACTTTAGGACTCCTACACAATACTCGGACGTGGGGGATTACAAGGGACAGACAGGGCTGTCACCACCTGCTGCCTACCCCTCAACCGTGGGATACCGTCATATCCGAAGGTTCCCGTGTACCCGAGCACCACGCCAATGTAGAAGGAAACTACCCATATCCCTCCGGGACTTCGACCCTATGGATCGACAAGCAAGAATATGGGCAAACCCGAAGGAATGATGAACCATCACCTTAACCCTACTACTAAAATTAAAAGAGTACAAGAGATGAGTAGTGAGGTAGAGACTCCAAATGATGTGTGTGTTGAGAATGAGCTCCACCCTTTCTTATATACTAGCTCATGGTCGGTTTGGCGCTGAAAAATTAGGAAACTATGCTAAATAGCCATAGCATGCCGCCATGCATCTGTCGGTGGAAGCCGGGCCTAGGAGCCAGCCATAGGGGTGCGGCCGCACCCTAGTGGGGCCGCCTCGCGACTGCCTTCGCGTGGTCGGTTCCTGGGTGGGCCTGGCCCTTTCCATGTCGGTGTTTGGGCTAGATTCGCTGTTGGAGTGGGCCTTTGCTTGCTTCTTTGATGTAGAATCTGCATTACGCTTTCTCTTTTGCGCATTTTGATCATTTTCCACTGTATTCCAATATAAGTCCTGCAAAATAGTAATCTTGCAATACAAGTGGAACTATGTCAATAGTAAAAGCATGTGTCAAAAGTATGTTTATTTCTCCTATTTTGGACTATAATTGGTGCTCAGATTTGGTCGTTAGTGACCGCCAATAGCGCTCCTTCTCTTTCTGTCGGTCCTTCTCTCTGGTCACAGTGCATGCACAGGCCCCCACGCGCCACATGCACCCCACGGCGAGCGAGGCTGCATGCACTCCCATGAGCTGCACAGCGCCCCACGTTGAACGAGTGGCCGCACAAGCTCCCATACGCTGCCCTGAACGAGTGACCGCCGAGCTCCCAGGTGTTGCCCTACGCCGCTTGTACCCTACTTCGAACGTGTGGCCGCACACGCTCCCATGCGCTGCCCTACAGAAAGGACCGGTGCAGGCCCCCGCCTAATTGCAACTGCATGCACTGCTTTTTTTTCTTGGTCATCACGCGTGCACAGGGGTTGGTCCGTCTGGATGGACAGTCACCCTAAACTGAACATTACCGTAACATAAATCCAATCCCACGTATACCAACCGCCACATAAAGATAAATACTAGTATTTTATAGCGATAAGAGATTACAAGTTGATATCGAACAATGAAGTCAACTAGAGAGGGGCACTATGGATATTTGGCATCTTTCATCCATTTGGAAAGAAAAATAGAAGATACGTAATCTATATCTAATATTAAAGACACAAAATTTTTCTCCACCCATTTTTTTTGTCCGGCCCTTTCTTAACTAACTTTGTGATTGTGGAATCCGTCCCAAGACACATATATACCCCTACTATTTTATTACATAAATATATGGTGTTTCTTAAGGTGTATAGGAATCCTAATCTAAATAGACTCATTTTGCCATACGAGGCTTCTTGCCTAGTGTCACACCCCCAAATTTCTGATTTTGGGTTGTGAACAGAAAACACTAAATAAAGCAAATGGTTTAAATATTTGTTTAAGACTTGACAAGACTAATTTAAGTTTTAGCAAATTTAGTTATAGAAAATTGTGGTATTTCAAACTTTTCCAAATTAATTTGGTGGGCTCTTGCCTGATGTATTGCATGACTATGTGTTGTGATAGTGAAAAGTTTTAAAGCGTGTTTAGTATGTCTTTTATTAGTTATCCATCTTGTCTCTATCTTTTTCTACAATCAAATTTACGTTTTCTCGGTCCTAATCTTTTCATTCTGAGTTTCCCCAAAATCCTTTCCTTCTGCTCGAAATCACTCATTTCATTTCATCATCCATCAGGGTATCTCTGAAATATTCCTGGGAATTATTCGGGCTTTGTCTAGAACCTTTTCCTATTTTTAGGAGAATAATCTAATTTTTAGATGCTCCAAATTATCTTATCATGAGCTCCAAATACTTTATTTGGGTTCCTCATGTTCCATAATGTCTCTAAAAATTTTCCCCGAATTTTCGGAGCTTTGGGAGTATTTTTCATGGCTTAAATAATAATTCTAAACTTTTCTGAAATTATTTTATCCACGAAATTAATTAATTCCGAAAATAATAAATCTCTCATTTTTCCCAACGCTCAAAGCCCATGAGCAATAATTCTCATAAATCCTAAAGGCACATGTCTTTATTTATTAATGGGCCTTAATGTTTATTTAAGTCCGTTAGTGCAGGTGGATGGTGCAACGTCAATTAGTACCATACTGTTAATTGATGTAGAGATGTGGAGTTCTCCTCCCTATATATATGTACCAACTGCTTGGACAAAACATACCAAAACTACCGTAAGTGGAGCCCCTATTTTGAAAAAGCCCTCGTATAGTAAATTAGATTTTTCTCCACTTCTCGTGTTACCGCCGGCCAACTCCGACAACTCCTCCGTCGAGCCTCAACCGATTTTTTGCCCTCGTTCGTCGAGAGCTGAAGGATGAAGGCAATGTCGGCACCGTCGACCACGAGTTCATCTTGCACGCTCCTAGGTCCCAGCCTGCCGCTTCCTATCTGGCCAAGAGAACAGCCCCGCAAGCACGCTGAGCCGAGCACCGTCAAAGCCGATCCTGGAGGCCTAGAACATCGTCGGACGTGGAAATTTAATGGACCAAAGCACCTGGAGGCGCTCTGCTCTTCTCCGTCACCGCTGAGACCTTCTGCATGTTCCTCTCTCCTGATCGCTTTTACGTGTCTTTGAAGCATCGTCAGTATCCGTAGCTTTTTATTTGCCAACCGCCCCATCTCCCTGTGCCTGCTCTAGCATACGTAGCTACTCTTGCTAGAGTCTGGAGCCAAATAGGCATGTTGTTTTCCATCCTTCGCCTTCAGCCGAGCAAACATGCAGAGCACTCGTCGTTGCTTGTTGCTACTTCCGTATATGCAAGCCAAGCTGAGCCATCTATCACTCATACAACCAAAAGACAGGACCATCATCGTGTATGCATGTGGAGCATGTGCAAGCGTACTAGTATAGTCTTGCCGAGCTAGCTTGAAGAGTAGAACGTCCATGATTAACAAGCCATCCGCACCTGTAGTCTCTTGCAATATACGGAGTATCAAATATATGGCTGATATCATGCTTACCTCACCCTTGCACAGGAATCCATATATCTTTCTCTGTTCACTCCTAGATTTTAGAGTCGGGATAATACACATAAGCCCTTACCTGCATCTGCATGGACTGATCATTGAGTCTAGACATCCTTTCCATAGTTCAATCCTCCACCGATTTTCCATTTTAGCTCTGTTTAAGTCCGTCCTTTTTGTGTTAGTTACGATGTTTACCGTGTAACTTGTTTGTGAATTTTATAAAAGTTAATATGATTAATGTTTATGCAACTAGCTTCTAATTAAAATTAATATAGGTTCTATACATCGTTTTTTTACAAATACGTTAATTTGATTAGTACCAACTTCACTATGTTTCATTAAATAAATATAACGTGCTTAGTTTGATCCCGATTATATAAACTCGAATAGATGCTCTCACAAGTTTATTTCTTCTGCAAAGTAAAGTTTAAATGACTTAAATGATATGAGACATGTTTGCAAAGAAAATATGACTAGAAACTCGGCTCTTCAATTAAAATGTAAATTGACTAAATTAATATCCTTCACGTGGTTTTGTAATTAAAATAAAACAAGCATGTAGCCTTTACTCTCGTGATGCAAATCTTCCGGAAGTTGTTCCTTTTCAATCGTAGTTTTGTTTCAGTGTTCTCGTGACCCTAGCCGGTAGCTCTCTTTTAGTACGCTGTTTTCTCTTGTGTGGTGTATTGTTCTTAGTTGTCCCTATTTGTTTGCTTGTATGTCTGTTAGTGTGCTGGGTTGCTATGATCTACGAGTAGAAGAAAGACTATCCGTGAGCGTCGAAGATCCGAAGGTGAAGACCAGAAGCTGAGTGCCAGAAGTTGCAAACGAAAGATTAAGTTGAGGCTTTTCAGAGCAAGTTGCTTTGGGCATAAAGCAAGTTCTAAGGCAAGTATAACATGGGATCTTCCTTGTCGTCCTATTCACTTTAACCACATAAATTCATATTGCATGTGTCTACCTTGAATGCCATTAAGGATTTCTTAGATTTGATCTATACCTTGTCACCTATGAGATTTTACATTGGGTAGCTTTTGCTAGCGCTGAACATAAACTATGATCTTATAATATGATTAATAGAATATGCAACAACACTAAAAGATGACTTTTTAATTACTGTTTAAAGAGGGCTAGAGCATGGGGCTATTTTTTGTGCTCTAGTTTCTCTCCATAAGGACTTATCTGTGAACGAACATCCGGGATTTACAATGCAGCTGTGAGGGCTATATGGCTCTAGCTCTAGTTGTTTGAAAGACCTTTTCTAGCTTGTCAGAGGTTACCCGCAAGGGCGCAAATGTGGTGTTTCTCGAGTTGGGTGTAGTGCGGCTTCTGTCCTTATGTGTATAGGCTACGGTTATTTGCCATATGGAAGGAGGGCTCTACATTTGCAGGTTACAGAAACCTAGCGGCCCTAACTTGTTAGACAAACTTTTGAATGGCTTTATATGATTTTCAGTGTTTTGGGACTAGCTACCCCATGCATTTAGAAATCATGACTCACAGTGAAAGTATACACCTCTGCGCAGAGTTTAATAAACTGGTATACTAGCCGTGCCCACGGATACGGGTGGCCTTGGACCTTCACAGAATAGATGAACATTTATTGGTTTAATATGTGTTTTGCTATTCGTTATTCATCTTTACATTGATCATATGTTTATTGTGGGTTTAATGCAAAACTTGATGCTACTCATGTTAAAACTGTGACAATTAAAAGCTAAACGCAGTAAACCAGTGTCAGCCTTTTGTGCCTCATGAACCCTATATTATACTTGTTGAGTTCGACATGGACTCACCCTTGCTATTTCCCCCACACTCCAGTGTGTGCAGTAAGGTGCTGCTTAGAAGAAGGATAAATGTGTAGTGGAGTTTTCAGAAGTCTACCAGAAGTGCTTGGCATGCGGAGCCTCCAGTCAGCCATTCCTGAGAAGAATGGAGCCTGAAGTTTAGTCACCGTTCCGCGATACTCTGATGTAAGTGTTAATTTATAGCTATGTATATGCTATATAATAACTTTGTTTCTGATACTTTTTCATTCTGACATATGTGTGGACTTCCTAGGCACACATATGGTTGACCTAGTTTTATTCTTTAAAACCGTGTGTGACACCTAGAATAAGAATCCTAATCCAAATAGACTCCTTCCGCCATACATGGCTTCTTTCCTAGAATAGGAATCCTACTCCAAATAGAAATAGAAAAGGAAATAAAAAGAAGAAAGTAAGCAAATCTAAATTAGACGACAAAGCTATTTTTTATGATCATGGGAATTGGTCTTCGTCATCACGTGCATTAACTCACAGTTCAGATTTTGCGGCCAGTTCCACGCTTGTTAATTAAGAGCAAAAAAATCCGCCTCAGACACATCCATACACCTACTATTTTATTATATGAATATAAATCGTAAAACTAAAATCATGAGCATTTTGTTATCCTGAGCAGTTTATTATCGAATCTAATATAAACTGAAATTGTACATATATATATAAGTGCAATCCTCAACATGACTCTTACTTAAGACATGTGCTAATAAAAATTAGAATAAATCGTGTCTAGGAGCAATGGCGCGGAGTCTGACTCTAAGATGTATTAGTTTCCGTTATAACATATGGGTACGACTCCATATAAAAAGCATATCATGAATTTCTTTGACCTATAGCAATGCACGGACACTGACATCTATTACAAACTTACTTATCTGACCCACTGTCTGACGATATATATTTTAGTATTTTTAGGGACTCTCATGTGATGTTATTTTGGGCTGTGGTACAGTGATCCCTAAGAGCCAGAAAAACCGGTCTGGCCCAGTGTCACTAGATTGGCCGTGAAAAATCTAGAAACGCCTCTCGAGAGGAACCCCGTCTGGTAGGTGCACCTATGGTGTTCCCTAGGACGTGTTTTCAAGCCATATAGATGCGAGAAGAATGACAGATGGGGAAGGAGAAGTAAGGTAAAAGAAGATAAAAAAGATAGATTTGTATTGATAGATGCGATTAGATGCTCTCAAGCACTAGTGAGTCATGACTCTGTATATTAATAAGATGTGGTGGATTTATCCTGTAGGGGTCAAAACTCTTACAAAATCCGTACGAAAATACAATTCTAGTTTGGTTTGAGGCTATCTGAATTGGTTGGCCGTTTTTGGAGACCGATTTAGCCGGTTTCACAGGAATTAAATTTCTAGAAGCCATAATTTACGCATTCGTATCTAAATCAGGGGCCGAGCTACATATGAAGTTGTGAGTGTGGGCGCACGCAGATAAAATGAAAAAAAGTGATTATGATCAAACTTTTGACCATATACGTAACCTCACAGGTAAAAATTTATGTACCCACAAACTAAGCGCACCCACTTAAATTTGCTCTAGTTAGCTAGTTTCACCACTGCTCTAATTGGCTATTTTTTTTCTATATATGCATTTCGATCATCTCGACGAGAGAAATATGATGGTGCAGTTCAATTTGTAATTTGATAAGTTGTTATACCGATCAAGTCAGTTTTCCCTATTTCAGGCCAAGTTGCCAATTCTAAGTTAGTGCGTGAACAGCTTAGCACCACCTTAGAAGTCAAAAGCGTTACTCAGGCACATTTTACGAAGTCAAAAGCGTTACTGGTCGTCCCTACCCGTCCATATACTCCTATTTTACTGAAAAAAAACTCTTAATTCAACTAACTCGAAGCCTTCTAAATTTCAAAGTCAACTGGTGGATTCAATTTGTGTTAACTAAGGGCCTGTTTGATATCAATTTAAGGCTAATCATTTGCAGCTAAAATTAGCTGTATCCATCCAAACAGGGGGCTAATTTGTTAGCCAAAACCAGAACTTGTTGTAGCTAACTTGTTAAACAAACTGAGCTAATTTGAACAATTTTTTAGTCCTAACTAGCAACTAGCCCTAGCGGTGGCGCCCAGAAGAATTTGGAGGGCCTTGAGCGAAATTCTAAATTGACCATGAAGTAAGTGTCAAAATATAATAATGATGATGATGATGGTGATGATGATGTAATAATAATAATAATAATAATAATAATAATAATAATAATAATAATAATAATAATAATAATAATAATAATAATAAAAATAAAAACTATGGTGTATTGTATTAAAAGGTAGAATGATACAGACTAACGCAAGAGAACCACTATTAAACTAGACACCAATTACACGTTGCCAGTGCTAGCGCCTGGACGTCTGTTCGGACGGATGCTCGCGACCGGATGTTTTCTGTGCAGTTGAACACGCCGACGTGGGACCCACGCCTGCAGTCCGTTTCCGACGCCTGTGTTTCATGCGCCCATGCTGGAGCCCGTGCCGGCCGGACGTCGCCATGAACGTCTGCGCCCGCTTAGTGGTGCCCCAGCAGCTGCAACACGCGGCTGCAGTAGGTGGGTCTGGGCAACATATGCAACACTAGATTTACTTTTGCAACATTAAGATGAAACTCATGCAACATACGTCCGAAACGTCTGAAACACTTGCAACAAACGTCCGAAACACTTGCTAAACACCTTAAAACACTTGAAAACTATTGCAAACATTTAACATTCATATAAAACACGTGCAACATATGTGTGAAACATATGCAACATACGTTAGGGAAACAGATGAAACATTGGGAATAGACGCATGCAATATATGTGTACAACCATTGCAACATCCATATATCTGAAACACTTGCAACATATGTTAGAAATATCTGAAACACAGACAACATACGCTTGCAACATGCCCATTTCAGCAAAACCTGGCAAGCGGGCCGGCGGAGCATTGCACAATGGGATCTGGCTGTGCTATTGCGGTGGAGATGGAGGATGGCAGCGGGCGGGCAGCTGCGGCCCTCGGTGAGCGGATGTGCTGGCCCCGGTGATAGGGCGCGTTTGGTGCCCCTAGCGAGCGGCACCTACGGTGGAGGCAATAGCGGCAGTTGGGCGGGTGTAGCCTTGCGCGGTGAGGCGGCAGCGGCTGTGCGGTCATGAGCACGCCACGGCGGTGCGGGCGTGACGGCGGTGGAGAAGAAGGCAGATGGGAGGTGTGGTGGAAAGGGAGGCATGGTGGAGAGGAAGGCGGGCGGGAGGCGCGGCGGAGCGCGGTTCCGTCGCTGCGTGAGTTTTTTTAGAAACTACGGTGACAGGAGGAGAGCAGATAGGAACAGATAGCAGAGCCTTCTGGGTGTCGCGACCCACCAACGTGGATGTCCGGGCGGACGAACGCCCGCTTCCCATTATTACTGCTGCTTGATTCGCTATTGTGTGAGAGCCAAAAAGCATGATACACAGATATAGAAACCATCGATTACGTATTGGATTTAACATGGGCCTTCTAAACTTTAGAGATACTTGAGATAAATCTAATGCATAATATATGCTTATAGTATACTTATATAAACATAGGCACCTTAAATTTAGGGTCCGAGGGGTCTTACGGCCCGCATAGTCCTAAGGACGCCCATATAAACCCTCAGAGTCCATATCTGTTGCTTCTACAGCACATGAACTGTTGACTACACAATCAAAACTGTACATGTGCGTGTGTCTTAGTCATCACCTTGTATGTTGAATAATGAAGCATGATCGAGATTCATAGTAGACTCCGCTGTCACTCCGATTGCAGTCAACTTAACACGGCGCAAAAGTCGCCATATATGAAATCCTCAACTAGCTAGCAACCTGTACATTGTAAGTATATATTCAGAGCCTGTATATATATAGCAGATTAAGTTATTCCTGGCTAGGTAGCTAAGTTTCTTATATATGATCCCATGCATGGGTTACTCCCTATAAATAGAAGAACTGAAATATACGTAGTTGGAAAGTTGTTTTTATCACCAATAGAGTTCACTAATTAGATGAGATCGAAGGTTACTTGATTTGGCGTCAGCTGAAATTGCATAGTCACACACACACTATACTAATAGGAAAAATGAAAAAGACACGAAAGCTAGCAATAGTAGCTCTAAGCAGTCAAAGTTAAAGTTCATGCCAAATAGATAGAGTAAGAGCGCACCGAAAAATAATTATAATCAAATAAACAAAACGAAACTATTTGCACAAAGGATATTTGAGCAAAAGTATCCAAATACTAAGCAAACTAACTACCCGTGCTATTTGCACGGGCCAATTTACTAACTACTAATACATTGCTCGGTCTGCTGATAAGCACCCAAATGAAACTCGACAGTATGCATATCTGTTGCTTCTACAGTACGCATGAACTGTTGACTACGCAATCAAAACGGTGTATTGAACAATGAAGGATGATCGAGATTCATCCATAGTAGACTCCGTTTGCACAGTCAACTTTAACATGGTGCAAGTCGCCATATATGAAGTCTCAACTAGCAGCCTGTTGTAAGTTTATATTTGGAGGCTATCTATCCTACAGATTATGTTATTCCTGCCTAGCAAGCTAAGGTTTCTTATACACGCATGATCCCATGCATGATGGGTCGTTTACTCCCTATAAATAGAACTGAAATGTCATGCTTCCTGTGCCCCCATCTCCACTTCATTCTGTTCTTCTCTTGCTCAACATTAGTAATTCCTGTACTGTTCTCCATTCTAATCTTTGCTCCGTCATCCACAAACACAATTAAAGCCAAACACGTACAAATGGCTTCCCCCACTCTAGCATTTGTTACCGTGTGCGTCGTCGTGCTGGTTCAGTTTTCCTTTGGGCAACCGATGCCATATTCATCATCTTGCGCCCATTCTTGTTCTACAATGTGTGCTTCGTCTTGCGCTAATACTGCGTCCTACTGCGAGGGCATCAAGACCTCAGTCACACTGCAATGCGAAAGCGGCTGCAAACCGGGATGCATGGCGTCCTGCCGGTCGTGCGGCTGTGAGGGTGTATGCCGGAACGCCTGCATTGGCAGCGGTACTGCTGCGTACAAAAACTGCGTGTCTTCCGCCGCTGATCAGTGCAAGAGCACCTGCTACCAAGCGTGCTACAGCAGCTGCTGCTCTTCAGGCTGCAATCCGTACTGAGTTCTCGTGCGGATTCAGTCGGAGATGTGATAAGTTCGTCTGTGTCAGTTGTCATGTACCCGCCCACGGTCCATGTTGTCTGAACCTTCGTGTCATGTGTAAGTCATTCTGGTGTCAGTGTTCCTTTAATTACGTACTCAATGCTGCTGTAATATCTCGAATGTGTAAGGGTCTTAATAAGCTCTCTGTTCCTTGGAATGCATAATCTATTCTATGCGAGCAAATGTTTCTTTATTCTGGCTCTTACTCTCTCGTTCACTGGTTCGTCCATCCTTCACTCTTTTTCTGTCTCTGGTTCTCTTAATTTTTTTTAGAAAGGCGGCAAAAGCTTTGCCAATTTTTTATTAGACGGGTAAAGGAAAAAACGCATTAATTACATAGTTCTATGTGGAAAAAGGAAACTCCCAACTGCCAAAACTAGAGAAGACCAGCAGGCCACTACGGCGCACAGGCCGGCAAATGTACCCCAAAACAACTTAAGCAAGAAAACAAAAGAGAGCGCCAACTCCCTAAGAACCGAAAAACAACCCTGAAGAAAAACTACTCCCCAGTAACAATGGGTCTTGTCGCTGCTTGGAACTGTTGAATATCATCTTTGCAGAGGAGGGCGACTTGTCTTGGTTGTAAAGATTTTGTTGGAATATTCTTCTATTCCATTCCTTCTAAATGTTCCACCAGAAGCAGATATAATTCCATCTATCCTTTTCCTTTGCCATCTTTCAAATTTTGCGCAACATTTATGCCAGTAGCTATGCAGCGATCCATTCATTCCCATTGAATCAAGTACTGCCAGGTCGAGCCATTGTTTTAGATAGGACCATACTTGCTTCGAGAAGGTGCAGTCTTTGCACAGGTGAGTCGGCGTTTTTGGGTCCACCCCGCATAGTTTGCAAATGGGATCGTGAATTGTTGGCGGTAAGTATCTTCTTATGAAGTAGTTTCCAAGCAAAAAACCGGCATCTAGGTTCTGCTCCTGCCCTCCAAATCGGCGTTAGTCTTAATTTGCAAAAAGAGCCTTCAAATTGTATTTGAGATGCACTCTTAGTCATGTATTCTCCATTGTTTTTCCAATGCCATCGTATGGAGTCTTCCATGTTTTCCTAATAAGCTTTCTGTTAATAAGCTTTATGGTTCTCTTAATAAGCTTTCTGTTGCATAGAATGCATAATCTATTCAATAGGAGCAAAGTTTTCTTTGTTGCGTGTCTTATTCGATTACCCATTCATCCATCCCTCACACTCTTTTTTTTGTCTTAGTTCGTCGTCCCTTACTCTCATCCTTCTCCCTTTTACTTTGTGTTGGAAAATAAAGATCTATATGGTTAGAGATAATTGGAGATGGAAACAAACTCTAGAGATATAGATAAAATCCTAGAGATAGAATAGGATGAGGACTTGTAGTACAACTTGGCTTGTATTCCATGTACCTCCCCCATATGTTCCAACAAATACCTTCTAAGGATCAACACAATAAACAGCATATACTATGCCAGAACAGCACAAAGAAACCAGTACATCAGAGACGGATCAACAGGATGCGTCTCAGATGTGACATTAGAGACGCGCCTCAACCATATGCGTCTCTAATATTTGCGCATAGGAATTGAATTTCCTGAAGCCATAATAATTTGCGCATCCAGACTATAAATTGGACATTCTATACATGCATTTGTTGCAACAAGAGATATGCATTGGTGCAGCAGTCCAGTTTGTTGTTTGATAAGTTGTCAAACAGTCAGGCTAGTTCTCCAAATTCAAGCCAAGTTGCTAATTAATTCTAGGTGTGAATAACGTAGTATCACCTTAGAAGTTAGAAGTTGAGGTGGTGAGGGTCACCTTTATAATACTTGTCCAAATCCAGCACCTCTGGATTAACCTTTTCACATGGAGTGATGATGAAATTCTGAGAGAGGTGCTATGCCTATGTTGACAGTAAGCAGGTTTGAAAGCAGAGTGTTAGTGCACATATAGGTTGGATAAAACGTGTTATTATTTGTGAACAATTAAAATGCACATTATATGAAGTCAAGAGCATTTTACTGAAATCAATCTCTCTGCACGTTACTTAGGCTGTTAGGCACACTGTGCGAAGTCAAAAGCTTTCTATTAAAATCAATCTCTCTGCATTGTCACTCATCATCCCTACCCGTCCATATATTTTACTGAAATAAAAAGAACCCCAACTAACTCGACACTGACAGTGTCTGTTTCTATTAGTGTATAGAAGAAGAGTACAAGCATAGAGTTATGTGAGACTATCTACTAGAAAATAACAAAGATGAAAACTAATCTCTACTCCCAAGAATGCATAAAGCTAACATACCAAGCTTCAATGGAGAAACTCAGTGTGAATCAACTTGTGGACTCAATTAATTCGTGTTAACTATCCATCATTTAGAGTTAGTATAGAAATATTCCTAACACAGTGCAAGCATTGTCTGCTGATAAGCACACAAATAAATTCAACAGTGAGTAAGAGAGTTCTCCTTGAGTCCATATCTGATACTTTTTTAACACAATGGCATGAGCTCTGCCTTTCATTTAACTAGGAAAAAGGTTTTATGTACAATGCGGCCTAAGAGCCGATTACACGGCCTCATAGCCAAAAGACGGAACAAAGGCCAAGAAAGAGATGGAAGCCAAAAGCAAAAGAGAGTGGGGGGGGGGGGGGTTGTTAATCATGCATAGGTGCAAAAATCCCCTTTGTATTGCTCGAGATCTTCACTTCACTTGGGCCGCCACCTAGGTGGTTGTGGAGTATTTGTTGTCAAAGATCCTGCAGTTGCGTTCCTTCCACACGTTCCACATGATAATGTATTTCGTTGAAATTGCATCTCTTCTCTTTCAGATTCAGGATAGGGCCAACTCCCACCGGTCAGCGGTGCTATCCAAGCTTGTCTGAAGGGTTGGCTGGAAACTACCGATATTCTCCCAAGAAGAGACTATACTCTAGGTTGGCTGGGCGAAGGGGCAAGTGAGGCAGAGGTGGTGACCTATTTCAAGCAGGCCATTGCAAAGAACACATGCAATTTGTATGGTCGTAGTGATTTATTCCACAGAGTTTGAATAATCCAAGCATCCTAGTTTAGTTCTTGTTCCACTGTTCTATTTTTCTTTTCACTAGCTCAAAAAGGTGCGGGGCTAGATTTTTGGGCGCCTCGCCATCAAGCCAATTGTGGTGCTAGAATTTGGTTTTTTTTGTTGTCCCCAATGGAAACAATGGTGGAGGCATTGAACAGAAGGCGGTCCATTTTTTGCAAGGGATGTCTGTACCCACCCAAGGTTTATCTACTGCAGTCCATTCCTGCCAAAGTCAACATAGTCATAGCGCCCTATTGACCTTGTCAAGCTCAACCACCTTAAGGCCTCCCAGGTCTTTAGGATGGCAAACAGTCGGCCAGTTGACTAGCCAGTGTCCATCGTTTGTCTTGTCATTTCCCTTCCATAGAAAGGAGCAGCGGATCATATTGATTTACTTCCTTGTCCATGCCACAAGGGCGAAGATGGTGAGGTGGCAGGTTGGGATGGAGGATATTAGCGCTGATGTGACTAACGTGAGCCACCCAACGCATTTTCAAGGACGATTGCTTATGTCAACCGTCTCTAAAATGAGTTAAGACAACAGCTGCGGTTGACCAAGTCAATCATCCTTAAAAATAGTTGCAGCACAAATAAATTCATATCTTTTTTAAATGAAGTTGGATGAAGACAAAATTTATATCAAAATTATAGAGCTTGAAGAGATCTTAAACTTTCTAGTTGACAAATTTTTTGTTTGAGATCATTTAGGGATCTAAATATACAAATTAATTCTCAGATTTTGAATTTCAAATTTTTAAATTTTTCAAATGACCTTGGATGGAGAAATGTTCTATATTAAAGTTATAGTGCTCGACGAGATCTAAAACTTTGTAGTTGAAAGTTTTCTTGTTTAAAATTATTTATGATTTAAAATATTGATTACAAGATTCGTACATATTAGTATAAATAGATAGCATCATAGAACTAGACATAAATGATAGTATGGTGCGGTGGTAGGGGAGGAATTGTGCGAGGGAGAGGTTCTGGGTTATAATCCCAGGTGCTACCACTTATTCAAAACCAGTGAAAAATAAATCTTGTGAGCTGTGGCCGGTCCTCAACCCCTTGGGCTACATTAAAAATATTAAAATTTGAAAAATATTTTTAGGGACGGTTGACTTAAAACAAGCGCCTCTAAAAATCAAATTTTAAGGGCGGTTGTATTAAGTCAACCACCTCTGAAAATCACTTATTTTTACAATCGTTGGCATAGTAGTGGTTTTAAAACCGTCTCTGAAGATCACTTTTGACCGTCTGTAAAAATGTTTTCTGTACTGTGATTTTCAAGGATAGTCCGATTAAGTTAACTAATAGACATAGTGATTTTAAGTTAACTAATAAACCATCATAAGGCAACCGCCAGTGTAAATGCCTGTGAAAATCCATTTTCACAAGCGGTTACTAAAGGCAACCTCCAGTGATGTTTCTGGTATATATACCCCTCCTTTCTCCCCAAGCAGAATTGTTCGTCGCAGCCACTTTTCATTGGAGGGCATTTTGGAGGTCTAGATCTCTCAAAATATAAGGGGAGATGTTTTGATCTTGATTTTTTGGAAGGAGGTTGATAAGAAAGGTTAGTTTATGTTCCTATACCATCATTTTGTTCATTCTTTCTTAATTTGAACTACTTTTTGGATCTAGAGTTTCACCATGAGTTAGAGAAGAAAATCTAGCTTCTTGTCTTTATTTCTTCTAATGAGGTTGCTTAATATGGTTACATAATGTCTCTCCTCTCTCCCTTTTCATGTTTGCTTCTCAATTTAGCTAGTTTATGCAAGATATATATTCCTTCAATGGTGTGTTCTTGTGTATTTATGTAGAGAGAAATGCAGGTTTTTTGTTATTTTTTTAATTATGCTCATTAGGTTTTTTACTTTAATCTCTCTCTTTATTTCTCAATTTATTTTATTCACATGTATCTATTTTAATTATGCTACTTAGGTTTTGTAATTATGCAACTTAGGTTTTTAATTACGCTACTTATTAGGTTTTTTACTTTAATCCCTAGCTACCCTACCTAAACCTTAGCTAAAACCTCACATAAATCATAAACCCTAGCTAATAAACCATAGCTATACCTACCTCACATCAAAAGGTGCTAATAAATATCTCTAGATATATATATGGTTACTTGTTTTGCATTGATTACAATACCCGAGGTCCACAGTGTCATGATTTTTACAGGTAATGATGGAGAGGTCCTTTTGGATGTATAAGTTATCAAGACTAGATCCATCATACATACCCGAGGTCCATAAGTTTATTGATGCCGCTAAGAACCATGCAAGGAGAACAAAGAAGACGTACATACATTGTCTATGCATGGACTGCAGAAATGTTATTGTATTTGATAACACTTAACAAATCCTTTCTCATCTGGTCCACCGAGGATTTATGAAGGATTACTTGATTTGGACAAAGCATAGAGAGGGTAGCTCTGCGCCTTATACAACTGGAAACCCTGCGAACATCGACATCGATGGTCCAGATATGCTTGTAGGCGGGTTTCAGTTCGTACACGAGACACAACAACCTGACGCCAATGGTCCAGACGCCGAACATGTTGTGCCAAATGTTCCTGATCATGGTTTCACTGGAGGAAATGAAGGTGTCAGAACTAATGTCCTGCCAAATAATATGGATGCGGAAGATGCAGAATTCCTAGAGGCAATGTTGCGTCATCATACGGAAGATCCATCAATGTTCTTCATGAAAGATATGGAGGCCTTGATGAAGGTAGAAGAAGAGCCTTTGTACGATGAGTCTAAGGGTTGCACCAAAGAGTTCACGACGCTGCGGTCTATGCTAAAGTTGTTGGTGTGCAAAGCTAGGTATGGTCTTTCTGATGCTGGCTTCGATGCATTCTTGAGTATTATCAAATACATGTTTCCAAAGGAGAACAAAGTGCCTGCTAACACATATTATGCAAAGAAGCTAATCAGTCCACTAATGATGGATGTTGAGAAGATCCACGCGTGTAGAAATCATTGTATCCTATATCGAGGTGCTGATTATAAGTACTTGGATAGCTGTTGGTGCAAGTAGGTACAAGACGAATAAAGACTACAGAGAGGAAGAGTGTGCTGCCTCCTTGTGCAAAGGAAAGAAGCGAAAGAGGACCCAACAGAAGACCCAGAAGAGTAGTTCAAAACCTACCAGCAAAGAAAAACAAGAAGTAGACTATTATGGGCAGAAAAAGATTCCTGCTTTGGTGATGTGGTACCTGCCTATGGTTGATCGATTGAGGTGTTTGTTCGCTAACCTAGAGGATGCCAAACTTATGAGCTGGCATGCTTCTGATGAGCACAAAGATGATGAGAAGCTTCGGCACCCAGCCGATGGCCAGCAGTGGAAAGATTTCAATGAAAACCACAAGGACTTTGCAAAGGAACCAAGAAATGTTAGGTTCGTACTGAGTACTGACGGAATGAATCCATTTGCTGAGAGGAGTAGCAAGCACAGCACATGGCCGGTGATCCTCACCATCTATAACCTTCCTCCATGGTTGATGCAGAAGCGAAAGTATCTTTTGTTAACCATCCTTGTTTCTGGACCTACACAGCCTGGAGTTGACATGGATGTTTTCTTTGAGCCCTTAATGGAGGACATAAAAATATTATGGGAAATAGTTGTTCAACTATTGGATGAGTACCGCAAAGAATCATTCACGCTGAGAGCAATTATCTTTGTTACGATCAACGATTACCCTGCTCTTTTCACTTTATCAGGGCAGTTCAAGGGAAAGGTTGGTTGCGTGGTATGCATAGATGGAACCGCTTATATGTCCCTTACTGCATCTAAGAAGATAGTGTACATGAGGCACAGACGCTTCTTATCGAAAGGACACACCACAAGAAAAAGATGGATAAGTACTTTGACAATAACGTTGAACTACAGTCTACTGCTCCATTGGGTAACAGTAAAGGCAAAAGAGTTTTTGACATAGTCAGCAAACTCAAATTTGTTTTTGGAAAGAAGACAAAAGATGGAAAACCAAGAAAGGATGTCAAACCAACTCTAGGGGCTACATTCAAGAAGAAGTCTATTTTCTTCGAGTATATGTCATACTAATAAGAGTTAGACGTCCACCATGCGATCAATGGTATGCACGTTTAGAAGAACGTGTTTGAAAGCCTAATTAGAACCTTACTAGACATGAAGGGCAAGACAAAAGAAGGACTAAATTTACGCATTGACATGGTATAGTTAGACATAAAAAAAACTTCACCTTGTTCTTCAAGAAAATAGGAAGTACCACCTCCCAGCAGCAAGCAACAACCTCAACAATGATGAGAAACATGTGATGTGTGTGGTTGAAGAATTTAAAAGTCCCATCTAGATTCTGCTCTAGCATACAGAGTATTGTGTAACACCCCTGGGTGTTAAGCATGCTTTAGCATCCAAAGCATTAGGCATAAGCATCACACACATGTTATCATTGCATGCAATATAAGCTTCTTTAAAAATTTAAAGTGGTTAAACAATTACTTGGAACCCTAAGTATTGATTTAAGTGCTAAAAAGTGGTATACTTTTGTGTGATGACAATTTTAGATCATCTAGAATAAATAAACATGATTTTTGGAGCCACTCTTGTATTCAAAATTTCCTCAAATTTTGCTTATAAAAATATTCTAGAAAAGTAAAATTTTACTCAAAATTTAGCTTTAAATCCTAAATTCAAAATCTACTTAGAATTTTGAAAAGTGCCCTACATGAAAGTTGTAGAGAATTAAATTTTGAACAACTTTTATTTTGGGCAAAAATTGTGAAAACCTCTTTTTCATCTTCAAATTTGAATTTGAATCAAATTGTAAAAACCTGGAATTTCATTTTTTAAAAGAAAAATCTTTCCCGCTTTTCTGGGCCGCCGCCTCGCTTCCCAGCCCACGGCCGAAGCCGGCCTGGCCCGTCTCGCGTGTCCGCCCGCGCGCTCGCCCGCGCGCGCCCCGCGCCAGCGCACGACCGCGCTCAGACCGCGGTCGCCGCGTGGAGGCCGCTCGCCGTCGCCGGCGTACGGGTGGCACGCCGTGGCCCCCACCGCCTCGCCATGCCTCCAAGTCGACCTCCAGCCCCCGCTCCTCTCCGCGCCCTCCCATTTCGCTTCTCCGCGCGCCAGCAGCAGCCGCAGCAGAGCCCGCGGCCACCGCGCCATTGCCGCCGCCCTCCGAGCTCCGCCACCGCCATTCGCCGCCACTGCTGCGCCCGCGTCCGATTCCTTGCGGCCATTGCTCCGCCTCCCTCCGCTCTACCTCGTGCTCCCTCCAGCTGTCGCCATCGTCAAGGTGAGGAGGCCAATTTTGGCCGGCCGCTCTTCACCGCCGCTCGCCGGAGTCCGGCTCCGCGCGGGTGGGCCGTCTCGGTCGCCTCCCTTCCTTTCTTTCGCACGCGTCAGCTTCGCCTGGTGATGCTAGAGCTTCAGCGCTCCTCGAATCGCCCTGCCGTACACCGGCGAGGTGTGGCCGCGGTGAGGTAGCGCCGCCGTGCGCCATGCGCGTCGGCGAGCTCGCTCCGGTAAGCCACCCGGCCAAGTCCGAGCACCAGTCGGTGCGGCTTGATGGGCTGAGCACACTGGTGCCGCCCGCACCGCACGTGGGCTCGCCGCCGGTGAGCTCCGGCCGGCGATGCTCCTGCTGGCCTCCCCTCCGGCTGACCAGTGGGTCCCGCTTGACCCCTGGGCCCGCCTGTCTGTCTCGGTGTTTTGGTTCGGTGTGTAATAGCGGGGTGCGCGTAGCGTTAAAGGCCGGTTAGACTTTCAGTTTTAAAGAAAATGATTTTCAGAAATGTTGAAAAGGCTTCCAAAAATCATCTCCAGCTTTATAGCTCCAAAAATTATGAAACAAATTTTGTGGTGTTTCTCTTGAGTAGATCTACAGTTTAAAAATATTTTATGTTAATTTTGTGACATTTTGCTGTGTAGATTTATTTAATTGCTATAAATGCTGATATCTTAGAAAATATGTAGTAAATAAAATAATAATGAGAAAAATGTGATTCTTGTTGCATTAATCTTTCTTAGTGACGTACTTTCTAGGAAAAATACTTGTGAAGCATGTTCTGTGAAAAATTATTGAAGTGTAGTTCAAATGCCTTTAATTGATAATTTTTGTTATTTTTAGTAGAGAGCTAAAGTTGTATAAAACATACATGTGATAATTTTTGTAATATGCTAGTTTACTGTAAGTAACATAGGAAAAATGTGAAATCTGTTGTTTGATACTTTTTCTAGTACAAAATAATTTCATGCTCATTATTATGCTATAACTTGTTTATTTTGTATAGATAGTTTTACTTATCCAATTCCCATGAAATTTTTGCAGTAGGTTATTTAGAGTAAGGGTAAGCTACTGTAATTTTTGTAGATTTTTATCTGCAACAGAAATAGGTGTTGATGTGTAACCCTAGTTAAATAGGAAATAAAAGGTTATTCTTTATGAGAAATTAAAAGTAATAAAATATGTTTGGTGTATCTTTGAAGCATTAAAATGTCTTGCTGATGTTACTTGATGGGTTAGGTTAGTAAGATTTGACAACTTGTGATCACTTGTATGTGTAAATTATGTGCTAACTAGTAGAATAATAAGGTGCATGTTTTGTGATACATGTTCTTGGATGTTGTGGACTACCTTGTAGAAGATGTTGTTATAATCTAAACTGTCCATTCAATGTGCTCATCTGCATATCATGTCATCAAAGCATTCCACCGTATTCGATGCATCATTCGCATGCTTGCTTATACACTTGCATCATACAGGATCACAGGAGGAGTTGCAGGTAGCAGTACCGGAGGAGCAAGCTTGGACCGATCAGCAGGAGCCCCAGGCACATGAGGTGCCCGAGGAAGAAGAGCCAGGCGAGGAGCTACCCGAGTGCGTAGACCACCAACCTAGCTCGTTCGAAAGAGGCAAACCCCGGAGCATTCTAAGTCTCCTACTTTATAAAAAACAATTCTTATTATATGAGTTATATATATATTGTTACATTAAGTTATAGGAGTTGAGTGAAACCGTTGTTGCATTATTATCCTTGTCCACCGAATTACCTTTTACCCTATTAGGTCAGGATCGAATCAATGCTTAGCCATGCTTAGACCGGTAGAAGTCGGGTGATTCCCTATCACCTGCGAGCTGTAGGTGGATACCTGGTTATGGTTAGCTATAATTGTGATCATGGAAAGTAACCAAGTGTTGGTAGATAAAGGAAGACCGGGCGGAGTCTTATAGGGTTTTGGACTATAGTGATTCCGTCTGTGTCGATTAAGGACCGATCGTTGCTCGTCCCTCTTGTCATGTTGAACGCATGCCTCACATTTAGCTGGCCGAATAAAGTACCTTTCGACCGCGAAGCTAGTGACACTATTTCGAGCCAGGATAAACTCGGATTGGCAGACTGGTGCTGAAGGGGGTGTGACGGGGACGCGAAGAGTGAGCCCAAGGTGCGTCCTGGCAGTTGGACGGTCCCCGGGTAGTGCGGTCCATGATTGTTATCCCGCGGCTTCTTGGAAAGTGTCATTGGTGATCTAAACGACCCTGACGGGGGAAGCATGGTTTGTGTGAGGAACAAATCACCAGCTGGTTAGGAATCGATTCGAATCGCCATCGCTCCTGGATAGTGAGCACTTGACTCGAGCTACGACATCGTAGTAACAATAATGGACCACTGATGGTTAAGTGAATGATGTGGGAAATGCTAAACCTGATATGGTAATTTAGATGTTAATGGTGAATCAAGTGATTGCTTTAGCAATAGGTGCTTACCTAGACTGATTAGGTTATAATAAAAATGATGCATAGAGTACTTAGTTTAGTTATTCATGATAACTTATGCTTTTCACAAATGAGTCAAGCCAGTCCACTGTATAAAAGCCTTGCATGCTCCTTGGTGTCCTTTATTTTAGTTTATGACGGGTAAGTCTAGCTGAGTACATTCTCGTACTCAGGGCGTTGTTCCCATTGTTGTTGCAGATGGTCAGATGTACTATGGGTACTGCGTCAACTGTCTGTATCCGGTGATGGGCGACAACTAGGACCATGGGCAATGGTCACTCCGTTCGTCTTATCTAATGCTTTTGTGGATCATGACTATCTTCTGGCACTATAATTGAACTAAGTGTGTGTGGTTCAAAACTACTTGCTTCCGCTATGTTAATTTGAACTGTGTTGTAATAACTTTTATTCTGGACTCCGATGTATTCAACTTGTGTTGTGAACTTATGTAGCATGTGAACTGTGGCTGCTAAATCAGTACGATCTTGGTTGTATGTTGGTTGGTTTGAAATCCCTCGTGATTTCACGGAATCTCGGGTTATACGGGTTTAAGTTTGGTAAATTATCTGCCTCGGTGGAAGATTTCCTTACTTAATCTCGTATAATCAAGTTGATCCGTTACATATTGTGTCAATGAAAGACCTTACACTCACCAACTATAACTCACATGATTGTCATGTCATGCTGACTACTTTCCTCCCTATTGCCATCAGAGCTATAAATCTAGTGTGAATAAAGGTTGCAGTCACACGGTTGTGCTACTTCAACAGTATCTCACAGAAGGTGATTGACCGTGATGAGTTGGCGTCTCTTAAGGAATTCGCAGTGGAGACAGTGTCACAATTTGAGATGTGTTTCGCCTAGCATTCTTCGATATTATGGTTCACCTTGTGGTGCACTTGGTTCCACAAATAGAGGCACTAGGTCCCATGTACTTGCATGAGATGTGGACGTATGAGCATTTCATGTCAATACTAAATGGCTATGTATCAACTCGTGCTCGTCCTGAGGCGTCCATGGTAGCAGGGTACTTAACCGAAGAGGCAATTGAGTCCGGAGGTCCATTCTGCAACAGGGTCCTAAAAGACCATGTTGCAATAGGTTTGCCTCCATCATGACACGAGGGTAGACTGAATGGAAGAGGGAGGATGGGAAAGAAATCATTCATCTTGCAAGATTACAATACAGTCCTCGAGGCACATCACAACATCCTATATCAGCTCTCGATAATGGAGCCTTTGATCGAGCAACACATTGATGAGCTTCGCGAACATAATCATGGGCACACGAATGAATGGTTAATGAAGGAACATAAGAATCGGTTCACCTCATGGCTAAGGGAGCATGACATTGCAGATGGGGAAACAATTGAGGAACGCACCATCAAGGTGTTGGCTTCTAGACCATCACACCAGGTCACGACATGGCAAACCTATGACATTAGTGGCTTCACATACTATACCAAGTCCAAGGGCAAAAATAGCATGTCACAGAATAGTAGAGTTCGATATGATGCCTTACACTCTGAAACTGGTGAGGAAACTGCATACTTTGGCTTCATTGAGGACATATGGGAACTAGACTATGGTACATTTCAAATCCCTATGTTTCGATGTCAATGGATTGTAGACAAACATGTCACAGTGGACAACTATGGGGTCAGAGTTCTTGATCTAAGTAAGGTAGGCTACAAAGATGATCCGTGGATAATGGCTAACCATGCTGCACATGTCTTCTATGCTGAACAGATCCTTTCTACTAATGAGAAGAAAAGTAATGACAAGCCGAAGCATGTAGTTTTTCCTGGAAAGAAGCAAGCTATACGAGTTGATGGTGTATCTAACCTGGATGAATTTAACAAGTTCAGCGACATGTCTCTCTTTGTAGATAACCATCCAGTAAAGATAAGGAATGTTGAGCGAAGCATCCCACATAATTCATTTCCCTAGGTGCGCCACGATGGACAAGGAGGAACAGTAGCTGCCTAGATTATATTTGTCATTTGTCATGTAATCCATTTATGTTACAACGTGTACCTTATGCTACGTACCCTTCTCTATTTCTACATGTGAGACCCTATGTTTATTTCACCTTCATGCAATCTATTTCTATAATCTAGCTTGTATCATCTTCATCTGTAATCCCTAATCTACCCTTAGCTAAACTCTAACTTAATTAACCCTAAACCCTCATCTTCATATGTATGATGTAATTATTATTTCTTTATAAATATATATGTTTGATGTAATTATTATTTCTTTATAAATATATATGTATGATGTAACTATTATTTCTTTATAAATATATATGTATGATGTAATTATTATTTCTTTATAAATACAAACTCTACTAAGTAGGGTTTAGGGTCCTTATGATATCATTATATATTTGTATGTTAGATTTTCGTGATGAGTTCTCCGTGCAAGGACCAAGCACAAGGGTCCGAACACACGGAACAAGCCCCAGGGTCCAACCCCACGGAGCAAGCACAAGGGACCCACCAAACGTGCCAAGCTCTGGGGTCGTCCCACCCCACGGAGCACGTAGAAGGGACCCACGAAATGGCCCAAGCATCAGGGGCCGCCACACCTTCATACGAAAGCATTAGCGACGATTGGAGCCTCCCGAAGTAAGGAAGGCTCATTGTGAATTGGCACGTGACTCTGATTACAATCCACAAGATGATGAGGTAAATTACACATCCATGATTTTCATGTTTGTATCTATATGTACCAATCGATAATTTATTGTGTGTACCTTTTTTCATGAATAGGAGGTGTTGTCTCAGTTCAAAGAGATTGTAGCTCAAGAAGAAGTGGCACACGAAGATGCACCGAGCCCGACGGAGACGACCACTGAGAGTTCAAGGAAAAGGAAGCGGAGTGACCAAAAACAAGGTAACAGAGGACTGAACAGGTGGCCAGATGATACATATAGAATCTCAGAAGTGAGCCTGAAATGACAGCCCTAGCTCCTGAGGAAGCCCTACCTAAGTTTCGGAACACCCTTGGTTTCTTAGTTAGGGAAAATCTTGACATCACAGTTCAACGGTGAAAAGATGTGTCAGATGCTAACAAGAAAAAAATTTGGGATAAGCTGGTGACCAGGTTCGTTTTTCCTCGGGGCTCAGACAAACTTGTGAAGGAATATGCCATGAAGCAGTGGGCGATCTTGTTCCGAAACTGGAGGTCCGAGATGAATACCAAGTGGGCAAAGAAAGGGTTGGACCCAACAAAAAGGTACAAGATTACGGCGGGGCAGTGGGCGGTTTTTCTAGAGCAAAGGAGAGAGCCAGAGTTCTTAGCTCGGAGTGAAGCTAATACCGAGCTCGCAAAGAAGAACAAGTACCACCACCACCTAGGCACAGGTGGTTACCAACGCCAGGTTCCCAAGTGGAGGCAAGAAGAGGTTGCCAAGAAAGCGGCAGGGTTGCCGACGCTGTCTGAACAACTTGGAGAAAGGACCGCAAATTGGATTCATGCTCAGAAACCGAGGGAAACAGAGACTGGTGTGTCCTTTGATGACCCAGTGCTCGATGGAGTAGCAAAGAGCATATTTGCGGTGGCAGCTAAGCAGCACGAAAGATTATTTAAGCCACGAAGAGAGAGGGACATCCTTACTGCTGGCCTAGGTAACCCCGAGCACCCTGGTCGTGTTTGAGGCATCTCATCGAAAGAAGGATGGAAAGAAGCATTCGGACCGGAGTGGGAGGGTGAGTACAAGAAATGTGATCAATACAAGGAAGAAATGGAAAGTTATTTTAAGGAGGAGGCAAAGAAAGACTTCCAAGAGATGATGTCCAAAATTTTATCCGATCCTCCTCCAGAGTTGATGCAGCGTTTGGTGAGTGCGATGTCGGCTCAATGGATGAGCACTCAGGCTCCCCAGATGCAGCTAGTCCCAACAACACAACCGTTGGTGACATAGTGTACCATAACCATTCCAAGCAGTGTCACGTCAATGGCAAACAGGGTTCACTATCCAGTTGACGACATTGATAGGGCGGTGGCTTGCTCCCTAGTCATAAGATATGGTATTAGCAATCATCGTACAAGGGAAGTAGCTATAGGCCTTGCAATCCCAGGACGCAAGTACCATGGGAGCGACATTCCAGAAGACTACTGCAAGGTAGAAGTGTCAACGGTCATCCAAGGATACGAGGATGACATGCTAGACATCCCCGGTCCCGAGGGCACTGAGAAACTCGGACAGGCTATCAAGAACTTCATCCTTTGGCCTCGATGAGACATCCAGTTGAGTGAGCCACCACCATCCTCTCAAGCCCCGCCACTCACTCAGGACTCGTCAGCACCTGCCGATCCTCTTCCTAACCCACCATCATCGCCGATCGTGGCTCATATTGACCCCCCATCATCTCTGCCACCATTCAATTCTCCACCTTCTCCACCACCCAAAGATCCTGAACAAACACAGGAGGCACCAGAGCGGCCAAAGAAGAAATTTTTAGTACCCAAATTGGTTTTCCCCTTCGAGCAAAAGAAAAAGACTGCCGACACAGCCAAATTTTTGTCAGGAATTGCACTAAGCCGCACTACATACATTTGACTTGGCTGAGCATGATAAGTTAGCAAAAAAGCCTAAGGTAATTACCGTAAATGTCAGGAAGCCAACAATGGACGATTACAAAAATGTCCCTGATAAATACATGCCTGGAAGGCCTCTACTCAAGTGGGATACACTCAAGAAGATCCCAGCTGGTGTTAAAAGACTGCATGACTAGTACATAAGAGCATCCTCTGTTGGCATCGACACCATCAATGTGTCTATACCACTAGTTGCATTTGTTAGTGGCAGACAAACGGCTGTTATTACCTTCGAGGACATGTGGTTGATGATGAACCTCTAGAGACTCGATGTATAGCTCGTAACGGTGTTTGCATTGTAAGTGTCACTCATACTAACACATGCATATGTTATTATTAGTGAGTTGTATCAATTTTTAATATCTTACATGTACGTGTGCTTTGCAGAATGCAATATGATCAGCAGGAGATGCGTTACGGTCCGAATCCTAATTCTAATGCCAGTCAAAGGGTTGGGTATTTGAACCCAATGAAAATATGTGAGCAGCAGCACACATTCAGAATCGGGGATGATCACAAAGACTTAAAGGGTTTACAGGGTGAAGAATGGGAGAAGAAAATAGCGGACCTTACGAAGGAGTTTAAAGCCAGATACGCCTTGTACCTAGGACACGCAATGCTTTAGTTTCAATACTGGAAATCCATAGTGG
This sequence comes from Saccharum hybrid cultivar R570, assembly GCA_038087645.1. Classification (NCBI taxonomy): domain Eukaryota; kingdom Viridiplantae; phylum Streptophyta; class Magnoliopsida; order Poales; family Poaceae; genus Saccharum; species Saccharum hybrid cultivar. The sequence continues at coordinate 4,773,125 of JAQSUU010000493.1, read as the reverse complement.
CCCCTACAACTTTGGGTTAGTGTGAGTTTGCATATATCAAATTAATTATTTTAGTACACACATGCACCACAAATTTGATTCGTGCAGGGACCACTGGATCTGCTTCATGATTTTTCCTAGGCCTGGAGAGGTGTTGGTATGTGACTCTGCAGATTACCCGACTATAAGCTATGGAACATTTGTGAGGCACTTAGAGTTGTAAGTCGAGATTTTGCATGCATACTTTAATCGATGAGATGTTGAGAATAACAAGATGATTCTATTCGAGATTATAGGGCATATAGGTATTACAAGATTAAAGGTGGAAGGTGCGAGTCATCAACACAAGGGCAATCATTAAAAATATATCATAACTAGCCTGTATGTATGGAAATTTATGAATACATATCATACATGAACAATACATAGGACGATGTTGCAAGTAAATAACCACTTTCCCATTATATAGTGCCACAAGCAACCACCTGGATCAGTCCACTGTGGATTCTACGTGTGCGAATTCATGAGAGAGAATGGACGATACATTGAAACGATCTCGATTTTCCTCGAAGGGAAAATCCACAGATACGAAATATAATGTGATAGTCTACGAGGGGAAACCATCACATTTTCAATTATCAGATGATATCACATCATACATCGTAGAATTACAAGTTACAAGGTTTTACAACACTGGTTATTACACCTATTACATCGTATTCTAGCGAAAAATACACACGTCTTCATCAGAGTCATTGTAGCGCATCAGCAGGTGAAGGCTCCTCCACGAGTAGTCATCAGAGTTGGTGTAGAAAGTCAGCGGGCGTACACTCCATCTTCAAAACCAAACTTGAGCATAGGAACAAGACCACCTAATCCTTCTAACTTCGTTATTACTGCAAGTCAAGAAAACTGCACACCGCCAGATGTGTGCAGGCCATGGTCAGCACCGATGAGCTTTAGTGGAAAAAAGAAAAAGGGATCTGGCGATCCTAAATATTTGACTGTGGGCTTCCTATAATGCATGTTCATTAGTAGGTATATAATGGTAATTCATCAAGTTTTAACCCATCTCTTACACATGTTCTCCCATCCCATCACATCTCATCACCACACCACATATCATCTCACTCTCTCTTCGGTATGGACGACTCCCTCTCGTCCATGCCTCAACGGCCAAGGCCGGATCACACACCGAAACCCAGGGAAGGTAGAAGGACTCCTCTCACTAGTCAAGTGAAGCTGTACTTAGGAAAGGTCCATAGCTGACAAGTTGGCATATGTATCGATCGATCAACCAGAAACTCTGTAGAGGTTTATACTACCCACAAGATCACCATCATCGACGATCCGGGTCGTCTAGGCTGATAACGGGCCGCCTTCCAACTAGACATGATGCCACCCTATTACTCAAAACTGGGGTCGTGTCAGAGTACCTCGTACACCGGCATGCTGAGACTGTGAGACGTAGTACTTGGCCCCTCGGATACTATGCTGTCTTAGGAGGGTGTGGGCGCTCAACGCCCGTACCTCCCTACACTATCCGCTACCCTTCCAATAGTAGTGGCACCGCACTAGAAAGTTGAACGTCCGCCTCGTACCCATTTAGAGCGAATGGGGGTGTAAGGCTTCCTAAGACCCGGTCCACAGGACATATCAGTCCTTAGGGTGACTAAGCAGGATATCTTCACAAGGGGTAACCGTTTCCCGCTCGCCGGGACACCTGGCACCCCATGCCATCACGACACCTCCCATCCCGTGGCTTCATCCCACGAAGACACTCCACCTCGGGACCTCTCCCTGTCACATTGCCCGCCACAGGCATCTCACATGGTGAACGTCCAGGTAGCGCCCTCCGGCAAGACTCATCCTCGTGACTCATCGTAGATCCTGCTCGGTCGACTCGACCTTCACCACACACCCAAGACTCACGCCAAGATCTCCCCATGTTCATTATCACATTATTATCAGGTTATTGGCACCATGTGCCTTATCTCATCACGCCTCTCACTCACCAGCATCACATCACAGATATAATGCGAGTAAGAGTAAAGCAGTAAGTAGTAAGCGAGCGTCTAGCCTATCAGCGGGTGTGCGGGAAAATAGGTTGTGACAAGGTAATGGCTCACAAGCAATCTACCATGCATCCTATCACAGTTCATTTGCATAAAAGTAAAGCACTAGCATCTACATTGTTGCATGCCTAATAGGATTCTCTAAAGATAAGGTGCTGCCATGACACCTACGATGTCGAGGTAGTAGAGGTACAAGTCTCTGCCAGCTGGTGTAGTCGACCGGTATGGGTCTCCACCTCCTAGGCCAGCTCCACTCCACGGGTTCTGCTATCCTCTGCTTTCCCTTCCTCCAACGGGTTCCAGTCCAATCAACGTTACCTCACGAGAGCATCACACAAGGCAGAGAACAATCAATACTCTCAAAAAGGCCTAGACTCGAAAGTGTCAACACCGAAAGAACACAAAGAGAAGTCAACTTAGCTCTCTCGGTGGATATCCAATCCCTGGGCCAAGAAACACAGGTGGTGGTTTATCAAGCATAAGCTTAAGTCTTAGCCAAGCCAGTACTTCTCGGGCCGATCGTGTCGACCTATACGGCTTTAATAAAATGGCATAGACTCCAGCTCATCCCAAACAATCACAACGGCTCGTAGTCTTCCGATCCGAACGTCATGGAGACTGACGAGAACCGAGAGGCTACAAGCAAGAGAAGTTCCATCCTCTCTCAATCCGTATGACATTGTAGTTGATGGGAACCAAGAGTGGGTGGAACAAAAGAGAAGAAAAGAGAAAAGAGAGGCGGTCTACTTCTTCCAATACACATGCCATGGCAAAAGGCGAGGCATCGGAGAGAAGCGACACACAAAAGAACACGAGTGCTCAAGCTACTCGTAGAGTACCACGACCTAGGTGCACTAAATGCACTAAGACATCTCTAGGGTCCGAAGCGGGGCCGTTGTCACCACGAGAACCATAGAAATGCTACGGTCAACAAAGGTACAAGCATACAAGGGCTTGAGCACAAAGAGCAAAAGATGGAAGAGACACGAGACTCCCCTTCCTTTGATCCACACACCATAGTATTGATGGGAATCAAGGGGATGGAATCAGAAGAGCAGCAAGAACTATCAAGCGAAAGGCTCAACCTGCATCTTACTAGTTCGACGAAATTGAGAACAAGAGGGGAACAAAGAAAGAACAGAAAAATAGCCCTTGCATTCTTCTGACCAACTTGCCATGGAAACAGGCTAGGGTTGAAAGAATGGAGGCACAAACCCCGCAGTCTCTCGCTCCACACCAACTCGTATGGCTCCACGACCTAGGTGCATGATCAGCACAAGACTATTCCTATGGTCCTTAGCGATGAGGTTGTCTCCGCGAGGGCCAAAGAAATGCCAGGGTCTAGGTGGCACATGCATATGAGGTGGCTAGGCGAAGAGCAAAGAGAGCAAAAGCAAAAGAGGTAGAGCCTAATGGTCATGGCGAGCGAACCCACAACCATGAGCTAGACCTACACGAGTTGGCTCCCGTTGGTACCACGATTGTCGTCCCCTAACTCATATCCCACTAGATTAGGTCTCACAGGGCTTGAATGGTGCGGATGGAAACCGCGTCGATAACGACATTAAGTCCATGGTGACCGCTTCCTAGGGGCGTAGGGAGGAGCTCCCAATCATGGCACCACGAAGACAACAAAACACAGGGCAATGAGTTATGCTCAGCACCCCGGCCACGGTGGAATAAACCCACGACCGAGATGGACAAACACAACGCTTCCCAACCGGCTCGAAGGCACGGTCCACAAGCGGAGACAAACAACACACAGCCAACAAAGGACCGCAACACAACCACAAAACACAACCCAACATGGAGTAGCACGCATCAATAACCATCACAAGAGATGAATAGATAGATAGACCGGCGGCGAAGGCACGACACAGGCATAGAATAGATAAAGATCCGAGATCAAGTGTCAAGATAGATCATGTAAGAAAGATGATAGAAAAAAATGTATGAACAAGTAAATAGGATAAAATGTAAGACGGAGGTTTGCCGATGCCTGTGATAGCGTCGGCTAAGTTGAAAAGGTTGACCTTGGGGCGGCGGGCTGCTGCGGCACGCTTCAATGGGCAGCGGCTTGCCGTTGATCGAACATGGCAGCAAGCGGCCGGGGCTGACCGGATGCGGCCGTGCAGGTCGGTGAGGCCCGGCAGCATTGCAGCCCTGCAAAGCAGAAATCACGGCATGAAGGCCGGACACAGATGGTGCACATAGGTGGAATCAACAGTGGCATCTCGCTCTCCGGCATCGATGTTCATGAGGGTTCTGCTCTACAGCAGTGAGACAGACACGGCATAAAGGCCAGTTTCAGTGGATCAGCGATGAAAAAGGAGAAGGGAGGGCCTTGCTATTGGTGACTCACCGCAGGCTATTGGCGAGAGCAGGTCGCGGTCACCGTGGCCAGCTCTAGCATTCCCGACGCCTGGTGGATGTGGCCACGTCGTGAAGGAGAGCACCAGGGTTGGCGTCGGTGATGGAGCGGTAGACGCTGGCGTGAGGCCCCCGCTCGGCGCAGCGATGCAGGGTTGGTCGTAGTAGAGGGACTCGAGGGCGCGACGCTGTCTTGGTCAAGGAGGCAGAGTACGACGTCGAGGCAGAGGCTTGCGGACTGGCTCAGAGCAGGGCGCGACCATGGCGGGGTCGCGACGTGGCCGCGATTTGTGCAGAGGCATGACCGGTAACCGTGCTCCGGCGTGGCTCGGGGTGGCGCGGCTCATCTGCGATGACGAAGCGGAGCGCGACGCGGTCAACGGTGGTCGTGTCATGGGCGAGGCCGTGGCTTCCGTGCGTGGCAAGGTGGTGGCGTGGCCACGTCATTGGTGGGGAGGCAAGGATGGAGCTCATGGATAGAGAAGGTGCACGGCGTCACCAGCTTGGAACGTGGGCGCGTCGAGGTACGGTCGCCGCCCCCGGACACGAGCGGCTTGACGTATGCGGGGACTAGGGGGAAGTCCAGCGACGCAGTCCCGTGCGTCCATGTCTGCCTGGACGCCGGCGTGATGGCGCAACACCAGAACGAGGAGGAAGCAGGGGAGCTCTGTGCTCCAGTCCGGTGACCAGGAGGTGGCATCCGCGGCTCTGGTGAGGACGACGTCGTGGGCGCGGTCGCGGTACGGGGTTGCTAGGTTCGGACTGCTGGGAGCGCCCGACATCGTGGTAGTGACCGCGGTCAGTGGCACGGTGCAGGGTGAGGGTGACGACGAGGTGGCCCCCAAGTTGCGGTTGCTCTGGATGGTGAAGTCGTGGCCACGTCGGACGATGGCGTCGCGGGCGGGCTCCTACAGCGACGCGGCGAGACACGACATGGCGTGGCTCGACCATGTCGCGTTCGCGGCTGGCTCCCCGGCAAGCTGTGGTGCGTGACCACTGGCGGGATGGGAAGGCGCGACTGCACCGTGGCGTCATGGCCATGGCTGCTAGCAGCCAGGGCGTGGAGAGGGAGAGGGGCTAGGTGTGGCGGCGGCTCGGAGGGAGGTCGAGCAAACGGCTGCTGCTGCATTCCTTAAATAGCGGCGCTGCTGGGGTTGCGAGGGATGGATGGAGATGCTTCGGCATCCGTACTGCGGTAGTGCATGTGGCCGGCATCCATGGGAGGTGCCGGGCTCGGCACGGACACCCAAAACGGGGCGAGGAGCGTGGCTCCCCACTCGTGGAGCGGCGGTGGCGGCTCCTGGAATGGAGTCCCGCTAGGGTTTGGGCAGGGGCGTGGTTGCTGGCTTCGGCTAGGCCTGGTGAGCTGCGCCCGAGTGGGTTGGAGGGGCGAAATGGGCCACGAGCGACGCTGGGCCAGGCGCTGCTGCAGCGGGCCTGCGGTGGAAGAGAAGGGAGGGAGGCAAGCTGGGCTTGCCGACTGCTGAGATGGGCCGGCTAGGTGGCTAGCTGGGCCGCGCGACTGGGTCAGAGGCCAGGCCGGTGGGAGAGAAAGGAGAAAAAGGGCGCTGGGCCAAGAGGAGAAGGAGGCTAGCTGGGTCGAATTTGGGAATGAAAAAGGAAAAAGGAGTTTTCCTTTTATGGGGAAAGATTTTTGTGAGGGATTCAAAGATGATTTCTAAGGAGATTGAAAAGGAATTTCAAGGGAAGTGTGGGAGGGATTTAGATGGTATTTGAGAAAGTAATTTCCTAGAGGTTTTGGTGGGGAGATTCAAATGGAATTGAGAGGTAGAAGGTTCTATCCAATTACTAAAATGAGTCGAGAGGGAAGAATGAAAAAAAAGATTCCATGAATTTAGTTCAAAGAACTTGTGGGAGAGGTAAGGGGAATTAAGAAGAAGAATGGAGAAAGGATTTCTCCATCTACGTCTCTAGGAATTTTGAGGACATTCAAATGGTGCTTGCGAGGGATTTGGAAAAGACTCGAGATGGATTCCGAAAGGGATTTGAGACGATCTTGCTACAGATTTGTGCACTCCGACACAAAACCCTAAACCAACTAAACAACTCCGACACACTCCTACAAACAATTCTACATGTATGCAACGATTTGTTAGCAGGTCGAACTCGGGTTAGTCATATAAACTACATGCTTCACACAATTGCAGGAAATTTTTTTAAAAAGTTTGTATTTTTGGTTGCACAAAAAACCGGGATGTTACATACATCAAGAACCCTTCTAAGGTAATATAAGTAATAGTAATGTATGTATTTCTGACATTAAATTTGCAAATGTATTATCAAGTGTAAATATATGATGTTTATAAACCTCCTTTCCAGAAATTTGATGTAAAAAAGGCTGAGCACATGACCGAACGTGCTTTATACAACATAGTTGAGGACCTTTGCTCATTCATCTTGAAAGAAGTCATTCCATGCGATGGAAAATATCACGATGCTACTAGCGTCTTAGCACGCCTAGAGTATAGAATGCTTACAGATATTAGTAGGCTTCAACTTAGTCGAGACAGTTATTAGACAACGGGTGAAAACTTTGATGTATATAATGTGTGATGTATAGATACTCTTGTAACTTTATGTTTGTGAGCACGAAACTTTGATGTATATAAATGTATGTATGAAATATTTAAATTGCATGTTGCTATATTTGAACACAATCCAATAAGGTTTAGTAGTTCCAATATCAATGTATATGTATATATTTAATAATATAAAATATCCAATATCATAGGCGGTTGCTTTTGAACCGCCTGTGGTAATCTATTTCCACAGGCGCCTGTGTAAATGGATCATTTACACAGGCGGTTCACTAAGTGAGCCACCTGTGGAATAGATTTCCACAGGCGGTTCAAAAGCAACTGCCTGTGTTGTGGTCCCATTTTCACTGGCCTCTAGCGCAGGCGGTGTTGGAAAACGCCAGTGGAAATGGGTATAGACCTGCCTGTATAGTATGTCTCTGTGCTAGTGATGGTACTGTTTCTTGGTTGTGATGGTTATAATGTTGTTAACATTACTTTCAGATTGTTTTTTTGGCAAATATTACTTTCAGATTGCTAGGGTTATGATCTTGTTAACATTACTTTGAGATTGTTTTTTTTTGCAAATATTACTTTCAGATTCTACATGGCATTTGATAATGATTTCTTTGTCCATATTTGCAGGCTCCTTGCAATGTCTGGTGGTGGATATTGGACTGACTTGGTCACGGGATTTGAGGGTGCTCATTCTTTGGACGAGTTCAGTTTTCCCATGACACAGGAAACGCAGGCATATGAGGACGTGCATGTAGGAGCTAGTCTTGAAGAAGATGAAGTGCAAGCAGCAGCAAGTGCTGAAGTTGTAGAAGTGCAGTCCAGTGCAGGCGGTAATAAACGCCCACGCGTTCCAAGGCCAAACGCCAAGAGGCTAAAAAATTTCATTCCGGACGAGGATGAAATTGTTGTCTCGGCTTGGTTGAACGTCAGCAAAGATCCTGTGCAAGGTGCTAATCAGTCTCATGCCTCCTTTTGGCATAGAATTTTTGATTACTATGAGACCCACAGGAATTCATTTGCAAGCCGAACAGAGAGTTCACTAATGCATAGATGGATGTATATTTTGGGTAATGTCAACAAGTATTGTGCCTGCTATGATGCGATTGAGCGTAGAAATCAAAGTGGAAAAACCATTCAAGACAAGGTTTGCATACTTTAATTTTTTTCATATTTCATTAATCTTAGAACACATACACGTTGATATTTAATAAACACATATGTTTGCAGGTTTCTGAAGCATTAACTATGTTCAAAGGAATGAACAGTGACAAGACATTCACTCTGATGCATTGCTGGAACATTTTGAAGGATGAAGAGAAGTGGAAGGCCAAGAGGAGGGAAATGGTAGAGCTGAAGCAAGCCCCTAGGAAGAAATAGAAGGTTCGCCCGGACTCCACTCCCACAAATGTCAAGTCAACATCAATGAAGATGTCACAGAGATTTCACCCCTAGAGTCCAAAGCCCCAAAGAGGCCACAAGGACAGAAGAAGGCAAAAGATGCTCTAAGGCGAGGAGGAGGTGAAGCTTGCATGGAGGCTTTGGACAAAATGTGGGCTAAGAAGGAGGCATTGACATGGAGAAAGAGAAAAAGAAAGAGGAGAGGTACAAGGCTTCACTTGAGCTAGAGAAAAAGTGCCTGGAATTAGAAGAAAAAAAGGTAGAAGCTGAATTGCGGAAGGTGGAAAATGACACGATCAAAAAGGAAGATAAAATAATGGCAATGGACATTAGCGCCCTAACCCCGCTGCAGCAACAGTACTACATGGTTATGCAGCAGAAGATTGTTGCTCGTCGTCTGGCCAATTAGATGTAGTTGCTTTCATTTTATTTCCACAGCCAAGTATTTTTATCTTGTCATTCAGTGAACATGTGTTCTGCCAAGTACTATTTACATTAATAAGCATTTTTATCATTGAGATTATGTATCTGCCAAGTTCTATTTGCATTAGCAAGAATATTTATCATTGATATTATGTGTACCTGTGTATATGTGGCCGGCTGCATGGCACTGTCGTGCATGGCACTGTGCCGGCAACTACTGCTGCTTGCTGGTTGGTACCTGCTGCTGCTTGGTGATGATTGGTACAAGCTGCTGCTGCTGCACTACCGGCAAATACTGATTGCCTGTGTTTTTGACATGGCTGCTGATTGCCTGTGCTTTTGAAATGAAAGTTGATTGCCTGATGCCTGCAGATATTCTCTGGTTTAGACATGAAAGGTGATTGCCTGCACATTGCCTCCTCATGATTGCCAACTACTACTGCTTGCTCGGCACCTGCATATGTGTTCATATATCCACAAAGTGCATGTACTGTAGCCGATGTTGGTTGCTACCGGCCGACTGCATTGTACTTTGAGAAACAATAAAAATTTAAATTATATGACATAAGTGCACTAATCTGATTCAAGAGAATGGAAAATTGTTTACAATCAAACTTACGACAAACAAAGTACTGATTACAATTTGAAGCTGAAAAAAGACTCATGCTAATAAATACATAGAAGGCCTATGAACTTAATATTTATCAGGAAAATACTGCCAAAGGTGCTCAATGAGGTCTGCTTTTTAACTGGTGGTGTGTTTCCTTGTCTCTGATCCATTTATGCACTTCAATGAATTCATCAAGGGTGCGATTACTCTCATGAGAAGGTTCCACATTTTGGCCACCATAGTCGAACCGCTCAGTAGGGTCAATGACTCCCTCATCTTCGACAATCATATTGTGCATAATGACACAAGCTTTTATGATGTTGCCAAGTGTCTCCGTGTCCCATAAACGAGCTGCGCCTCGAACAATGGCGAACCTTGATTGCAGAACCCCAAAAGCTCTTTCGACATCCTTCCTTGCTGCTTTCTGTGCTTTGGCAAAATATTTGTTCTTGTTCCCCATAGGCTTAGAGATGGACTTCACTAAAGTAACCCATGATGGGTATATACCATAGGCTAGATAATAACCCATCGTGTAATCATGACCATTTATGGTATAGTTCACCTCAAGAGCTCTGCCCTCTGCCAGCTTAGCAAATAAAGGAGACCGGTGAAGCACATTGATATCGTTATGAGACCCAGGCATTCCAAAAAAGGCATGTCATATCCATATATCGTTGGAAGCAACAGCCTCCAAAATAATAGTGGGCTCTTCCATATGCCCCTTGTACTGACCCTGCCACTCTAGAGGACAATTCTTCCATGCCCAATGCATACAATCGATGGACCCTAACATACCAGGGAACCCATTTTGCTCACCGAGTGCCAGTGAACGTGATGTGTCAGCCTCATTAGGATATCTCAGGTATTCATCTTCAAATAAATCAACAACTGCAGCAACAAACCTACGTAGGCTCTCAATTGCGGTACTTTCTCCAATGCGAACATACTCATCCATAGCATCAGCTGGAACTCCATATGTTAGCATACGAAATGCTGCTGTGACTTTTTGGAAGCAACTTAATCCAAGAACATTTGCTACATTCCTTTTTTTGCACAAAGTAGTCATCGTATGATTCTACAGTATTCATTATGCGTAGGAAAAGATCCCGACTCATCCTATACCTGAAATTAAAAAATAAATAAATCTTACAAGAATACCTAGGGTCCTATGTACAATCAGAAGTAAATAAACACGAACCTCTGACAGAATAAATTTGGCCCATATGTTGGCTCATCAGCCAAGTAATCTTAAAACATCCTTTGGTGCCCGCCTTCTCTATATCGATAAATAACTTTATGGCCTAGCACAGAACCACCATGTCTTCCTTTTTTATTTGAATATGTTTCAACAATTGCAGCTGCTGACATGATGAGACAGTCATCGTCGTCGAATGAGGAATCTTCTAATTCTCTTTGCAACAGAGATTTCTCAGCAGCCATGGCCGGCCTACTGGGAGGTGCTGCCTGCGCCCTGTGCCTGGGAGGCGCTGTCGGCCTGCTCTGAGGTGCCCACGGCCGGCTGGGAGGAGGTCACGGCCGGCTAGAGGAGGCCATCGCTGGCTGGGAGAAGCAGGGTAGGTCAACACGATGACAACGTGATGGATAGAGGCGGCAGCGGCGTGGATACCGTGGCCACGATGGGTTTCACGTGAAAAAAAGACCACAGAAAAAAACGCAAGTGGGACCAACATTTGATTATTTAGAAGTCAAATATTAGGAACTATTGGAGAAGACCTTCTTTTTTCCTCCCAAAATCTTTTTAGGAGTTGGAAAACATGGACTTTTTAGGAGGACTATTTGGGGAACTCTTGGAGATGCTCTTAGATTGGCCTTAATTTCTCTTCCCCTTTGTGAGGGTATCCGTTTGTTTAGACGTCGCCATAGAATTATTTTCGACAGACCTCATAAAAATTACCTCCACAGATGTATTGGTTTGTGGCACTCCATCCACAAATACTAGTGTAAATCAAGATGTCATTGTTGCTTTTGGACCTCCCCTTGAATGCACGTGTAGCAGAGTTAATTTCACTACAATTCTTGACTTTTGTGTGTTCTCTTCCTCATTGTAACACCCTAATTCACGTTTTGGAATAAATAAAATTTTCTAGAATTAATTACCACTAAGACCTAATTAATGGAAGAGGAAAATGTAGTTTATAAAACCAAATCAAACATGGTATATGTTGTAAAAAATTTTGTGCCACTCATGTTATGTGCATAGTATATTTTTTCTGCAAAATAATTTTTGAAACACACAGAGTTCAATTAGTATTTAAAATTCTTTCCAAAATTATTTGCAAAAAAGTTTTAAAAGCTAACACTTCTCTTGAGCCCAAACTACAGCAGGCGGCCCAACATATCTTCTCTCTCTGTTTTCTTTTTCCAGCAGGCTCCTTTCCCCACCCAGGCCGAAGCTCAATCCGTCCCTCAAGCCCAACTCTTCCATCTCCCGGCCCAAGGCCTGCTTGCAGTGATCACAAATAACTACATATTGGGTGATTACTTGTAGTGGTCACAAATAACTACAGATTGGGTGGGCCTTATGATAGTTCAATTGATCATACATGTCCACACTATTAAAGGGGCAAATTAACTATATATGGACTTCCTTTTTATTTCAAATCAATATAATATTATTGCCAATACGATGTTTTGGTCATAGAGGAGTAACGATGCTATGAATATTGGCGCAGCTGTGCTGCTTCAGGTAACTGAGCCGCTGCACCTTCTTGCCGCCGGCCTTTTCTTGGGCTCTCTAGCATGGCGGCGGCCGGGGAGCTGGGGATAAACACGAATGTACAGGCATGAATGAAAGGTACAAGAGATGTCATGGCTTTTGTAGATGGGACAAGGCACTGTTCCTTTTGTTTTAATTTACTGAAATTATTGTATAACACATACGGCGTGACTAGCGTCCAGACGTCCAGACGCTAACTCCCGTCTAGATGCCCGCGCCCACCCAGCGTGCTGTGCCCGTTCCACCTGCCACGCATGCTGCTACGCTTGGCCTGACTGCCTCGCATGCATGTCCCCCCCCCCCCCCCCCCCCCCCCCCCCCACCCACCCACACACACACACAACTGTGCACATCCAGCTCGTCGTCCTCTTCCCCTGGACTTCTGTTTGGGCTGAGGAACTGGGCATATACCTTCCAGAAAAAGACCAGCCGACAGTTGGATCTGCACTTGTGTCGCCTAGGTTTTCACCTGCCGAGTGTCAATCCCAGCTGGTCGGTATGGTTCAAGACTCTCTTCTCCCTGTCCTCGAGGTCTAGTCAGATGAGGACAATTCCTTCAGCCACCACCCCTCCTAGAGATCCTTATGGCTGAGATCAACCTGGAATATGTTTGAGTAACTGGGACCGTAATGTATATATGGTGCCAAAGAACTTTTTTTTCGAAAGATCCGTTTTACCGGCTTTCATTGATAAGAGAAGAGCAATTTTATGTACAAGGGCAGCCAAACTTGGCGCCAAGCACCACGAAAGACGAAACCCACCCACGCAGACACGACAGAGTGCGCACTACCATGAGTCATCGTTGCCGAGCATGGTTGCAAAGCAACCAGCAGCTTCGACTTCCCATGGCAGCTCACAGACGACCCAACTAAGATGTGAGACTGACAACCCAAAGCAGGAGGTCAAGGCGGTTATCGTTGCCAAGCTCAAGCACGCTGTGAAGAGCAGCTCAGACTTCCACCCATGACCTCCCACCCCGCCCGCGGCAATTGCCATGCATCCGAAGCAAACCCAGCCATCGAAGAATGGGTAGACCGGGCGTCGAGAAGTGGATGGCATTCGCCACAAGAGACATCGCAACCGAGTCAAATTCCACTGTGACTCCTTCAGGAAGGGTATGACGTCGAATGCGTCGCCGTCGCTCGTCCAGGAATGGACCGGGTTTTCACCCGTGGAAGACACTGCTGGGGACACGACACCCTCAACAGGGAAGCGGCGCCCACAAGGCATCGCCGTCGCTAGGCTTTCGCCCAAGGTACCCCAGCATAGACATCGGCTAAGATGTCGGACCCCAGCCTGTCGCCACTGTCGTCATTGCCAACCATCCCGTAGAAGCCTTGCCGGAGAGGCATCGACGCACCGGCTGCTCGAGCAGCTGCACAGTTGCACCAGCAACCCCAGCCAACCAGACAACATGCCGAAGACCGGCCACACTCTGCCGCACGTGTCCCCCAGCCACACACCGAAGCGGTCGCCGGCTGCCGCCACCGACAGAAGCATCCGCCGTCGACACTGCTAACCTCCGCCAGCAACAGTCAGTCGCACCCTCCATCACGGGTGCCACCCCCTACCCAGGGACACCGGATCTAGCCTACAGGGTACCAGACCCGGTTTCCCCCGCCGAAGCCGCCGCCTCCACCATGGAACCATGGTCGAGGGGGAAAAGGAGGATGCGGAGGAGGAAAGCCCCCCGCCACCACCCGGCGCCTACATGGGCACTGGCCGACGCCGCCGCAGCTGCAGCAGGTGGCCCCGTCGAGCCCCACGTGGCTCGCGCCCCGCCGGCCCGTTGCTGCGCACGTCACCACCACAACCGAGCACGGGGAAGAGGAAGGGCCTTTCCTTGGCGCCCTAGGCCGACATAGCTGCACCGTGCTTGTCCCGGGCGCCGAGCCAGCGTCCAGAGCAGAAGCCGCAGCCGCCGTCGCCCAACGCCCTTGCTCCGCATGGATCCGGGCCCTGCCTCGCCAGATCTGGACGCCGAGGTGAGCAGGCAGTCCTAGACCGCCGGCGCCGCCGCAAGCTCCACGCCGCGCCCCAGGATGCCACGAGCTCGCCCAATGCCCGAGCTCCGCACGGATCCAGACCCTGCCTCGCCAGATCTGGGTGTCGAGGCGAGCAGGCAGCCCCGGACCGCCGGTGCCGCTGCACGCACCACGCAGCGCTCCAGGATGCCACGAGCTCGTCCTCAACCACCGCATCCACCACCGCAAAGAAGGGCCTACTCCGGCGGCACGACGGGAGAGAGGGAGGAAGGGGAGCGGCGGTGCGGGTTTGAGTCGCCTCCGCTCAAGTAAACTCAGTCCTGACTATGAACTTGGTTCCCCTACACTTCAGAATAGTGATTTTATTTTCAACAAATCCAGAATAGCGAAAATAGATCTAATCTGCTTGTCCTCCTTTTTAGTATCTGGGGGACCTTAATGATAGCGTGAAACACAGATGGCCTAGAAGACGCATTCCACATAATTTCAATTCCTTGTTAATTCTAGGCCCTGAAACATTTAACTGCAATATGGCCAGCAAATTCCTCGCAACTATAGCAATATATATCACCTCCACGTTCAGTTGTTCCGGAACGGGTCATTCCGGGACTGAACCTATTCCTCCATAGTATAAATTTGTGAAGGAAAGGTTTGGCTGGCAATCAATCCCAGATAACCGAACAGAGCCTAAAGCCCTATTTGGATACAAAGTATTTTTGGAGTTTTAGAAAATTACCATGGTTTTATGAAATACTTTGGTTTTAGAGTGCCATGAAGTGTTTGGGTGCAACAAACTTTATGGTTTTAAATACCATGGTATTGCTAAAACAGTTGTCTTTTGAAGCTTTAAAAACTCCACTCTAGACCTCTTTTTTCAAAATCACAATTTCACACATCAATGGTTCTAAAACTACAGTTTGTTGATACTTTGGTTTCTTAATACTATAGTATCTAAGCAGGGCCTAAGTAATATTTCTCTCCCCAACATGCAATCCACTTTTAGCATGGTTTATGTACATACGCAGCAGCAGAAAAACCAAACATATGGGCTCATTTGAAAACACCCATTCTATTTTCCATGGGGAATCCTCAATCCCCTCCAGTTCCATGGGGAATGATTGATCCAAAGGAGCCGCCCATAGGTTTGGATGTTTGGATCGTGCCGTCATGCCAAGCAGTGCCAGCTTCGTCTGAGGCCTGGGAGCTAGCGTGGCGCGAATCAAAATTGTTTGGAACAACCAAATAGTTCCATATATATAGTAAAAAGTGATCTCTATTTTCCAGGACGTGTAACAAGATACTGTTGGTGGACTGGTGTTGTCATCTTTGGTTGGATCGGACGAGCGAGTCAAACAAGTCCTCCGCGGAATATGGCGACGTTGACAAGAAGAGCGCTACCAAGTAGCAGCGTGCTTAAAATGTGTGTTACGGTCAATACACGGCGACGACGCAAAAGATGGGAGCAGTGCGCGCGCTCTTCACGGTCCAAGCAGCAGTCGTATCATAGTCGTAGGAGCAAATAATAAACTGCATGTGAGACGACGACAGTGTCCTGTAAATAATATAATGTAAATTAAATATAGTTTTCTGATTCGTCAAATTATTGCGCACAGTAATAAAGTTGCCTCACTTTCAATGAAGTCAAGATATATAGTATTGCACACTACACCACTTGACTCGTTTTGTCTGTCTCACTCACCATTCTGGTCTTCACTCCCTTGACGTACGGCTAGCGTTGGTCGTCGTCGTGCACCTGCGTTTCAGGTCAAGACAATGACGCCCTCATCTACCACCATTCTGTATCGTATACATATGTACCCACGACCTGGATAGTATGTAGTCCATGCAGCACTAAACATTGATTGATGATGGGCTCCCTGGTCCAGTGCACTAAAGCATTTTTAGAGGCAGTCTGGTTTTTCAAAAGCTAGTAGTAGCACACTATACTTGGCTCGTTTTGTCTGTCTCACCGTTCTAGTCTTCAATCCCTTATATTCCCTTGACGTACGGCTAGCGTTACCGCATACAGCCAGCAGCCCGCTGGCCTGGCACGAAGCCCGATCTGAGCACAGCATGGCACGGTACTAGGCGGGCTTGGCCCGATGCTTAGGACCGTGCCTAGGCCGCTCCTTAGGCACGTCGGGTGGCACGGCCTGGGCCACTAAATTCTCTTTGGCTAGTGTCGAGAACTACCTCAGGTGCTTCATTCACTCATGTCCATCTAAGTGGTCTTAGTGGTTACATCTTGCTAAATTCTGGTATAATACATGCCATCATGCTTCTCTTCAACATACACCGTTTGAGGTCTTGTATGGTCATAAACCAAGACATTTTGGTATTGATCTAGATCAAGATTGTGCTATAGCTGATCTTGAGAACTGGTTACGGCAATGCTCTACAATGACTGCTTTGATCCAACAGCAGTTACTTCGAGCTCGTCAGAGGATGAAAAACCAGGTTGACAATGTAGCTTCAATATGGGTGATCAGGTTTGGTTAAAGCTGCAACCATATGCTCAAGGGTCTGTTGCTTCTCGTATCAGTCCCAAATTGTCATACCGCTACTTTGGCCCTTATGAAGTTGAATCCAAAGTTGGCTCAGCGGCTTATAAGATCAAGCTTCCAGCAAATTCTTCAATACATCCAGTGTTCCATGTTTCCTTACTGAAGAAGGTGCAAGGTACTGCTGCTGTGCATTTTCACCGTTACCATTTTCTACTACAGATGTGCAGACGCCTGTGATGGTGCTGGATCACCGAGTGCAAAACAAGTCGAAGCGTCTCTATCATAAGTTGCTGATCAAGTGGATGGATCTTCCACCTAAGATGGCCACCTGGGAAGATGAAGATGAGTTCATTGCTCGTTTTCCATCCTTGACGGCTTGGGGACAAGCCGGTTCTAAAGGTGGGGAAAATGTCACGACTCAAGCCAGCATTGCCCAGTCGTCCAAGCGAGGCCCAGGCGGGAAAAGAGTCAAGAAGCCCAACAAGTGTGTTCAAGGGCCGGAATGGCGTAACTGATCCAAGCACAGTGCAAGCCCAGCTGCGACTGGTGAATCATGGCGCTGCCGTTGTAACAAAACACATAAAGGGGAGAAGTGAGGCAAACTCAGACTCATCTTGGTTGTTGTTGGCATAGGCGGCGAGCTGCGGCTCGAGATCGCCGGCGACGCCGATACCACCGTACTTGTATCGGATTCGTTAGTCCAACTACATATTCGTTACCGTAATCATAGTTACACTCAGTAGTGTGATAGGCTTATTGTGATTTCCCTAAAAAAATAGGCTTATTGTGATTACCATATATGGGTTGACAATAGGCATCAATGGTAAGCATGCAAATGAGTGCAACATTTTTAAACTTGGGGGTTATTTCACTTAGAATTTCTTTAAAACAAAATTAAAATTCTTGGATGCTATATATGAGAGCATGAAGGGCCATCGTCCTAGCATTCTCTCTAGTATTTTGCCTGATCTATTTGGTGATGGCAGCATATATAACAGTTTTTTTTTCACGACCATGCCTTGGCACATATTTCATTAAGCGAGAGGAGAAAGTTGAAAGTACTTAAAACAGTTACACAAAGGTTGGTAATCGCTTGGTTACCAACGAATTAGCAAAGAGGAAACCTAGAGGGCCTATGAAGGAGGGAAGAAGTCAAACAGCCATGAGAGCAGCACACTAATCATTGCAATACAAGCAGCGACCTGATCTTTCTGAAGAACCCTGCTACAGACCATTCCTGAGCCTCCTCAACAATCTGGATGAGCAGCTCCGCTGGGGCAATTGCCGACCCTCCGAAGGTCCTTGTGATGGCAGCATAAACGTGGACGCCGATTTAACCAGCAAGAAGGTTTGTGGAAATGAATTTCATTTCCATATTCAATCATACAACCAATCTGCATGTTTATTGTATACTATTCATGCTGTTCTGTTCTTTCCATAGATTCGAGCACATCTAAGATCATTGAAACCTAGAGATGCCTGCAAACTTCTTGAGAATTTAGTATCTGCACAGAAAACAAAGTGCTCAAGACTGCATGTACATGTTCTACGGTGATTCCTCATGGAATTTGTAATTATGTATTTTGCCCTTTTTGTTGATGGCTCCCCAGATGTAGCAGCACAAAACTTGTATTGCGCTGGATATACTGCAGCGCAAGTGTGCTCGAGAGAGAGCTGATGAAGACTCGTGTAATGGTGACGGTTGGCTACAAAACAAAATGTTACGGACATCACATTCAAAATAAATTTTTCTAGTAATAGCACAACTCATGATCAAACTTAAATTGTCATGGTATTATTTTGCTCCAAAGAAAAGAAAATGGAAAAAAAAGGAAAAAATAGGAGAGACATGACTCCCATCTTGTTTTCTTTTGGATTCTTACGAATAGGATCTATGAGTCTCCTGATTAGGCAAAGTGCGTCACAAGAAAGGGTGTGGTCTCAACGTAATTAAGTTGTACACCTCCTTCAAGTTCACCATCAACAGTGATCATGGCGCTCTATATGACCACAAGGGGGGCATACTTCAAGTCCTGCACCATCAAAGGCACCATTGACTTCATCTTCGGCTCCGCTAGTTCGCTTGATGGTGTAGAACTTGAAGTCGACGGTGCCCTTGATGGTGCAGACTTAAAGTATATATGCATCCCCTTATGGTCATACAGCGCGCCTTGGCCGCCGTCGATAGATGGTGCACTTGATTCAGGAGTAAACTTAATTACGCTGAGGCAACACCCTTTCTCGTGGCGCATTTTGCCTTAGGAGGCTCATGGATCCTATCCGTACCACATGCTGAAGTGTAGCGACAACACACGGAGCACCTATCCCAGCACCCGCAGCGCACGTGCCTTAGCCTCGCCACCCCATCTGTGGATCTTACCTTGCGCATTTAGCTTGGGTACCGTGACCATAGAGTCAGACTACTTCATCGCCTACAACGTCGTTCCTGACCATGACGCCGTTGGTGATGAAGTAGTCGGACTCCACGGTCACAGTGCTGCTGCTCTCCGCGCCGAGAGGCTTGCCATCCTTACCTGGGCTTGGGCAGCGACGCGTCGATCCTGCTGCTGGCATGATGACGCAAGGCGCCGGCAGCCAGGGTGTAATTCTTGTGTTGTCTACTCATCACCAACATGGTCGATCGACATATATATCAACCACTCGATCGATCTATATATCACTTTTTTGGGTAATTCCCTGCTTCTTCATTTCATTCCTCGATCATCACCCTCCTTATTTATATAGATAGATCCAGCGACGAGCAAATGCAAGCTGGAAAGTGGTGCTCCAAAAGGAGCGGAAGGTATGGTCATTTTATTAGCGGCTATCCCTGATCGATATAATAATCTCCCACAACTAAAAAGACTAAAGTGTGGACAATTTTTTCGTGCGACAATCGTCGCCTCCCGTCGTCCGTCTGCCCCTGCGATCCCCGCCTGCTTTCACCTCGCTTCCTCGTGCGATAGCTGGCCCGGAAAAGGAAACCGCCGTCCCCGTGGCTCCCCCGCGATTCGTCCGTGATACTGGCTCGTGCGACCCATCTCCTCCAATCACTCTCCATCCGGATCCTGCTCCAATCACGCAGGACCGCCGCTGCGCACGCCACTACCCATCCCCGCACCCTGCGGCCACACACGCCGCCGCTCCCCGTCCCCGCACCCCGTGTCCCTGCCGCAACATCATCCCCATCGCTCCTCGCCCAGGTCCAAATCCCACGGCCTGCCTTGTTGCGGATCCCAGTGGAACTAAGGGGCGACAGCGGAGGACGCACATGGTGCGTGCTTGGTGGCCTCCATCTCGCTACGCTTCTCGAGGTCGGCGACGAAGCGGAAGCGGCGCTTAGGGTTCTTGAAAACGATGCAGAAGCAACGCCAGCGACAGAGCCTCCTTGCTAGAGTTCTTGGCCTACAAGCCCCCGAACCACATCTCCAGGTAGCTCTACATCCTCCTCTGTGCCCTGCGGTCAAGCACCCAATCAGTCATGCCCGTGTGCTGTATGGCTTGACTTGTAGATGAGGATTTTTCAACATCGATGGTCGAGGCGGCAGCGGCGGCGGCCTGCTGGCCAGGGCCCGCGCCTGCGCCTGCGCGCCCACCGATTGGGGTGATGGTGGCAGGCGGTCTGTCTGCCAGAGGGCCCGCGCCTGCGCGCTCGCTTGCCAGTGCGGCCGCAGCGGCGGGATGCCGACCAGCGGGCCCGTGCCCCCGCGCAGTTATGGTAGCGACGGCCGGCCACCATATATATCTTGGTCACGGAAGAGGCTGAGGCTGAGGGACGGCGGCGTTCGTGGCGGACTCCATCTCCCTCCACGCGGATCTGAGACTCTGAGTCGGTGATGTTTGTCTCTCTGTGCAGAGGCCTTCGGCGGAGGCGAAGGGGGCGGAGGTCCTGGAGTCTGTGCTGCGCAAGCGCAAGCGGGAAGAGCAGTGGCAAGTGGACAGGAAGGAGAAGGCCCTCGCAGACAGAAAGAACCAGAAGGTGCTTGTTAGCCGCAAGATCATATTTGCCTGCGCCAAGCAGTACGCCCAGGAGTAGGATGCCCAGGTAAGCACGATTTGCAACCCATTTCCAGGACAATGTAGCGTCTGCGTCTGAACCGGCGAATTAATTTTGTTTCGTATACGATCGCGTACGTTTGAAACTGGTGTGGGCAATGGGCATAGCAGTGTTGGTTTAGAATGGGATTGCTGCACTGTTATTGACAGTTATATCTATCGCCATGTCGATCTTGTCTGTTGATTTCGTGGAAGAAAAAAAATTACTTTGTCAGTGACTGGAGGAGGCCACTGCCCATGTGTGCAGAATAGCTTTTCCCCCACATCATTGAATGTTGCAATACTGGTACAGTTGGAAAATAGGACAACATTGCCAATTAGTATTTTAGTTGCAATTCAGTCCTCTGTATTAAGGTAGGACCTAAGAGTATCTGTTGTGATATATTTTCTGCAGCCTAGATAGTGTGCTCTAACTATAGCTTTATGAGAAATTCTACTTACCATTTCTTTTGGCACAAAACAAAAATGTCAAAATAAGATAAAACTAGAGTAACTAAATACTCTGTTACTGTGATATGACATTATAAGCAAGGCATTTCAACTCTAACCAATACTCTGTGTTTGTTCTTTGAATAATATTTGGAGTGTAGGTGGTGCCATTGGCAGCATATTCACTAAATGATAATCTAAAGAATTACTGTTTATCTATGGACACATGTCCATATTTCTATGTGCTCCAGTCATCCAATTCTAGATGTCCTCTCTTATGCAGAAATATCAACAATGTTGTGGGTCTTAGAATGATAAACACTTAGAGGTAATCGACTGATTTTCAGCGAGTTTGGTGTTGGTTTTAGTTTTATTTAAATATATAAGTTTGATTGTTGGTGACAGGTTCACTTGAGCTTGCCTGTAAGCTGTTACCACTTACCACCCAAGTCATTTTCCTACTTAATCTATAACTATCTAAATAGCTTTATATGCTCAATGATATCCTGTGAATGTCGGACTTTATCTGAAAATCAGAGGCTATGCATGGCACCAATCAAGGACCGGTTATCTGAACCTTTGGTCGATCAACTAGAGTAAACATTTCTGATTCACACTTTTTTCAGGAGGCGTGTGTGAGTTTGAGAATAAGAGGCAGTGCTATGCACTACAGCAATTGAGACTGGTTATATGAATCTTTGGTTGATCACCTAGAGTAAGCATTTCTAATTCACACTTTTCAGGAGACATTTTTAGAGAGAAGCTAGACATATTTGGATGTCTTCCTGTGAGCTGCCATGATGGTGTTGCTGTGAAATCGAAGGGACCTCCTCAGGCAGCTATTTCGACATGAGTTCAAAAGGAGCTGAACTTGGAGATGGGAGTTGTAACCAAAGTAAGTGAAAAGGACTATCTTAACTACACGATGGTTGCCCTGCAGCTATGTCTTACTGTCTTGTGTGTAAGTTCCTTCGTTCTGTCAATGTGAGGCAAGGACAATTTAGTTTTGATTGAGAATTAGTTTGACATAGGATTGAACAAATTGGTGCTCTTCAGTAGGTTTTTATGTATTTGATTAATTGAAGAATCGTAAAGCTATTTAGTGAAGTTCATTGAATGCGCAACTATTTTGCTTGAACACTATTTTCAATATATCTGTCAGGAAGCTCTCCATGTTGCCTTTTTCAATCATTTCATGTGTTGTATTATATATTGTTGCCGTGCAATATTATATTATCTCATAACAAAATTTTGCTCCCGTCTGCCTGCGGCTCGTCGCGCTCCCTACTTGCCCGACATGATCCCCCGCAGCACACGTGAGGACATGCGTTGAAGAGCTGACATCGCCGCCCATCACGTACCTCTGTCTCTCGCTGCCATCGCGCATCGTCATCGTCAAACACATGTTGCTCATAGCACTGAAGGCCAGCCTAAGGTCAGTCCCGGTGTTTCTGAATTCTGAGTGCCCTACTGGCCATATTCGACAATTGAAGATTGTTTTCACTCTCGCCTACTCTTCACTTGGTGGTTTGTTGGCCATAGTGTTCAGACTGTTTCCTGAAACGTTGGAACTTTCAGGACGCTAACCTCCATCTACAGCATGTAGAACTGTTGTCGGAAAGTGAATAGGACTGAATAGAAGACTGGTTCACCAAATTTTTCGGTAGGTAACACTGATTATTACTTAAAGAGATTTATTGTTAGTAGGTGGTAATATTTTCCGTGCAATTTGATTCATGGTACAGTCTCTGAATTTAGGTATAGTCTATGAATTTAGTTGCAATGAGCTTTTGGAGCTTAGTTAAATTTAGTTGCATTGAGCTTATGTGCAGACTTGTGCTTAGATGCAATACTTTCATTCATTTACTAAGAATATGTGCAGTCCTGGCAATATACTATTAATCCTCTATAAATCACCAGGCAATACTATTAACTTTTTTTTGTTATCTTCAACTTGTGACCATCCAGCCCTGTCTAGGCTGCTTAGTGTTTGTTGAGACACGCAGTGAACTTCCTGGACAGAGCCATTGCTAGAGCACCTGTTCCTGCTGTCATTCCCTCTTCCCTGCAGCCAGACATGCACACGGCGCATCCCGTCGGTCGCTCAGCAGCGGCGCTCTCCAATCCAAGGTGAAGGCGCCGCACGGTGGACAACGACATGGTGCGGCGAAAACCTCAGGTCATCGGTCTGCCGAATCCTGTGATCCCGCCCTAGCACTTCCCCGTCCTTTCCCTCGAAATGTCACTCCCCCTATGGACCCACCCGAACGCTTATTGATAAAATGCCACCTGACAAACATTGGAAATTTCTTTCTGCAGATATAAAATATTATCTTAGCCGCATCACGGAAAGATTTATATATTAGAGTTTGTGAGCCTACGACGCCGCGCTCTTCATAACTGTGTTAATTTCACAAACTTTATTTTTGTATATCTTATCGTGCGACCTATATGTTTTAAGGATAAAAGTTTAGCTATCCCGTAGCAACGCACGGACACGAACCTAGTAACCTAACTAATTTTAGAACAATCCCAGCCAGTCCGCACGCATGGCGATGCTGCTGCATGCTCTCTTGAGTCTTGACGCGTGCCACCTAGTACCTGAAAATTTCCGATCAATCTCTTGACGTCAACCAGGCGGACCGACACCCCGCCTGCGATGGTCTGCCTCCCGGCATTTGAATTTGGGTTGCGGTTGCCCTGATTTTCCGCCGAAAACAGGGCTCACGTTCACCAAATGATGCCCCTATGAGTGAGGGGGTAGGGGGTTTAGCTGAATTGAGGAAATAGACGTCTTAATAGGAATAATCTCTGAAAGACCAACTATAAATATCCATTTTCAGAGGGTGTCGAGACTGTTCGCATTTAGGTGATTCAAAATATCTACCTCTTAACATAAAAATCACAGTCTTCTATAAAATTATTTCGCAAAAAAATATAAAATTATTTTTATAGTAGACAAAATATGTACCCCTTATAACACAAAAATCACGGTCTTCTAAATTTTTTTTATAGTAGTGAGTTGATAGTGTATTGAACAAAAAAAATAGTGTATTGAACCCCGATCCTTTAGAAAGCTTATCATAATGCTCTACCAATTGAGCTACATCCCCAATTTATATTTATTTATTCATTATAAATATTTTATAGTTAACTATTTTATTTTACTTTTAGAATTACACAGTACAACACAGACGCTCACAACGCACGCACACTCACCCCCTCGCTGTCAACGGGAACACATTGCCTACACACTGAAAGCACAACGTCATTAAATCCTAGAAAATTCTGAAATATTCAAACCTAGAAACTAAGATGCTACTAAGACTCTTATAATCAATAGACTACCAGTATTTTCTTTTCTTTTTTACTTGCCCTCCTAACGTCAATTATATAGTGCCCACCCAAAATACAGCGTCTTTAAATCCTAGAATATTCAAACCAAAAAACTGAGGTGCTACTAAGACTCTTATAATCATTATTAGGTTACATGCCCTTTCGCAGTATTTTCTTTTTTACTTGCACTCCTAACGTCAATATCATATAGTGAGTTTTTTATCGCAATTTTATATAGTGAGTTGATAGTGTATTTTTTACTTGCACTCCTAACCGAGTTGATAGTGTATTTGACAAAAAAATAGTTACTAAATGGAGATGCAAGGAGTTTCACCCCAAACCTTTGGAAGGCTTATATCATATATAATGCTCTACCAATTGAGCCACATCCCAAATTTTATTTACTTATTCACTATAAACATTTTTATAGTTAACTATTTTCTTTTTTACTTGCACTCCTAACGTCTTTACACAATGAGTTGATAGTGTACCGAATAAAATATAGTTGTTAATTGGAGATGCGAGGAATTGAACCCCGAACCTGCTTTATCTCCAATTGTTATTTACTTATATTTACTCTAAATATATTTATAATTAATTGCTAGCTTTTTTACTCGCACTCCTACCTTCAAATTTATATTGTCATTAATTAGACATGGATATGAAGTCATCAATGAGATTGTGATCCAATAAAAGGAGTTGTAAGTGTATTTAACAAAAAAATAATTAAATGGAGATGAAAGGAGTTGAAACCCGAACCTTTAGAAAGCTTATCATAATGCGCTACCTACGTCACCATTTATATCTATTTATTCATTAAAATATATTTTCTTTTTTACTTGCAGTTGTAACTTATAAGAATGGACAACCCAACAATTGTTGTCATTTTATTACACTAGACTAGATCATTAGTCGATTTGAAAAGAGGCCGAGCGAGTGATTAAATGGAAATAGTTCATTGGACGTGCGAGGTATTGAACCCCAAACCACTAACATGGCAACATTCCCTATTTTAGGTACTTTTGCACTATTATATAATTGATTTTCTAATCAAATACTTTTTATTGCACTCATTAGTCATAAGGGTCGACAATATTGGAACAAGCGGCTTCAATTCTGTGCTCTAGATTATTAGAGAATATGAAAACAGATCGAGATGGTGATTAAATACACAAATAGCTCTTTTGATGTTCAAATGAAAAGAGTAGTTAATGTACTAACCAAAAAAAGAATTTAATTAGATATGCGATGAATTGAATCCCAACAGAAAGCTTATCACAATGGTCCACTGATTGAGCCGCATCCCAATTCTACTTATCTTTGCACCGTATAAATAATTTTAGATCCAGAAATACTACAGTGAGAACGTCTGATCGTTCGGAGGCTCCCGTTCGCGGGCCGCAACACTAGCCTAACGGCCCAATAGTTGTAGCCTCTCGTCCACTCACCCCTAACCGTAGCTTGTTGTCTGAATTCTCCAGAAAAAATCACCACAGCTCGAGCGGACGCTCTTCGCTGTGACAGCGCTCCGCCACGCCGCCTCGCTATTCTCCACGGCGGTCGGGGCCCGACGGCTAGCATCTCCACCGTGCTCAAGCGCGACCATCTGCCTTCCTCCCTCTCCATCGCGCGTCCCAACTGCCCGTCTTTCGATGTTGCTAGTCGATGTTTCAAATATTTCAGTTGTTTCAGATGTATGTTTCAAGTATTTAATACGGATATTGCAAAAGTAGATCAGAATATTGCATATTTTGCAATGGTTGTACACGTATGTTGCAAGCGTATATTCGTAGTGTTTCATCTGTTTTTCAGACGTATATGTTGCAAGTGTGTTTATCTGGATGTTGCATATGTTTCACAAATATGTTGCAAGTGTTTTATCCGAATGTTGCGTAATGTTTGCAATAGTTTTCAAGTGTTTTTGGTGCTTTTGCAAGTGTTTCAGACACATGTTTCAAGTGTTTCATCTATCTTCTTTTGTATGTTGCAAGTGTTGCATCGGAATGTTTCAAAAGTAGATCGGGGTATTGCACATGGGATGCACGTGGGTAAAGCGGGAGGGGGGTGAGTGGTCCCCCTCACGCGGTCTGGTGGCGTGGGCAATGTCCGGGCGGCGTGGGCCCGTTGCTGGGGCGCTTGCTCGCTTGCTGCGCGGGCACCGTCTGATGCTACCGCCCCGGATCGGACGTCCGGATGCTAGCAAGGAATTGACAATGGAACAACCGGTGTAAATTTTGTACAGTAGATCATTAGTCTACATAAAAAGTGATCATTATAGTGATTGAATAGAAATACTAATTTTGATAATGTATTAAATAAAAATAGAAGATGATCGGAGATCGGCGAGATAGAGTAACTGAACACCAAAACTTTAGAAAGCCTATCATAATGCTCTACTAGCTATACACCATCTATTTTCTTACTTACTTTTGCACTCATTAAATTTATAATTACTTTTTTATTGTACTTGCACTCGTGAATCATAAGAATCGATAATGGAAACGATGATGTCAATTTTATACTTTAGATCATTATATTAGTCAACATGAAAAAGGCTGAGATGGTGATTAAATAAAAAGATTTTTTTCTTATAATTCAAATAAAAAGAGCTTCTGATAACATATATTAAACAAAAAAATGTTCTAGAGATGCAAGGAATTGAACCCAGAACCTTAAAAAAGCTCAACATAATGGTAACAGTAACAGCGGGCAGGATCATCCTATAGGTCTATACTGGTGCAGGGGTTAATAATCCCTAGCCTGTGGATTTTCCTTTTTATATACACTTGGGGTCGCTAGCTAATATATGGTTGTAAAAGAGATGTCCTCTAGTATTCGTGACACCTGCTAGCTATGCATTGCTGCTACTGCATTCGTGGAAGAAACTGTGTTGAAGGAAGAAGACAAGAAAGCAAAATCCACAGGGATTATTGTCGCCACTCCCCCAATGGCTGCTGGCCGGCCTGCCACCGCATCATCCTGTTTGTTTTGGACGCGGCAAACAGCAGCCATTCCTTCCTCATCCCGGCATCAACGGAGCCCATCCGATCCTTCCCTGCCTTAGCCGCGCGCCTGGTTATTTGAACCACTGCCGCCATGGCAGAAGGCCGGCACACAAACTCACAAGAGTCATCACAACCTAGAAGGTGAAGGAGGCAGTACACATGGCTCCCTCGGTGATGGCGACATGGCGTCGTCGGCCACCGCCGTCGCTCCATTCCAGGGGCTCAAGTCCACCGCCGGACTCCCCGTCGCCCGCCGCTCCACCAACGGCTTCGGCAACGTCAGCAACGGCGAAAGGATCAGGTGCATGCAGGTAACCTCGCTCGCTCTTTATATATATGTTATATATATTAAAGTCTATCCGTTGCTCATGCAACACAATAATGCAAGGACACGTGTGGCCCATCGAGGGCATCAAGAAGTTCGAGACGCTGTCGTACCTGCCGCCATTGTCGACGGACGAGCTGCTGAAGCAGATCGACTACCTGCTGCGCTCCAACTGGGTGCCCTGCCTCAAGGTCGGCTTCATGCACCGCGAGAACGCGAGGTGTCCCGGGTGCAACGACGGCAGACACTACAAAAGATATTCATTTTTTTGACATTGTATATTTCTCATAGTATAGACAACTGATCGCATAGCTCACTATTTATGACATATGTTTGACATAAATAATCACGTCAAAAAAGGCGTGTTGCGAATAACCACATTTTTTTTACGTTTGCATTTCTCATGTTACTAATTCATGAATTGGTTTTTATGTCAGCAAAATTGTCAAGGATACTTAGACCAACAAATGTGTTCTATAACAATCTGGAATGCTTAAGAAAACCCCTACAACTTTTGTTTATACCAAAACTTCATATTCTTCCGTTACTATGGCCAAAAATTAAGATGTAAAGCTGTCTAGATTCTTGTCACTGAAAAGCAGTCTACTTAAGATAATCATATCTCTAAAAATATAGAGGCTATGAGAGGGTGATCTTGGTTTCACGAGAAAGATATTGTAGTCCTCTACAACTTTGTAAACAGTGACCAGATTTATTAAGGCTATTAAGATACCCTAAAATGATGATGAACAGGAACTGCACAATCTGACAGGATTTCAGATCATGGACGAGATTTTTCATAAATTTTGGGAATTACTCTAACTAAACCACTTCTAATTAGATGATTCGATCTACAAAACTTGATAAAAAAAGTAGATTAGGATTCGGCATCTCACCTAGGGCAACCGCAGCGAGCACCACGACAAACCTCCTGGGATCCACTTCTTCCTTCTGCTCGCTTGCTGTTGCTCGCATGCTGATGCGCGCCTATGCCTGCTGCTCTGCTACTATTAAGCGCCTGCACCTGCTGCTGCGTGCCTACGCCTGCTGCTTGCATGCTACTGCGGGCCCACGCCTGCTACCGCCATGGACGTGGGGACCAACCCCGCTTGCGGGGACCTCCTCTACCTACACTCACTTCCCTCGCCTGCAAATGAAAACGCTTGCAACATGAAGTATTTGCTACAAAATAATATTTGAAACATAAACTTGCAACATATGTGTATAGCCACTGCAATATATACAACATCAAAATAAAACACTTGCAACATACATTTAAAACAGCTAAAACATTTGGAGCATACAGTTGCAACATACGCGTGTAGCCACTACAGCATATGCAACATCCAGACAAAATACTTGCAACTTGCAATATAAAAACACTTGCTGCAACATAACACTGAAAACAGATGAAACATTTGGAAAAATACTCTTGCAACATATGTATAAAACATATAAATCATCCAGATCAAAATGCTTGCAATATATGTTTGAAATAGATAAACATTTTGAACAAACGTTTGCAACGTTCATCTGAAACACTTGCAACATATGCAACATGTACAACATCCCGATCTACTTTTGCAACATCCGTATGAAGCACTTGCGACATACCGCTGAAATATCTGAAACACTTGAAACATACACTTGCAACATGCACTTCCAGCGCAGCGCAACATCTCTTTGCTACTAGGGACAATGGAGGCTCATCGGCACGTGGAGTTTACCGGAGACAGCAGCCAGGCGGTGCTTGTAGGAAGCGGCCAGGCGGCGCTTGTAGACGGCGGGCCAGCGGCGACGGCTGCGTGACACAGCAAGGCAGCACCCGTACCACTAGGAGAAGGAGCTAGATCCGCCGGGGAGCCACTTGTGCCAGGCCTGCCGCTCTGGTCTGCCCATGACTAGGGCATCAGCGCCATTGCGCCGCCGTGTTGAGGGCTGCTCGGGCCTCCGCATCATGGCCAACTCGTGCTGAGGCCACTCCGAGGCCGCTGCGCCGCCGTGTTGGGAGGCTCGCCCGCCGCAGCAACAGAGACATGGAGGGAGTAGTGCTGGAGGCAGGCAAGAGAGAGAAAGCGGAGGCAAAGAGGCACGAGAGAGAGAAGCGGTGGCTGATGTATTTCAAGGCACGTATAGACGGTACAGGTACAGGCACAGGCGGGTCAACATCCGTCCGGATGGACGGACGTCCTTAGCCTATCATTATCGTTTCTTCTTTCCTCTTGCGACCAGAAACAAAGAGCGCTAAAGGGGAAAAGGAAACGCACGTCCCTAGTCCCTAATAGGTACGTGGTACTTTTTCTATTATTTTTATTATTATTCTAAGAATAAACATAAGTCTACCATCCAAAGTCTGATTAATACGATTAAGCTGTCAAACGAAAAGTATCCGGCAAGCTCTACGCATTGGTGGTCTCCATTAATCTATCCTAGCAATGGATCAAAAAGTCAAATTTTCAGTCTCACCCTAAATCTGAATCTTTGGTTAAAAACACTTGATCCGTATTCAAATTTATATTTATGGCATTCATTCTCCGGTATTACAGTATGGTATATCTGAAGTTAGAATAAATGTTAAGTTAACTGATTCCTTGAGTGTTTATTTGGTTTGAGGAATAAGGTGATCCATCTCACTCCTCAGTTTTTTATTTGGTTTGTAGAATAGAATGAGTTGATCTATCACCATCTCATTCGTCACAAGCTAATAATTAGTATATACATGAGGAATGGGTTGATTCCATTAAAATTCATGGGATGAACTCATGATGTATCACCACATGAAGCATGGGATGACTGCACAAACCAAACACACCATAAGTCTTGGTTAGCCAAGTTCAAGTACTTATTTTAAACAATGAATTATCCTATACAGACATGGATTAAAACTAGTTCATTAAATTTTTGCTTACACAAAGGACATTAATTAGACCCTATTTGACAGAGTTTTAGCTCCGAGAAATCTTTGGATATCTTAGAGCTGAGTATTTGTAGCTTCAAGAAATGCTCTATCTAGAGCTGAGATATCTTATATCTATCTAATTATTATGCGGTGGCAGCTATACTGAGCAAGGATGTAATTTAATTTTTATGTTGGTAGTATATAGATAGAGAAATCAATATTTTTAATCCATTTCTATTTCTAACTCGTGATGTCGCGACGTATAGCTGTCCATGTGTAAATACTGGTTTTTTAAGTTCTATGTCAAAGCAATGTCGTTTGACTGCTATTTGAGTACTGTTATTATCAAACAAGATACTACATTTTGAACAATAGGACTAGACAACAAATGAAACAGTTAAAATGAACAATGAAGGTGCACTTCGGTACTGTGGAATTTTTGTTGCTATAGCAATGATAAAGAAACTGTGGAATTTTTGTTGCTATAGCAATGATAAAGAAATTTATGTAACTAATGAAAATAGTGGACACTTTCCATGAGCCCATTATAATTCGTTGGTTATTTGCAACAAGCCCAGACCTTACAGTATGCACACATGACACATGAAAGCTTGATTGGCACTTAGAGCTTATGGATTCCAAGCTACCAACAAATTGAATATTATCCAAAGCATGATAACTAAGCAAACTTACACCAGTGGTAGCAATTCCATTGGACTGTGTCGACAAAAAGGTGACTGACGGACTGAAGAACAAAATAGAGATCAAAGAGTACACAAGCTGCTCAATTATTCAAAAGAAAGCTACCTATGCTCCATCTGCAGCTATCCAATTTATAGGAATATTGGACAATATATAGTGACATGTTATTTCTATTTGATTGATCACACACACTAAAAGTTCAGTTATTTGAATTTCATAACCATTACACCAAGTTTCTTTTTTATCGATCACGTAAAAGATTTGCACGTCTTTGTATGAAGGTAGAAATAAAGTTTAATACAACACGCCTTATCGGCACCCTAGGGGGTTAGAAAAGTTTTACATGGACGCTTAGACTCTCCCTAGTGTACTGAAAGTTAAACTACTACATTGGTCACCGATCAACCCGAAATGTGGCGCCGGCTAGGAGGCCTATAGCCGGGCTGCCGAGCGGCGGCGGCGCCGCTTGCGCGCACCCACGTCGCCATCTGGTGAGAACAACTCATGAAGCGCCTGCATGTTACCGGGATCGCCACTATAGATTTCATCGTAAACCTTCATGTCCGACATGGATGGAGAGGACATCCGCTGGTTAGTCCCAGGCGCTTCAAGACAAAGTGCTCACCTCGTTTCACAAGTCATCCCTCACCAAATTGAACATAAATGGTCAATTTTACTACCCTTAATCACAAACTACTCTTACTCACAGATCAGCGTATATATGAAACAACTGAAAATCTTTATTCATGGCACAGTGCAACTAGACCTCATAACAAGATATGGTAAAGGATATTTTAACAACTTTCTTCTTCAGTTTTGCATTCTGAGCCATCCTGCACTAGTCAAAGATCAATGGAACATTTTGAATAAGTTTTGTGATGAGAAATGGAACAAACTACTCATAGTGGCGGAGGACCAGGAGCTGCACTGTCGTCCACTCCATCAGGGCCCGCGAGGAGAAGAGGGTGTGTGCCAACGGGAGTCGAATCAAGATTGGGTTTGCAGCCACAGGCAAAGGGGAGAGATGTCCGCCCACCATGACCTCGCCTCGCCGGTGGGCGGGGCTATGACGGAGATGGAAGCTTGTTTTCACGAAGACCAGCGACCCGCGAAGAGATCGGCAGGCCGCCGTCGCCAGATCTGCGCGCACCGGACACACGTGAGTGAGTGCCTGGCAGGTTTTTTTAGAACACTTCCGTTGATGTGTGTTTTCATAAAAGTTACAAATACAAACTTCAAAGAACTATTTACATGACATGGCTACGAGAGACCCATAACACAGATTACCCAACCATAGAAAAAGTGGTTAGCACCCTAGACCAACCAAAGCAACAGTAGAAAGAAAAGGTGGTAAGAAAGGAACCTTCTATCTCAAAACCTAACCGACTGGACCTGTGAAATGAAGAATACATCAATGCAAGGTTGCCAACAAGGCAGATGAAGCAGAAGTCGTGGTGGCAAAGCATCCACAGAGAAAAGACGATACAAACATCCAGCAGTACGTGGCAAAGCATATGTTAGAGATGACGAGAGCAAGCGAAGAGGCAAAGTATCCACCAGTGGGGGCTATCACGCTCTCAGCAGCAAAGCATATGTTTGATAGGGGAGATTGATGTGAAATCGGTGGCAAAGCATTCACCCGAGCAGCAACGACAGCAAAGCATCCGCCAAAGAAGAATGATAGTGACAAAGTATCCGCTACAAAGGCAAACGACTGTGGCAACACCAACCAACACAGGTGGACAGACCAATGCGAAGAGGAGCTTGCACACACACAAGCATAGCCCAGCAAGGAGCAACTGTGGCGGGAAAAGCGAAAGATGGAGTAGGGGCGTGACAGTAGGAGCAGTGTTTTTCTAAACGGCCGATTAAACGGCCGCTAAAGGGTAAACAGTGGTAAACTATTTTGTTTAGGGAGTAAATGAAAATTAAACGCATGACTGTTTAAATGGTCAAAAAACATGATGACGTGGCAACAGGTTAAAGAAAAATACAGTGTCGGCTTTAGAGAAGCTGCGGAACTTGTCTATTTCAAAAGACTAAATTGTTTTAGAGAGCCAATTTATTATATATATATATATATATATATATATATATATATATATATATATATATATATATATATATATATATATATATATATATATTTGTCGATGCTCTATGAGTTGCTCTTATTTCTGTTGCTTATATGCACTCCCAGTTTGGTCTTGTTTGTAGAGGAAGCAGCTCCAACCATCTTGACCTGCCTGCCTGTCTCTAAAAATCAACGATTTCTAGAGATTGGTTTCTAGAGGTGAGCCAAAACCTAGCCGCCTCTAGAAATCATTTCCCAGAATTTATAAATCTAGCTAACAATATCAAATTTTTTTAACCGGGGAGAAGCCCTCCAGCCAATCCCCGCAGCCACACGATTGCAAGTCATGTAATTTTGCACGCGAAATACGCACCCGTGCAGCCACATCCCATGGTGTGTGAAACTCGATCTCAGATCTCACGCGTTGCTTCTTTATCATTGCTCCTTAAAGTCACTTCCTTTTGTTTCACTTTAGTGACTATTCTAATGCATATCTAAGACCCTAAATGAATGTAAGTGAAAAAAGTTTGAACAGAAAATTTTAGATCTCTTCTGGTACTACAACTTTGGTATACGTCATTTCTCCATCCGAGGTCAGTTGACAATTTTAAGAAAATTATGAATTTCAAAATCGTTAACCTTAAAACAAATTTTCTTAGCCCCAAATGATTTTAAATGAAAAACTCATCAACTACAAAGTGTCATATCTCTTGTAATACTACAACTTTGCCTTAGGTCATTCCTCCATCCGGTATCATTTAAAAATTTTGAAATATTGAATTTCAAATTCTGAAAACTAAAAATAAAATTTTTGGGCCTTAAATGGTTTAAAATGGAAAAGTCGTCAATTACAAAGTTGTAGATCTCTTTGAGTGCTACAATTTTGATATAAGTTTTTTCTTCATCTAATCTAATTTGAAAAGGTTATGTATTCTACCGTGATGCACTTATTTTTAGAGATGGGCCCAATTGCCAATCGCCTTTACAAATCTATTTCTAGATAGGACTGCAATTCCTAGCCGCCTCTAGAAATTCCTTCTTTTCTAGAGGCATCTGGAAGCCTAGTCATCTCTAAAAATAACAACATTTTAAGAGGTGGTATAGATTGCCAGCTGCCTCAAAAAATAAAGGGCGGCGACTTTGAAAATGGTTTCTGTAGTAGTATTCCTGTCGCTGGCATTACTTCTTTTTCTCTTTGTACCACCCATTAGACTTGTCATCTATTTTGTGTGTGACAGAGATAGACTTGTGCCAATTTGGCCTCGAGGGTTAGCCCGTGCAGTTTCATCTGATGGATGATTAGATGATTGTCATTTTCACGTGACCTATATATTAAATAGTTTGTTTAATAGAACACACTACAGCACAAATAACTTTTGGCGATGAAGGCTTTTTTTAAGTAGAGGTGGCTCAATCCAAATCTGCATCTAAAAATGTTCATCTTCTACCCTACTAATTCACCAACTTTTTCTTTTCTAGATCCACACCAAAAAAAAATGTCTCCTATCCATTCACCCAGAAAACAACACATTTAAAATGGACTGTCTAGATTACTTCTAATCTCTTCTCTCTCGTTACTCACTTAGATCCGAGGGCTAAGATTATTTGTGCCAACCTCCTCATCCTCCTGCGCCCAAGGAAAACAAGCCGCGCGACGCCGCAATTCATGCGCGAGACTCACGCGCCCGATCTTCGGTACCGCTTCCTCCTCTCCCCCATGCACGCCGACGCCTCTCCCCCACGCGCTGACTCTTCCTTTCCCCTATGCGCCGACAGCAGGGGGCTCCGCCGGCGGAAGCAGCTGCGTGGCATACGACGCCGGCGGCGGACGCGGCAAGCAGTACGCTGGCCGGCGCGGCACCCGGCGGCAGACGCGGCGAGCAGGACACAGGCCGCCGCGGAAGGGCGCAGACTGGGCGTTGGGAGGCCGTTCATCCCCTAGCTTCCCCGTTCCACGGAAGCGTATCTGCTGCTACCCTGCCCGTCCCAGGAAGCTCATCCACCCGCGGCAGTGACGAGGCGAGCCTTGACAAGCCAAGCCAGCCGGGCACGCCACCAACGGATGCGAGTTGCTGATTGGAAGCGAACCACAGATGGAGGCGAGGCCAGCGGCACGGCTCAGGTCAGGTGCGACAACGACAATTGTCCCATTCAACCCAGCGGCGGCCAAGGTACCCTTATCACGGGGAGGGCTAGGTACAGATACATTGTTTGTTGTACTGGTGGTGCTGATTTGTTATCCCTCGTAGTGACGCAGATGATTTGTGGTTTCTCATGGTGGTGGTCAGGTGGTTCAGTTGAAGAAGGACCAAGGACGAGGAGGCGTACAGGACGGGGACAAGTCCATTCCCATCGATGGCAACTGCATGGTCGACGAGAGGGAGCTCAAGATGGACTATGTAGGACTTTTTTCCTCTCTCTTCTTTCTTTTTGTATTCTTCCTTCTGTTATATGAGTCATCGATCAATGCAATTTCTATGATGATGTTCATTTCATTCAGACATCACTTCTCCTGTTGCAGATGCATTATGTCTGATACATGTGTCTACAGAAAAAGGGAGAAGCACAATATGCATCACAATAAATGATTCGGATCAACTTAGACTAGATCGTCAATGCCTTTTGAGTCAGTTTTAGACCGGTACAGAAGTGATTTTCAATAAAAATTGGAAGCCAGACTACTTTTATTTATGTTTTATATTTACCAAATATTTGTATCATTACATGATCAAAGGCAGTGAGATTTCTGTATATAGAATTACAAATGCTAATATTATATTTGGAATCTTTGAATCATCTTAGAAATTGCACTGATGAGAATATCAGTTGATGATAGTATTTGACTGTTGATTGCGCTAACTCCTTATTCCTTTTTTTTTGTTTTCTGCTTTTTCTTGAACTGACTTATCTCAAATGTGCTTATCTTGCAACAGATGGTGTTGTCATCGTATAATGAGCTTGCCTTTCTTGGACATTTTAAAACCAGTAAGTTCATATATTCTTTTTGGACCATTCTCAGTTAATTAAAAACTACCTACTTGTCACTAGGCCACTGAGAGAATGATTTGTGAATGGAAAAGTTTGTTCAATGAAATTAGGCTTTGGAGATGATGATCGAGCTCGCTGGCACAGAGCCTCGGTTCCTGCACTGCTAGCTGGCCAACGTGGTCTCCTCCTTGCTGCAGATTGCTGAGGCTCCAGGACTAGAGGACGGCACCTGCCACCTTGTCATCGAGTTTGTCGTCACGCTTGTCACCAGTGATACGATTCTATCCATGGCAGCTGAGTTGCTCCCATCATTTTTCTCCTCTGAAGATTGGAAGACACACCATGCGGCAATGGTGACCATAGCTCAGATTTCAGAGAGCTCTGCTAAGGTGATGATTAAGAATCTGGAACAGGTGGTTGGGATGGTGCAGAATTCTTTCCAGGATCCGCATGAGGTGGGCAGCAATTAATGCAATAGGGCAGCTTTCAACAGACCTGGTATCTGATTTGCGAAATCAGTTTGCACCATGGTCCTGTTCATCCGGCTTATAATCTGTGCTTTTCAGCTTGTTTTTTTAGCCAGAATAGTGTTTTTCTCTCACAACAGATCAGTCAACATGTTGTGCTACCTGCACTAGCTTCAGCAATGGATGATGTCCGGAACCCACGCGTACAGGCAAGTGATTGTTGTATCTTTTTTATTTCATTTTCTCATGCAATTGGCCCTTTTAATATATTTTTTGTTTTTTATTTCTGAAAACCGTGAAGATCTTGTAATCCATGGGCCTAATGCATATGGTTAATGCTTTGTTACTTTGTTTAGTTTATATAAACAACACTGGCCTGTGATCTTTCTTTGTGCATAGAGTCTGCATTAATGAACATCAGCATGCATAGAGTTGCTAACTCTGTATTGAATAGCCTCTGTTTTGTGTAAATGGGTAATGCTAACTTGTGTTACCTGCCAAAAACCATTGTTTCATGGAGAGAAATCATTTGATATGGAGAGAGTTAGAAAGTTTTGGGTGCAACAAACATTTTTTGTTTGTAACAAGGCATGATTTTTTTTGTCTTTGATTGAAGAGATTTAAGTCAATTTCACTAAAAAGGAATTTTTGATCATATGTTTATTTGCATCGTGCATGTTGAGTGCTAAATGGCAGCCAACTAAGTTATAAATGTCCAGTCTTATGTAGCAAAGAGCAAACTGTCTTTTGGTTGTTTTAATTTTTATGTTTGGATATTATCGTAGCGTTAGCATGGGCACTGTACTAGTCGTTGTAAGAGGCACACAAGTAGGATTTTCATCCCAGAAACTGCCCTAGCAACGACCCACGCATAAACGGTGCACCAACCGCGGCAGCTGGCCCCACCGAACGCGCCACCCACAACGCAGCTCACCCGATTGCCGCTCGGCGTGGCACAGGCCACCACCTGCTCGGGCTTCCCCTCGCCGACCTTCGTGGCCGCCAGGTGGAACTGTTGTGGCACCTGCACTGCCTCGGCCACGAGCACGACATCTGGGACACCGGAGCTCGCGCCTTGCTGCTGGCCTTGAAGAGTTGCGCGAGGACACGACCAAGAGAGGGAGTGGCCCTGGACGGCTCCACGACGATGGCCAGGGCACGTGCGAAAAGAGAGCACCGCCGCCGCATGGGACCTGGGGACCCAGGCACGAGATCTGGCCCCGCCGGCCACCCACGCCACCGGATCCGCCCCACTAGCCACCCGCATCGCCAGAAGGGAAGAGGGGGCCACCGTTGCGCCGACCGTCGCCAAGGCCGCCACCGACGTGGCAACCACCAGATCCGGAGTAGAGGCGCAAGATCCGACTACGGAGGGGCCGGATCCACCCCGCCGGCCACGCAAACCATCGGAATTGCAGGAGAAGAGGAGGGGTGGTGGGGGTGGAGGTGGCAATTTTTTTCTCTTCTTATACTAAAAATCTTACAAATCTCCTGAAGTTGCTCTGAAGCTCCTTTAATTTGCTAGAAATACATCGCCACCAAAACGTGGCTAATGGAGATTTTCTCATATAGTGTGACTATTCTTTAGTGTTTTGCCCGTAGCAAAAAAAACACATGGGCATAGAGCTAGTTTTAGGGTAGCAGGCCAGGGAGATCAAAGTAGCACATGACATTGTCAGCAACCTCGACGAGAGGTAGGAGAAGAGGAAGGAATTGGAGTTCTCGGCAGCGGAGAGCCGGCGAGGACAGTTTCGTATACACGAAGAAGAAGTTTAATGTGTTTGTTACAGCTTGAAGCTTGAGCTCTCCATCTCTCTGACATTTTTTTTTGAGCAGATTCTCTTTCTACTGTCCTAGCTCACGGGCCTATTGCCAGACAGGTTCTTGTTCGCGGGAGCTTCTCCTGGGCTTGCTTGTGGGCTGGGCTGCCGTATGAGTGATGACACCTTTTTTTTCAGACCAAAAGGCCTCGGCCCCGCTTGTATTGAAAGCGTAGGAGTGATGACACTTGACAGACATATACCTGCTTTAGTATTAGCAATAGCATCAAGCTATTCAAAAGGTGAGTCTTGGTTACGCTGCGTGTAGGAGCCCGGCTGTGCAAGCACATATGTCGGACGGAAAGGCACGAGCGCATCAAGAACAAACAAACAAAGAAAGGTATCATCGGCGCATGCATTGCCGCTCTTTCACGTCGGATTAGCATGCATGATGGCGACAAGAATCAAATCAATCCCTCCCTGAGCAGCCAAGCAAAGCGATCAAGCAAGCATTTGATTTTCCATGCATGCACGCCACCTTAGCACGTGTGGTGCATATATATACAGATGTGTACGCGCGTGCCGTTGTCTAGCTCGTTCTGAAAGCGATCGAGCAGACACAGCTAGACGACCGAGAAAGATCGAGAAGCTCGCTAAGGATCCATGGCGGAGGCGATCATCGGGCCTCTGGTCGGGAGGCTGCATGAGGTGGCCGTCGGCGAGGCCCGGGCGCTGGTGGGGGTGAACGCCGACATCCACCGGCTCCGGGACAAGCTCATGTGGCTGCAGGCCTTCCTCCGCGAGGCCGACACCAGGCGCCGCGCCGTCACCGACGAAATCACCAGGGTCTGGACGCTGCAGACGCGGGACGCCGTCTTCGACGCCGAGGACGCCCTCGATCATTACCATCTCCACGTCGACAAGTCCAGGTACTATGTCTATACCTGTCCATTGTCGATCCGTAACACACAGCTATATACCAACAAGTTTTGGCAAGAACTATGACGAGTTCATAGGCTTCAACGGACAGTGAACTTCATTTTCCCATTTTTATTTTTATAATTTATTATTAGCATTTAAATAGAGGTTGTTGTATAATATTTTACATTGGTATAAACCATTTCCAATGTATGAAACCATCCCCTTTCCTATATTCATTTTTTTTGTGAACACCCTTTCCTATATTCATGATGTGACTCCATCTGTTACATTGACCAAAATTAGTCACAGCGTATATAGAACCAATCCATAAGTGAGACCCACAAGCAATAAAAAAAATCACCTCATCCACCCTTCTTCTTTCTCCCGCGCACCTGTCTCCTCCCTGATTTCCTCATCATCTCACCTCCATCCACAATCAAAACTCCTCTCCTCCCTCCTCGCCGCCCGGACCCCCTCGTATCTCCTCCTCGTCGGCAAGGATGGAGCATCTCATCTCTCCTCCAACTTAATTTGTCCTCGTGCAGATCTGATACGTCCATAGGGCTTCTATTGTCACCACGTTGTCCCGCTGCCCCGGCGTCTGCCTTCTCGGAGTCCATCCGCCTCCTCCTCCCTTCTCACTGCCAACGAGTACGTGCAAGGAGCTCGTTACCTGGGCTGAAGGGCTCAAGTACATCAATGCATGAATTAATGTGTTCTTTTGCATCACATGTCCGAGCACATGGTCTACTAAAGATGGAATAAACTGTGTAGGCATTGCAAATGAGCTAGGATCCAAAGCAAAATGAAAATGACCCTACAATCCATATGATGTAGACCTTGAACCTACATAGTACTAGAGGTAACTAAGTTGATCCACGGCTAGACTTTAGATGGATACATTTCCTTTCAGAGGCCAACTAGAACCTTATGTCTAATTAACCCTAACGGGCCATATAGGCCAATCCGACTGCAATGAGAGGAAGGAAATCGAGGAAGATGACTTGTGTGAAGTGACCCTAGTGTCCATCACCCAAGACCCACCTGGAGTTGGCACAAACAACTGTTGCATAGTCACAAAAAAAACAACTGTTGCATGGAGCCGCGACCTGCGACCTTGGTCATGACACCCACAACGCCTATTGTGTATGTAGACCATGAAAGGGATATGCATATCTAATAATTATTATACTAGACAACCATATATAGCAGTTTGCTTGCAAGAGGTCAAAACATTGATGTGGTGCAATTCTTAAATATATACCCTTAGTTTTTTTCATTGTAATACATCTATATTTTTTCTGTTATGAATAGTGCTTCTTCTTTATATGCTCCACAAAGATTTACAAAAAATCTTCTATATATGCATTCTGAAGGTACCCAAGGTGGGCTCGTCCTACTATGAGATGTCTCGCAACATTCACAACTCAAGTGCGGATGAGAAGCAGCCTATCTAGAAAGATCAGAGCCATCAACAGGAGGCTTGATGACATCATTGAAAACAAAGATAAATACAAGATAGAGGATTCCAATAAAAAGACAGATGTGACATGGAAACCTTCTACCTCAACATCTATACCTTACACCCACAGAAAGTTGTAAGTATTATTGACTGAATATACTATCTTTGCACTTAACTATATTCTATTCTATAGGCGATTTGGTTGGGAGTAAGAAATCACTAGTTATGTGACAAGACCACTTGACTATAGATTTATGTTGACCTCTTGCTTTTTAAGCAAAAGGAAATGGGGGATGAAATGGGTGAATGCTGCCTTGACTTACATTTTGGAATTATTTTGTACCTTCCTTGATTGATAGGGCACATTAATTCTGACATCCTAGTCAATATATGACAGGCAGACAGACAGACAGACAGACAGACAGACAGACAGACAGACAGACAGACAGACAGATAGATAGATAGATAGATAGATAAAGAATCTCATTGAATTGAGCTTCACTTTCGGTCTAAGGCCAGTCTCAGTGGGAGTTTCATGTGAATTTGATTTGCCTTTAATAGGCTACCAAAGGCATTTTTTATGACATGACAATGTTTTCAAGAAGAGAGAGAAGAAATGAATTTCATCTAGATGAAACTCTCTTGGCACGATTACCATCATGAAATTAAATGTCTATGAAACTACAGAATGAAACTATACATTGAGGATGGATGTTTCATCCATGTTTCATTTCATTTTTCATGATATGGCAATCTTGGAATAAAGCTATGAACATTGAGATTGGCCTAAGGATACACGTTGTAGTTCACATTGAGTACCAATAACGGAGGATCCTTTTGCTTCGGTGGGTTATGTCTCCAATATATTGTCCTAAGTACTCCCTCTGTCCCACAATAGATGACA
This sequence comes from Saccharum hybrid cultivar R570, assembly GCA_038087645.1. Taxonomy (NCBI): domain Eukaryota; kingdom Viridiplantae; phylum Streptophyta; class Magnoliopsida; order Poales; family Poaceae; genus Saccharum; species Saccharum hybrid cultivar. The sequence goes on along the minus strand of JAQSUU010000493.1, from coordinate 4,731,161 downwards.
CTTTGTCCAGATTCATAGCTAAAGTTTCATCTATTGTGGGATGGAAGGAGTACATCAGTGTCATCTTATAGGCAGTCTAATGCAGCAGTGTCGAGTAATCTTAAGACGACTTAACAGGAAACTTCAATAACGAGTTTTGTCTTTTAGGTTGCCTTGTAATAATTCCATGGTCCTTAATTTGTGCATTAAATAACGGAAGGTTTATGAGTTGCATGGCAACAACATGTATAATGATGCAAAAGAGTTGTCTCATAGTCCTAACTTAAGCTTATGAGGTGGTTGCTTCGTAAAACAACCACCTCTTTCTCACAGGCTCCCGCCCCCCTCCTCCACATCATTCAAAATCCAATATGGCACTACATCAAACGATATTATATATATGACTTCTTACGCCTACAAATCAATAACGTACTTGTCATGAGGTGGTAAACCACCTTAATTTTTGTGTGGTATTTGAGAGTCGTGAAGGTATGACTTAGCCACTACGGTTCAAATTGAATGGTTTTAGGGGTTTATTTGTAGACATGTGATAGGAGCATCGGTGAGTATGCGAGTGCGCTATGTCATGTGGGAGGGGGTATTTCATGCAATGTCACCATTGTAATTGCAAAATGAAATAATTGTTTTTTGGTAGCCTTGTACATGGTCTGGTTTCAAACATTGAACTAATAAAACCAAACCAAGCTAATTGAGGTAGCATTGCTTGTCCGAGTTTGGCAAAGTCCGGTTATAAACCGAGTAAACCATCTTCTTCCTTGGACCTTGATGGAATCTCTTGTCATCTTAGAGAGCACAAAAGCCGCTGAAAGTGTAGAGTGGATTTGAGCCATTTGGATTCTAGGATGTTATTTCTAACCCTATATTTACTTTTCATCTCGACAATGACTTGAGGTGTTCTATGTGGCCTTACCAACCCTAGACCAATGCTAGATGTGGTAACCCTAACTGAGTTTGTATGGGGCAAGCTTTCGTAGGTTTTCACGATAATAGGTCAAAACTGAATAGTCCAATTTCATAAAAAAGGTGTTCATTTTCTATAGGTAGAGCCATGAGTGCATCGGTTATGGTATGCCCATACGTTGATGTGTGCTCAACTTTACGCAAACACATGATTTCATAGTAGTCCTCCCCTTATTCATAAGAGCCCTCCCTCTATAAATCGATTTACAGAGACAGTATGGCAGAAGTCTTAAGACGTATGTCTGTGTAGTGCATGTAGTGTTATAAATGGTATCCCTTCTCATTGTTTTTTTCAAACAATAACTTTGACTGATTGCAGTGTTTTCATTTTTCTTAAAAAATTGATGGCTGGTGGATAGATTATAGTATTTGTCACTATGTTTGATTGTCAACTTACTCTTCAGATTAAAATTACTAGTACTAACACTATATAATGGTTGAACCACAGGGATGATGTTCATGATTCAGATGTGGTGATATATGTGAAGGAGCAAAAACAATTAGAGGATGCCCTTGTTAAAAATCTAACTGAACACCAACAGAGCAAAGAAGGCTATCCAGTCATCGTCACTGTGTCTGGAGAAAGTGGTATTGGCAAGACAACTCTTGTGAGAGACATATACAACACAATGGAAAAGAAGAAAGAGTTTGAAGTGCAAGCCATGGAGAGCTTTGCACCTTATTTAACTACTCCCAACATCCTTCAAATGTTCAGCAACTGACAGAAGATGATAAGAATTGTCCTAAAGAAATGGCTCAGAAGATGCTGCAAGACAAATTGAAAAATAAGAAGTACCTAATCGTGATAGATGGTGAAGTTAGTGGTACTGAATGGAAGAACATTTTGACTAGCCTCCCAATTGGCACTAGGGGTAGTAGAGTAGTGCATATCACACAAGGTAAACCAGAAGAGCCACCTACCAACTATCATCATGTCTTCATTCAGTTAAAACACCTTACTGAAGATGACACCATGTCATTGTTTCATCGGAGGCTACGTAAGGAACTGCAAGATAAAAACTTCAAAAAGTACCAAAAAGATATTTTCAAAATCACCCAAGGGTTGCCTTTGGCGGTTGTTCTTTTAGCAGGTCTTGTGCAAACCAAGGAGTTCCCAAGTGAGTGGGTGAAGGTTTTTGACTACCTTAAATCCAAGACATCAACAAAGCTTGAGAGCATGTTGTCAGTTTGCTTTGATGATCTTCCACATGAGCTAAAGTGTTGCTTCCTCTACTTTGCTGCATTGCCAACCAACACTACAATTGAGGCACGCAACTTGGTATTCATGTGGGTTGCAGAGGGATTTCTAAGTTCAAAGGGTGGGAAAACAATGGAGAAGATTGGCTATGTCTACCTAATTGAGTTGATTAATCGGAATCTTGTCAACCCTGTGAAAATGGATGATGATTCTAGTCTTGGGAGTATGTCTGTCACAATCCAAAACAAAGTCCATGACTTTTTGCAGATTGAAGCACATGAAGCAAGCTTTATAGAGGTCCATAGTGGTGATGATGTCCCTACATTATCTAGTGCTCGCCGTCTCTCTCTACAGAATTACACTGATAAATATGCTGTCCTAGCCAATCCATTGCCAAAGCTGCGATCCATCTTCTCTCAGTATGAGCAAGAGCCTAAAGGTGATCAGGGACGTAGGTCCAAAAGAAGACGAGCATATAAGTTTTATTTATCTCAACAAAGGGCAATCTCCTATATGAAGAAAGACATCAGATCTCACATAAAAGAGTTGCTTCATGGATCTGAGTTTCTCCGTGTCATCAATCTACAAGGCATTGAGATTGGTGAGACTTTGACAAGTGCAATTGGCAAGGTTGTGCACTTGCAGTACCTTGGCATCACATCATGTTCATTGAAACATATCCCACGGTCCATCGGAAGACTAACTAGCCTTCAAACATTGGATGTGAGAGAAACTAATGTCAGAGAGCTCCCAAGGTCCTTCTGGATGATTAAGACCCTAAGGCATGTCCTTGGTTTTGTCCTCAAACTGCCCAAGCAAATTGGCAACTTGAAGCAGCTGCATACACTTGACTCCATAGATCTTCGAGTTTCAGAGGTGCTGGCTTTGGAGGGGACGCTAGGAGAGATGATCCATCTTGAGTCCTTGTCAGTCTGGCATATCTCACAAGTGAATGTGGAAGCTCTGTCTGGTGCTCTAAAGAAACTCGAGAGCCTTAGGACCCTAATGTTACAAGGTGAAATCATTCCTTCAAATGTCTTCACCAATTTTTCCCTCCGGCGTGTCAAGTTTATGTTCTTAATTGGGGATCTGCTGCATTCATCTGATCTAGATGGTAGGGAAGTCTTACATCTCCCTAATCTCATCATGCTTTCTCTGGAGAAAACATATGTCACTCAGGAATTCATTAGCAAGCTGTCAGAACTGCCATTTCTTGCCACCCTTGCATTGTACCCTGGCTCGTACAAGGACAAGAAACTTGTATTTTCTTCATCCAAATTCCCGCGCCTCAAAAAGATCAAGATGATTGATGTGGAAGTGCTGGAGAAGGTCGAGGTTGAGGTGAGCATGGTTCCTGAGCTCAAAGAGTTGGAAATTCACTCCCACTTCACAGGTTGTTATCATCATATTGACATGGGTACTGACAAGAAACGTTCTCAAAAGACAAGGATCATGGTTGATCTTAAGAAAGAGAATAATGCTGTTGATGAAGAAAATGATGATATGACTGGATGGTGGATGATATTCTCATGAGTCATAATAAGGTAAAATTGGCACCCACCACAGCCGTACAAGTATAGATTAAGATGCCATCGTTCCTATGATCTAAATGCTTGTACATGACCACTGTATATGGGGTATTGTGTGTTCCCCATGCACTGTCTTAAATGTGTTGTGTTGTTCATGTTAAATGATTGTAATTTGTAGATATTTGGATGACATTGTTGTTGTCGGTGTTGTTCTATGTACAAACTTATATGTAATAACATGGCAGAAGTCATGACCCTTACACAGCCATGAGCCCATAAGCATAAATGTGTGATACTACAATAAAAATGCAGTGAATGTTTACATGCAGAATCACAGAAGCATCAAGAATATGAAGTTGAACATGTGTTACCATTATTTTTAAATAGAAAACAACACATGAGGTTTCATTCGTAATTACTTTGGAGTCAGTTTTCTTTCTGACTTCCCTGTGAACAGGTGGTTTATACTCCAGAGGTTGAGCTTACTCTATGTCAAAAAACAATAGAAAAGGACATCAAAGCAGAGACGCAACAACAATAGAAAAGGACATCAAATTTTCTTTGTAGTTGACAGCTTTTTCATTAGAAATCATTTATGGTCTCAAATTTGCATTTGAAGTTCTAACATTTTGAAACAACTTTGGATACAACTTTATAATTGATGATTTTTCTTTGAAATCATTAGAGGTCCTAAATTATGTCTCAAATTCTCAATTTGAAATTCAAATTCAAACAACCTCAGATGGCGAAATGACCAAAACCAAAGTTGTTCTAGATGGATGACTAGATTGCTAATTATTAATCTGAAATACAAAATATTTTACCTATGACGACTTTCGCAAGGATCGTTCCTTACTAATGTCGATGTCACACAATATTTAGGTTCGTGTTTTCTCTTCATTCACAAAAAAAACATACTTTCACATAGCTATAGAATTTCATCTTCATTTGTCCTATGCGTATTCGTCTATCTTCCTCTTCTACCATTCCAATAAAACCCTCTACAATGCCCGCACCAATGCGCGGAGGTTTTCCTATTATCATTGGTTGTTCCTTCTCGGGTGCCCTTTTGAAGCTTCTTTCCTACTCTTTGTAGTCATGTATCGTTCCTATATTGTAGTAGAGATAGAGAGTACAAGCCTAAGATTTAGTAACTTCTTATATTTAGGGCCGGGAGTTGTTCTACAAATCTATTGGAAGGTACTTTTTCCTCTTTTTACTAAAAAATCGAAATAGGGGGTTATTATTTTACAAAGCTCCTGGAGTTGTTGTTCTAAATTAAACCTCCTTTCATACAATTTTACAAATGCATCACCATCAGAACGTGGCTAATGGAAATCGTATGACATAGTGGGATTCTTTATTTGTTTTGCTCTCAGGGCAAAGGCAATACATGGGCATAAAACTTGTTTTAGGGTAGTAGGGGAGAGATCGAGGTATAGCGCATGACATATACCTGAGTATTGGCAACAAAAAAAAACAAGCCATTCGTAAAGGTGATTCCAGCTACCCTGGTTACGCAGCGTGTAGGAGGCCGGCTGCGCACGCACATATGCAAGGCGGAAAAGCACGAGCACATCATCAAAAACAAGCAAATAAAGGTATCGTCGATCGGTTAGCTAGCATGCATTGCCGCTAGCTCTTTCACGTCAGATTAGCATGTGGATGTTGACGAGAAGAATCAAATCAATCCCTCCCTGAGCAGCCAAGCAAAGCGATCAAGCATTTGATTTTCCATGCATCCACGCCACCTTAGCACGTGTGGTACGGTGCATATATATATACTACACTACACAAATGTGTACGCGCGTGTCGTTGTCTAGCACGTGTAGTAGATATTGTCAAGTACTATAATTTTAGTTTGGTAGTTTCTCCATCCGAGGTCATTTGAAAAAAATTAAATTTCAAAGTGAGAAAATTCAAACATAATTTTTCTTAGACAAATGATTTTAAATGAAAAAGTTGTCAACTATAAAGTTGACAAGCCCTACATGATCAACAACTTTGGTTTTTGTTGTTTCTTCATCCGAGATCGTTTGAAAATTTTGAATTTCAATGTGTGATAACTTCAAACTAAATTTTGGGACCTCAAATAAAAAAAAATCTCAACCACAATGTTTTATATATATCTTTTTGAGATATGTAACTTTGGTTTTGATCGTTTCTCTATCCGAGGTCGTCTAAAAAACTCAAATAATGAATTTTAAAATATGAGAACTTCAAATAGAATTTGCGGGATTTAAAATGATTTCAAATAATGAATTATCAACTACAAAGTTGTTCCTCGAGTTATACAACTTTTGATGTAAAGTTCATCTTTATCTGACTTTGTTTGAGAAAGTTATGAATTTTATTGTGCTTCATCTATTTTTAGAGACGGCTATAGATACAGCCGCCTTAAAGAAATGATCATTTTTAGATGCAGATTTTGATTGAGCCACCTCTACTTAAAAAAGCCTTCATCGACAAAAGTTATTTGTGCTGTAGTGTTCTATTAAACAAAATATTTAATATATATATAGGTTACGTGAAAATGACAATCATCTAATCATCCATCAGATGAAACTGCACGGGCTAACCCTCGAGGCCAAATTGGCACAAGTCTATCTCTGTCACGCACAGAATAGACGAAAAGCCTAATGGGTCCGGTACAAAGAGAAAAAGAAGTAATGCCAGCGACAGGAATACTGGAGGGTCGAGATGGCGGACTAGAGGGGCTAAATAGTCCTTTCTAAAATTAATAGCGTCGGCAAACCGAAATAAATGTGGAATTAAAACTATCGGTCTAACCAAGACTACACCCATCTATCTAAGTTCACAAGCACCTCACAAAGATACAAGCAAACTATACAAGCAAATTAGTTACAAGAGCAACTACACAAGCACAAGTATATGAATGTAAATACAAGCTTGTGAATCGAAAGCAAACTACCGAGAAGATATACACAATGTTGACACGGCGGTTTTTCACCGAGGTTCACTTGGTTGCCACCAAGCTAGTCCCCGTTGTGGCGATACACCCACTTGATGGATCACGAGCTAATTGACTATCAAGAGTCAAACCCTCAGCGGGTGCCGCACATCCACTCTCAAGATGGGGAACCTCCAAGCCACGAGCTTTACTAGAGTTGCTCTTCGCGATCCCCGCGGGGTGAGCACAATCCCCCTCACAAATCCTCCTCCGGAGCCACGCACAATCTCCACGCATGCTTCAACGGAGTCACAAGCCACCAAGTCGTCTAGGAGGTGGCAACCTCCAAGAGTAACAAGCACCACCGGCTTGCAACTCAATCACCTAGTGTCACTCGATGTAATCCTCACGATGCAACGCACTAGAATCGCTCTCTCACTCGATCGGATAATCACTATCAAGCTCAAGTGAGTTAGAGGGCTCCCAAGCACACCAACACAAGCCACCAAGGCCTAAGGGTGCTCAGCTACCGGCCATGGCTGGCCACAACATCTATTTATAGCTCCACAATGAAATAGAGCCGTTGAAAACCCACTGGGCGTTTTTTGGGGGCGACAGACGCTGCACAGTAGCGTTCGTCGCTCCTACGCGTGCCACGTGTCCCAGCGACCGAAAACCAACGGTCAAAACTCATGTGTCAGACGCGTACGTCGCGGCAGAGTCCAGCGTCTGTTGCGATGACAGACGCGGTCCAGAGAGGCCATTATCGCCGAATGCTCGACGGACGCGTCTGTCGACTCAGCGACAGACGCAGTCCAGCGTTTGTCGCAGCCACCGTGCGCTCGCCTTCGCTGCTCGCGCCAACACGCGATAGACGCGTCTGTCGCGGCCGACAGATGTCGCCTCACCACCGTCAGACGCGGTCCAGTGGCCACATTATCGCGCCGGAGCGTTAGACGCGTCCGGTGCCTGGCCGATGGACGCGTCTGTCGCGTAGAACCGCGACGCGCCCAACTTCCTCAAGCGACAGATGCTGGAATAGTGATTCCATGCGCGTCTGTCACCAGGACACCACCGCGTCTGTCGTGGGTGCCCGCGCGCTGCAACTCGGGTGAGCCGACAGACGCTAGGGTCGCGTCTGTCGCTCCCCGAGCCAGCGTCTGTTGCTCCTATTTCGACGGTTTTGCAACGTTTGCTCGATCCGCTTGTTTCGCCCGTTCACTTATGAGCTACTCTCCATATGTGTATCACTAAAACACATGTTTTAGCTGAAGAAACACTTCCGTGCTTTCACCACTTTTTCAACCTCCGGCGCAATGGAGAATAGGCATTTCATTTCCCCGAAAACGCCTGAATCCCGCGCTCGCAAGCTCGGCGGGAGGGAGAGCAAACCCCAAACCCCTCTCTACCGCTCAAACACCACCGCCTTCGTAAATGTGCCAACACCAACAAGTGATCACCACCTTGTGCACGTGTGTTAGCATTTCACAAATATTTTCTCCTAAGGGGTTAGGCACTCAACTTGCCTCGCCACTGGATCCTAGCACGTATGCAAAGTTAGATCGCTCAAGTGGCATTAGATGACCAATATGCAAACAAGTTTGCCCCTCTTAATAGTACGGCCATCTATCCTAAACCCGGTCATCAACTTCTCTACACACCTATGACCGGTGAAATGAAAATGCCCTAGGTTATACCTTTGTCTTGCGCATTCCACTCCATCTCCTCCGACGTTGATGCAACACATGCACCAACCATATCATAAATGATATGATCCACTTCATATCATCATGTGACCTTGGTCCATCGATCTTGACCTCACTTGCTCTTCACCGTTGCGTCAGTCCATCGGCACCAAGTCTTGCTCAAGCTTCACCGCCTCACGGTCCATCGCTCCAAAGCCTCCGACTTGCCCTTCACACTTGCAACCGGTCCGTCGAGCCAAGCCTCATCTTGATCTTTGCCACCTTAGCCACATGACTCCATGTCATGTCTCATATGCAATGAGCTCCTTCATGACACCATTACCTGTGGACTAATCCATGTGTATCTCACATTAAACACAATTAGTCCACTTAAGGTTGTCACTCAATTACCAAAACCAAACAAGGACCTTTCAAATACTACTACAGAAACCATTTTCAAAGGCGCCGCCCTTTATGATTGAGGCAGCTTTATCAAAATTCACCTCTAAAAATGGTTCCTATGTCTGCCCATCTCTAAAAATTGATTTTTAGATGCGTCTGGGCTTTTTAGCTATCTCTGGATCAAATACGCTATTTTTTTAGGCGGCTGGCAATCTATACCACCTCTTAGAATGTTATTTTTAGAGATGACTAGGCTTCCAGATGCCTCTAGAAAAGAAGGAATTTCTAGAGGCGGCTGGGAATTGCAGTCCTATCTAGAAATATATTTGTAAAGGCAGTGGGTAATTGGGCCCATCTCTAAAAATAAGTGCATCATGGTAAAATACATAACCTTTTCAAATGAGATCAGATGTAGACAAAATTTATATCAAAATTGTAGCACTTAAGAGATCTACAACTTTGTAATTGACGACTTTTTCATTTTACATCATTTAAGGCCCAAAAATTTTATTTTTACTTTTCAGAATTTGAAATTCAATATTTCAAAATTTTTAAATGATCCCGGATGGAGGAATGACCTAAAGCAAAGTTGTAGTATTAGAAGAGATATGCAACTTTGTAGCTGATGACTTTTTCATTTAAAATCATTTGGGGCTAAGAAAATTTGTTTTAAGATTAACGATTTTGAAATTCATAATTTTCTTAAAATTGTCAACCGACCTCGGATGGAGAAATGACCTATACCAAAGTTATAGTCCTAGAAGAGATCTAAAATTTTCTGTTCAAACTTTTTTCACTTACATTCATTTAGGGTCTTAGATATGCATTAGAATAGTCACTAAAGTGAAACATAAGAAGTGACTTTAAGGAGCAATGATAAAGAAGCAACACGTGAGATCTGAGATCGAGCTTCACACACCATGGGACGTGGCTGCACGGGGGGGCATATTTCCCGCACAAAATTACATGACTTGCAACGTGTGGCTACGGGGATTGGCTGGAGGGCTTCTCCCCATTTAAAAAATTTGATATTGTTAGCTAGATTTATAAATTCTGGGAAATGATTTCTAGGGGCGGCTAGGTTTTGGCTCACCTCTAGAAACCAATCTCTAGATGCGACTGAGTTTCAGACCGCCTCTACTTAGAAGCGACTAGATAGCTATCTCTAGAAATCATTGATTTTTAGAGACAGACAGGCAGGTCAAGATGGATGGAGCTGCTGCCTCTACAAACAAGACCAAACCGGGAGTGCATATAAGCAACAAAAATAAGAGCAACTCATAGAGCGTCAACAGAGACGGAACCAGGGGGCCAGTGGGGGTTGTGCGCCCCCCCACCCCCGCGCCCAAAATAGTGAATTTTTTTAATACCCTTATTAATAATACAATACAAAGCATATTTAGCTCATTTTAACTTGTATTTTACCATAATGTTGTGATTTTTTTGTTATGAACACTAATTATATATGTACAAGCATAGAAAAATATGTTGAAATATACACTTATGAACATATTTATTACACATACAATGTGTCCTTATGTTTGTCCCCCCCCCCCCCCAATCAAAGTTGTTGGTTCCGCCTCTGGGCCTGGATTAAACTGAAGCTCACTTTGAAGCATCCCAAACGGTGCTTTCAGGGGCAGCAGCTCGGCAAGCATGCGAATGACCGGCGGCCAGCGTGCACGTACCCGCCCCACGCAGGATCGAGTACACAGTCCAGGCTACCAAATAATCCGCGCATGCATACCACCAGTGGCTAGTGGCTGCAGGCTCGTGCCCGTAGTTCGCACATGCACACCCATCACCGGCCACCTCGCTCGCCTCCTTCGTGCTTGCTACCACCGAGCACGACCTGCTCAGGCATGCCATGACCGCCGGCCCACACTCATCACGACTACGTGTAACCGCCTTCCCTGCGCATGCCACGCCTCGCTAGTGTGGCCGCCTCCAGCTGCTCACGGTTGTGCCGCGCACTTCCAGCTGCTCGCAGAGCCACGGAGGCGTGGAAGGTGAGGTGATCAGGTGAAGTGTGGTCATCAGTTTGGAATGGAGAGACTGATTTGGCGACAGCAGCCACGACACTTGGAGGCGGGGCGGGGGATGGGATGGGAGCGAAGCCCATTCACTTCTACCAAGCCACAAAAGTGGGATTACTACTGAGTTTTGGTATTTTGGAGATATGGTTGACAAGGCTGTTGGACCCATTTTCCCCTTATTTTGCTAAAGCCAAGTAGGATAGCTAGTCTGTAGGAGTTTCTGTAAGACCAAGAGGGAAAGTCCAGCATGAGTGAGAAAAATCATCTAGAAGTGCCAAGTAATATGAGTAACTAGAAACACTACTAGCTAACCAAAAATCATCCAGAAGAAGTCCATACATCACACAGTGAAGAAGCTTAAACAGTGCAGAGGTACAGAAAGTACAACTAGTGACAGGTAGATGCATATGTTTACCAACCTGACAAGCATGACTGCATGACCAAGATTGTGATAAAATTTCTTACATGGATTGAACTGAAGACAAGTCGCTAGGACTGCTGGAGCAGCATGACCAAGGCGGTGGTGCCACCGAGCTAGGGTTGTGGTGAGAGCTAGGCATCCTCGACAGAAGCAGTAGCGATGGTGGGAAAGGTATAGAGGTCGTAGTCACTACTGCAGCGAAGCACCACATGCTTGGTGTGCATGTCCTCAACACTACTACAAAATGATTTGTAGAGATGTCTCTATTTTTTTAGAGGTGGTTTAACTTATAGCCACCTCTACAAATAGTGAGGAAAACTCTAGTTTTTGGCCGTCCCTAAAAATACATTGCTAGAGGCGGTTGGTGTTTCCAAATGCCTCTAGAAATAAGACTCTATTTTTAGAGGTAGATGTAGTTTCCAACCGTCTCTAAAAATATAGGTGTATGGATGGAAACTATTGACCGCCAGCACGATTCAAAATTTTGCAAAGACCATTACTACTCGTTGCCGTCCTTATCTTCCCGTACTCCACATCCTCTCTCAAACCTTAATCACCTCACACCCGCACCCTGGCATCTCTATCTTCACCACGAATATCTCTCTCACCTCCTCTCTCTCCTCTTCTCTTCTCTTCCTAGTGGAGGGGTTCGCATGAGAATTCAGCGGCGCGGCCCCGGTGAGTGGTGTGGCCCCAGGTGAGGGACGCCCATGCAGGGATGCCATAGGTGGTGGCGCACGGCGTGGAACGGCAGCGAGCTGTGCGTGGCTGGCATAGCTGCTCCTTGAGAACAAGCATAGACCAAGTTTGAGAAATGGAAGGGAGCTAGAATGGCCATGTTGGCGAAGTCATCCATGGTGTTGGAGTAGCATTATTAATGCCACAAAGGAGCTCGAGGACATGTTGTGATTTCAGAACGGGATGCCCAACATCGCGAAGGGCATTGGTCATTGTCTTCATGCGCTAGTGGTACACAAAGGAGCTTGAGGACAAGTTGTGATTTCAGAATGGGATGCCCATCATCGTGAAGGGCATTGGTCATTGTATTCATGCGCTGGTAGTACTCCAAATAGATATTACAGAACGGGATGCCCAACATTGCAAAGGCCATTGGTCATTGTCTTCATGCATTGGTAGTACTCCAATAGATACATCACCATGTGTCCTTGAGTGTAGTTCATGGCTCATGAATATGGCATATATATGTTGTTCATGCACTGGTAGTACTCCAAATAGATACATCACCTTGTTTCTTTCAAAAGGCGGCAAGAGCTTTTCCGGATTTTTATTAGATGAGGGAAAAGGAAACAAACATAATTACAAAAACAATGGTGGGCTAACAATCACCACTATCACGGCACGCAGGCCAGCCACCCCACTGATTACAACTCATGAAAAGGAAAAGGTTACTGAACTCCTCACCTGAAACTCCTTAGACAAGATAGAAAAACTCCCGGGCTATCAAAAACGAAAAACACGAGAAAACTTGGCTATAGCTAATCGGCTTGCGCATTTGATCTTGTCACCAACTGGTTTTGCTCTATCTTTCTTACTTGCCTTGGTTGCAACACTCCGTTTTGAAATGTTCTTCTGTTCCATTCCTTCCAAATGTTCCACCAAAAATAGATCATCACGCCATTGAGCACCTTTCTCTGGCTTCCTTCAATCTTAGCGTGGCATCTATTCCAGTGGTTACATAGTGATCCATTTGTTGCGACCGAATCCAGCACTGATAGTCCAAGCCACTGCTTCAAGAATGACCAAACCTGTTTTGAGAAAACTCAATCCTTGCATAGGTGCGTTGGAGTCTCTGGCTCAATTCCACAGAGCTTGCATATGGGGTCATTTGGCCAATGCCGTTTCAACAAGTTGTCGGTGGTTAGGATTTTTTGTGTAGCAATGTCCATGCAAAAAATCTACATTTGAGTTCTGTCATTGCTTTCCAAATCGGCATAAGTTTCAACTTACTGAAAGCCCCTTGAAATTGGATATTGTAGGTGCTCTTGGTTGTGTATTCACCATCTTGTCTAACGCCAATAGATAGTATCTTCCCTGTTTTCATCTAGCTGGATTTGGCCGATGGCTTCCCATAGCGTCACATATTCGTTTATTTCGTGTGGTGTTAATAACGAGGTGATATGAGATATCCAACGGTTGTCCTGTAGAGCCTTTTGTACCATGACGTTTTCCCTTTTCATTTTTTGAACAATGTTGGTGCTATGGTCTTGGGAGTTCACCCACCAATCCAAGACGGTGTCTAGAAACTAGCCAGTTCCCCATTACCGATCGTTACTATTGTTGATGCTGTGAAGAGCTCCTTGTCTCTGCTATCACAAGGTATTCCATGGTCTTTCCCTCTGCTTCCATCGGAACCAAAGCCAGCGCAATCGCAATGCCCTTGCAAAATGTTCTAGGTCCAAGATTCCCAATCCACCTTTCACTTTGGGTCAACATGTCGTTGGTCAGTTGATGATCAAGTGACCCCATAGACTTTGTCGAGTGTTTCTCCCCTCCACGATGTCTTAGCCTATCAATCCTCTTTATTAGCCACTTGTGCTTTGGGAAGACGGTCATGTGATAAATTGGCTGAGATGAGGACACGATTTGGACTAGCGTCTCTCTTCTAGCCGTGGATAAGAAATGGCCTTTCCACCCTTGGAGCCTAGCCCCTATCTTATCTATCAGCGGCTGTACCTCTATCTTGTGCAACTTCCTATCATGTAGAGGAAGACCAAGGTATTTGAGTGTAGTTCCTTGTGTCCTTGAGTGTAGTTCATGACTCATGAATATGGCATGTTGTTCCTTGTTCTCCTGGAAGAGACTCCATGGTGACTTAGAGGAATTGGGCGTAATGATCAAGTTCTATGCTGAGTGAACCACACACTACCACCAACCCATTTATGTTTTTGTTCTCTCTTAACGTCAAAGGGTTAACCCCAGGATGGTAGTATCGACTCTAGAAACATTATATGTTGGTCTAATCCACCCTCAACAATCAAGGTGGGATTAAAGCCCCATAACCTCACATCAATATACACATGGCCACTATGGGCCAAATCCAAACTAGGCCAAATGCCACAACCAATTCTTGAAGTTTTGCTTTTGTAGTTCTAGTGTGATGGAAACATGAACTTTGACATTTAAAATGGCGAAGGGCCAGGGTTGATGAAGAGTGGGGCATGCTAGGTAAATGAGAGGTGGCCCTATGAGAACCAACATAATTAGGCCCAGTGCCACCAGAGGAGCATTAGTGTTTGTGGACATAGTGAAGTCAAACGGCATAGTGAGTCAGCATTGCAATGTAAGGAGATGGAGCACATGGAGGAGGGCACAATGCAATGAACATGGAAGACAACAAACATCACTGAGGTGTAGTCGGACACAAGGGATATAGAGCGATGGATGAATTGGACGTGAACGCACACGCTAGGGTTCATGGTGCAGGGAAATAGGATTATTGTGCAGTCGAGAGGGTCGACGGCATGGTTATGGAAGAATACGGAGTAGAACTTGTTGGATCCGGTCTCATGATACCATGTAGAAAATAATAGGGAAAACATCACACCCTAGGACAGCAGTGAACTTGTATATATATAGCCAATGTGGCTTGGAGTACAAAGTTATAGTATATACAATACGTATACAACATGAATGGGCTATGTATATCTAGTAATTACACAAGACAATCATATATAGCAGTCTGCTCGTGATCACAAAACCTACTAATGGTTAAGCAAGAGATCAAACAAATGATGTGCCCTTAGTTTTTTCCTTGTAGTATCTCAACATATTTTTGTTATGAACAGTGATTCTTCGGTATATGCTCCACAAATGTCCACAAAATATTCTCTAATTTGTAATATGCATATATATGCATTCTGAAGGTACCCAAGGTGGGCTCATCCTACTTTAAGATGTCTCGCAACATTCACAGCTCAATTATGGATGAGGTGCCGCCTATCTAGAAAAATCAGAGCCATTGACATGAGGCTTGATGACATCAATGAAAAGAAAGACAAATACAAGAGAGAGGATTCCAATAAGAAGACAGATGTGACATGGAAACCTTCTACCTCAACATCTATACCTTACACGAAGAGAAAATTGTAAGTACTTAGACTTATATTTGCACTTAACTATATTCTACAACCAATTTCACTTGGAGCACCTCCAATAGTAAGACTCAGTTACTGACTCTTAGATGCATCTCATCATGTATGCCCCACATGATGTAATGATGTAAGGTGTTTCTTACTCATATTCTCTCTCTTGTCAAGAGACACATAGAGCATTTATGTTTCTCATGCATTGGGAAATGTAAAGAGCCTAGCTCCTCTCCTCCCGCTAATTACTAAAAGGTTTTTGGCCGACCTCTCTCTCTCCTCCACTTGGCATCTAATACTAGCATAGAACTGGCCATTGTAGATGCCCTTGTGCCATTCTTGTGGTAGGGAGTAAGAAATTAGTACTTATGTGACAAGACCACTTAACTATAGGTTTATTTTCTACAATTAATCCAATAGACATAGATTACTTGTCTTCCACCTTTCCCATCTCTTGCTTTTTTAGCAGAAGGAAATGAGGGATGAATGGGTGATGCTACCTTGACTTATATTTTGGAATTATTTTGTACCTTGATTCACTATTACAAAAATGATTTTGTGAGACACTGTTCAAATATTAACGCAAGCGGTCACAAAATGCATCCGTCTCCTAAAATACGTGAGGATTTTCAAATGCGGTCATTTTATTTATAGAGGTGTTACAATTGCCCGTCTTGCAAAATGGATTTATGGAGGCAGACATTTTATTCACGCAGGCAATCAAAAATTGCCCGCCTCCTAAAATAGATTTACAGTGACCCTAAATTCAATTTACGGAGGCGGGCCTTTTAAGAGGTCTACCTCCAAAAATGGAGGCCATTTTTTGAGGTGGACCACCTAACAGGCCTGCCTGTGTTAATGTTGTTGAGCCCACTAGTGATTGGAGAAGCCCATCTCGGCCTGAAAATCAGGTCATAGTATATAAACCAAATGAAACCCTAGCCCTCCACATCCCCACTCTCTCTCTCCCTCACCGTCAGTGGCTATCTCTCGGCTCTCGTCTCTCTTCTCTACCTCACCTCTCTCCCTCACGGGGCGGCGAGCACGCGAGCAAGGGCCACGTGGGGCCCTCCTGGAGATGGTGGCGGATATGTGCCCTCTTTCCCGGCAGTGGATCTGCACCCTGGAGGTGGATCTGCGCGGGGGGCCACGTGCTCGGCGACACTGGCCCTGCGCGGCCCCTGCGCATGGCTGCGCGGCCCCTGCGCACGGCGGCGCGGACGTGTGGATCCGGCGGTGGGCTTAGAGCGTGGCAGCAGCGGTTGGGACACGGTCACAGCAGGTTCGGAGCGCTGCGGCTCGGTCAGACTTTATATTATTTTTTTGAAATCGATTAACGCTGGCCGGCATTAGGACCGCCTGCGTTAACTGTGATTAACACTGGCGGGCAATGGGACCGCCTGTGTTAACTGCGATTAACGTAGGCATTTTCACCGAGGCGGACAGGTTGCTTGCCTGGGAAAATAGTTTTTGATCGCCTGGGAAACTGTTTCTGTAGTAGTGATTGGAAGGACACATAATTATGCCATCCTAGTTAATATGATAGATAGATAGATAGATAGATAGATAGATAGATAGATAGATAGATAGATAGATAGATAGATAGATAGATAGATAGATAGATAGATAAAGAGTCTCGTTGAATTGAGCTTCAATTCATATCTAAGGATACACATCATAGTTTCCAGTGAGTACTAATGTAGGATCCTAACTCTTGGGTGGGTTATGTCTGCAATATATTGTCTTAAGTACATTGTATGATCTTATAGGCGGTCAAATATAGTGCCATGCAATCTTAACTTAACAAGCAACTCCTATGATGGGTTGTATTTTGGGCTGCCCTGTATTAATTCCGAGGTCCTTAATTTGTGCATAAAACAAAGGAAGGTTTATGAGTTGGATGGCAACAACAACATGTAGAATGGTGCAGAGTTGTCTCATAGTCCTAAGTTAAGCTGGCTTATGAGGTGGTTAATGAGTAAAACAACCACTTCTTTCTCTAACCCCCTTCTCTCCTCCACATCATCCAAAATCCATTATGGCACTGCATGAGACTGTAGGAGAATAAAATTGGTGGAATATTGGTTATATTGCATTGGGCCTTATGAGTTGATTATATAGGGTATATAGGACTAACACCCCACATGAGTAGACAATGTGGTACTATTCCTATTTACTCTAACATCCCCCCGCAGTCACAGCGGGAGCACTGCAGACGGTGAGGCTAGAGAAGAAGCTTACAAGCTAACTTCCCTCGCAATCATAACAGTCAATGTGTGGTGTATGCTGTGATGGGAGAAGAAGTCGATGAGTCCTCATGCAAGGTGGTAGCCCTTTGTACCAATGTCAAGGTAGCCGAGCGTGAGGGCACAGTAGCCGTGGTCGAAGAAGCCGTGCTAAAGATGGCCGAGGTTGACGTAGTTGTGGTCAGGTTGCCATGTTGATGGAGCTGCAGGCGCACAAGGGGATGTGTCGAGGCAGTCGTCGTGGGAGGGGGCGATGCCAAAGTCGACGCAATCAGGACCGTCGTGTACGTAGAAGAAAGGCAACGACGCAATCGAGGTAGACGAGGTGGGAACGGGAGGGTCTATGCCAAAGTCGATGTAGTCAAGCCGCCTGAGCACTGAGCACGCGTCAGTGTTGCCAATACTGAACGTACAAGGTAGAGGGCCCCAACCATGCATGCATCAAGAAAGATCTCAACAACGATTGCGGTGCAAAGAACGGCGGTGTATAAGGTGCTGACGTAGCATGCAGTTGTCGGAGTAGACGACGACATGGTTGTGCTGGACGAAGAAGAAGCAGAGCGGAAGCGTACGCATCGGTGAGCAGGGCTCAGCGACGATGCGAGGGGGTGGCAAGCGAGCAGGGCTCAATGATGGTGCGGGTAGCGACAGCTCAATGATGAAGACCCAATCAGCAGGACGAAGACCTTGTCTAGACAGATGGCGCAGCAAAGATTGCATAGCACAATTGTCAATGCATAGGGGACGGCGATGTAGATGCAATGGCGAAGTGGACACATGTGCGGTGGTGCTACAGCCCGACGAGGCAACATAGCAACAAACCAGTAGCCCTTTGTGCTGGAGAAGCTGCGTGTAGGGCTCGGCGATGGATCTCACGAGAGTCGGGTGACAATGGTAGATCGAGGCGTCCCAATCAGATCATGGTGATGACGAACCGATGATGTAGATGCCGGTGAAGTCGATGCCGATGCCAGAGTAGTACGCACGAGGTCGACAGGCGGTGGGCAACTCAATCCCGATCAGTGATCGGGCAAACCAAAAAGATAAGCACCAGGAGATCGGGTGTACCTAGCAACGCAGCACCCAACTGGCAGCGGCGTGACCTGATCGGGCAGCGCGGGGCGCATGGTGGGTCGCGCTCACACGAGGTTGAAGGCGCCGACATAGATTGGTTGGCTGCCACCATGGCGGCTCGGTGTTGGGGTCGACGTGGCCTAGGCCATCACCATGGCAGCGCGGGGTGAGTTGACACCTAGCGTCCTCCACAGCAAGCGCGGAGATGGCAACGAGGTGGCACAATGTTGCGAGAAAGCCCGATCTGCTACTTCATGATGACGATGGCAGCCAGATCAATATGATCAGGCACCTAAAAACAAGGGCGCTGCCCCTAGCGGAGATCGATCTCTCCCCAGGGGCACATGGTGTGGAAGCCACGGCGACTAGGGTTAGGATCTAAACCTAAGGAAATGATACCATGTAGGAGAATAGAATTGGTGGAGTATTGGTTGTATTGCATTGGGCCTCATGGGCTGATTATATAGGGTATATAGTACTAACACCCCACGTGGGTAGACAATGTGGTACTATTTCTATTTGCTCTAACAGATCGAGACAACATATATATAATATTGTTTATATGTACGAATCGCCAATGTGCATGCCTTTAGGTGGTAACCACCTCAATTTATGTGTGGTAGTTGAGCCGTGAGGTTGTGACTTATCCTCTATGGTTCAAATTGAATGGTTTTAGTTGTTTAATTGTAGACATGTGATAGGAGCATCTGTGAGCATGCGAGTGCGGTATGTCATGGGGGGTATTACGTGGCCCTGTTCGCTTCGCTGAAAAGCCATGGCTGAAAGTACTGTTCGCTGATTTGTTGTGAGAGAAAAACACTGTTCCTTCGCTAAAACAGTACGGCTCATAAGACAAGCGAACAGGGCCGTCACCAATGTAACTACAAAATGAAATTATTATTTTGTTCAACAATTGTAGTTTTCTTATAAAGTGAACACTTATTAACTACACTGTTAGAACATTAATAAGAGTTTTGAGAGCTCTAATATGATTCAAGAATTATTAGACTAATGTTTCAGTTCATTTAAAAGCTGAAACTTCAAAATTTTAAAAATATGAATATCATATTTCAAATATAAGACTTCAAGATTTAGAAAGTGTCAACGATTAACATGTTAGCAATGGGGTAATATCCATGTTCATTATATCAAAAGAAGATTATTGAAACATGTGTATTTTAGATCTAATCCTTTTAATTCATGGAAAGTCATAAATGTGTAGTCAAAAGGTTCTTGATTTGGATATGTTATGGTATCTTATCCGTCCAGCTTCTAGCCTTTTTTGCAATCTGACTTTGACCTCTTTGGAATGTACCCCACCTAATGCTTTTATAGTTGGGTGGGGAACTATGTTATACATGGAGTCTCAAGAAATTTAGATCATACTTTTTAGAATATTTAGGAATGTTTCCATGTCCAGGGATATTTTTGTGTAGAACACGAGTAATATGCAAATTACTTACATGTGTGTGTTTTCCCCACCATGGCAGTTGTGGAACCAACAATGTTTTCCCATCAGACAAACATGTAGATGTTTGTTTCCACAAACAATGAACATGAGGGTATGTGCAACCATGACTAGGGGGATAGGTTCAGGTCCTCAAAATGAGGTAATACCCTATGTTGTGTGTTTGGTGGTTTATATTGCTTGTGTTCATGTGTAGATGTGCATGTTTTCTAGCCTTTGTTGGCTCTGTCCTGACCTAGGGACCCTACCTACCTTATATAGTTTGGGGAGTAGAGTAGGATTACATGGTCAATCTTCTTTCCTAGTCAGATGAGGTATATATGTTTCCCTATGCTATCTAGGTTGGACTTTATGCCCATGTCCAAACCTATCTATGTTTGCCTAATAAGCCTTCCTTAGTGGTACCTAGGTTCCAAATCTTCCACAGTAGCCTCCAAGTCATTTGCTATGAGCTGTTGCATCCTTGATGACTTCCTGACTAGATCATGCCTATGTCGAGTGCTTCAACATCTTCCCTTGTACAGTCTTGCCAAGTGTTGTCCTAGGAGGATCATCTCTTATTGCTTGTAGTGCGACTACGAATGTCTCAATAAACACGTGTATTGGAATTCAAGAGTGGTAGCCAGCCCTATTAGTGTGGTGTCTAACTATAATCCCTCATGGGTCATGATGAATGGTTTGTTGTGGTAGTAGATCCCCGACTAGCATCGAGTCAGCATTCGACCCACATAGCACATGCCGAAGGGTTTTTATGGTACCCGCTCCCTGAGTAGCGTTGATTTGTCATTCCACCCATCAAATCTATACTCGGCCCTCATGCAGAATACCCAACCTAGCATAGGTGCACCTATTGGGTGTACTCGTGACTCATTGTTTAGGTGGATAGCAACTAAGTAGTGTCAAAGACAAATTAAGCATCTATAATATAGATGAGAGGAGTACAAATACAATTGAATACAAAAGTTCATATGTAAAAGTGACTTGTATGTGCAGCGTTCACCAACCAAAGAGGGAATAATCTGAGGGGAACATTGTCATGATCCCCCTCAGATCAGCTTGTGATGACTAGCTCATAGAAGATGAGCTTTCAATTCTTGTTGGTGATGTTCTCTTTGGATCGGCTTGTGGTCAACTCGGTGATGATAAGCTTATCAGCAACGTTCTGTTCAGATTGGTTTGTGAACAACTCAGAGAGGATGTGGCTATTATCGATGTTCTCTTCGTATCAGTTCATGACTGACTCAAAGAGGATGAGCTTGACGTCATCTTTAGCGACGTTGTCTAAGCCTGACGAGGGAAAACCTAGATGGGAGTGAATGTGGAGTTGATGAGACTAACTCACGGTTGCTGAGCAAGTCCACCACTAGACGATTATCATAGATGAAGAAAAGAGACTTTAGGAACTATTGGTTGCTGCCATCGAACTCGGGGACATGGATCTTAGTGTTGCTCCTACTTGGCATGCCAACAGTTGGTGCTTTCAACCGGCAATAATGAACATAGGGATCTGCTCAATCATGATTAGGGGGCTATGCGTTGGATCTAGAGCTCAATGGTAATACAAGACATAGATTTAGATAGATTCAGGCCCTCAGGAGAGGGTACCCTAGGTCCTATGTTTTGGGGTTTGTTTTGTTTGTGTTCATATGTAGATGTGGCATGTCATCTAATATGGTACTAGAGTGGTTCTGCTTGTGAGTGGCATCTATACAGAAGAACATATCAACGAATGCTGGCACAGAAACCTAGTAGTTATCCTTCATATATACTAGAAGGATTCTCGTGGATGACAATGAACATCATGATATAGTTTGTTATGGTAATGTGACAACCTACAATTTTGTTCTTATGTGATTTATTAGTATCGAGAGCTTACATGACGATTTAGACTATCATAAATGAATGTTAATGTATGATGTGTCATGTTAATGTACGTAGATAGCGAAATGCATGTTAGTGGATGACGTGGCACCCTAAAGTGGATATAGCTTGCATGAATATATATATATATATATATATATATATATATATATATATATATATATATATATATATATATATATATATATATATATATATATATATATATATATATATATATATATATATATATATATATGTAGAATATTATTCTACACCACAAGTCAAAACTGACCTAAAAAAATACTGAGTACTACTGAACCATGTTCAGTATCAGTCAGTACTACGCACAGTACCACGAAATACTGAATAATACTGAAACACGACTACTGAACATTACTGAATTTTGTTCAGTATAACAGCTCGGTGTAGAATAGTATTCTACACCTAGGGTGTAGAATAGCGCGTGTGTCTATATATACACAATTTGAATTTCTGCTTTCCGCATTCTAATTTTCTTTTATGTGGCACCCCACCCAATTTGAATTTTGCCCACATGGCAGTTCATGTGTGTTTTGATGCGACATTACGGAGGTTTAGTCCCACCTTGGTTCTGACATTCCACCAAGGTTTAATTTGCCTCCCATGGTGTACCATGTGTGTTTACCTAAAGAAAGATGTGACATCAATGTTTTGCTAGGCGCTAGGCGAAATCTAGGCGATGACCCTTAGCCTAGCGACTAGTCCAGCCTAGGCTAGCCTAGGCGATGCTAGGCGTTTTTCTAGGCGTTTTGCCAATTTAGTATAATATATACATATATAGCAGAAATCATGAATAATTTAGATAGACATACCTTAGGTCCTTAGTCCTTAGTTGTAGTTTGATACAACACATTACTGATATACATGCAATCAGAGTAATCAGTCACCACATTACAAGTATATACATGCAATTAGTCAACAAATTCATAGATATAATGATATATACATGCAATCAGTCAACAATTTCGTAGATATATACATGCAGTCAACAATTTCACAGATTCATCATAGATACAATGATATACACATGGAATCAGTCAAGAATTTCAGATTTCAGAACACTTGAAATGAAACAGAGGAGAGGAGCAGGGGAAGGGAACAGAGAATAGAAGCAGGGAAAGGAATAGGAAACAGAGGAGAGGAGTAGGGGAGGACATACAGACCTTGGGCCTTGGGGCTTCTCGCCGGCGGAATCTGCTTCCAGGCGCCTAGAGGGCCGACTACCCCCCTAGTCCAGGCGCCAGGCCATAGCCTAGCGACTAGTCGCGCCTAGGCGCATCCTAATCGTCGACTTTCAAAACAGGGTGTCACATTATCGAGGTTTACTTTAATCCCACCCTGGTAGTTGATGGTGGGTTAGACCACATATAAGGCTTTTAGATTCCACTCCACTAACCCTGAGTTAACCCTTTTACATGAAGCAAGGACCAAAGTATAAGTGCGTTAGTGGAAGTGTGCGTTAGTGCCAACCCTAGAACAACCTTAGATGCGGTAGCCCAAATGAGATATGTTAGAGTGCGCAGCGAAATCTGGCCTAGCTCGCTATACGTACGAGTTGGTGCCCCTCGGGCCTAGGTCCACCGGAGCCAACAACATATCAAGGCCTTCGGCCTAACTTAACCCAAAAGACTAGCCTGATAGGTGAGGGCTGCCCCCACCTTATATGTTGTGCTCCCCCACCATCAATTTTCGATGTGGGACTAAACCTAACAATCTCCCCCATCATAGGCTGCCCCCACCTTATATGTTGTGCTCCCCCGCCATCAATTTCCGATGTGGAACTAAACCTAACAATCTCCCCCATCACACATCAGACCCAACTCTTCACATCACACAACCAGTGTGATCTCCGAAAAATGTTCTCTAGGCCCCTAGTCCAATGCTCCATATCACACATAACCCGTGTGACCTTCGAGAACCTTATATGTTGTGCTCCCCCACCATCAATTTTCGATGTGGGATTAAACCTAACAATCTCCCTCATCACACATCGGACCCAACTCTTCACATCACACAACCAGTGTGATCTCCGAAAAACATTCTCTAGGCCCCTAGTCCAATGCTCCATATCACACACAACCCATGTGACCTTCGAGACGTTAATGGGCTCTCTCGTCATCATGTGACCCCTGAGATTAATTTTCTAGGTTTTTTTGACCATGTGCTTTGATACCACTTGTTAGAGTGTCCAGCGGAATCTGGCCTAGCTCGTTATATGTACGAGTTGGTATCCCTCGGGTCCAGGTCCATCGGAGCTCACAACATATCAAGGCTTTGGGCCTAACTCAACCCAAAAGACTAGCCTGATAGGTGAGGGCTGCCCCTACCTTATATGTTGTGCTCCCCCACCATCAATTTCCGATGTGGGACTAAATCTAACAAGATCCGTCTAGAGCAAGCATTTGTAGGTTTTCACGATTATAGATGAAAATTGAATAGTAAGGTTTCATTAGAAAAGGGTGTTTAGTTTAGGCAGAGCTGCAAGTTCATTGGTTATAATATGCCTAGACATTGATGTGTGCTCAACTTTTATGCCAACACATGGGTTCTTAAAGGCAGCCCATCACTATTTAAGGTCGGCGAGTCCTCTGTTGCATTTATTCATACAGACGGTGCATAACTTCCATCCAGTGGATTCAAGGACCCATGCCATCTATGTAAATTGATTTATAGTCACAGTCTTAAGATGTCTGTCTCTGAATACTCCATGTAGTGATAAGTGGTATGACTGGTATCCTTTGTCGTTGTTCTTTACAAAATAACTTTGGCTGATCGTGGCCTTGACTGACAAAAGTGGAAAATGAAATGATTATTTTATTTTCTTAAAAAAAATATTGATGGCCGATGGACAGATTATATTTGGCACCATATTTGATTGTCAACTTACTCTTCTGATTAAACTTACTGGTACTAACCACTATACAATGGTTGAACCTCAGGGATGATGTCCACGATTCAGATGTGGTGATATATGTGAAGGAGCAAAAACAATTGGAGGACGCCCTTGTTAAAAATCTAACTGAAGTCCAAGACAGCAAAGAACACTATCCAGTCATCGTCACTGTGTCCAGAGAAAGTGGTATTGGCAAGACAACTCTTGTGAGAGACATATACAAAAGAATGGAAAAGAAGAAAGTGTTTGAAGTGCAAGCCATGGAAAGTTTTGCACCTTATTTAACTGCTCCCGACATCCTTCAACAAATTATTCAGCAACTGACAGAAGATGACACAAATTGCCCTAAAGAAATGGCCCAAATGATGCTGCAAGACAAATTGAAAAATAAGAAGTACCTACTCGTGATAGATGGTGAAGTTAGTGGTACTGAATGGAAGAACATTTTGACTAGCCTCCCAATTGGCACTAGGGGTAGTAGAGTAGTGCATAACACACAAGGTAAACCAGAAGAGCCACCTAGCAGCTACCATCATTCATCATTCAGTTAAAACACCTTACAGAAGATGACACCATGTCATTGTTTCGTCAGAGGCTACGTAAGGAACTGCAAGATAAAAACTTCAAAAAGTACCAAAATGATATTTTCAAAATCACCCAAGGGTTGCCTTTGGCAGTTGTTCTTTTAGCAGGTCTTGTGCAAACCAAGGAGTTCCCAAGTGAGTGGGTGAAGATTTTTGACTACCTTAAGTCCTAGCCATCAACGACGCTTGAAAGCATTATGTCAGTTTGCTTTGATGATCTTCCACATGAGCTAAAATGCTGCTTCCTCTACTTTGCTGCATTGCCAACCAACACTACAATTGAGGCACGCAACTTAGTATTTATGTGGGTTGCAGACAATGCAGAGGGATTTCTAACTTCAAAGGGTGGGAAGACAATGGAGCAGATTGGCTACATCTACCTAATTGAGTTGATTAATCGCAATCTTGTGAATCCAGTGAAAATGGATGATGATTCTAGCTTTGGGAGTATGTCTATCACAATCGAAAACGAAGTCCATGATTTTTTGCAGATAGAAGCACATGAAGCAAGCTTCATGGAGGTTCATAGTGGTGATGATATCCCTACATTAACTAGTGCCCGCCGCCTCTCTGTGCAGAATTACACTAACAAATATGCTGTCCTGGCCCATCCGTTGCCAAAGCTACGATCCATCTTCTGTCAATATGTGCAAGAGCCTAATATAGGTGGTCGGGGGCGCAGCTCCAAAGGAAGTCGGGCATATATGTTTCGTTTTTCTCAACGAAGGGCAATCTCTAAGATGAAGAAAGACATCAAATCTCACATCAAGGAACTGTTTCATGGATCTGAGTTTCTCCGTGTCATCAATCTGCAAGGCATTGAGATTGGTGAGACTTTGACTAGTGCAATTGGCAATGTTGTGCACTTGCAGTACCTTGGCATCACATCATGTTCACTGAAACATATCCCACGGTCCATCGGAAGACTCACTGGCCTCCAAACATTGGATGTGAGGGAAACTAATGTCCGAGAGCTCCCAAGGTCCTTCTGGATGATTAAGACCCTGAGACATGTCCTTGGTTTTGTCCTCAGACTGCCCAAGCAAATTGGCAACTTGAAGCAGCTGCATACACTTGACTCCATAGATCTTGAAGAAGTTTCGGAGGAGCCGACTTTGGAAAGGACACTAGGAGAGATGATCCATCTTGAGTTCTTGTCGATTTGGCATATCTCACATGTCAATGTGAAATCTCTTTCTGGTGCTCTAAAGAAACTTGAGAGCCTTAGGACCCTGATCTTAGAAGGTGAAATTATTCCTTCAAATGTCTTCACCACCACTTCCCTCCGGCGCGTCAAGTTTATGTTCCTTAGTGGGAATCTGGTACAATCATCTGATCTAGATGGTAGGGAATCCTTTTGTCTCCCTAATCTCATCATGCTTTCTCTGGAGAAAACATATGTGACACAGGAATTCATTAGCAAGCTGTCTGAGCTGCCATTTCTTG
The DNA here is from genome assembly GCA_038087645.1 of Saccharum hybrid cultivar R570. Lineage (NCBI taxonomy): Eukaryota > Viridiplantae > Streptophyta > Magnoliopsida > Poales > Poaceae > Saccharum > Saccharum hybrid cultivar. Next base: position 4,704,303 of record JAQSUU010000493.1, on the reverse strand, counting down.
CCACCCTTGCATTGTACCCTGGCTCATACAAGGACAAGGAACTTGTATTTGCTTCATCCAAATTTCCACGCCTCAAAAAGATCAAGATGATTGACGTGGAAGTGTTGGAGAGGGTCGAAGTTGAGGTGCGCATGGTTCCTGAGCTCAAAGAATTGGAAATTCACTCCCACTTCACAGGTTATCATCATATTGACCTGGGTAATGACAAGAAACATTCTCAGGAGGCAAGGATCGTGGTTGATCTTAAGAAAGAGAATAATGATGTTCATGAAGAAAATGATGATATGTCTGAATGGTGGATGATATTCGCATGAGTCATGGTAAGGTAAAATTGGCACACATCGCAGCCATGCAAGTATATATAGATTAAGATGTCATCGTTCCTATGAGCTGCATGCTTGTATATGGCCACTGTGTATGGGGTACTGTGTGTTGCCCATGCACTCTCTTAAATATGTTGTATTGTTCGTGTTGAATTACTGTAATTTGTAAATATTTGGATGACCCTTATATGTAATAATGTGGCAAAAGTCAGGAGCCCATACATGAATGTGTTCTACAATATATAATAAAAATGCAGTGAATGCTTACATGCAGAATCACAGAAGCATCAAGAATATGAAGTTGAACATGTGTTACCATTATTTGTTAAATAAAAAACAACACATGAGGTTTAATTCGTAATTACTTTGGGGTCAATTTTCTTCCTGGGGCTTCCCTGTGAACAGGTGGTTTATGCTCCAGAGGTTGAGCTTACGCTATGTCAAAAAAACAATAGAAAAGGACATCAAAGCAGAGACACAACAACAATAGAAAAGGACATCAAATTTTCTTTGTAGTTGACAGCTTTTTCATTAGAAATCATTTATTGTCTCAAATTTGTATTTGAAATTCTAACATTTTGAAATTCAATTTTGAAACGATTTTGGATACATCTTTATAATTGATGATTTTTCTTTGAAATCATTTGAGGTCCTAAATTATGTCTCAAATTCTCAATTTAAAATTCAAAATTTTCAAACGACCTCGAATGGCGAAATGACCAAAACCAAAGTTGTAGACCTCGATGACAACTACAACCTTGTAGTTGATGGCTTTTTCATTTAAGTTTGTTTAGGGTCCCAATTATTTATTTCAAAATCCTAAAAAGTGAATACGTGGGAATAAATAGCCATGACTTTGGGATAGAGTGGTTAGAGAAACTACGAGACCATAAATCTCAGGTTCAAATCCCATCGCTACGTAACGCGCGTATTTTTTCCAATCAATGCACAGGTTCATGCTCTTCGTATGAGTCAATCTGGGTGCAGACGGAGGCCAACAAAGAAGCTACGTCGACGTCACACTGTTCATGGCCGGACCCCAAATCTGTGAAGTTTTTGTCAGTTCTTGCTCACGGCTCACCCAGTGATGAAGGCCTATCCCACACTGAGATGTCCATCCAGACCTGAATAGCTGAATCAACGGCCTATCACTCTCCCTCCCTCTCTGTGTCAGTGTGTGTTCAGGTTACGCAAGAAAGCAAATCATTTTTCTTTTAGCCTGATTGTCAACAATTTAATGTAATAGACAAAATAACTACGACGATGCAACTGTGCTACTAACAAGGAATGTTCCATCATAGTTGTCTACATACTGTTGTTCTAGATGGATGACTAGATTGCTAATTATTAATCTGAAATACAAAATATTTTACCTATGGCTTTTGCAAGGATCGTTTCTTACCAATGTTGATGTCACACAATATTCAGGTTCGTGTTTTCATCCTTTTCTACCATTCCAATAAAAACCCTCTACAACTCCCACACCAACGCATGGAGGTTTTCCTAGTATCATTGGTTGTTCCTTCTCGGGTCCCCTTTTAAACCTTCTTTCCTACTCTTTGTGTGTATCGTTCCTATATTGTAGTAGAGATAGAGAGTACAGGCCTTAGATTTAGTAACTTCTTATATTTAGTGCCGGGAGTTGTTCTACAAATCTATTGGAAGGTACTTTTTCCTCTTTGTACTAAAAAATCGAAATAGGGGATTATTATTTTACAAAGCTCCTGGTGTTGTTGTTCTAAATTAAACCTCCCTTGATACAATTATACAAATGCATCACCATCAGAACGTGGCTAATGGAGATCGTATGATACAGCAGTGGGATTCTTTATTTGTTTTGCTCTCAGGCAGAGGCAATACATATGGGCATAAAAGTTGTTTTAGGGTAGTAGGGGAGAGATCGAGGTATACCACATGACATATACCTGAGTATTGGCAACAAAAACAAGCCATTCCAAAAGGTGATTCCAGCTACCCTGGTTACGCACCGTGTAGGAGGCCGGCTGTGCACGCACGGCACATATGCAAGGCGGAAAAGCACGAGCACATCAAAAACAAGCAAAGAAAAGTATCATCGATCGGCTAGCAAGCATTGCCGCTCTTTCACGTCGGATTAGCATGCATGATGGCGAGAAGAATCAAATCAATCCCTCCCTGAGCAGCCAAGCAAAGCGATCAAGCATTTAGTTTTCCACGCATATATGCACGCCACCGTAGCGCACGTGTGGTGCATATATAATTATATATCCTACACAAATGTGTACGCGCGTGTTGTCTAGCTCGTTCTGAAATCGATCGAGCAGACACATAAACACAGCTAGACGACCGAGAAAGAGAAGCTCGCAAAGGATCGAATGGCAGGGGCGATCATCGGGCCTCTGGTCGGGAGGCTGCAGGAGGTGGCCGTGGGCTAGGCCCAGGCGCTGGTGGGGGTGAGCGACGACGTCCAGAGGCTCCGGGACAAGCTCATGTGGCAGCAAGCCTTCCTCCGCGACCGCGAGGCCGACACCAGGCGCCGAGCCGTCTCCAACGAAGTCACCAAGGTCTGGGACGCCGCAGACGTGGGACGCCGTCTTCGACGCAGAGGACGCCCTCGATCAATATAAGTACCATCTCAAGGTGGACAATTCCAGGTACGGTCTATACCCACCCACCAACAACTACGACTTCACCTCAAGGTAGTGGAGATATTTAAGACATTACTAAACGAATTCAAATGCAAAAGGTTTCAACTGGAACGTAGTAGATATTGTCAAGTACTACAATTTTGGTTTGGTCATTTCTCCATCCGAGGTCATTTGAAAAAAATTAAATTTCAAAGTGAGAAAATTCAAACATAAATTTTCTTAGACAAATGATTTCAAATGAAAAAGTTGTCAACTATAAAGTTCACAAGCCCTACGAGATCTACAACTTTGGTTTTTGTTGTTTCTTCATCCGAGATGTTTGAAAATTTTGAATTTCAATGTGTGATGACTTCAAACTAAATTTCGGGACCTCAAATAAAAAAATTCTCAACCATAATGTTTTATATCTTTTTGAGATATGTAACTTTGTTTTTACTCGTTTCTCCATCCGAGGTCGTCTGAAAAACTCAAATAATGAATTTTAAAATATGATAACTTCAAATAGAATTTACGGGATTTAAAATGATTTCAAATAAAGAATTATCAACTACAAAGTTGTTCCTCGAGTTATACAATTTTTTATGTAAAGTTCATCTTTATCTGACTTTATTTGAAAAAGTTATGAATTTTATTGTGCTTCATCTATTTTTAGAGACGGCTCTACATACAGCCGCCTTAAAGAAATGAGCATTTTTAGATGCAGATTTTGATTGAGCCAATACTTAAAAAGGCCTTCATCGCCAAAAATTATTTGTGCTGTAGCGTGTTCTATTAAACAAAATAATTAATATATAGGTCACGTGAAAATGACAATCATCTGATCATCCATCAGATGAAACTGCGCGGGCTAACCCTCGAGGCCAAATTGGCACAAGTCTATCTCTGTCTCACACACAGAATAGATGAAAAGACCTAATGGGTCCGGTACAAAGAGAAAAAGAAGTAATGCCAGCGACAGGAATACTACTACAGAAACCATTTTCAAAGGCACCGCCCTTTATGATTGAGACAGCTTTATCAAAATTCACCTCTAAAAATGGTTCCTATGTCTGCCCATCTCTAAAAATTGATTTTTAGTTGCGCCTGAGCTTTTTAGCTGTCTCTAGATCAAATACTCTCTATTTTTTGAGGCGGCTGGCAATCTATACCACCTCTTAAAATGTCATTTTTAGATATGACTAGGCTTCCTGATGCATCTAGAAAAGAAGAAATTTCTAGAGGCGGCTGGGAATTGCAGTCCTATCTAGAAATAGATTTGTAAAGGCGGTTGGCAATTGGGCCCATCTATAAAAATAAGTGCATCACGGTAAAATACATAACCTTTTCAAATTAGATCAGATGAAGACAAAACTTATATCAAAATTGTAGCACTCAAAGAGATCTACAACTTTGTAATTGATGACTTTTCCATTTTAAATCATTTATGGCGCAAAAATTTTATTTTAGTTCTCATAATTTGAAATTCAATATTTCAAAAATTTTAAATGATCCCGGATGGAGGAAAGACCTAAAGCAAAGTTGTAGCATCAGAAGAGATATGCTACTTTGTAGCTGATGACTTTTTCATTTAAAATTATTTGGGGCTAAGAAAATTTGTTTGAAGATTAACAATTTTGAAACTCATAATTTTCTTAAAATTGTCAACCGACCTCGGATGGAGAAATGACATATACCAAAGTTATAGTACTAGAAGAGATCTAAAATTTTCTGTTCAAACTTTTTTCACTTACATTCATTTAGGGTCTTAGAATAGTCACTAAAGTGAAACAAAAGGAAGTGACTTTACGGAACAATGATAAAGAAGCAACGCGTGAGATCTGAGATCGAGTTTCATACACCATGGGACATGGCTGCACGGGCGCCTATTTCACGCACAAAATTACATGACTTGCAACGTGTGGCTGCGGGGGTTGGCTGGAGGGCTTCTCCCGGGTTAAAAAATTTGATATTGTTAGCTAGATTTATAAATTCTGGAAAATGATTTCTAGAGGCGGCTAGGTTTTGGCTCACCTCTAGAAACCAATCTCTAAATGCGACTGAGTTTCAGACCGCCTCTACTTAGAGGCGACTAGATAGCTATCTCTAGAAATCGTTGATTTTTAGAGACGGGCAGGTAACGATGGTCGGAGCTGCTGCCTCTACAAACCAGACCAAACTGGGAGTGCATATAAGCAACAAAAATAAGAGCAACTCATAGAGCATCGACAAATTTAGATATATAATAAATAATAAATTGGCTCTCTAAAACAATTTAGTCTTTCGAAATAGACAAGTTCCGCAGCTAAAGCCGACTCTGTATTTTTTTTAACCTGTTGCCACGTCATCAGGCCTGGATTAAACTGAAGCTCACTTTGAAGCATATTATCGAACATCCTCACAACATCCCAAACGGTGCTTTCAGGGGCAGCAGCTCGGCAAGCACGCGAATGACCGGCGGCCACGTGCTCGCCGCGCGCACCCGCTCGGCGCAGGATTGAATCCACAGTCCAGGCTACCAAATAATCCACGCATGCATGCATACCACCAATGGCTGCAGACTCGTGCCCATAGTTCGCACATGCACACCATCACCAGCCATCTCGCTCGCCTCCTTCGTGCTTGCTACCACTGAGCGCGACCTGCTCGTGCGTGCCATGACCGCCGGCCCACGCTCGTCACGACCATGTGCAACCACCTTCCCTGTGCATGCCACGCCTCCGCCGTGCCCGCGGCCCCTACACGCCTCGCCGGCGCCCGCCTCGATCGCTAGTGTGGCCGCCTCCAGCTGCTCACGGTTGTGCCGCGCACTTCCAGCAGCTCGCAGAGCCACGGAGGCGTGGAAGGTGAGGTGATCAGGTGAACTGTGGTCATCAGTTTGGAATGGAGAGACTGATTTGCCGACAGCAGCCACGACACTTGGAGGCGGGCGGGGGATCGGATGGGATGGCGAGAGAAGCCCATTCACTTCTACCAAGCCACAAAAGTGGGATTACTACTGAGTTTTGGTATTTTGGAGATATGGTTGACAAGGCTGTTGGACCCATTTTCCCCTTACTTTGCTAAAGCCGAGTAGGATAGCTAGTCTGTAAGAGTTTCTGTAAGACCAAGAGGGAAAGTCCAGCATCAGTGAGAAAAATCATCTAGAAGTGCCAAGTAATATGAGTAACTAGAAACACTACTAGCTAACCAAAAATCATCCAGAAGAAGTTCATACATCACACAGTGAAGAAGCTTAAACAGTGCAGAGGTACAGAAAGTACAACTAGTGACAGGTAGATGCATATGTTTACCAAGCTGACAAGCATGACTGCATGACCAAGATTGTGATAAAATTTCTTACATGGATTGAACTGAAGACTAGTCACTAGGACTGCTGGAGCAGCATGACCAAGGCGGTGGTGCCACCGAGCTAGGGTTGTGGTGAGAGCTAGGCATCCTCGACAGAAGCAGTAGCGATGGTGGGAAAGGTATAGAGGTCGTAGTCACTACTGCAGCGAAGCACCACATGCTTGGTGTGCATGACCTCAACACTACTACAAAATGATTTGTAGAGATGTCTCTATTTTTTTAGAGGTGGTTTAACTTATAGCCACCTCTACAAATAGTGAGGAAAACTCTAGTTTTTGGCCGTCCCTAAAAATACATTGCTAGAGGCGGTTGGTGTTTCCAAATGCCTCTAGAAATAAGACTCTATTTTTAGAGGTAGATGTAGTTTCCAACCGTCTCTAAAAATATAGGTGTATGGATGGAAACTATTGACCGCCAGCACGATTCAAAATTTTGCAAAGACCATTACTACTCGTTGCCGTCCTTATCTTCCCGTACTCCACATCCTCTCTCAAACCTTAATCACCTCACACCCGCACCCTGGCATCTCTATCTTCACCACGAATATCTCTCTCACCTCCTCTCTCTCTCCTCTTCTCTTCTCTTCCTAGTGGAGGGGTTCGCATGAGAATTCAGCGGCGCGGCCCCGGTGAGTGGTGTGGCCCCAGGCGACGGACGCCCCATGCAGGGATGCCATAGGTGGTGGCGCACGGCGTGGAACGGCAGCGAGCTGTGGGTGGCTGGCATAGCTGCTCCTTGAGAACAAGCATAGACCAAGCTTGAGCAATGGAAGGGAGCTAGAATGGCCATGTTGGTGAAGTCATCCATGGTGTTGGAGTAGCATTATTAATGCCACAAAGGAGCTCGAGGACAAGTTGTGATTTCAGAACGGGATGCCCAACATCGCGAAGGGCATTGGTCATTGTCTTCATTCGCTAGTGGTACACAAAGGAGCTTGAGGACAAGTTGTGATTTCAGAACGGGATGCCCATCATCGTGAAGGGCATTGGTCATTGTATTCATGCGCTGGTAGTACTCCAAATAGATATTACAGAACGGGATGCCCAACATTGCAAAGGGCATTGGTCATTGTCTTCATGCGCGGGTAGTACTCCAATAGATAAATCACCTTGTGTCCTTGAGTGTAGTTCATGACTCATGAATATGGCATATATATGTTGTTCATGCACTGGTAGTACTCCAAATAGATACATCACCTTGTTTCTTTCGAAAGGGGGCAAGAGCTTTTCTGGATTTTTATTAGACGAGGGAAAAGGAAACGAACATAATTACAAAAACAATGGTGAGCTAACAATCACCACTATCACGGCACGCAAGCCAGCCACCCCACTGATTACAACACATGAAAAGGAAAAGGCTACTGAACTCCTCACCCGAAACTCCTTAGACAAGACAGAAAAACTCCCGGGCTATCAAAAACGAAAAACACGAGAAAACTCAGCTATAGCTAATAGGCTTGTGCATTTGATCTTGTCACCAACTGGTTTTGCTCTGTCTTCCTTACTTGCCTTGGTTGCAACGCTGCGTTCTAAAATGTTCTTCTGTTCCATTCCTTCCAAACGTTCCACCAAAAATAGATCGTCATGCCATTGAGCACCTTTCTCTGGCTTCCTTCAATCTTAGTGTGGCATCTATTCCAGTGGTTACATAGTGATCCATTTGTTGCGACTGAATCCAGCACTGATAGTCCAAGCCACTGCTTCAAGAATGACCAAACCTATTTTGAGAAAACTCAATCCTTGCATAGGTGCGTTGGAGTCTCTGGCTCAATTCCACAGAGCTTGCATATGGGGTCATTTGGCCAATGCCGTTTCAACAAGTTCTTGGTGGTTAGGATTTTTTGTGTAGCAATGTCCACACGAAAAATCTACATTTGAGTTCTGTCATTGCTTTCCAAATCGGCATAAGTTTCAACTTACTGAAAGCCCCTTGAAATTGGATATTGTAGGTGTTCTTGGTTTTGTATTCACCATCTATCGTCTAACGCCAATAGATAGTATCTTCCCTGTTTTTGTCTAGCTGGATTTGGCCGATGGCTTCCCATAGCGTCACATATTCATTTATTTCGTGTGGTGTTAATAATGGGGTGATATGAGATATCCAACAGTTGTCATGTAGAGCCTTTTGTACCATGACGTTTTCCCTTTTTTTGAACAATGTTGGTGATATGGTCTTGGGAGTTCACCCACCAATCCAAGATGGTGTCCAAAAACTAGCCAGTTCCCCATTACCCCTATCTTATCTATCAGTGGTTGTACCTCTATCCTGTGCAACTTCCTATCATGCAGAGGAAGACCAATAACATACAGAGGAAGACCAAGGTATTTGAGTGTAGTTCCTTGTGTCCTTGAGTATAGTTCATGACTCATGAATATGGCATGTTGTTCCTTGTTCTCCTAGAAGAGACTCCATGGTGACTTAGAGGAATTGGGCATAATGATTGGGTTCTACGCTGAGTGAACCACACACTACCACCAACCCATTTATGTTTTTGTTCTCGCTTAACGTCAAAGGGTTAACCCCAGGATGGTAGTATTGACTCTAGAAACATTATATGTTGGTCTAACCCACCCTCAACAATCAAGGTGGGATTAAACCCCCATAACCTCACATCAATATACACATGGCCACTATGGGCCAAATCCAAACTAGGCCAAATGTCACAACCAATTCTTGAAGTTTTGCTTTTGTAGCTCTGGTGTGATGGATACATGAACTTTGACATTTAAAATGGCGAAGGGCCAGGGTTGATGAAGAGTGGGGCATGCTAGGTAAATGAGAGGTGGCCCTATGAGAACCAACATAATTAGGCCCAGTGCCACCAGAGGAGCATTAGTATTTGTGGACATAGTGATGTCAAACGGCATAGTGAGTCGGCACTGCAATGTAAGGAGATGGAGCACATGGAGGAGGGCACAATGCAATGAACATGGAAGACAACAAACATCACTAAGGTGTAGTGGGACAGAAGGGATATAGAGCGACGGATGAATTGGACGTGAATGCACATGCTAGGGTTCACGGTGCAGGGAAATAGGATTATTGTGCAGTCGAGAGGGTCGACGGCATGGTTACAGAAGAATACGGAGTACACCTTGTTGGATCCGGTCTCATGATACCTTGTAGAAAATAATAGGGAAAACATCACACCCTAGGATGGCAGTGAACTTGTATATATATTGCCAATGTGGCTTGGAGTACAAAGTTATAGTATATACAATACGTATACAACATGAATGGGCTATGTATATCTAGTAATTACACAAGACAATCATATATAGAAGTCTACCCATTATCACAAAACCTACTAATGGTTAAGCAAGAGATCAAACAAATGATGTGCCCTTAGTTTTTTCCTTGTAATATCTCAACATATTTTTGTTATGAACAATGATTCTTCGATATATGCTCCACAAATGTCCACAAAATATTCTCTAATTTGTAATATGCATATATATGCATTCTGAAGTACCCAAGGTGGGCTCGTCCTACTTTAAGATGTCTCGCAACATTCACAACTCAATTATGGATGAGGTGCCGCCTATCTAGAAAAATTAGAGCCATCGACATGAGGCTTGATGACATCAATGAAAAGAAAGATAAATACAAGATAGAGGATTCCAATAAGAAGATAGATGTGACATGGAAACCTTCTACCTCAACATCTATACCTTACACGCCGAGAAAATTGTAAGTACTTAGACTTATCTTTGCACTTAACTATATTCTACAACCAATTTCACTTGGAGCACCACCAATAGTAAGACTCAGTTACTGACTCTTAGATGCATCTCATCATGTATGCCCCACATGATGTAATGATGTAAGGTGTTTCTTATTCATATATTCTCTCTCTTGTCAAGAGACACATAGAGCATTTATGTTTCTCATGCATTGGGACATGTAAAGAGCCTAGCTCCTCTCCTCCCGCTAATTACTAAAAGGTTTTTGGCCTACCTCTCTCTCTCTCTCTCCTCCTCCACTTGGCATCTAATACTAGCATAGAACTGGCCATTGTAGATGCCCTTATGCAATTCTTGTGGTAGGGAGTAAGAAATTACTCTCTCTGGTCCATTTTATCTGGCGCAAGTTAGAATGACACGGTCTCCTACATTATACTTTGACCATTCATTCGCTTTATACTATATTATTTATGCTTATAAACTTATAATCATTAGATAGTATAAATCCTTACAAATCTAATCATATAAAGTTTGTATTATAATAGTTAAAAATTATTAGCCTAATTATTGGTCAAAGTTTTTAAATTTTGAATCTTGATATGCGTGTGCGCCAGATAAAATGGACCGGATGGAGTAGTACTTATGTGACAAGACCACTTAACTATAGGTTTATTTTCTACAAATAATCCAATAGACATAGATTACTTGTCTTCCACCTTTCCCATCTCTTGCTTTTTTAGCAGAAGGAAATGAGGGATGAATGGGTGATGCTACCTTGACTTATATTTTGGAATTATTTTGTACCTTGATTCACTATTACAAAAATGATTTTGTGAGACACTGTTCAAACATTAACGCAGGCGGTCACAAAATGCATCCGTCTCCTAAAATACGTGAGGATTTTCGGATGCGGTCATTTTATTTACGGAGGTGTTACAATTGCCCGTCTTGCAAAATGGATTTATGGAGGCAGACATTTTATTTACGTAGACAGTCGAAAATTGCCCGCCTCCTAAAATAGGTTTACGTTGGCCCTAAATTCAATTTACGGAGGCGGGCCTTTTAAGAGGTCTGCCTCCAAAAATGGAGGCCATTTTTTGAGGTGGACCTCCTAACAGGCCTGCCTGTGTTAATGTGGTTGAGCCCACTAGCGATTGGAGAAGCCCATGTCAGCCCAAAAATCAAGTCATAGTATATAAACCAAATGAAACCCTAGCCCTCCACATCCCCACTCTCTCTCTCCCTCACCATCAGTGGCTATCTATCGGCTCTCGCTCTCTCTTCTCTCCCTCACCTCTCTCCCTCATGGGGCAGTGAGCACGCGAGCAAGGGCCACACGGGGCCCTCCTGGCGGCGGTGAAGGATCTGTGCCCTCTTTCCTGGCAGTGGATCTGCACCCTAGAGGTGGATCTGCGCGGGGGGCCACGTGATCGGCGGCACTGGCCCTGCGCGGCCCCTGCGCACGGCGGCACGGACGTGTGGATCCGGCAGCGGGCTTAGAGCGTGGTGGCAGCGATGCGGACACGGTGACAGCAAGCTCAGTCAGGCTTTATATTATTTTTTGAAAACGATTATTGCTGGCGGGCATTGGGACCAATTGTGTTAACTGTGATTAACACTGGCGGGCAATGGGACCGCCTGTGTTAACTGTGATTAACGCAAGCATTTTCACCGAGGCGGATAGGTTGCCTACCTAGGAAAATAGTTTTTGATCGCCTGGGAAACTGTTTCTGTAGTAGTGATTGATAGGACACATAATTATGCCATCCTAGTTAATATGATAGATAGATAGATAGATAGATAGATAAAGAGTCTCGTTGAATTGAGCTTCAATTCATATCTAAGGATACACATCGTAGTTTCCAGTGAGTACTAATGTAGGATCCTAACTCTTGGGTGGGTTATGTCTCCAATATATTGTCTTAAGTACATTGTATGATCTTATAGGCGGTCAAATATAGTGCCATGCAATCTTAACTTAACAAGCAACTCCTATGATGGGTTGCATTTTGGGCTGCCCTGTATTAATTCCAAGGTCCTTAATTTGTGCATAAAACAAAGGAAGGTTTATGAGTTGGATGGCAACAACAACATGTAGAATGGTGCAGAGTTGTCTCACAGTCCTAAGTTAAGCTGGCTTATGAGGTGGTTAATGAGTAAAACAACCACTTCTTTCTCTAACCCCCTTCTCTCCTCCACATCATCCAAAATCCATTATGGCACTACATGAGACTGTAGGAGAATAAAATTGGTGGAATATTGGTTATATTGCATTGGGCCTTATGAATTGATTATATAGGGTACATAGGACTAACACCCCACATGGGTAGACAATGTGGTACTATTCCTATTTACTCTAACATCCCCCCGCAGTCACAGCGGGAGCACTGCAGACGGTGAGACTAGAGAAGAAGCTTACAAGCTAACATCCCCTGCAGTCATAACAGTCAATGTGTGGTGTATGATGTGACTGGAGAAGAAGTCGATGAGTCCTCATGCAAGGTGGTAGCCCTTTGTACCAATGTCGAGGTAGCCGAGCGTGAGGGCATAGTAGCTGTGGTCGAAGAAGCCGTGCTAAAGATGGCCGAGGTCGACGTAGTTGTGGTCAGGTTGCCATGTTGATGGAGCTGCAGGTGCACAAGGGGATGAGTCGAGGCAGTCGTCGTGGGAGGGGCGATGCCAAAGTCGACGCAATCAGGGCCGTTGTGTACGTAGAAGAAAGGCGACGATGCAATCGAGGCAGACGAGGTGGGAACAGAAGGGTCTATGCCGAAGTCGATGCAGTCAAGCTGCCTGAGCGCTGAGGCGTCGGCTAGGTTAATTTGCCATGGATCGGGGACAAAAGCACGCTTCAGTGTTGCCAATACTGAACGCCCCAACCATGCATGCATCAAGGAAGGTCTCAACAACGATTGCGGTGCAAAGAACGACGGTGTATAAGGTGCTGACTTAGCATGCAATTGTGAGTAAATGACGACATGGTTGTGCTGGACGAAGAAGCAGAGCGTAAGCGTACGCATCGGTGAGCAGGGCTCAGTGACGACACGAGGGGGCGGCCAGCGAGCAGGGCTCAACGATGGGGTGGGTAGCGACAGCTCGATGATGAAGACCCAATCAGTAGGACGAAGACCTTGTCTAGACGGATGGCGCAGCAAAGATTGCACAGCACAATTGTCAATGCATAGGGGTCGGCCATGTAGATGCAGTGGCGAAGCGGACACACATGCGGCGGTGCTACAGCCCAACGAGGCAACACAACAGCAAACAGTAGCCCTTTGTGCTAGGAGAAGCTGTGCGTAGGGCTCGGCGATGGATCTCACGAGAGCCAGGCAACAATGGTATATCGAGGCGTCCCAATCAGATTGTGGAGATGACGAACCGATGATGTAGATGCCGGTGAAGTCGATGCCGATGCCGGAGTAGTACGCGCGAGGTCGACAGGCGGTGAGCGACTTGTAACAAAACGGACCAAATCATAAGAACGTAAGTACAAAAACAATCACCGAGGTGATCAATTCCTATACTTAGGATTTCAAACAACTTTCAACATACAAGCCAAGATCGTACATGATTCAACACAACACGTCATTTGTTACAACAGTTCACAAGTAGAATACAGATTACATCCATCAGAGTTCGAAATAAAATATTACAAACCAAGTTTGAGTAGCAGAAGCAACATAGTTCAATACATAACTTCATAAGTTCAAATACATTACTAGATTAAGGTCATGTCCCACAAAAGCATCTTCAGGTAAGAACACTAGTAGAGACCACGCCCAACGGTCTAGTCTTCATCCTCGGCTGGGAGAAGACAATACTTGCAGCACCCATGATAGAATAGGTCATCTGCAACAGGTGAGAAAATAAACCCTGAGTACAAGAAGGTCCTCAGCTAGACTTATCCATCAAAAACCAGAAATAAAGTGACACCAAGGATCATGCAAGGCTGATATAAATAGAGCTAGCTTGACACAATTTTCATAAAGGCTTGCATAGATTAAGTAACCATCTAAAGCTTAGCATCAAGTTAGTAATCATTAACATGTTATCTATATTAACACTTGTACTAGAGCACTCACTTTATTAAGAGTAAATAATATTAACTATAGTAGGTATAATAAGGCCATTATCAATATCATCCTTCCTGAACCTTCCATTATTTAGTGTATCTATTATAGAGTTATGCCCGTCAAGTTCTCACTGACCGAGAGATGGCGACTCGAATCGATTACTACCTAGTTGGGGAAATATTCCTAACACTCACCAAGCAAACCCCGCTAAAGACAGCCGTCGATCACCTTTGGTATAACTCAGAAATCACGGGGCCGATCAGTGCCACACTCTCAGGGATATCATGCCACCAGGACGATCTGGACCTCTAGGTACTTGCCCTTGGACACTAGCAATTTGCAATGACTCCCCTCCGAGGCACACTCAAACAGACCGGCTTCCGGCCTGAGCCGAGCTACTCGACTTCACGGTCAGACACCCGGGTCTGGCCAGCTAAGTGAAAGGCATGCGTTCAACATGAACAGGGAAAGGTTCCATGTATCGGTCCTTAATCGACACAGACGGAGTCACTATAAGCATAACAGCCCTACAAGCCTCCACCCGGTCTTCATTCAATTCAAACTAGATTCTTTTCCACGATAGCAAATATAGCCAACCGTGCCATATATAAATATCCCTACAGCACGCAGGTGACAGGAATAAATATCCCTATAGCTCACAGGTGACAGGAGATCACCCGACTTCTACCGTTTAAAGCAGGGCTAAGTAATCTACTTGGTCCTGACCTACATAGGCTCAAGGTATATTTTCTGGACAAGGATTGGATATAAATGCAACAAGTGTTTTCAATCAACACCTATACTTAATGCATCAATATATACAACATATATCCTCCAGTGTATTTCAGAAATTAGGAGGCTTATAATGCTCCGGGGCTTTCCTTTTACGAAGTTGCAAGGCGTGTGGTCCGGACAGTCCACCACGTCTCCTTCTGCTGCTTCTTCGGGGGCCTGCACCTCCTGCTCCGGTGGCTGCTCCTCCGGGTTCGGCTCAAATTCCAGAAGAGTGACTCCCTCTGGAACACCTATTGTATGCCAAAGCACGAGACAAATATCATGGATGCATAGGAGATGACATGATGATCATGAATGAAAACAATGCTTAGCATAACATCACTAGATAGTCGTTGACCGAGTAGGTGCAACGCTCTATTCAAAACACTTTAAAGAGTAGATGCAAATCTCCTCTGTGTAGAGCAAAAGTGCACACTCACCTAGTTTACACAACCTAAGGTATAATCGCTCATCCTCAGTTAGAGGCCTAGTACCTGCACCTATCAACTTATTTCAATTAGCCTAAGCATCTAAAATATCCCAATCATGCTTAAGCAAACAAATAAGCCATCGGGCAATTTTTTTGGCAACTCTGAGCATACCAAAGTAGTCAAGTAATTTACTCATAACTAGAGATCTATAATTCCAAATGACTTGCAAGAGGATATTCTATAAAGCTTATAAAATTCTGTACAAATCATTTATAAACATCACAGCATGATTCTAAAGCTTACCAGGTCGAAACTAACGAAACACAGAATCAGATATGTGCAAGACAGGGAACAAACATAGCTGAAACCTAACTTTGAACAGCTATAACTCTTAAAGTACATGACAAAATGCCATCAAATTTTAACAACAGGTAGATACATAAGTTATCTACAACTTCTGTACAAACAAGTTTCCCAGAAAATATCATTAACATGGGATAATTATCAAAGCTCCTAAATCTGTCCAAAAACATAATTCCTACAATTTAATTATTGAGTGATGTTGCAAACACCCAAATTGGCCAAACCAATTTAACCAATATGTAATACATATCTAAAGAACACCAGAACACATGGTGTCCAAAACCAAAACATTTATTTTAATACCTTTATTAATTTATTTAGTTAATTAGATGAATAAATCAACACATACTAAAGTAATCCAAAAAGTCTACAAAAATTACTGTGGTCAAGAGATGCCCTACAAAGACTACTGTACAAATTTCATGCCATTCAGGTATGTGTAGCATTCCACACAAAAAAGACAAGCCACTAGGGTTTCAAAAAGCATAATTAGGAAACCCTATTGAAAAGTATCAAATAAAAGATTTCATGATTTTCTTAGATTCTTACTAACAAAAGAATAGCACTCATCAAATTTCACCTCTATTGGACTTACAGATAATTTATGAAAATTAGCACAAGATCCATCTAATTAAATAAGATAAATGCATAACTAAATTATACAGTATCAAAATTTGATGAAATTTAAAATACAAGCTACTCATGGCATAAACAACACCCTATAAAAATTTCACATTATTTAGAGCTGTCTACAGAGAAATATGATTTTCCTCTTTTCATACATGAATAAAAGGCATAAATAATAACCATTTATTTTTCTATAAAACATACCTAGTTTTATATTTTTATTAAAAACTAGTGTCCTCAAGGAACCCAACAAAATTTGAACCATCTCATTTGGATCTACAGAACCCTAGATATGAATTTTTGAATATTGGCATCAAAATCTAGAAAAAGAAAAAAGAAAAGAAAACAAATGAACCTTAACGGGGCCTAGTGGATCCGGCCCACATCCACTCCGAAGGCACTGACAGCGGGGGCCTGTGCGACAGCGACCCCACATGACAGAGAGTGAGAGAGTAGGGCACGGTTTTTACCGACCGCTACTCGTCGGCGGCGAGACCACCGGCGGCAAGGTCACTGCCGTTGTGCTCCTCGCGACAACCCGCACCCAGTGGTGCCTTTAATTTGACTAGTGGGGCACAGGAGCACCACCACCAGCGTGCATGGCGGACGGCCGGAGCAGAGCGGTGGCGCGCCAGCCATCTCCGGGCACGACGGCTTCCGGTGAGGGCAGTTACGCCATCACGGGACCCTAGAGCTATGCCTACGCAAGATTTGAGGAGAGGAGATGTCCGGAGAGACGAGACCACGGTGAGCGTCCACGCAAAGGAACTCTGGTGAGGTCTCCGTGGTGGAGGAACAAGCAATGCGGCCTCACCCGGGTTCGGCTCGCTGCGCAGAGAGGACGAGGAGGTAGAGGAGCTCCAGGCGAAGCTACTGGCAAGGTGGAGTGGCGAGTGGTGCGGTGATGGAGGCACAAGGGAGAGGTGGAACTTGCGGCGGCAATGGCATCGCCGGGAAGAAGTAGAAAGTGAGATGAGAGGAGGAGCGAGCAGAAGGTTGGTATGGCTAGGTGTGCACGGCTTTTCCCTTCTTCAAGCAGGCGTGAGCGATGCCGTGACACTCCACGCATGCGTGGACAAGCCACGCGGCGGTCTCCACCTGACGCCGGTCGGCCATGATGGCACTAAAGATTTGAATTCGAGTTCTGAATCAGAACCCCATCACCGACTGAAACCGTCTCCAAAACGTCCCTCTAGCTCTTAAACCGGTTCGAGTTAGTTTAAAGTGTAATTAACAAAAATGTAGAGCTATGTGTGAACTACAAGATTGTCAATTGGAGCATGAGCTAAAACATCATGGTTTGCAAGTTACAATGCTCCAAAGAAAGGCTCAGTGTAAGTCAGTTAATGACTTAGGAAATTTTCTAAGTATAGAAACAACATGAGATCCTGACTTGTGGGCCCTGTTTGAGCAAGTTCCAGTTATTTTCATGAGATAACCATTAAACAACTTTTGTTCCCTAACAAAATTACTACAACTTTGTTTAAGGGTGCACAAACATGCATTGATTTCTAGCAGCACTTTTTAAATAGTCAAACAAAAGATCTCTAGGGTCAACACAAGTCAAACTACTACTTAGAAGCATAGTTAGGGCTAATGACCTTTATGAACATTATTCCTAATGAGATTCTAAATGTAGCTAGGGTGTTTTGGTGAGTCACCACATTCATTTGCATGTGATCCATGTACTCTAGCTTCTCAAAACAATTGAAACAATGACTTGAAACATACGAAACATTTGACTGAAACAAGTGAAACAATCAATTGAAATACTGAAATAGAGACATGCAACACTTGAAACATAGGATGATGCACATGTGATAATGAGATGAATGTACTTATGTTATGTAATGCAAATGCACAAATGCAAGCCAAACACCTGGGGTGTTACATGACTCAATCCCGATCACTGATCGAGTGAACCAAAAAGATAAGCACCAGGGGATCAGGTGTACCTAGCAACACAGCACCTAGCGTGGAGCGCACAGCGGGTCGCGGTCACACGAGGTCGAAAGCACTGACACAGATTGGCCGACTGCCACCATGGCGGCTCGCTGTTGGGGTCGACGTGGCCCAGGCCATCACCACGGCAACGTGGGGTGAGTTGACACCTAGCATCCTCCACGGCAAGCACGGAGATGGTGACGAGGTGGCGCAACGTTGCGAGAAAGCCCGATCTGCTGCTTGATGATGACGATGGCAGCCAAATCAATATGATCAGGTGCCTAAAAACAAGGGTGCTGCCCCTAGCAGAGATCGATCTCTCCCCGGGGGTGCATGGTGTGGAGCCACAGCGACTAGGGTTAGGATCTAAACCTAAGCAAATGATACCACGTAGGAGAATAGAATTGGTGGAGTATTGGTTGTATTGCATTGGGCCTCATGGGCTGATTATATAGGGTATATAGGACTAACACCCCACGTGGGTAGACAATGTGGTACTATTCCTATTTACTCTAACAGATCAAGACAACATATATATAAGATTGATTATATGTACGAATCGCCAATGTACAAGCCTTTAGGTGGTAGTTGAGCCGTGAGGTTGTGACTTATCCTCTATGGTTCAAATTGAATGGTTTTAGCTGTTTAATTGTAGACATGTGATGGGAGCATCTGTGAGCATGCGAGTGCGGTATGTCATGGGGGGTATTACGTGGCCATGTTTGCTTCGCTGAAAAGCCATGGATAAAAGTATTGTTCGCTGAATTGTTGTGAGAGAAAAACACTGTTCCTTCGCTAAAACAGTACGGCTCATAAGACAAGCGAACAGGGCCGTCACCAATGTAACTACAAAATGAAACTATTATTTTGTTCAACAATTGTAGTTTTCTTATAAAGTGAACACTTATTAACTACTCTGTTAGAACATTAATAAGAGTTTTGAGAGCTCTAACATGATTCAAGAATTATTAGACTAATGTTTCAGTTCATTTAAAAGCTAAAACTTCAAAATTTTAAAAATATGAATATCATATTTCAAATATAAGACTTCAAGACTTAGAAAGTGTCAATGAATAACATGTTAGCAATGGGGTAATATCCATGTTCATTATATCAAAAGAAGATTATTGAAACATGTATATTTTAGATCTAATACTTTGAACTCATGGAAAGTCATAAATGTGTAGTCTGTTATGGTATCTTATCCGTCCAGCTTCTAGCCTTTTTTGCAATCTGACTTTGACCTCCTTGGAATGTACCCCACCTAATGCTTTTATAGTTGGGTGGGGAGCTATGTTATACATGGAGTCCCAAGCAATTTTGATCATACTTTTTAGAATATTTAGGAATGTTTCCATGTCCAGGGATATTTTTGCGTAGAACACGAGTAATATGCAAATTACCTACATGTGTGTGTTTTCCCCACCATGACAGTTGTGGAACCAACAATGTTTTCCCATCAGACAAACGTGTAGATGTTTGTTTCCAGAAACTATGAACATGAGGGTATGCAATCATGATTAGGGGGTAGGTTCAGGTACTCAAAATGAGGTAATACCCTATGTTGTGTGTTTGGTGGTTTATATTGCTTGTGTTCATGTGTAGATGTGCATGATTTCTAGCCTTTGTTGGCTCTGTCCTGACCTAGGGACCCTACCTACCTTATATAGTTTGGGGAGTAGAGTAGGGTTACATGGTCAATCTTTTTCCTAGTCAGATGAGGTATATATGTTTCCCTATGCTATCTAGGTTGGACTTTATGCCCATGTCCAAACCTATATATGTTTGCCTAATAAGCCTTCCTTAGTGGTACCTAGGTTCCAAATCTTCCATAGTAGCCTCCAAGTCATTTGCTATGAACTGTTGCATCCTTGATGACTTCCTGATCGACTAGATCATGCCTATGTCGAGTGCTTCAACATCTTCCCTTGTACAGTCTTGCCAAGTGTTGTCCTAGGAGGATCATCTCTTATTGCTTGTAGTGCGACTACGAATGTCTCAATAAACATGTGTATAGGAATTCAAGAGTGGTAGCCAGCCCTAATTAGTGTGGTGTCTAATTAACTATCATCCCTCATGGGTCATGATGAATGGTTTCTTGTGGTATTAGATCCCCGACTAGCATTGAGTCAGCATTCGACCCACATAGCACATGCCGAAGGGTTTTTATGGTACCCACTCCCTGAGTAGCATTGATTTGTCATTCCGCCCATCAAATCTATACTCGTCCCTCATGGAGAATACCCAACCTAGCATAGGTACACCTATTGGGTGTACTCGTGACTCATTGTTTAGGTGGATAGCAACTAAGTAGTGTCAAAGACAAATTAAGCATCAATAATATAGATGAGAGGAGTACAAATACAATTGAATACAAAAGTTCATATGTAAAAGTGACTTTTATGTGCAGTGTTCACCAACCAAAGAGGGAATCTGAGGGGAACATTGTCTTGATCCCCCTCAGATCAGCTTGTGATGACTAGCTCATAGAAGATGAGCTTTCAATTCTTGTTGGTGATGTTCTCTTTGGATTGGCTTGTGGTCAACTCAGTGATGATAAGCTTATCAGCGATGTTCTCTTTAGATTGGTTTGTGAACAACTCAGAGAGGATGTGGCTATTGTCGATGTTCTCTTCATATCAATTCATGACTGACTCAAAGAGGATGAGCTTGGCATCATCATTAGCAACGTTGTCTAAGCCCGATGAGGGAAAACCTAGATGGGAGTGAAGGTGGAGTTGATGAGACTGACTCGCGGTTGCTGAGCAAGTCCACCACTAGATGATTATCATAGATGAAGAAAAGAGACTTTAGGAACTATTGGTTGCTGCCATCGAACTCAGGGACATGGATCTTAGTGTTGCTCCTACTTGGCATGCCAACAGTTGGTACTTTCAACCGGCAATAATGAACATAGGGATGTGCTCAATCATGATTAGGGAGCTATGCGTTGGATCTAGAGCTCAATGGTAATACAAGACATAGATTTAGATAGATTCAGGCCCTCAGGAGAGGGTACCCTAGGTCCTATAATTTGGGGTTTGTTTTGTTTGTGTTCATATGTAGATGTGGCATGTCATCTAATATGGTACTAGAGTGGTTCTGCTTGTGAGTGGCATCTATACAGAAGAACATATCAACGAATGCTGGCACAGAAACCTAGTAGTTATCCTTCATATATACTAGAAGGATTCTCGTGGATGACAATGAACATCATGATATAGTTTGTTATGGTAATCTGACAACCTACAACTATGTTCTTATGTGATTTATTAGTATGGAGAGCTTACATGACGATTTAGACTATCATAAATGAATGTTAATGTATGATGTGGCATGTTAATGTATGTAGATAGCGAAATGCATGTTAGTGGATGATGTGACACCCTAAACTGGATATAGCTTGCATGAAAACAAATATATATATATATATATATATATATATATATATATATATATATATATATATATATATATATATATATATATATATATATATATACTAGTGGTGTCACTTATATAAATAGCTTGCATGAATAGATAGGCATTCTAGTGGAATTTGCTTTTATAAGGGTAAGCATATGTGGATTACGAGCCTAGGTCATGCGGTGTTATAGATCAAAAGTGGCACGATTGTGAACATTAGATATTCTGTGATCTAAAAGCGAAAGGTCCAGTTTTTGACGAATCTGAGTAGAATTGTAATTTTGTGGATTTAACCTATACTTGAGTTGTACTTGGTGTAAAAATAAAGGGTCATTTCCAATTGAGGACATCCAGTCGATCAAATACCATTAGTACATTACTTTTCTGCTTTCCGCATTCTAATTTTCTTTTATGTGGCACCCCACCCAATTTGAATTTTGCCCACATGGCAGTTCATGTGTGTTTTGATGCGACATTACGGAGGTTTAGTCCCACCTTGGTTCTGACATTCCACCAAGGTTTAATTTGCCTCCCATGGTGTACCATGTGTGTTTACCTAAAGAAAGATGTGACATTATCGAGGTTTACTTTAATCCCACCCTGGTAGTTGATGGTGGATTAGACCACATATAAGGCTTTTAGATTCCACTCCACTAACCCTAGGTTAACCCTTTTACATGAAGCAAGGACCAAAGTATAAGTGCGTTAGTGGAAGTGTGTGGTTCACTAAGACGGGTAGAGTGGATCTGAGCCATTTGAACTACGGGATGTTACATTTCCAGCACTAATCTTTATTATTACTTTTCATCTCAACAACGACTTGAGGTGTTCTAGATAGGTGGCTTTGCCAACCCTAGAACAACCTTAGATGCGATAGCCCAAATGAGATATGTTAGAGTGCGCAGCGGAATCTGGCCTAGCTTGCTATACGTACGAGTTGGTGCCCCTCAGGCCCAGGTCCACCAGAGCCAACAACATATCAAGGCATTCGGCCTAACTCAACCCAAAAGACTAGCCTGATAGGTGAGGGCTTCCCCCACCTTATATGTTGTGCTCCCCCACCATTAATTTCCGATGTGGGACTAAACCTAACAATCTCCCCCATCACAGGCTGCCCCCACCTTATATGTTGTGCTCCCCCACCATCAATTTCTGATGTGGGACTAAATCTAACAATCTCCCCCATCACACATCGGACCCAACTCTTCACATCACACAACCAGTGTGATCTCCGAAAAATGTTCTCTGTAACACCCTAAAATTTTGAAAGAAATAAAAATAGGAAAAATGTGATTTTTATATATTTTTGTGAGCATGCAAATTTAGAATGATAATAATTTTTATAAATTTAAAATCAAATATAAGGGTAGAAACATGATTGAGCATTCATGCTGCTGCATTTGAAATTTTGTATTGAGTGGTTTGAATCAAATTCAAAATGGATTTCAAAATCTTTTGGAAAATGGCTTTGAAAAATTTGAAAAGAAAAAGAAAAGGGATTTTCTTCCATTTTCGGTTTTCGGCCCGCTTCCTTCCGCAGCCCGTCGCCTCGGCCTGCCAGCGTGGCCCGCTTCTCTTCTCCCGCGCCCCGCTCCCGCTCTTGGGCCGAGCCCAGCCAGCGGCCGCCGGCCCAGCTTCACCGCGCGCGCGCTGCTCTTCCTCCCGAGTCACTGACGTTCCGGCCCCACTGGTCAGCGACGCGTTCCCCTTTCCATCTTCTTCCTCCGGTGCTTACCAAAACTGGAAGCCGCCGCCTTCCTCTTCTCCATCGGATACGGGAGATCAAATTCGTCCTGAATCCTCCCCCTTTCCTAACCCGGTGCACCCTTGGGCTATAAAAGCCGAGCCGCACCCCCGCCGATCCCATCTCGGCCGTTTTGAAGCAGCTATAGGCCTCGGGGGTGTTGTCACCGTGAGCGCGAGCTCTACCGCCGCCATCCCGAGCTAAACACCGTCCTCAGCCCGTCCTCCGGCCTTCCTTTCGTGCGGGGTAAGATCGCCGTGGGCCGCTCTTTCTCCCGGTGTCTTCGGTTTGTCGAACGGTGGTCGGTAAGGCCGTTTCCTCAAGCTCCGGCGAGCTCGGGCCATGTCCGGCAATGGCGCCGCCATCGGGCTCCTATAGCCGCCGGCCGTTTTCTCTCTCCCTCCCCCGATTAGATCTAGGCCATTCATTTTAAATCCAACGGCTGAGATTAGCCGATACCCTTTCGGCTGTCGTTTTTGCTAAAGAGACCCTGTAAATTTTAAGTTATAAACCCGCAGTCCAAAACGTAATAACCCGCGTACGTTTTGATCTTTTGAAAGCGTATTTCGTCTCGGTAATTGAAAAATATGTTTTCTGATATTTACAGTTTTGCCACTAATCTTGTTTTAGTCGTAGAATCTCCGTTTTAACTCCGATTTGACCTGTTCAAATTGCGTTAGGTTCGTAATTGCGAGCTCTACATGATGATAGAACTGTACAGTAGGTTTGAGTTAATTAATTTTCGAGTTTATATTAAAGTATTTATTTTTCTATAGGAAATCTTCGTAAATTCATAACTTTGTCGTTTTAGCTCCGTTTTTCGTGATCTTCGCGTCTGTGTGATCCTAGCGAGTTATAGATTCGTTTTAAAGACTTTTTATATTATTTTCTTACTATTGGTGTACTGTTCTAATTATAGTCTTGTCTGTTTATGCATGATTGCCTCTGGATGTATGTTGTTGCTGTGGTTGATCGAGTATAGACGGTGAGCAATTTGTTGGGGATCAAGAGTCTTTCTACGAGTAAGATCTTCAGGAGCAGTTTGAGCAAGGCAAGTATAGCATGGGATTATTCTTGTTGTCCTATTCATAATATGCAAATAATATCATTATGCATCTATTCCCTTGTTAAGGATGACTTAGTGTTGATCTTATACCTTGATACCTATTATATTGCATTGAGTAGTATGGCTAGCGCTTAAACATGGACTATGATCATGTAAATTGATTAATGGAATATGCAACAAACATTAAAAGATGATTTTGATTAATGTTTAAAGGGGATTAGAGCATGGGGTTACTTTTGATGCTCTAATTACTCTCCATAAGGACTCATCTATAAGCGAACATCCGGGATTTATAGTACAACTGTGGGGGCTATATGGCTCTGGCTTTAGTCATATAGAAGGACCTTTTCTAGCTTGTTAGTGGTAACCTTTTTGGCGTAAGAATGGCTTGACGAATCGGGTATAGTGCGGTCTCTGTCCTTTTGTGTATAGGCTGCGGGTTATTGTGCCATTGGGAAGGGGGGCTCTACATCTGTTTGCCGAGTAAATCTAATGGCCCTAACTTGTTAGACGAACCTTCGAAAGACTTTATAGTGTTTCCCTGCCTGCTCACCTTGGTAGTGTTTTGGGAGTAATTAACCCGGGCATATGGGCAACACGACTCACAGTGAAAGTGTACAACCTCTGCAGAGTGTAAAACTGTTATAACAACCGTGCTCACGGTCACGAGTGGCCTTGGACCCTTATGGAATAGTTGATCATTAATAATGAATATGTTTTTGCTATTCGTTAATCATTTCACATGGATCATATGTTTATTGTTTACATTGAGACATCTTAATGATATTGATATTCTAAAACTATGCTAACTAAAAGCTACATGCTGATAAACCAATGTTATGCCTTTGAGCCTCATGAACCCCATGTTACACTTGTTGAGTACGAAATGTACTTACGCTTGTTTATTTTTCTTACTTGGATAAAAATTCCGGATGGGTAACAGATGGTGCTAATAGTGACTACTACTCCTACTTCCCTGAAGATTACTAGACTTACAGTCAACCAGTCAATGTGCCTGTGATTGGAGCTACCACGAGAGATTTATATTTTTACTTCCGCTAAATTTGTGTAAAGACTATGTGTTAAATATCGTGATGTAATAACATTTGTGATGATACTTCCGTTATAATTTGTTAACTTATGTGTGATTGATCTCTGGGCACACATAAGAGTATGCATTCCATTTGGTCTTTAAATAGGTGTGACATTCTCTAGGCCCCTAGTCCAATGCTCCATATCACACATAACCCGTGTGACCTTCGAGAGCCTTATATGTTGTGCTCCCCCACCATCAATTTCCGATGTGGGATTAAACCTAACAATCTCCCTCATCACACATCGGACCCAACTCATCACATCACACAACCAGTGTGATCTCTGAAAAACGTTCTCTAGGCCCCTTAGTCCAATGCTCCATATCACACATAATCCGTGTGACCTTCGAAACGTTAATGGGGTCCCCGTCACCATGTGACCCCTGAGATTAATTTTCCAGGTTTTTTCGACCATGTGCTTCGATACCACTTGTTAGAGTGTCTAGCGGAATCTGGCCTAGCTCGTTATAAGTACGAGTTGGTATCCCTCGGGTCCAGGTCCATCGGAGCTCACAACATATCAAGGCTTTGGGCCTAACTCAACCCAAAAGACTAGCATGATAGGTGAGGGCTGCCCCTGCCTTATATGTTGTGCTCCCCCACCATCAATTTCCAATGTGGGACTAAATCTAATAAGATCCGTCTAGAGCAAGCATTTGCAGGTTTTCACGATTATAGATGAAAATTGAATAGTAAGGTTTCATTAAAAAAGGGTGTTTAGTTTAGGCAGAGCTGCAAGTTCATTGGTTATAATATGCCTAGACATTGATGTGTGCTCAACTTTTATGCCAACACATGGGTTCTTAAAGGCAGCCCATCACTATTGAAAGGTCGGCGAGTCCTCTGTTGCATTTATTCATACAGACGGTGCATAACTTCCATCCAGTGGATTCAAGGACCTATGTAAATTGATTTGTAGTCACAGTCTTAAGATGTCTGTCTCTGAATACTCCATGTAGTGATAAGTGGTATGACTGGTATCCTTTGTCGTTGTTCTTTACAAAATAACTTTGGCTGATCGTGGCACTGACTAACAAAAGTGGAAAATGAAATGATTATTTTATTTTCTTAAAAAAATATTGATGGCCGATGGATAGATTATATTTGGCACCATGTTTGATTGTCAACTTACTCTTCTGACTAAACTTACTGGTACTAACCACTATACAATGGTTGAACCTCAGGGATGATGTCCATGATTCAGATGTGGTGATATATGTGAAGCAGCAAAAACAATTGGAGGACGCCCTTGTTAAAAATCTAATTGAAGTCCAAGACAGCAAAGAACACTATCCAGTCATCGTCACTGTGTCCGGAGAAAGTGGTATTGGCAAGACAACTCTTGTGAGAGACATATACAAAAGAATGGACATTATCTAAAAAAAATATACAAAAGAATGGAAAAGAAGAAAGTGTTTGAAGTGCAAGCCATGGAAAGTTTTGCACCTTATTTAACTGCTCCCAACATCCTTCAACAAATTACTCAGCAACTGACAGAAGATGACACAAATTGCCCAGAAATGGCCCGAAAGATGCTGCAAGACAAATTGAAAAATAAGAAGTACCTACTCGTGATAGATGGTGAAGTTAGTGGTACTGAATGGAAGAACATTTTGACTAGCCTCCCAATTGGCACTAGGGGTAGTAGAGTAGTGCATAACACACAAGGTAAACCAGAAGAGCCACCTAGCAGCTACCATCATGTCATCATTCAGTTAAAACACCTTACAGAAGATGACACCATGTCATTGTTTCGTCGGAGGCTACGTAAGGAACTGCAAGATAAAAACTTCAAAAAGTACCAAAATGATGTTTTCAAAATCACCCAAGGGTTGCCTTTGGCAGTTGTTCTTTTAGCAGGTCTTGTGCAAACCAAGGAGTTCCCAAGTGAGTGGGTGAAGATTTTTTACTACCTTAAGTCCAAGCCATCAACGAAGCTTGAAAGCATGTTGTCAGTTTGCTTTGATGATCTTCCACACGAGCTAAAATGCTGCTTCCTCTACTTTGCTGCATTGCCAACCAACACTACAATTGAGGCACGCAACTTAGTATTTATGTGGGTTGCAGACAATGCAGAGGGATTTCTAACGTCAAAGGGTGGGAAGACAATGGAGCATATTGGCTACATCTACCTAATTGAGTTGATTAATCGCAATCTTGTGAATCCAGTGAAAATGGATGATGATTCTAGCTTTGGGAGTATGTCTATCACAATCTCTACCTATCGAATCCCGAGTCCAAGCTCGGGCACCCGATAGCGCCACGTCGCCGGTTACTCAATAGCCGTTGGATCAATGGATCATGTGATCTGGTCCGTCCGATACGGGTCGGTTCGGGTCTCACACCCGCTTTAACGTCGATCGATCCATCAGAAGCTTCGCGGGCCTATTTCTCTGCCCGCTCCCCTCGCCCCTGCCTGCGCATCGCAAGCTACCCGCCACCAGCTGCCGCTCCTCTCCATGTCCACCTCCTTCCCAAGTCCCAATGAGCGCTTCCTAGGTCCGGGGAGAGAGGGCTTCGCCGCCGTGCGCCACGGCCGCCGCCGATTCCACGGCGGAGCACAGAGCACTGGCTTGTTGCGTCCTTCTGCGAGCTCCGCCGCCTTGCCTTCTACGCTCCGCTGCTGTACACGGGCAGTGACTAACCTGCAGGTCGATTGCAAAGGTGACAATCACCTCCACTGGCCCCTACCCCTCTCTCCTCACCCATTTCCTCACAAATCCAACAAATCACTTGGGGAAGCATCAATCAGAGGTACGTATGAATAAAGTTGGATTTTTTATCGAAAAGAATAAAGTGGAATTTTGATGTGTCGTGGATGATATAAAGGTAGAAAATAGAGGTGGTCGATTCGCTAAGATCCTGTTGTTTGT
Source organism: Saccharum hybrid cultivar R570 (assembly GCA_038087645.1). Taxonomy (NCBI): domain Eukaryota; kingdom Viridiplantae; phylum Streptophyta; class Magnoliopsida; order Poales; family Poaceae; genus Saccharum; species Saccharum hybrid cultivar. The sequence goes on along the minus strand of JAQSUU010000493.1, from coordinate 4,675,928 downwards.
CGAGATAGCCAACTTTGTATTCTTTGTCAGGATCCAATTTCTTCTCCCGCTTCCTAGCAGTGGTTCCTCTTTCATTTGCATGCACACTGTGAGCTCGATGTTTTGCCTGCAGAAGTCACCGCTTCTCCCATGGCGGGTGGAGGAGGCGGCCAATTACTGTGTCCACGCGTACAAGCTGGTCATGAACATGGTGAAAGCCTGAGTTGGCCACCTCCCAATCAAACTAACCCCTTTACTGCCAGAACCATTCCATTTCTCTACTTGGTTGCTGCTACAGACTGCCATAGATTTGGGATACAATTTGATTAGTGAGTACTTTTGGTCTTAGGATTTTTTATTCAATCCCCTGCCCTCTATTAGAAAATGCAGGCAAGGCACTCAATAGACAATTGCACTACTACTGGACATAACAATAGACTTGTATTGCTTGTATAAAAACCTATGCTCTAAACAAGGATGAGTAGTAGAAGGGTTCGTAATATTTCAAACAGAGAAGACCATAACACATGGAGGTAACAGTTATGTAACAAAAAAATGTCACCCATCTAAGCAATTTTGACATACATCCACATCTCCCCACATCTCCATTTTCTGTATAGTTCATCAAAAACTGGAAATGATGTGTATACAATGATGATGCTGTATACATCTATGGCAACTTGAACTCCCCTTGCCAGATAACAAAATTAGGGATAGAACTCTGCAATATACATGCTGAAATTTGTATATTCAGATGTAAACATTTAAGTTGCCAGGCAAATCTCAGTTTTATCATCTCTCTCTCTCTCTCTCTCTCTCTCTCTCTCTCTCTCTCTCTCTGCATTCGTATAAACACCAAACCAAAAAAACCTGTAGACTATAGTTGCCATGTATCTGAATGGACATATACGCACCTCTTTTCTTTGTATTTCTAATTAATTATTTCAGCCTAGAAAATCACTACCACAAATTTAAAATTATCCAGCTCACCTCTCTTCTTAAATTGCTTGGCTACAACATCTAATTTTAACTCTGATGAAAACTAAATTGTTAGGCTTAGAATTTCAGCCGGCTGGTTGAAATGCCGTCAAGCTTCTGGCGTCCTCTGTGACAAAATGGTGCCTCAGAAGCTGAAAGGTAAGTTCTATAGGACGGCGATTCGTCCGGCGATGTTATACGGTGCTGAGTGTTGGCCTACAAAAAGGCGACATGTCCAGCAATTGAGTGTAGCAGAGATGCGTATGTTGCGTTGGTGTTGTGGGCACACAAGGAGGGATAGAGTCCGGAACGACGATATTCGGGATAGGGTTGGGGTGGCACCAATTGAGGAGAAATTGATTCAACATCGGTTGAGATGGTTTGGACATGTCCAACGGAGGTCTCCTGAGGCGCCGGTGCGTAGTGGAGTTCTAAAGCGGGCCGATAATGTAAAGAGCGGTAGAGGTCGACCTAAACTAACTTGGAACGAGTCCGTTAAGAGAGATCTTAAGGAGTGGAATATCTCTAAGGATTTAGCTATGGATAGGAGCGCTTGGAGATTGGCAATCAACGTGCCGGAACCGTGACCTCTTTTTGTCTCCCTTTATGTCCTTTTTTGTGTCTCCCTGTTTCTCGTCTCTTTTGGGTTTCATCTCTAGCCTACCCCAACTTGCTTGGGACAAAAGGCTATGTTGTTGTTGTTGTTGTTTGTAGTAGTCGGCTGCAATAGTCACTGCTTTAGTGCTACTAAACAGGCTGAAATAATTTTTATATTTAGTATAATTGATTAAAACTTTTGTAATAATAGTAGAAATAGAGATTTAGATCTCCAAAAGAGACTTTCATAGAAAAAGGTAAAAGATGAAAGCCAAAAAGTTATATGCATGGAAATAAATTCTTTAGTCTGAGAATTTAGCATAATTCAGACTCTTCTCTTTTCTAGAAGGTACAATGTCTATCTGAATATTTGATTCTGGAGGGAAGAGCTGATGGTCAGGCTGGCTGCATCATCAAACTCCAGCATGATTTCACTCTAGATTGACATAGTCAATGCTTATCTGGATGATCATATCCGCAGAATGTGTGCACAAAGCCGCAAGCTAAGAGGAGTAAGTGCTTAGTAAATTTTTATGTGAATGAACTATATTTGGAATTTAAATGAAACCAATGTGAGAGCAGAAACAATAATTGCACATCTGAAATGTAACATGTGACTATTTGAGCCAAGATATACATGTTCTTTTCTTCCCTATACTTTAGTTAGACATTGATTTAATTCGTTTAAGAAAGTTATTCATTTTATAATTTAGTTTTCTCAAGATATCCAATCAGAAGCCAAGTACCAAAATGATTTCATATCTCAGCTAGAAAGTAATTAATTTTCCTAATAGTTTGGGAGAAATCGTGAAGAAAGCTCAATGCCTCATTGATTAGATTTCTGCACTTGTAGTTAGTTATCAACACTACAGATAGATTGTAAGTTATGTATTTTCCATTTCTGACAAGATTCTATGTTATATTGCCTTGCATGTGCAATTTAGTTGGAATTGATCATCACTGACCCATTTGTTGTTAGTGTTACATTTTATCAAATGCACTTCTGATAATTGTAATCATATTATCTGACAAATAATAGCTGTAAAGTAATTGAACCTTTGCATTTCAGCTGCACTGCCATTTCATCAGTTCTTCCCAAATTGATTTCTGCAATTTGTTTGAACATAGTGCCATTGGAACATTCTTTGTTCATTTATTCACATATGAATGCATTTTTCCTTTAGCGTTTTCAGCCTGGGTTTTATTGTGTAGCACATTTTCTTGGTGCTCGTCACTCCAGTTAAGATCAGTGAGGCTCAATCTTCCTTTTAGTAAATTTAGTATTTATTAATACCACAGCTAATCTGGCTTTGTCTCCTTAGGCATACTAAACTGCAGATGTTGCAAGCACATTCTCCATGGTTGTCCTTGGTGACTTTGTAACACCTGGTTAATAATAAAGGTTCCATGCTTATCTGACTTTGTAACAACATTGTAATTACACAGGGATCAGTATTTCAGGGTCAGCCCCTACAAACAAAGCAAAAGTAGCAGCACAGAGAACACCCAGTACTGTGATTTATCCTTTTCTTTAGATTTGGTAATTGCTCTCCTCACTGATGGTACCTTCTTGGTTCTCACCTCTGACTTGCTACCTACATTTCTTGACTCTATGAACCAAACTGCACGAGTGGCCTCCGTTCAATACACCATAAAAAAAGGTCGGCAGAATCAGCTCCATTTCTTTTTTCCGATGGTCCTTGCTGTTGAAGAAATACGCTAGCACAGATAAAGCGTGGCAATGCCTTCATATGCTTATTCTTCTCTTCTCAATTTATTGGGACACACCTTGAGTAAATGATTCAGTTTTTCCTTAATATCAAATTATCTATACCTTTTATTTACATAAATAAATATCAAACAAATTAAGTAGTTGCATTCTTAACTTTTAGTACCCTGTAGTTAGAGTTATCAATATTTTTTCATCTAAAAATACAACCATCCCATGTGCGTTATTTACATCACCGCCTCGCGGGCTGGCTCAACACAGGCAAGAGCGCGCGGCAACGCCGTGCGTGGTTTCTAGTCCAAAACGAAGTCCATGATTTTTTGCAGATAGAAGCACATGAAGCAAGCTTCATGGAGGTTCATAGTGGTGATGATATCCCTACATTAACTAGTGCCCGCGCACCGCCTTTCTGTGCAGAATTACACTGCCAAATATGCTGTCCTGGCCCATCCATTGCCAAAGCTACAATCCATCTTCTGTCAATATGTGTGTCACACCCCAAAATTTCTGATTTTGGGTTATGCATTGAAAACACTAACTAAAATAAATATTTTAATATTTGGATAGAACTTGTCAACATTAGTTTAGGTTTCCATATATTTTTATTAAAAAAATAGTGCTTTTTTATTATTTTGGAATTAACTTGATGGGCTTTGGTTGATGTGATGCTTGTTTGGTGTTTATGAGTGCAAACGGTTTACGAGTACGATAGAGCGACGTTTCCTTCTCTTTTGGAAATTTTTGTGATCCTTTTTGAATTAAAATTTCATCTTCCGTGAACTTAATCTTTTTCCTTGATCTTTTCATCAATCTTTTCATGAGCTCAAACTCATTTAGTTGAGTTCCTTATCCCTCCAAGAGTCTCCAAGATTTTTTCGGTGATTTTTCTGAGCTTCGGGCTATTTTCACGGCTTAAAAGGTAATTTTAGATATTCTAGAATTATTTTAATCCCGAAATTATATAATTATAAAATATCTCATTTTTCCAAAAATTCCAAACCCTAGACTTATATATATGCCGGCGTAGCCCTCGACGCGCTGATTTTAGAAGTACAACCCTTTTCGCGAGCCGCCACTCGTAACCCCGCAGATCTATCGCCGAAGTTTTGCATCTCGTTTCTGGCGAACTTTTCCGGCGAACGTTCGGCGAGCGTTTCCGGCCATCTCTGGCATCTCCTGCGAAAACCGCCACCGCTGCGAGGTTTGTCTCATCATCCTCTACACCGGCACGCCTTTCGTTTCGCGAATCCATGCCTGTTTCATCGTTCCCCATCTCATCTTCTTTTTCGCCGACGAGCTTCCACCATGACCGGTTTTGTTTTTCTGTTTTCAGGTGACCCCGGCTTTCTTACCGTCGGACTCGCATTGCCCTGGCCTAGGGATGCGAACCGCGTCGCCTTCCCGGGTCCCCGGCCCCGCGTTCCCCCATCCCGGCCGCGCGCACACTCCGCCGGTGTTCTTCTCTGGCTGTCAGGCCATGCCTCACGGGCCCCTGCCCGACCCCACGTGTGGGCACCCATGGCACGCCGCCGCCTGCAGGTCGAGCGCCCGTGGCCGAAGCCCTTCCCTCCACGTGCGAGCAGCAGCAGGCCATCTCCATGGCCACGACGTTCGTACAGGCCAAAGGAAGAAGATGACGGTATTTACAGAACTGCCACCGATCTTTTAATACGCCGTTCATCCGTTTTATGTCCGATTCGAGTCGTTCTCGTTGGGTTAGTTTCGTAGTGTCGCGCTCTACGCAGTAGATCTAACGTTTTTCATATTTCATAATTATGAATTTTAATGATTTAAATGCATTATGGTTAATATTTATTTAATAGCTTTTAAATTAAAAAGCAACCTAAAGTTTAATTGCGTTCTTGTTGCCTCGTGGTCGTGGCGACATAAGCGACATGTTAGCAACGCTGTTTTCCATGAATGTATTTATTAATTATAATTTGTCTAGTTTAGGCATGATTCATATAAAGTCGATTTAGATGCAATTTGATTAATATGTATGCATTGACTTTTGTGAATTAAAAGTAATTTAGGTTTATCTCCAGTCTTTTACAAATAATAAAAATAAAATGTTAACTTGATAAATAACAACTTAAATGCTTCTTTGTTAATTATTATTTGCTTAGTTCAACCATGAATCATAAATGCTTACATTTAACTTTTGTCACATGTTCTACCTTTCTAAAGTATAAATGTTTAAATGGCTTAAACACTAAATAAATATTTATAAATAAAATATGAATAAGGTTAACTTCATCCTTTATAATTCAATGTAAATTGGTTAATTCAACTTAGGATAGCTCTCTGAAATGTTCATCACTTCATTAACTAAAATGAATCAAACCTGTAGCCTATTCTTTGTTATGTTGTACAACCTATCGATAGTCGTGTCTTTTTAACCGTAGCTCCGTTTTCGGCATATCTTGTGTTCTCGTTACCCATAACAGTTAGCTCTCTATTTAAAAACAACTTGGGGGTTGTAATTCCATGTTTGTCGCGTTGCTACCTCGCTGACCGTAATCTACACGCTAGCAACAATGTTTTATCACGTTATGTATTTATAAATTTAATCATGTTAATTTAATTAGTGTTAATGAAATGCCTTTTCCTTAGCTAAAAGCAGCTTAGGGCCTAATCTCCCATCTTTCATAAAGTAAAGGTAAACTTGATTAATATCAACCTGAATGTCTTTTGAATTATAAGATGATTAGTTCAACCTCGAAACATGAGTGATTTCGTTCAGTTGCCACATGCCTTTTTATATATGGTTAAATAAATTGGTGAATACACTTGCATCTAGTTTTATAATTAACATCAATATAGATTTTACTTCGTGTGTTTTTGTATACAAATATCCATTTGACTAATTTGCTTAGTGTTAACCTATATGTTTCTAATTATAATCTAATTATTTTAAACACATTTCATATACAAAATTCAAAGTAGATGCCCTCACATGTTTGTTTCTTTTGCAAAGGTAAAAGCTTAATAACTTGCTTAGTAAATTAGGTGATAGCATTATTATAAAATAAAACCTGATTAGCTTCAACTCGCTTTCTCTGTTTAAATAAGATTTGTCTAAATCTGAATTAACAACTTTCTCATGACTTTGTTTGACTAAAATAAATCAAGCTCATAGATGTTTCTTTTACAATATAAATCTTTAGGTAGTTGTTTCTTTTGCACCGTAGCTTCGATCTCGATGTTTCTTGCGCTCCCGTGATCATAGCAACGAGCCGTGCCGTTTAGTGCGCTCTCTTTTAAAGCGTCTCTTTTGTTTGGTGTTGTTCTTAGTTATGTTTATTGTCTGTTTATTCTGCTTGGTTGCTACGAGTAGAGGAAGCATGGTTCGTTAGCAATGAAGACTAGGAGGTGAGGACCGATAAGTACAGCAGAAGCTGAAGATCAGAGACAGAGGTTGAAGATTTCTAAGTAGCTAACCCTGGGAGAAAGGCAAGTATAACATGGGATTTCCTTGTTGTCCTATTCACTTTAATCACATAAAATCATATTGCATGTGTCTATCTTAAATGTCATTAAGGATTTTCTAGTTTTTTATTTATACCTTGTCACCTATGGAATTTTGCATTGGGTAGCTTTTGCTAGCGCTAAACATAAACTATGATCTTGTAATATGATTAATGGAATATGCAACAACACTAAAAGATGACTTTTTTATTACTGTTTAAAGAGGGCTAGAGCATGGGGCTATTTTTGGTGCTCTAGTTTCTCTCCTTAAGGACTCATTCGTGGACGAACATCCGGGATTGACAGTATAACTGTGAGGGCTATATGGCTCTGGCTTTAGTCAAGTATGAGGACCTTTTCTAGCTTGTTAGAGGTTACCCGAAAGGGCGCAAAAGGGGTGTTTCTCGGGATGGGTGTAGTGCGGCTTCTGTCCTTATGAGTATAGGCTACGGTTATGTGCCATATGGAAGGAGGGCTCTACATTCGCAGGTTACAGAAACCTAGCGGCCCTAACTTATTAGACAAACCTTTGAAAGGCTTCATAGTGTTACCCTGCCTGCTCACCTTGGAAGTGTTTTGGGAGTAATTAACCCGGGCATATGGGTAATCACGACTCACAGTGAAAGTGTACACCTCTGCGCAGAGTTTAATAAACTGGTATACTAGCCGTGCTCACGGATACGAGCGGCCTTAGACCTTCACGGAATAGATATACATTAATGGCTTTATGTTTTTGCTATTCGTTAATCATAACTACTTGATCATTGTTTATGGTGGGAATTGTTTACACTGTTGCTACTCATTCGCTAAAACATTGCTAAATTAAAAGCTACATGCAGTAAACCAGTGTCTATCCTTTTGAGCCTCATGAACCCCATGTTATATTTGTTGAGTACGACATGTGCTCACCCTTGCTATTTCCCCCACACTCCAATGTGTAGTAAGGTGCTGCTTAGAAGAAGGATGAAGGTGTAGTGGAGTTTCCAGAAGTCTTTCAGAAGTGCTTGGCATACGGAGCCCCCAGTCAGCCATCCCTGAGAAGAATGGAGCCCGAGTAGAAGTTTAGTACCTGTTCTGCATTACTCTGATGGTTGTAAGTGTTATTATAGAATGTATTTCGCTTTATATAAATATTGTTTTGATATTCTATTCTGTTGTTGTATGTGTGGACTTCCTAGGCACACATATGACGAGTCTGGTTTTGTTCTTTAGAAAACCGGGTGTGACAATGTGCAAGAGCCTAATATAGGTGGTCGGGGGCGCAGGTCCAAAGGAAGTCGGGCATATATGTTTCATTTATCTCAACAAAGGGCAATCTCTAAGATGAAGAAAGACATCAGATCTCACATAAAGGAACTGTTTGGTGGATCTGAGTTTCTCCGTGTCATCAATCTGCAAGGCATTGAGATCGGTGATACTCTGACGAGTGCAATTGGCAATGTTGTGCACTTGCAGTACCGTGGCATCACATCATGTTCACTGAAACATATCCCACGGTCCATCGGAAGACTCACTAGCCTCCAAACATTGGATGTGAGGGAAACTAATGTCCAAGAGCTCCCAAGGTCCTTTTGGATGATTAAGACCCTGAGACATGTCCTTGGTTTTGTCCTCAGACTGCCCAAGCAAATTGGCAGTTTGAAGCAGCTGCATACACTTGACTCCATAGATCTTGAAGAAGTTTCAGAGGAGCCGACTTTGAAGGGGACGCTAGGAGAGACGATCCATCTTGAGTTCTTGTCGATCCGGCATATCTCACATGTCAACGCGAAAGCTCTTTCTGGTGCTCTAGAGAAATTTGAGAGCCTGAGGACCCTGATCTTAGAAGGTAAAGTTATTCCTTCAAATGTCTTCACCACAACTTCCCTCCGGCGTGTCAAGTTTATGTTCCTGAGTGGGGATCTGCTACCTTCATCTGATCTAGATGGCAGTGAATTCTTATGCCTCCCTAATCTCATCATGCTTTCTCTGGAGAAAACATATGTGACACAGGAATTCATTAGCAAGCTGTCTGAGCTGCCATTTCTTGCCACCCTTGCATTGTACCCTGGCTCGTACAAGGACAAGAATCTTGTATTTTCTTCATCCATGTTTCCACGCCTCAAAAACATCAAGATAATTGACGTGGAAGAGCTGGAGAGGGTCGAAGTGGAGATGAGCATGCTTCCTGAGCTCAAAGAGTTGGAAATTCACTCCCCATTCACAGGTTTTTATCATGATATTGACCTGGGTAATGACAAGAAACGTTCTCAAAATAAAAGGATCGTGGTTGATCTTAAGAAAGAGAATAATGCTGTTGATGAAGAAAATGATGAGATGTCTGGATGGTGGATGATATTCTCATGAGTCATAATAAGGTAAAATTGGCACCCACCACAGCCGTACAAGTATAGATTAAGATGCCATCGTTCCTATGATCTACATGCTTGTACTTTTTTTTTTACATGCTTGTACATGACCACTGTATATGGGGTGTTGTGTGTTCCCCACGCACTCTCTTAAATATGTTGTGTTGTTCGTGTTAAATGATTGTTCGTGTTAAATATGGTTGATGTGTCAATTTCTACCTACTCCACTGCTGCCATATCCTCAGCTGTGACAAGGCTTTGGTTATCATGTACTGTTATATATGCTTCTCATCTACACAATCTTCTCATATTGGACCAAATACTGCTGTCCCATTTCACAATGCATCTTACATCAAAGGAATCTTTTACCTCAGCAGACCATACACGCACGGTTTTATTCACACAACTCGAGCCCGTTGATTTCTGAGTCACAGCACTTGATCCAAACTGGCCCTTGTCTAATAACTGCCAAGTCAAAGGAAAGCAGCAATTTGCACCCAAAAGGGAAGCTATACTAAAAATAATAATAATAAATATAAATAAATAAATTTAAACAACAACAGGAGATGTATTTGCAGTTCACATCATATCTATGACATATGACCAGTTAGTTCTAAAACTGCATCAGCCCAGCCCTAAAACCGTTATGTCAGAGGGTAACTCTTAAGCAACAATTCCAGTGCCACTTTCTTTTGCCTCAGGGGATCAATGCAAATGGGGGGAAAGACAAAGTCTAACTACTACACAGAACCAGGAAGAGTTAAATAGCTCAGACCAAACCAAGGAGTCATCATGCCTATTCTACAATTTTTCTAACCATGACAACGGTCCTGCCTCTCTTGCAGGGCAAGTCACGTATAAATTCGATACTAGGTGATTATTGTTTAATGTACAAAAGTTAGCACAATGCAAGGTGCTGCTTTTATAGCCCAACGAATGCCATGCCACCATCGAGTCATTGTCATTGGGAAGACGGAGACTGCTGCACCTGCACTGGTGGGAAGAACCCCATGCCTGCTGATGATTGGAAGAATCCTGCTGATGTGGGTGATTGCTGTGGTGCCTGAGGAGACTGCTGCTGCTGCTGGGGTTGGTTCTGAGCCAGTGGAAGCGGAGATGGAGGTGGTGGACCACTTGGTCCTGGAAAACCTGCCGGCATAATGTTGGACATTGGAGGCGGAGGTGGCATAGAGCCAGTCGTCATCCCGAAAGGTCCCATTCCCATCATTCCTCCAGTACTTTGACCAAATTGTTGCAGAAGCGGTGGCAAAAATGGCGGTGGAGGTGGTGCAAATGGACCTGGTGCTTGGTTGATCTGCGCTGGTAGTTGCATGGGCACTGCTCCAATCTGTTGTTGCATCTGTGGCACTTGCACAGAAAAGGGAGGAGCACCCATGTCACTGCCCTGTGCGGTTTTCTCAAGCCTAGGCCTCTTTTCAATCTGGAAGCCCGGCGGTCCTCCAGAGAGTTCTCCAGAAGGCGATCCACTATTCATGGAAGATAGTGAAGCACCATATTCAGCAACAAAAGATGATAAAATGGAGCTCAGAACCTGCACTGGTGCTGACAAAGATGCCAGCTTATCTGCCATTGCTGCTGCCGTTCTCTTGGGCTCATCTCCCACTGCACTGACTGTAGGGGCAAGTGAGGTTGCTGGATTCAGTGACTGTAACTGGGGAGACATCAGCCTTACTCCAGAACCCTGTATCATAGCAGTTGTTTCTTCTGTTGGGGCAATCATTAGCAGACTAGAACTAGATCCTGTGCCATTTGCGACAACGGCACCACCAAATCGTTGCCTAAGTTGAATGGCATGTTCAGCCTCTGCTCGAGCAACCTGTTATAGAAATCAGATAAGGGATTACCAATAATGTCATAAGACAGCTAAAAGATTATTACACCATTAATAAATTTCAGGAAAAAAAAAAGAAAGGAGCTAATTGAGAAGCAGCAACTGGAATCAAGACATGCATGTTGGCATCACCCAAGGCACAAAACAGAGAAATGAAAAGGCCAGACTAGAAGGATGTGAAGACCACTCTGAAAGGTGATCAAACATCTCAAGTTGCTATGGAAGCAGTCTAGGTGGGCTTTTTCAATATAACAGGCTTAATCTCAAGGTGCTAAGAAAGAACTCTAGGTGGGTTTTCTCAACATATAACAGACTTAAGTTGTAATCAATAAATAAATAGTTCAAGTGAGCAGTGGAATTAATAAATAGTTTTAAGTGAACACGGGTTTGGCCAGGTAGGAATCAGAACTGGCAAGAGGCATACTTGTGCCCTAAAGGTGCTAGATGGCTCAGACAACACACATGCTCATGGCTTACTAGTGCAGGTGCCATTTATGAAAACAAGAATTCAGTTGGGAATGAACGGATTAGGTCTCTCTAATTGAAGTTCTACACATATCCTCTAATAGTACCCACTTTCATAGCTGTGGACGGACATGATTGCAAGGAACAATAACAGATGAAAAGCCAACATGCAATAGGACATAAAGAATAATTCTTACTTGCAACTGGTTGTGAAGAATTTCTGACTTTGACTCCTGTTATAGAAATAAGAAAGATAATTTTGAAAAGCATGAGTCAATGAGTCATATGTAACTGAGATGGAACATTTGGAAGATAATGAAAGTGTGCATAAGACCTGTTCAATGAGAACTTCTTTTAATTGATTTATCAGCGATATCCTCGCCACATCTACACTTTCAAGTTGTGAAATGCACTGCTTCAGGATAGTTTCCTGTTCTTCAAGATCAGAAATCATTGTTGAGGCAGGCTGATCACCTTATGAAAAACCATGCAGGCCAAAAAAAAAAGCAGAACAGATAAGAATGGTGTCAAACTTTCTTCCACAGCAGATATCCACAATGTTAATAACTAGTGAGCAAGATAAATCCTTACCTTTGGTACTAGCATCGTCTATATTTTTCTTTATCTTTTCTAGAACACTAACAGTACTCTTACATTTGTTCAAAGCTGCGTCTTCATCAAAATGTTGATCAAGCACAGCTTGGTATGCAGTCACAATCTTTTAAGGCATACCACCAACAGTCAGTTTCTACAGAAGAATTCAACAAGTTAATACTCTCATATCCAATCCAATATGTTTTCACCCAAAAAGGAGAGTGATATAGGATAACTAGCAACTTACTTTTAGTACTGTACTGGAATCCTTCCTTGCAACTTTGGAATTTAAGGGCTTAGAGCTAGGATTTGAATTATTCTTATTCCCATTGTTATCGAATATAGGAGGATTGTCACCAAAAATGCTGTCTTTCAAACTTTCAATACGGGTTCCAAAAACTTTGCGTTCATCCCAAATTCCTATCTGTAATTCCAAAAGATAAGTTAGAAACAATCTTTTTATTCTGGATTTCCAAGAAAAAATGAAGCAAATCAAATTAGCCATCAGTTATCCAGTATTTAGTCTAGTTTCAATAAAGTATCATGGCAGATTTTCCAGCAAATTTCTTTACACAGTATTAATGAAGGACCAAGCAAACTATGATTAAAATTGAACGACCCTTCCAAATATTTATAACATCAGAAACACCAGTGGAAGAAAACCTGAATCACTGCTTCTGGCAGATGAGTAGCAACTTACCAAGCAAGATAGTGTTTAAGAAAACAAGATATTCATTAAACCCAACACTATTGGAAACGGAGGAAATTAGGCTACAAACTAAAAGGCTAATTGCTTTACTAATTGATTATGTTCTAGTTAGTTTAAGCTCACTATTTCTGTACATACAATTATATATACCAAAATCGAATGCACCATGGACATGACCATGATCATAGCTTCAAAAGACATCAGAGCAAACAAGTACTATCTGGAATCCAGAAAAGTGTGCTAGGAGAGTAATAAGGATATTTGAATAACATAAAGCAACTAATAGCATATAACTCCAATAGTGTTTGCTACAATTAAACTGAATTGGCCACTGATTCAATGGTACTATAGTACTTTAATTGTACTAAAACATTTAGGTCCTCCTGCATTCTTGGACAAGGCTAACTCTAGGAGCTGCTGCACTGTGAAGAATTAATCTCATCATAGTGAAACAAGATAATACTTACTAGTCTCGCCACCAGTTTCATTCCTTCTTCTCCCCCATTTTCGTAGACATGTTTCAACGATCTGGGTAAAACCCTCCAGAACTCATGCACATAATCTCCTCCCTTGCGCTTACTGTTTTGCAAGATATCATTTGACAGAAATAGGAATGATATTTTCTTATCCTCTGTTGCACTACTGAACTGCTTTTCCCATGTGTCTACAACCCTTCTGGCTCTCTTGCGGTGAAAAATGCACCATTGTGAAAGTGCTGCATAAGGGTTAAGGAATACAAGAAAGAATTGCTAATGCAATATTTAGATGCAAACTTACATATGAAAAATATAAAATTCTAATTAAATTTGACATATGCACAGATAGAGGAAATGAGGAAATAAATAACCAATTTGGCCATTTATTACTTAAAGCACACAAGGTATATAAACCACAAATTGAGTCCACCAACCATCAACATGAAAAAAAGGGGGAACATAGATCCTAGGTATTATATAAGTGCCATCTATGAACTCTACCTACCCTGTAGATTCCCACTGACGTGTTAAAAGTTCTGCTGTTCCCTTCCAATTTTACAGTGAGTGTCATATTAAATCTCAAGAAGCAGAACATGTTCTGAGGGAAACAAATAATAACATTGCTCATAAAACCTAAAGTTTAGCTGTGGAGATCAAATTAAGTGAATGGTGAAAAGTTAACAAGGAACAAGATCATTTTTCTTCTACAAGGCACAAATTGTTAGTATGTTTTGATATTTGATATTTCTAAGAGACACAGCAACATATGCAGTATATTTCATAGCAACTTGCTTAGAAATGGATGGCATATACCACATATAGCATGGAATTTCTCACGCAGAAGCAAGCACATTGATATCGAAACAATTATATGATTTTTACTGCACCTTTACATCAAACTCCAAAAGTATGCCTCGCAGAATGTGTTTATTTATGCAATAAGAGGTCATATATATCCATAATGTAAAAGGCAGAGTAGTTTTGAGAAATACATTTTCAGCGCAATAAAATGCTGCAGAATTTGTTTTGCACACGAAACAGAAAAATAGCAGCAGAATGCCATAAAGATTGTTCAAAGAGCTAACCAAAAGTAAAACAGGCTTACTAGTTACTACCGTACTATTGCATAAATAACAGCAACCAGGGGGAAAAAACTAGATAGCAGTTAGAATCATATGACTAAAACTTTAGGTCCTTATTAAAGGATGTGGCATATAATTGTTCTGCTCAATTAATTTAGTGAACAGGATAGCAAAAATAAGTACCCAACAAGCAAGAGACACATATAACCTAGTAACTACTGATAAAATGTAGACTCCTAGGAGTTCCTGTTATGATTTCCCATTTCACAAAGGGGACAGCCTCAAATGACAATGAAAATCATATATACATCTAAATGAAAGGCAAAATTGGGAGTAACAACAAAAAAAATATTTTAGTTCCAAGAAAGTTGGGGTAGGCTAGAGATGAAACGCACCTAACAAGAGCCACCAACAAAAAAATACAAAGAAGTAAAATGAAAAGGGTATTACTGGCATAGTCATGGTGATAGTACTAGTAGTAAAAGGAGATTAGTAACCCAGCCCTCACCGTTTGAGCACGTGAAAGTTGATTTCTACACGCTTATATTCAAGGGTAAAAAAAGAATGGAATGAACTGCAGCACCAAAGCTAATTAGAAATCCAGAACATGTTGCCTGACCTATTACATTTATAAATATATAAGAGAAGCACTTTTCTCAAACAAACTACCGAGAAAGGCACTAAAATCAAGAGAATTTTCAGGGAGTGCAGTAACATGAACACATTAAATTCATACTCAAGAGGATTTATAACTTCTACCCATGTGCACCAGCAAACTACCAACAACACAGCAAGCACTGTACGAAGCTAAACAAAGAAGGGTATACTTCCTGCGCACAATCGATCTCATAGCCAGTTCTCACATAGGCATTCCAATTTGCAAGTTAGGGCTTTACTGGATATACTAGATTAACCGAAACAGGAAGAAACAGCCAGGAACACCTAGAAGTAACCACGGGAGAAAAACAAAGGATACTCTGAATGCTCGCCGCTGTGTTGTTGAGCTTGTTGAGCTTATCAACAAGCCTCTCCTCGCTGAAGGAGCCGCCGCCGCTGCTGCCGCTGCCGCTGCCGCCGTCCCTCGTTTCCACGTCTACACCCGCCTTCGCAGCAGCCATCACGAAGTCCCCAACTAATTCAACTTCCTCGCGGATAGGCCAAAACCCAAGATCGAGCCAACCTTGCGCGCAAAAATTCAGAAAAAGAAAACATCCCAGAAAATCAGAAATTTCGGGATTGTGGTGAGAGATTAGAGCTCGGAGTTCTCAGGGGAAAGATGCGTACCTCGGTGGCGATGAGCTCGAGCTTGGCGCCGCAGAAGAGAAGGGGGAAGTGGAAGGGGAAGCACGAAGCAGGAGGGAAGACGAGACTGACAGGGTTTGGTTTGCGGCTTCCACCTCCACCCTTTCCTAATTTCCTTCCCTTGGGTGTATTTTTTTCTACTAGTTTTTCTCTTTTTTTCGTTTTTCCTTTTCTTTTCTCTCGCACTGGATTTTGCGGTGGGAGTCGGAACAGGAAGGGTTTTAAAAGGATGCTTTTGGAGGGGATCGTGGGCTTAAATATAAAAAACCACCGCGTAAACCAGGGCCAAACCAGGGGCAGCTATAGATATAAGTTCACTTTAGCTTATTAAGCGCTACTTTTCAGTATGAAACAGTATTTTTCTCTCACAACATTTTAATATAAGCATCAGCATAAGCGAACAGGGTATTATATTCTGCAAGCGGAGAGGGAAACCACCGGCACGTGAGCGTTAAAGTTCAAAGAGGAATGCTTACGGTAGGATTATGTGTTATAGACTTAAGAGCGAAGGCAACATCACGCGCAGAATAATGCCTGCTAGCAAAATTTGTAATATTATATTTTGCGAGCGGAGAGGGAAACCACCATCACGTGAGCGCCAAAGTTAGAAGAGGAATGCTCATGGTAGGATTATGCGCAATAGACTTAAGAGCGAAGGCAACGTCGCGCAAAGAGTAACGCCTACTAGCAGAATTTGTAATATTATATTCTGCAGGTGAAGAGGAAAACCGCCATCACGTGAGCGTCAAAGTTAGGAGAGAAATGCTCATGGTAGGATTGTGCGCTATAGACTTAAGAGCGAAGGCAACGTCACTCGAATAGTAACGCTAGCTAGCGGAATTTGTAGATATAAGGGATTGTATCTATGGGCTTAGAAAGAAGACACCGCTAAATGAATGCCAAAGTTAGAAAAATGGGCTGCTAGCGATAGATTTTGTGTTTAGTGGGCACAGAGGAAAACTTCCTTCACGTGAACACCAAAGTTAGGTCAGGGATGCGCACGAAAGAATTGTGTGCTTGGAGTTAGTGGCGGAGCTCACCCGAATTTTTTGGTGGGGCAGAAATCATCGACACCATCGTTTGGCCTACTCCCTTGCTCGCCGCAGCCGTGGCATACTGGCATGCCAGCGCACGCACCACCACGTCCCGTGCCGAGACTGGAATCCATGCGGGCAATGGCCGGTGCTGGTTCCTCACGCTGACTCAGTGGAGAGCAGTGGACTCGAGTATTGCTTCCGTACTTGCATGTTGGGCTTGGGGCATAGGCCATAGCCCACGTCCACGATATCTAGCAGCCGTTGAGGCGCAGAGCCTTCTTGGCTTCTTCGTTCACGAATCCTTGCGCGAGTTGCGTTGCCGCCGCCGCCGCCGATAGGATAGGTCGGAGGAGGAAGTTGGCCTGTTGGGGGTCCTCGCGCGGTGGTAGGTGGGGCAGCTGCCCCACCCTGCCTAACGGGGAGCTCCGCCTATGCTTGGAGTTAAGAGGAAGTCAGCATCATGTGAAGAGCAGGGTCTGCTAGTAGCTTTCGTGGATATAAAGGATTACATCTATGGGCTACATAGGAAGACACCGCTGTGTGAATGCCAAAATAAGAAACGCAACGGCGACTAGCAATAGATTTCTATTCAGTGGGCATTGAGGGGACCACCTCCCGTGAAACGTCAAAATTAGGGGGAGGAGTGCCCGCTGGTAGGATTATGTGTTCTGACTTTAGAAGGAAGTCGTTATCATACGGAAAGGAGGGCCTGCTAACGGCTTCTATTGATGCAAGGGATTATATCTATGGGTTTAGAGGGAAAGGGAAGACACCGCCGCATGAATGCCAAAGTTAGAAGAGAGGGCTGCTAGCGATGGATTTGTTTTCAGTATGCATAGAGGGGACCACCTTCTCGTGAAACACCAAAGTTACATTAGAGATGCTCACGATAGGATTATGTGCTACAGACTTAAGAGAAAGCCAATGTCATGTGAAGAGGAGGGTCTGCTAACAGCTTTTGTGGATACAAGGGATTACATCTATGAGCTTAGAAGGAAGACACTGTCGCTGAATGCCAAAGTTAGAAAACTAGATTTGTGTTCGGTGGGTGTAGAGGGGACCACCTTCACGTGAACCTCAAAGTTAGATGAGGAGTGCTCATGATGGGATTATGTGTTACAAATTTAGAGGGAAGCCATCGCCATGCAAAAAGGAGGGCCTGCTAGCAATTCCTATGGATACAAGGGACTGTATCTATGGGCTTAGAGGGAAGACACCACGCGTGAATGTCAAAGTTAGAAAAAGAGGGCTGCTAGTGATGGATTTGTGTTTAGTAGGCGTAGAGGGGACCACCTTCACATGAACGCCAAAGTTAGGTCAGGGATGCTCATGATAGGATTGTGTGCTATAGACTTATTAAGAGAGGAAGCTAACGTCATGTGAAGAGGAGGGTATGCTAATAGCTTTGTAGATACAAGGGATTGCATCTATGGGATTAGAAGGAAGACAACTTTCACGTGAATGTCAAAATTAGAAAAGCAACATCTACTAGCGATAGATTTGTGTTCAATGGGCATAGAGGGGACCACCTTCATGTGAACGCAAAGTTAAGGTTTGGAGTGCTCATGATAGGATTACGTGTTACAAATTTCGAGGGAAGCCATCACTATACAAAAAGGAGGGTTTGCTAGCAGTTTTTATGGGTACATGGGAATTGTATCTATGGCTCAGAGGGAGAACACCATGCATGAAACATCAAAGTTAGAAAAGAGGGGTTGCTAGGTAAAGATTTGTGTTCAGTTGACGTAGAGGGGCCCACCTTCACATGAACGCCAAAGTTAGGTGAGGAGTGCTCATGACAAGATTATGCGTTACAAATTAAGATGGAAGCCATCGTCATGCAAAAAGGAGGTCCTGCTAGCGGCTTTTGTGGATACAAGGGGATTGTATTTGTGGGTTTAGAGGAAGGCACTGCCGCACGAAATGACAAAGTTACAAAAGTGAGGGCTGCTAGTGATACATTCGTGTTCAGTTGACGTAGAGGGGCCCACCTTCACGTGAACACCAAAATTAGGTGAGAAGTACTCATGATGGGATTATGTATTGCAGATTTAGAGGGAAGCCATTGTCATGCAAAAATAAAGAAGACCTGTAGAGGCTTCTATTGATACAAGGGATTGTATTTGTGGGCTTAGATGGAAGATATCGCCGTGTGAATGCCAAAGTTAGAAAAGAGAGGCTACTAGCGATATATTTGTGTTATGTGGGCATAGAGGGAAACCACCTTTACATGAACGCCAAAGTTTAGAAGAGGAGTGCGCAAGATGGAATGTGTGTTGCACCTTTAGAGGAAAGTAAGCAACATACAAAGTTAAGAGAAAGAGTGCCGAAGGGATTGTGTGTTGCAGGCTTAGAGGAAAACCACTAAAGACGAGGGGCTGCAGGCTTAGCGGAAAGCCAACATCATGTCAACACCAAAATTTGGACATCTACTGGCGATAGAATCGCATGCTGCAATTAATCTAGGGATGGTAGTCCGATCTATAGGTCCACACACTTTTCCGAGGTGTGGATGGCAGGTTGAGGCTCAGTATGAATGTAGGTCGGATACAGGCGCCAAATTGCACCGCATGTTTATATGAATGTACGAAGTATAAGAGCCACACTATACAATCGAGCATCCCGCTTCTAGTTTTCAACTACATGCTTAATACCTAGGTGTTAGATGTTTGTCTATCTTAAGAACTCAAATAATTTATTGGTGTCTACGTGTTAGATAACTAGATTTTATGATATATAGATAATAAATCATTGCTTCTTATCCAACTTTATATGCTTTTCTTAATATGTTCATGATGATTATATATTACAGTGACATTAACACACCCGACGATGCCTAAAACCCATGGTGGAAGCCTCAATCTTGGGGTGTAACATCCAAGATTTATGTACAATTTTTGTAATTTGTATTTACAAAAATGCTAACTTTTTAAAACTTTGCCTTGAATGTGTGTCGTATGTAAATACTGTGTCAAACAGAAGTCAATCCTTCTCCTCTCCCTCAACTTCGGTTTCCCAACTCAAAAACCTTTGCAAATAAAACTAGAAGCCGGCACCGGGTGACAAGTGCCCAATTTATTTATTCCTCAAACGGTGGCTTATCTAAGGGATTAATAAATTTTATTACCTCTAAAGTATTTTCTTGGTTTAGAGTAAGGAAGTTGTTTCGACGCGTGGATTATTTTGTAGGATTTGGTTCCTGTTCTGCTGTTGCCGAGGGTGTGTTCACTTCGTAAAAAGTGGGTGAAAAGTTACTGTAGCATCTTTCGTTGTTATTTGGCAAAATTTGTCCAACCATAGACTAACTAGGCTCAAAAGATTCGTCTCGACATTTACAGACAAACTATGCAATTAGTTATCTTTTTTATCTATATTTAATGCTCCATACATACGTGCAAAGATTCGATGCAGGTGGAAGATGAAATATTTTGGGTTGACATGTGAAGTGAACACAGCCCGAACTGGCAAACTGCCACGTCCGAGAAGACAGAAGCGAAGCAAAGACCCCAGTCCAATTCAGCGGGCTGGCGGCCCAGCCCATTCCAGATGCACGGCCCACCGTTTCCTTCCTTCCCCGCAGCCTTTGCGGCAGCGTAGGGTTCCTTGCCACCTCCCACGCTCTTGGTCGTGCGCTTCCCGCGAAACGCCAACCGAATCCTCCATCCCCCCAAAATTCCCCCTCCCACAGAAGGAGAAATCCTTCCCGCGGGCGGCGGCGGAGGAATTCGCCGGGTAGGTTGGTGGGTTCTCCCGATCTGCGTCCCCGGTCCCCACTTCCCAGGCCCAGGCGAGCGGGAGCATATGGCGCCGCTGTCGTGGCGTCACCACACCCTGCTGCAGGCGCTGCTCCACCGCGGCCCCCTCTCCGAGCGCGACTTCCACGCCGTCTTCGCCGGCGTCTCCGGCAAGGACCCCGGTACGCCGTCTTCTTTGCTCCCCCTCTCGTCGTCTCTCGGTCTCTTCTTCTCTGTACGCGCCGTAGCCCAACAAGTGCTCGACGAAATGCACGCCATTATTGATGGGCTCTGATCAGAGCTACAGCAGGTGCACGCAGCAGCACCTGGAGGCTGGAGCTTACACTGCAAGCTAAGCTAGCATCTCCCGCCATTCCCCTGCTTCTCTCCTTCCAGCGTAAGCCAAAGCTTTTGAGCAGATTATATGGCAATCCCGTCGATTCCCCGCCGCCCGCACCTCTGCCTCGCACTCGACTCGCCCGTCAACCTCCCTCCGCCCGACGGCCCGCTTCTTGCCCCTCCTCCGCTTCTCCTCCGCTGCTGCGCTGCTCCCCGTCCTCTTCGCCTCCTTATCCGTCCTCCGCTGCGCCCGTATCCCTCCCCTTCCTCTTGTGCCGCCTTCAACCTCCGTCCCCGACGCCGCCGCAGCAGCGGTGGGCGCGGCACCGGTCCGCAGGGGCTCCGCAAGAAGGCCCCGCCGGCCGCCACTGACTGGCTCTCCCTGCTCTTCCTCCTCACGGAGCCTCGCCTCTGACTGCCAGACGGTCCGATTCTTCTTGCTAGAAAGCTGGCTTTGATTTCAAGCGTGGGCACAAAATGCTGTCCCAAACAGGGCATCTCTTCAGCAGGCTCACGAGACCCCATTCATCTGCTACGCCATCCTCATCACCTTCAGCAGCAATGGCGCCTCTCTCTTGGCGGCAGCGGCATCACACACTGCTGCAGGCGCTGCTCTCCCGCGGCCCTCTTCCCGAGCCTGACTTCCAAGCGCTGTTCGCTGCTGTCTCCGACAGGGACCCCGGTACCTACCTATGCCGCGATGCTTGCAACTCTGTCCCCTTTAGCTCTAGTCTTTCTCCATCTTCTCTTCACATCTGTTCCATGGAATGCTCTCTGTTTCGGAAGCGGGCAGAATGCTCCTCTCAGCTAACAACTTGTTACTGTGGCAGTGTGGTGGTAGTAATACATTTGCTCGGAGTGGTGTGTACATGCATATTCTTTTCTGGAATCCATTTGTATCTCTATTTATCTACTACAGATCTTCTGTTTCTCAAGTAAAAGAGTGCTAGTTGGCCTCCATCTAATTGTCAGGCAATGCTGCTATCAACAAAACCTGATGCTGCTCATATTCCCTTTTCTCTTTCTTTGCCTCAAAGAAAGTTTTCCTTAACGAATATTGTAAGCATTTTGTGTAGGCATTCTTTTTCTTTTTCTTTGCTGGCCTAAGTCATCATTCCTTATTTAAGTTGACCTCTTCTTGACCTGCTAGTGCTCACAAAATAAATTCGATTACAAGTGAATGCTGTACCTTGAACAAACAATTTAGTGGAAAATTTTGTCTGATCCAGAAGTAGCTACACTTTCTCACCTAAGGTAGATCTATGAAATTTTGACTGTTTGTTTGCTGATCACCAGAGCCAGTCAGAATCACTTCAAACTTCAAAGTTTTGCTAAAAAACAGTGAATTCAAGGTTGCATTATATGATTGTCTGAAACAATGGTCTTGATTCCACATGGGATTTGAATCACTCAGCCGAACTGACGCCTAGTTGCCTACTTGGCTGAATCATATATTTAGTACCGGTTTTATAGAAGAGTCGATTGCCTATGGGCTGCAAACTTCTCTTGAATCATTTGGTCAAATGTCTACTCTCCAATCACTTATTTCATATCATGACTTGCAGCCACTCATCAGCAACTGTTCAATGATACACTTCTCAAGATCAACAAGGACCTCGCCTATTTGCAGTTCGAGTTGCGGGCATGCATAAACCAATATGATGGAATGGTTTATTACGGAGTGGTTAATAACATTGTTGATGATGAATCTAAGCTTGGAACAAAGTATTCTGTGCCCCAGATTGCATTCTACAAGGGACTGGTATGCGATACCTGGCCTTGCATACCTCAGTCTGACATTGCATAGTGTTGAACTTTCACATGTTTTGATATAACTAATGATTACTGTGGCAGTTAGAAGCAATAGTTCAGGAAGCTGGAATTGATGGTAGCATAACCAGTATCGACGCTCTCAATGTCCGGCTTGATAACCAGGTTAGCTGTACAGTAATTCTGGGAACATGATTTGTTGGTTTTCATGTATCAACATGTACTGGCCATGTGCTTAGTGTAGCTCATAATGCTGATTTCACTAGTAAATACTGGGAACATGATTTATCACTAGTAAATACTGATTGACAGTATTTCTGTGGCGATATTTCTGGGCTTCTAGTCCTTTTGGTATTTCTGTGGCATGGCATAGCAGCTACTGATTGACAGTTTAATCTTGATTGCAATGTGGCATCATGAGTTATTGACTGTTCTGTTCCCAGGTCGTAATTGTAGACGGTTCAGAGGACGGCCAGTCTCGCCTTCCTAGTTCCATAAAGAACTTCTCACTGAGCCAGAAAGAGAAAACTCTTGATGAACTGATACGGGATCGTTGGTTGTCATACACCTCCACAGGCAAGATTGGTCTGGGCACCAGATCATTTCTTGATCTCCGAAGCTGGTTCCGTGGTAATGATATCCCATCTTGTGTTGTCTGCAACGAAGCTTGTATAAAGGTACTGATATGGATGATTATACGATTTTCAGTTGCCTTGTCTTGCTTTTAATGTTGCCTCATGTAACCTGCTAGTATTATTATGTTTCACAACAGGCATCAAGTTGTCCAAATGAGGGATGCAACGTTAGAATTCATGAGTACTGCTTGAAGAAGAAATTTTCACAAAGAAAGGTACTTGCCTAAATCATAGTTCACTCTGCTAACTCATGTTGATGGTAAAGTCATGGTTTGCTAATTTTTCTGCATATGTAGGCTTCAAGAGCTTGTCCTAGTTGTGGTACTGAATGGCCCTGTCAGGACGGTGAAGCTGATGGCGATGATGATGTGAATGAACCTGGGGAAGATCAAGTCTCATCAGCCAATCGTTCCTCGAGGAAGAAGCGCAAGAGAGTCAAAGCTGAACTGATGGAAGAAAATAACAATGCAAGCCCATCAACGGAGGTGCCTAGGAGGACCTTGAGAAGTGCTAAAGCTGAAGCAGTCGAGGCTGCTCAAGAGGCGTCTTCTGCTGGAGCTTCGCAGCCAGGGAGGGGTTCCAAAAGAAGGAACAAGTAGTGATGATGAGGCTAAGGAATGATAGCGAGAGAGATTGCAAAGGCTCTCTTTTGCCATGTAGATACCGTAGATGTTCTGGTATCCGGTGGTAATAGATGGTCCTTTTCAAGTGAGAGGGTTGCAGCTTCTAGTTCTGGTGTAACATATAGCCTAAAGTTGCTCTTGCTACAGACTCATAGAGGTTATTATTTATCTTGTGAGTTGTGATAGTATCATTCAATCTAGACTGGTTGCAATAATTTTTGTTAGTGTGTTCTTAGTTATAGGCCTTTAATTAAGGAGTATTTTGTTAGTGTGACCGGACTTGACTTAGTTTGTTGGCCCTAAGGACAAGCCCTAGTGTGATTTTTGCGGTCTTAGGACCAAACCATTCAAGGGGTGAGTATAATCGCACAGATAAGGTTTGTTCTTTAAAATTTTTACAGCCCGGTTCTCCTCACCCCCTCTTGTGCCATTTGGTCCTTTTAGAGGATCTCCTTGCAAACAGAGTTCAGCAGGTACGTTATGACTTCCTTGTCTCGGGTGATCCATGTGGCATAGTCTGGATTGTTGATGATGTGTGTTACTTGTCAGCTTCTACAATCTTGATAATTCTAGGAGGCGCCTGGGTTTTTGCGCGCTTTACGGATCACCGGCATAACCTGAGGGCGCCATGACACAAAGTTCTCACGTGTTAGTTTCTCAGCCACCGACGAACCTTTGACAGCGGCATACATGTTCGATGAGGAGGACACCATTGATGATCTGGGGTTTTATGTGAATGAAGATGACAGAGGATGCTTTCACTATCATGTGAAATGACAAGCATTTTACCTCACGTAGGAGGCCGCAGCTTTCTCCTACAACTAAAAAGCCTAAAAGTAAGAAAGCGTTTTGGTGCGATAAAAATTTTCGCCTCACCTTCTACCGCTCCGTGCGACCCCGACGACGTCTCTCCACCCGCGCGACAAATCTGGAAAGGTAAGGGCGTTCTCCCCCTCCCTGAATCTCTGCCCAATCATCTGCCCAATCCCCTCGCCGTGCGATCTCCCCGTCCCCGCAATCCCTGCCCCGTGCGATCGGCACCGGCCCGCCCAATCATCTGCCCAATCCCCTCGCCGTGCGATCTCCCCCTCCCCGCAATCCCTGCCTGTGCGATCGCCACCGGCCCGCATCGCCCCGCTGCGCCGCCGGACTGCCACCCCGACGCCTCGCCGTGCGATCTCCCCTCCCCGTGCGACCACAGCGCGACGCTCCTATAAACCCCACGCCACGCCGCCTCCTCCGCCAGCACACAGCAGCAATCTCTCCCTCCCTCCCTGCCTAGCGCCACCGAGCTCGGTTGATCAGCCGCTTCCCATCAGGCCATCAACCCTCTCGCTGGTGTCAGTGCTGCTCGGTTGATCAGCCGCTTCCCATCAGGCCATCAACCCTCTCGCTGGTGTCAGTGCTGCGGCCGACTCCACCGAGCCTCCAGGCCACCGTTCTGGCGTAGGATCCGCCATTCCGGAAGAAAGCCGCCGCCAACGGCCCCAACTCCAATTCGACGCTCCGGCTAATAGTAGAGAAGGTAAAAATCCCGATTCCCTTGCTCTCTTCTTGTTATAGCATGGAGGCCGGGCCGAGGCCATCCCTCACGCACCCTGTGTTGTACCTATGCCTGTTGAACTGTGCTGCTCTGTTCGCTTACAAACAAGATGCACGCCGGCCCTTGTGTCTACTTTCTGGTCTTTGTCGGATTATTAGGTCAGATGCTATGATGTGAATACATAGAGCTTAAGTATATATGTAAAATACATAGAGCTTAAGTAGCTTCACGAAACAGAGTGGTACTGCCAAGTTGCTGCAACAAGCAGCTCTCATAATTTGGGACGAGGCATCTATGACAAAGAGGCAAAATATAGAAGCACTAGACAACAGCCTACCGGATATAATGGGCCGATCAC
This sequence comes from Saccharum hybrid cultivar R570, assembly GCA_038087645.1. Lineage (NCBI taxonomy): Eukaryota > Viridiplantae > Streptophyta > Magnoliopsida > Poales > Poaceae > Saccharum > Saccharum hybrid cultivar. The sequence continues at coordinate 4,650,310 of JAQSUU010000493.1, read as the reverse complement.
ACCTACCGTTTGGAGGGAAGACTGTTGTCCTTGGTGGGGATTTCAGACAGGTCCTCCCTGTTGTGCGGAAAGGATCCAGGGCTCAAATAGTCGGTGCTTCTCTACGAAGGTCGTATCTTTGGGAATCCATGTGCCACCTAAAGCTCGTCCGCAACATGAGGGCTCAGAGTGACCCGTGGTTTGCAGATTATCTATTGCGCATTGGTGGTGGAATGAAAGAGGTTAACGGAGATGACAATGTACGTATTCCAGACGAGATCTGTGTCCCGTACTCTGGTGATGCCGAGAAAGATCTTCATACATTGATCGACATCATCTTTCCAGATCTAAATGCAAACATGGCGGACAAAGACTACATCACCACCAGAGCGATTTTATCTACACGTAACGATTGGGTGGATATGATCAATATGAAAATGATTGATATGTTCCAGGGTGGCGAGACGGTGTATCACAGTTTTGACTCCGCGGTAGATGATCCACATAACTACTATCCATCAGAGTTCCTTAACAGTCTGACCCCCAACGGGCTGCCTCCACACGTCTTGAAGCTCAAGCTCGGGTGTCCTGTCATATTGCTTAGGAATATTGATCCTGCCAATGGGCTATTGTAAGGTCCTAGATGGCTAGAGGGGGGTGAATAGCCTATAAAAAATCTACAAGTACCACTAAGCAAACTTGTTAGAATAACAAACGGCGTAAAGCGAGTTTTGCTTAGCCAAAGGATGTGATGCAAGCCTCCTATCCACAAGTCTAGTAGGTTAAGATCTCTAGTTCACACAAGAGCTATGTCACTAAAGTTACACTAGAGAACAAGCTAACAGCACTACTAGCAAAGCTACTACTAGAGCTACACAAGATAATCTAGTGAATGTAAATGCAAGAGATAGGATTGTGATTCTTATACCGACGGTGGAGTGAAGAAGTTGCCAATCACCAAGAAGATATATAATCAATCAATATTGACAACAATACAATATGAAGACCAATCACCGGGAGACAAGAGACACAATATTTTTGTTCACCTGGTGTTCACTTGTGCACCGACAAGCTACGTCACCGGTTGTGTCGACCAACACTTAGATGGTTCCCCGGTGTGACCCTCAAGTCACTTGCCCCTCAAGGCACGCCCCGCAAGGCACCGCAAGACGCCACTCTCAAGTGAGGTAACTCAATGACACGCGGATTCCACTAGAGTTGCTTTTGGCGTCCCGCCGAGGAAAGCACAAGAACCTCTCACAATCAACCGGAGGTGGCCAAGAACAATCACCTTCTCTTGCCAACGCCTCCAACAATCTCCAAGCCGGCTAGGAGCGGTACTCTCCAAGAGTAACAAGAAATCCACCGGCTAAACCACCCACAAGTGCCACTAGATGCCCTCAAGCTATGCAATGCACTTTGGGATCACTCAATCTCACTTTTGATTTGCAATCAAGCAAGAGATATGAGTGGGAGGAGTAGCTCTAGCTCAAAGGATGCACAAGAGTGTTAAAAATGCCAAGCCATCTCCCCAAGGGCCGGCCAACGAGTATTTATAAGCATCCCATCCAAATAGAGCCGTTGCCACTCCACTGACCGTTTTTTCGGGATGACCGGACGCGCCGGTCGAAACTGACCGGACGCGCTTCACCGCGTCCGGTCGCCCTGCGACGTCCACGTGTCCCTCAGATTCAAACGCGACCATTAGATCCTCCAACGGTCACTGCGCGCCAACGGTCAAACGTGACGACCGGACGCGCAGCTCAAACGACCGGACGTGCCGGTCGCACAGTACCGCGCGCCCGCGAAGCAACGACCGGACGCGCTCCTCGCAACGACCGGACGCGACAGTGCCAGCGTCCGGTCGGAGTCCAGTAAGCTCCCTCGATGACCGGACGCGTCCGATCACGTGTGACCGGACGCGTCCGATCACGTGTGACCGGACGCGCACCGCGTCCGATCGTCCTTGCGAACTGCTGTTCCCTCAGGGCGCCTGACCGGACGCGCCGGTCCCGCGAGTGACCGGACGCGCCGGTTGCAAACCCTAGCCCGCGCGCCTGACTGCTGCACTGTACTGACCGGACGCGTCCGGTCACACCGTGACCGCGTCTGGTGCAGCGTCCGGTCACCTCTGTGACCTCCGTTCGCCTCCGTTTCTTTTCCGACTTCCGGCGTAGTGGAAAATATGCATTTCATTTCCTCGAAATCGCCTGAATCCCGCGCTCACACGCTCGGCGGGAGGGAGAGAGGAACCCAAACCCCTCTCTACCCGCAAACCACAGCGCGACCAACGCCACCTTTGCAAATGTGCCAACACCATCAAGTGTACATCTCCATGTGCTTGTGTGTTAGCTTTTTCTCAATCATTTTCAAAGGTTTTCAAGTTAGCTCACTAGGCCCTACATGCAATGCACTTCATGAATTCACCTAGTGGCACCCGTGCGTCGAATAACCGATAAGACTTCCCCTCTTAATAGTTCGGCTATCGATCCTAAACCACTCACACCCTCTATGGTGTCTTGAGTGTAAAACAAAATGGCCCTATGGTTATACCTTTGCCTTGAGCCCATTTTGTTTCTCCAAATGATGTGATCCGCTTCATATCATCACATGACCGTCTCGATCCATCGACCTTGACTTCACTTGCTCTTCACCGTTGCATCGGTTCGTCGGCGCCAAGTCTTGCTCAAGCTTCACCATCGCATGGTCCTTTGCTTCGAAGCCTCGACTTGCCCTTCACCTTCACAACCGGTCCATCGAGCCAAGCTTCATCTTGGTCATATGAGTCAATGTCATGTCTCATATTCAATGACCACCTTTATCTAAATCATCCACTTAGATGCAAAGGTTAGTCCTAGGTTTCATCAATTAGCCAAAACCAAACTAGGGACTTTCAGCTATGCAACGGTACAAGGCTGGTGGTGCGGGGGTTCCGAAGAAATACAATCGACGCGGAAATCGTGGTGGGGCAGCATGCTGGGAAGCGGGTATTCCTTCCTCGAATACCGCTATACCCGTCTGATGACGAGATGTTTCCGTTCCAGTTTAAGAGGAAACAGTTTCCTATCAGGCTGAGCTTTGCCATGACGGTCAACAAGTCACAGGGCCAAACTATCCCGAACGTGGGTGTGTACCTGCCCACACCGGTATTCTCTCATGGTTAGTTGTATGTTGCAATGTCTAGAGCCACGTCAAGAACCAATATTAAAATCCTTGCCCTCCCGCCTGATGCGGATGCACAAGAGGAGGAGGCCAAAAAGATGGAGAAGAAAAATGCTAAAAAGAATGCCGACGGGAAAAAAGGAAGAATGCGTCAAATAAAAAAAATAATGATAAGAATACCCCAGTAGTGAATGAAACATTCACGAAGAATATTATATTTAAGGAGGTTCTAACGCCATAGCGAGGTAACAAAACATTACTAACGCATACAATGTATTTTTTCATTCAATTTATATTGCACAAATAATATCTCACTAATGTCATATTTATTGTTGTTCCTAGGTATTTCTAAATGGTTTATCAGACTCTACACGGAGATGTTGTATATACACTTGTGTGATGGCATAATGAAAATTAAACATGTGTTATATTATTTTTATAAAAATGACACAAAGTGTTTTGTCCATGACTATTACACGTAAATGTTCTCAAAACCATGAGTTTTGTCAACTTTCCCCTCTTTTCTCATGTGCCAATGTGGGATCAACCGAATTAGCACATGCATAATTACAAACATAAATTAATTGAATAAAACCAACAAAGCAAATTAGCGGTAATAATGAACAATAGTGCTAAACAATATCATACCAGTGGTCGTGGGATGGCACGATCGTAGTGGCGTTGGTTCCGCGCATTCAGGAGGATCGCATCTTTGCATTCAGGAGTTTGTGAGCTTACGACGTCGCACTCTCCGTGACTGTATTTGATTTCACAAACTTTGCTTTTTGAGATAATGTCACTTTAATGTTGGTATTTAAGTTTTACAGTATTATCATCTTATTGTGCGATCCGTGTGTTTTAAATACAAAATATTAGCTATCCCGTAGCAACGCACGGGCACACTACCTAGTATTGATATAAGGGTGGAAATAGCCTCCACCATGGCTTACAAGGTATAAAATGATTATGATTGATTTAGTCAAGGATTACAACACAAATTGATACAAACCAACGAACTATACATCTACAAGATCTCAATCGAATCAATTCATATCACATACATATAGAAAGATTAGTACACGACCTATTGCTACAAGTTAGTATCTCCCAGATCCATATCCAGCTCTAAAGAGAAGGCTTCATAGTAAAATAAAGATATTTCAGGTTTGAGTAAGAACATAAACCTGCTCCTTTTTTTTCTGCATATTTGTGAAAATTTTTCCATTGTACAGTATGTGCCAATCATTACTCTTGATTTCTTCTGCAGCAATGCCTGGGGTGCCAGCTAGTTGTTACACAATGCAGTAAAAAAGCTTCGTATGTAAAAAGGGTGATAGAAATCACAGAGACGCTAGGCGAGGAAGTCACTCGGTGGCGACGGGTTACGTGTTGATGTTGTGGTAAGGAACAGCCCCTCACTAGTGGCTTACATAGGGAGCAGGAGACCAATCGTGATCTGGCCATCAGCCTATACAGGAAAGATAAAATCATTGGTAACCTACCGTATAGGTCTAAACTACTATCTCTGGCCCAATCAAGATTGATTCCTTTACATATTTGTCACACAAGATTATCTAGGATATTAACTTGTCTAATAAAGGGTTCATGGACTAAGCAATGAAAGAAAACCTTTTAAATCTCTTCACTTCCAAATTTCCTCAGAATGGCAGCCTTGTTGATAGCGAGTTGCACATAAAGCTTGTCATATAACTGGTCCAAAAGCTTAAAGTAATCAATCCTCCATGTTTTCATGAACAACATGGTGCAAAATACAATCCAAAGACCCATTATAAATCCCATGCTCATGCTGATGTAAAAAGATGATCTGCCACCTTCATGCTGTTGACTAACAGTTGGATTCGTTACGTTCATCGAGCAATTCTTCAGAAGAGGAGGCCCACAAAGCCCGGGATTGCCAATGTACATATACTGAATGTTGAGTGTTTGCAGCTGTTGTCCTGAGGGGATTGTTCCTGATAAATTGTTGTATGACAAGTTAAGGCAGCTCAAGAATGTTAGATCCAATAAACTTGACGGTATGTTGCCACTGAAATAATTGTAAGATAGGTCGAGGGATTCTAGTTTCCTTAAAGAACCAATATCATATGCAATCAGTCCACTTAACTGGTTGTTAGATAGATTCAAACTCCGAAGTTCCTTGAGTAAAGTTAATTCCTTTGGAATCTTTCCAATGAAACCATTACTTGATAAATCTATCAACACAGTATGCCTTGTGAATTCATGGGTATAATTAAGCGCTCGATCTTTTATGAATGTTGATATGCTGTCACTACTGTAATTATACACAGAATACATCAAATTGTCATCGTAATCTATTTCATGTAGATCTGCCATGGCTCTCAACCTTGCTAGGGACGTAGGTATAATTCCTGATATGTTGTTCTGTGCTACGTCCAGGTAATGAAGTCCAACAATCCTTGATAACTGCCTAGGAAGGTGACCATGAAACATATTCGACCTTAGGATCAGCACCTCTAATCTGGGCATTTTCTCTGCTACCCATATTGGCACACTTCCAGAGAACCTATTATACGAAAGGTCAAGAAAGCTTAAACTTGGAGCATATTGAAGGAAGTGAGGAAATGCACCAGATAGATTGTTGTTTCTCAAGTCTAGCATAAATAACAAAGATGAAGACTTGTTATTTCGACTGTGTAGAAAACCCCCTGTAAGTTGATTGTTCGATAGGTTTATTTTGTAGAAATTGTCATTACAAACGTATAGTGGGATGGTGCCTGTGAAATGATTGTTGTAGAGATGCAAACTATCTAGGTAGGGAGCTGTGAGATTTGCTGGTAGCTGTCCCGATAAAGAATTTCCAGAGAGGTCCATTCTCTGTATGAGCGGCAGCTCCAACTTTGGTGGTAAAGTACCACTGAGTTTATTTCCTGACAAGTTCAATGTGGAAGCATTAGAAAGTGCAACCCAGAACCAATGTGGCAAAACATCATTATTTATCTTTGTGTTTGAGATATCAAGCTCTTGTAGTCCGTTTGCCATTTCAACCAAGAAGGAAACTGAGGCCCCATGTCACATGACCCAAAAATTCCATACGTTAATCTAAACGGAGGAACCCAATCTTCACCGAAATCCAATTTCAAGGAGGTGTTTTCAATGTCTAGATACTTAAGGTTCACAAGACCAGCAAAATGTTATTTTGAAAGCACACTGTTGAAGTTACTGTTGCCAAGGATCAAGTAAGTTAAGTTACTAAGTGCTCCAATCCCACTAGGTACGTCACCATCCAACATGTTATCTAAGAGGGACAGGTAACTTAGACTCGTCATGTTTCCTATCCCAGATGGTATAGAACCACCCAACATGTCTGATGATAGGTCAAGGTTACTCAGACTCCTCATGTTTCCTATCCCAAAAGGTATAGAACCACCCAACATGTTCGATGAGAGGTCAAGGTAACTTAGACTCCTCATGTTTCCTATCCCTAAAGGCACAGAACCAACCAAAACATGTTATGTGAGAGGTAAGGGTAACTTAGACTCCTCATGTTTCCTATCCCAGATGGTATAGAACCAACCACCATGTTTGATGATAGGTCAAGGTAGCTGAGACTAATTAGATTTCCTAGCCATGCCGGTAACTGCCCAGTCAAATTTGCACCCTGCAAATGTAGCTCACGCAAGTTGCTCCATGAACACTGCGGTAATCTCCCTATCATGTCTGCATTGATACTGTTCTGTTCCAAATTGAGTAACTGCAAACTGCATAAATTTTCCAAGGTCGTTGGAACGATACCTGATATGAAATTCTGATCTATATATAAGACCTCAAGGGAGGACATGTTTCCTAATGCACCAGGGACAGGCCCAGACCATCCACAGGAAGTGAGATAAAGCTCCTTGATGGAAGTGACATCCCAAAACCAGCTGTGTTGGAGGAACGAGTTAAATGGAACGTAAGACAGATCAAGGACTTCAAGATGTGTGAGGTTAGAATGGGAAAGAGGAGAGATTTTGCTATTCAGGTAACAGGAAGACAGGTCAAGGGTTTTCAGATTAGGCAGCATGTTAACCTTGTGCACCCAATCACTCACGGAGCTGAGGTTCAAATCTCTCATAACGAGGCTATTTAGTGAAGATAGATGTGGCAACCATGTAAGATCGTCTAATACGTACGAGGAAACGCTGCTAAGATCAAGGTTCTTCAAGCGAGAAAGGTTACCAAGTTGCGAAGGTATACTCCCCAGATAACCAGCATAGGAGAGGTTGAGATACCTTAGGTTTTTGAGGGCACCAAAAACGACAAAGGTTCCCTTGCACTATAATCGAAGTTATTGAAGCTGAGATCCAAGTATCTCAGATGTGGTAAGGCGGCAATAATGGTGGAGTTCATGATCTCATTGATCTGACCTGTCGACATAGAGTCCTCTGGGCCACGGAGGTCAAGCTTGATGACCGGTTTGGTTGTTGCACCGGACTCCCTTCCACCCGCAGCAGTCTTCGCCTCGCCATGACCAAGGTTTTTATTTTTGAAAATTAAAATTTATCGGGGGTCATAGATAAAGAGGATAAACATGATATATCAGAAATATCGGATCAAATTCAAATAAAATTTAATTTGAATTTAAGTAAATTTAAATAAATTTAAACAAAATTTATATGAAAAAGATAGATTATTTCTTATCGGCACCTACGGATAAACCAGATATATCGGAAATATCAAGAGATTTCAGCCGATAAAGGAAACCATGGCCATGACGAGAGGAGCCCATTAGGGTCTATGTAGCTTTTCTTGAAGGAGATGAGTGCCTCGCACTCGCTTGCAATGCAGCCATGAGCGGAGACCGCCCTTGCGTGAGCAAAGGACGAGGACAGTGTCACGGAAAGGATCAAGACGAAGACTGCATGCACAACAGCAGCTCCTTGAAGGTGGAGTAGCCGAGCAATCATTTTGTGACAGCCTCGCTAGCTCGCTCTTCGTTGTTTTTGTGTTTTGGCTATTGCCTATTTGTGCATGGAATGTAAACTACGTACTCCAGTAGTTTTGAGTGGCACATAAGCTTGATCTAGCTCTCTCTATATATGCAAAAAAGGTGATTTGTATATGCAAGGGAAGTCTACTTGCCGTGCTTGACCAGAAGGTAGTCAGGCACCAAGTCAACTAAAGTATAATCCAGCGATCGACAGCAGTTAATACTCCACTACTACTCCATCAATCAAATTACTCCCGCGTGGTTGTCACTTGTCAGTCAGACTGGGAGGGAGACCATCATCAGGGTCTATCGACGCAGATAATACTCCACTACTGATTCTAAAAAAAAAGGTAATACTCCACTACTACTCCTTGTTTCTTCGATCGTACTACCTCCCTTCCTTTTCAGTTGTTGTTCTCACTTCCTAACATGTCAAACATACTTAACTTTGACCAAATATATATATAAAAATATGAATATTTATAGTACATAATTAGTATCATTAGATAGACCACTAAATTTATCTTCATAATTAATGTATTTGGAGATACAAATATAATGTTGCTAATACTTTCTATAAACCTAGTTAAACTAGAGAAAATTTGACCAATACGAATACCATAGTGATACTTGGGTATAGAGTGAGTAGTAATTATTTCTAGGACCTATATGCACTACGTCTTTCTCTGGCCCACAGCAATTTCTGTGACTTCCTGTCTCAATCAATAGGAATTCTTGGGACATATCGGCGCATGTTAGTTGTTGGTTGCCCGATCCATAGCTCCCACTCAATTGTTTAATGTTGTGGTCTCCTCTCTCCCAACTTTCTATATGATCAAGCAGATTGACAAGTTTAGAAAAGCACCGTCTTGGGAGACGAGATGACTTAAATGCAAAAAGGCCTCTTAAGGGCTTGGGAAATGATGTGCATGCCAAAGGATGAAGGTGGTCTACAGATGACTAACTTGAAATCTCACAACGAAGCCTTAATGATGAAAAATCCTCACAAATTTTAAATACAGCTGGACATCCCTTGGGTGAACATTTTGGAAAAAAAAACTCTACCCAAATGTCAGGCTAGCAAATCATGTGAAAAAAGACTCTTTATGGTGGAGGGATAATCTGAAATTGTTGGACACCTTTAATGTAACATATATACCAGTTTTTTATGTAATACAAAAATATGACCTTTCAAAAAAATTTCTCTAATGTGTGTGGCATGTAGTTGTTAGGTCAAACCTAAGTCAAACATTTTCTCTTCTCACCCTGTTTTCAAAATCATGACTTCAAAGTTGTTTTTGCATCAAGCCACTCATCATGAAGTTGACTAAGTCAACAACATGACCGGAGGTACTTTCAAAATAAAATGGTTTGTGGAAAATAAAATTTGATTGAATTTGAGCCGCATTTGAATTCAACGAGACACCACGTGACATTGATGTCCCATGGTGAAGCCGGTGAAGGACAGTCAGAAGAAAGATGTCCCAAAAGCGTCCACCGCTTCTACCACCGTTGCCAATCAAGCAACGACCATGGATCGAAGCGTCCATTGGGATCGGTCAGTTGCCATAGAGGCGCAGATTCAATCCCTCGTCGATAGTGGCGTCCTATCACTCTAACCGCTTTTCGGATGGAAGAAGGAGAGATGTTCCTCTCCCCCAAATGTATATTTGGGTACCTAAACAATCTTAAATAATGAAGTCGAGCTCTATAATTTTGATATACAATTTATCTTCGTCCGAGTTTATTTAGAAAGCTATAAGTTAATTTAATTGTTCAATGGCTAATTCCAAAGCAAGTGAATCACCTCTGAAACCGATTTGTAAGAGCAGTTGACTAGGTCAACAGTTCCTAGAAATGACCCTTTTTAGGACGGTTGAGATAAGAAATCATTCCTAAAAAATGATTTTTAGGGTCAATTGTTTTATGTAAACAGTCCCTACTAGGATAAGGCTATCCCACCCCAGCTAGATAGTTTAAAAAAGTCTAAGATATACCATAGATCAAATATTTCTTTTTTTTGCCTTATTCTTGCTAGACATAATTCCTTGTTGTATATCTGGTACCCCGTCTTTAGTAAACCAATTCTTCTAACTAAAGTCAGGAGCACATCCACCTGTAACACAAGTCCCTAAGGATTCTCGTGCTCCAGGAGCTAAAGTTTAGGAGATGTCACATTAGGTATCACATCGGGTGTTCGGATACTAATAATAAAACTAATTACAAAAGCCATGACTAACTCGCGAGATGAATCTATTAAGCCTAATTAATCTATCATTAGCACATGTTTACTGTAGCACCACATTGTTAAATCATGAACTAATTAGGCTTAATAGATTCGTCTCACAAATTAGTCTCAATCTGTACAATTAGTTTTGTAATTAGTCTATATTTAATACTCTAAATTAGTGTCTAACATCCGATATGACAGGGACTAAACTTTAGAGGTGGGAACCAAACACCCCGCAACCAAATCTAATCATAAAAGTGATATTCATCATTGAATGTTTGTAAGACTAGCTCCGGCAATACCAGTGGGCCTGTTTGGTTCCATGGGAATAGGAACCAAAGACTAAATTCTAGTCACATTTAGTCTCTTTTAACTAAACAGGAGGAACTAAAACAAAGACTAGAGACTAAATTGCAGTAGTCCTCTTGGATGAGGCCTTTTGAGACTAATGGACCAAGTTGACACCTCATGTCCCTCAATAATTTCGGTCTTCAACCAGCCCATGCCGCTCAAGAAGGGTATTTTAGTCTTTGTTCAGCAGCTTTAATGCTTTTTAGTCCCCTCTAGTCACTAGAACCAAACATGGTAGGTGGCTAAAGAACCAAACGGGATCTAGATCTGCTAAAAACAATTTCACTCTGAATTCTCAGTGAAACACCTAGTTCCATAAAATCTAGATCCATCAAAAATTTAGATCTAAGGACTAAATCCATAAATTTCATAGAGCTTCTTAAAAAATACGATAAAAACACTTTTTTACCTCTCATGGAGTGAAAAAAAACTTATCCACCACAAGCAGACAGACACCAGTGATTACAGATTACACGGTGTTCGTTTCTTTTCTTTCTCCTTCCTCTTCCCCGCCGTGCACAGGCTCGCCGAGCGCTTCCAGCCCCACCGACGTGCGCCGCCGCTGCCGGCCTGGCCGCCACTTCGACGGCGCTCCCGGCCCCGTCGGCGCGCGTCGCCGCCTGCCGCGTCATGCTCCGGCCATTCCTCTCCCCTCACCGTTCGGCCGCCTCCACCGCAGCAGCCATGGGCACCGCGGCGATGCGACCCACATCCTCCTCCTCCCGCTCCTCGGTCACAACATCTCCATCTCGCTGGAGTTCGACGTCCAGCTGCAAACCGAGGAGGCCGTGCGCGCCGGCTCCGGCGCCGACGCATCCATGTGGCGCGAGATCGAGGCGCTGCCGTGGAAGGGCGGCCAGTGCGGAAACAACCCAGACAGTGCCTTCGCGCTGAGCTCCGCCGGATGGCGCCGCCAAACGGCCAAGCCGTGCTGCTCTTCCGCAACCGATGTGGCTGCCCTGTACCTGTTGCTAAGCTCGAAGGATGGGGGCGCCCCCAAGACCAAGTGGCGCAGCAAGAAGTGAGTGATGATTGTACTGCTTGTTGGATTTTTGTTAAGATTGTTTGTGTTTCGTTCAAAGTTGTCTTTTGGCCTAGAATGCTTCTTAATTTCTTTTTAGTGCCTTGAAAGATCTAGCTATTTATTGGTGTTTGGGCTAATAAAGAGATAAATTTACTTATGATTCATTTCTGGATGACTAAAGTATGAGGGGTACTGCATAGTACTTTCTACTCTCTGTGGAGGCTTACGATTTTGTTGGACATGGGTTGATCTTTTGAATAACCTTCCCTAACTTAGAGTGCCTAGCTTACAATCCACTCGAGTTGATCTTTCACAAAGAAAAAAAAAACCACTAGAGGAACGTCATATAGAGCAATTTGCAGAAATAAAAAAATACAAATTAGTTAGACAGTTCTTCATGCCTTGGAAGCCACAACTGAATGAGAAAATAATTAAGTATAAAATGCTGCTACATCGCAATCTCTGCAACAGTGTTTGATGAGTTAACTGACCATCGCCTAGCGTCAGTCTTTCGACTTTTTGCTGGAGAATAAGAAATTTAGAGCCCACCTTAAATCTTTCACCAGACTTCATCTCAGTTGTGTATAGCAGGTTGAACCCCCTTATTGTTCAAACTCAAAATGAGCCCAATTATTGTTAAATTGCATGATACTTTTCTGAGTTTCTCTAGCTGGTTTGAATAATGCACACCTCTAGCCTTCTTAAGTCAAATCATCATCCCTGGACCCTGGCCAAAATTCCATGCATCTCTATTATCACCTTGCCTTTATCAAAAGGTTTGAATAAATGCCTCCTGGATGGTAACAATTTTCGTACAAACATCTTGCATTCCTGGTCTATCTTTTGGTGATTCCATGGAGCACATCAGGCCAATTTCAACCAATGGTACGATATAGTTTTGCATCCGTATATTACAAGCAACTTCATCCTCCTCATTTTGTATTTGGGGGTCTAAAATCTCATTGATTTTATCAGGGAATGCTATATCCACATACTTGTGAAGGCTGAGGTCGTTACCAAATAATTCGTCAGTTGGTCGCTTTGCTGTGAGCAATTGTAGTAGGAGCACCCCAAAACCATAAACATCACCACCTGTTGAGATTTTGCATCCCATCCCGTACTCTGTGAAATAGACGCACACAACAATGTACATAGAAAAATTGAGAAGCTAATCAAAAAATAATGAGAGATAAGTTTATAGTCCTCCCAATGTAGGAGCCGTGCGACATAGTACAACTTACCAGGTGCCATATACCCAATGGTTCCTGAGGCACCAACCAAGCCTTCTGGACTGCTGCTAATAAGACTTGAAGAGAGAAACTTTTTTGACCCAAAGTCACCAAGGCGTGAGGTCATGTCATAATCCAAAAGAACATTGCTAGGCTTCAAATCACAGTGAATCAGTGGAGGTATCAATTGGTTGTGCAGATAGTCAAGAGCAGAAGCCACATCTGCGGCAATACTAATCCGTTGACCTAAACTTAACACCCTCCTTGGTCTACCTTGATGTTGACTTGGGTGTATCCACATGTCTAGACTACCATTTGGAATGAACTCATATACTAGAGCTCTGAATTCATTGTTCTCAAAATCTACTGTTGAGCACGAGGTGATTGCTTGAATTAGATTGCGATGGCGGGTATGCTTCAAGACTTCACACTCATTGAAAAAGCTATTAAGTGAACCTTGCTCATCAAGATGAAATACCTTGATGGCAACAATGTCTGTATCAAATTCAAAGCGACCGATGTATACTGATGCCGTATGACTTGAGCTGATCTTGTTGACTGGAGAGAACCAATTTGTAGCTTTAAGAATGTCTCTGTATGACACCTTCTTCATTGTCTCTCTGAAGTTTTCAGGTGGTTGGGTTGCTATTCCCTTCATAACAGTGGCAACAACACATAGAAATGACAACAAAGCAATAGTAGCCGGTGGGGCTACTATGAGCAGCAGGCGTGCATTGAATTTTCTTTTTGTTGTTGATGTGGTGGGGCAGATCGGCAATGCAAATATAGCAATTTGTTGACATAATCCCAAGTTACCATCCAACATGACTGCATTTGAATTTCTGAAGATACCATTGGTTGGAATTGGTCCTACCAGTTTGTTGTATGACAGATCAAGATAATCCAAGGTCATGAAGTTCTCGAAGAATTCTGGAATTTGACCTGATAAGTTGTTTTCAGAGAGATCCATCTGCTGCATGGCCTTTAGTCCATTGAGAGACTGAGGAATAATCCCACTAAGCATATTTCTTTCCATCTGAAGGTATGACAAGAAAACACACTGGCCAAGTTCAGTTGGTATCTCACCAGATAATTTGTTTCTGGAAACATTCAATAGGCCAAGATTGATCACTTTTCCAATTTCTGGTGGTATTGTTCCAGTAAGGTTGTTGTTTGACAAGTCCAACCCCAAAGAAAGCGAAGAGATGCTCAGGATTTCACTTGGTATGGATCCATCAAGGTTATTGACTGACAAGTTTAGCATAGCCAACCTTTTGCACTGTCCTAGACTTGCCGGTATGTTTCCAGACAATAAGTTATCATCCAGGTAAAGCTGGTTCAGTTGAGGGAGATTGCCAATTGTTGATGGCATTTCACCTGACAATCTATTCGCTGACAGTGTAAGGACAACCAAGTTTCTTAAATTACCAATACTTGAGGGAATGCTTTCTGAAAGCATGTTGTGATCCATGGCAAGCAGAGTGAGACTCACAAGGTTGCCTATCGCATCTGGTATATTTCCTGAAATTTGGTTGCCTCTAAAGTTAAGCCGTGTCAGGTTTGTGGAAAGATTGCCGGCTGATTCTGGAAGGTTTCCTTCCAGAGAATTCCCATCCAGTGATAACATTTGTAGACTGCAATTTGTCAGGGAGGTCAGAAACGCCCAGTCTTCAGCTTGTAGCATGTTACTTCCAAGATTCAGTCGACTCAAGATGCTCAAGGATCCTAGAGATGGAATCGAGCCATTTAGTAAATTACTCGAGAGATCAATCTCTTGGAGATTTGACATGTTGCCCAGTGAAGCCGGGACCATTCCACTGAATCTGTTGCCACTCATGATCAGTGACATGAGGTTTGGGAGTGAGTGGCCAGTGTTAGGAAGTATCTGCCCACCAAGCGAATTGTTGCCCATGTTAAGATATATGAGTGATGAGACATTGTATATCGCCTCTGGGACATTCCCTGATAACATGTTGTCACGTAGATCTAGAATGTTCAAGTTCGGGATATGACCCAAGGTTTCTGGAATCGATCCTGTCAAGTTGTTCTCTGCTACCTGGATGGTATTTAACGATGAAACATTTCCTAAGGATTCTGGTATGCTTCCAGAAAGAATATTTCCAGTAAGGTCAAGAAATTGCAGAGATGTAGTTTTTTGGAAATAAGGGACATTCCCTGATAACATGTTGTCACGTAGATCTAGAATGTTCAAGTTCGGGATATGACCCAAGGTTTCTGGAATTGATCCTGTCAAGTTGTTCTCTGCTAGCAGGATGGTATTTAACGATGAAATATTTCCCAAAGATGGTGGTATACTTCCAGAAATAATATTTCCAGTAAGCCCAAGAAATTGCAGAGATGTGATTTTTTGGAAATAAGGGACAATCCCTGATAACCTGTTATCTTGTAGATCTAGAGTGTTCAAGTTTGGGATATGGCCCAAGGCTTCTGGAATCGATCCTGACAAGGCGTTGTATGCTAGCATGATGGTATTTAAGGATGAAACATTTCCTAAGGATTCTGGTATAGCTCCGGAAAGAATATTTCCAGTAAGGCCAAGAAATTGCAGAGACGTGGGTTTTTGGAAGGAAGGAATTGGTCCAGCAAGAGCATTCCATCGGAGGTCCAGTGTGACAAGGTTGGATGAATTATTGAATAGGGTAACTGGGATCTCCCCAGTTAGGAAATTCATTGAGAGGTTTAGTACACGAAGCAATGGAGCTTTGGTTAAGGAATCAGGAATAGGTCCGCTAAGATTATTTCCTGCAAGATTCACATACCTAAGAGAAGCTGCTGCACCCAGTGACAGAGAGATGTTACCTGCAAGCTTGTTGCCGGCAAGCATCAGAGTCTGGAGGCTCGGAAGCGCTGCTATCTCCTCTGGTATGCTTCCAGAAATATCATTGCCTGAAAGATCCAGCTGCACCAGCGAGGTAAGGTTCCCCATGCAACTCTGCAGTCTTCCTTGGAGCTGCACAGACCTCAGGTCCAGGAACACCACCCGGACAGGGAGGCTCGAGCTGCAGCTGACCCCTCCCCAGCTGCAGAAGCTGAGCGAGTCGGTGCGCCATGATCCAAGGACGCCGCGAGGGTCAGCGGAGATGCCGGATTTGAAGCAGAGCAGGGCTTGGCGGTCAGCCTCTGACCTGTTGCCGGGCTGTGCCGAGGAGAATGTTGTGTTGGTTGACAGAAAAACGAAGATGCTGCACAGCAGGAGTGTATGTGCATGGCGGAGAGATGGAGATTTAGAATAATCCATGTGTGTGTTGCTGTTATGAACTTCTGATCCTGTGTGTTTGGTGTATCATTAGATGTGGTTGCAAGACACAGGAGTAGAAGGTTATGTAACTCCACTTGACTTGACTGGTTGACTGTTGGTAGAAAGCTTTTGCCACGTCGACGGGAATTTGCTATGTGCCACATGTTGAAGTAAAGAGATGGGACCTGAAACTGAGAGGTGCAGTGCAGTCTACTCCCTCAGTCCCCGAACGAGAAGCCTATTTTGATCATGAAAAAGTCAAACAAAATAAATTTTGACTGTTAATTTCTGTTATTATATATTATTATTAATTGCTAAAGAATCAATATTATCCATTTGTACATGTTTCATTTTCTAAACTTTATATATAATTTAAACAATTGTTGGCTAAAATTTGTATAAATTGACTTCAAATAGTAGTGCAGTCTATTTGGCTACTACAGGAGCCAGTACTTTGGTTTTATTTCCCCCTCAGAGCTCTTTTCTATTCTAGAAAAAAAAGAACAGTGTCAATTTTTCTTTTTCAGCATACAAACTCCAGTTATGATATTATCTAAAAAAACTTCAGTTATGATAGAGCCAAAACTATTGAATATTGGATGAACCAACTCAATCACTCTCTTGTTCAAGGCTTACTCAAAGGCAGGCATTTCCCATACGTGTAAGAACTTTTGCACCTGAATAATAGTATCTCCAATTATAATGCCTTAGAGATACATGTACATTATATTTCTTCTAACGATCCCCATAGTTTGCAAGGGCCTACTGTGGTCAGCCGAAACATCTGAAACTATAGTGCAGCGTTTTTAAAGAAAAAAATCATCATGTATTTAATGAAAGTGGGTTTCCAGTGATTCGCTTGAACCGATAGTGCGGCACTACATCCGGACTGTAAGTTGTTTTAGCTTTGTCCTGAACTAAATTTCTTTAACATTGACCAAATTTATAGAAAGATACACGAACATCTACGACACTCAACTAGATTCAATTGATGCACCATGATGAAATATATTTTGATACTGCATTTACTTGATATTGTATATATTGATATATTTTTTTCTATAAATTTAGTCAAAGTTCGACAAATTTGATTTAGGACAAGTCTAAAACGACTTACAACTTAAAACGGAGCAGTAGTACATGGTTCTGAAACACGTGACTATTATAATTACCTTAGTGCGGTAGGCTAAAGTAATCAACCTACCGAAATCTCAAAGTGGCGCACTAGCATTTTGTGCCCCTCTAATTTCTAAATAACATGTCGTCGCCGTCAGCGTCAGATGACCAACCTCCAGTAGAAGTCCAGTTGACTATTGCTAAGGAAGTGATTCTCCAATTGGGGTTGGCTCGGATGCACAGGTCGCTCTCTGATGAGACGAGCTCGAACTCTTCTTCAAGTTCTTGCAGGTTCAGCTCGGTTTACTGTCGCCGTTGGTCGCTGATTGCCTTGCCCCTACCGTTGCCGAGAAGGTCTTTGTTGCCTTGCCTGAGGGTCGCTTTCCAGTGCTGCTCCTAGTTGTGTTCCTTTGTTGGTTGCTTCTATGAGTGCTCTGCTTGGTTTAGTCTGTTTTCATATCATGGAAGAGGCAACACAGTGGGTGGTGATGGCCGCCGGCTACGTGCTACTACTGCTGTTGGCACTTCAGCCTATTGATTGAACCGGATGAAAGGACCTTCACCCAATTAAATTGGCAGGAAAATTTTCCTTTGGCGATATTTATAATTCGGCCGATTCAATTTGTTGGAAATCTTGTCACTGTCAACATTTGAATTGGCAGAGGGCTCAGTTCTTGCTGGATAAAATAGCAAGGTTAGTAGGCCTGTACTGGGAAAAAAAAAAATCCAGTCCAGATTAGTAGGCCTGGCGGCCCAGTACATTCCAGATACACGGCCAAATCAAGACATTGCGCAGATTAGAAAGATTTGCATTTGGGATTAAATGTAGGAATCCTTAAATGCATATTCCATAAGAGCCGGCACATTTGCTTTTAGACGCGGTCCATTTGCATTTAGATGCCGGATGATTTTTTTATTTTTAAATTTGTTTGTCTGGGTCGAAAAATTATAAAACTATACTACTGCCGCTGATTGAGCTGACAGAATTTTGTTACCGCTGTTTGAATTAGCAGATAATTCTTTTTTTTTCAAGCTTATCTTATAAAATTATACTCCCTCCATTCAAATTATTATTTAGAAATAGTGTATATCCAAGTGCATAACAAAAAATATGCATCTAAAAAAGACAAAATGTCATAATTTGGAATGGAGGGAGTAACTTTTACATATGAACTCAAATTAAGATAAAATTTATATGTCAATTTCAGAAAAAAGAGATATACAATTTTGTAGTTTATAGAATTTTCATTTGAGGCTGTTGCTAAAAAACGGTACAATATTTGGATTTGTATTTGTAGGTCTAAAAATTAAATTAATTATTCAGGTATCAAGATGACTTTAAGCGAAAATATTGTAAACTACAAAAGTATAGATCTGTTCACTATCTATACTATTTGTGTAAACTTATACTTCTCCACTTATAATTCTTTATTATACTTATATTCATCATTAGCCATAACACAGCAAAATGATCTGAAAATAATTACTTTTCTCAGTACAGTAGCTTATCTACAATAATTTTACCATTTTACATATGGTCGGTCGTACGGAGTAGTATGCAACAGATGGAGCAGTAAGTACACTCCCCCAAAAAAGATCCCTTCTTCCTATAAAAATCAATTTACTTCACAGGTAAATAAATAAATATATACTCCAAGAAGTAAAATAATCTCTGTGTTCAATGCAGAATGCACCGTCGCTGAAAATAAGCGGCTGAAAGTACCGTTGGCTGATTTATGTAAAAGAAAAACACTGTTGGGTGGCTGAAAATAAGCGGCTGAAAGCTCAAGCGAACAGGCTGAGAGCAGAACTGTAATTAATATTTTTTAGAAAAAGGAACTGTAATTAATAATTACTAGCCGTTTACATTTAGGCGGCATTAACAACATGTATGGACACGATCGCCAGCAGCGGCGGCGATCACCACCACCACCATAACGGCTTGACCTTGACCCTGCACCCCCTGTTCACCACCGCGGCGTCCCCGTCCAGCCTATCGACGGCCACCTCGCACCGGGCCTTGACGTCGACGGTCCACGTCCGGAGCACCTTCCCAAACCGCAGGCGCACGGGCACCCTCGCCTCCACCGTGAGCGGCACGGCGCGCGCGGCCCGCTCCGCGGCGAGCTGCGTCCTCTGCGCGTCCGTGAGCCGCACGCCCTGGCCCCGCATGGCCGCCGCGACCACCGTCACGTTCCGCGGCGCCTGGCGGAACGCGGGCCACGGCGCCGCCGCGAGCCGCTGCCCGGCGTAGGACACCGCGACGTCCCCGCCGCCGCGGTACTCCACGCCCGTCTTCCCGTTCCGGCCGTTGTCCGCGCGCACGGCGGCGTCGAGCGCTGGGGAGAGGGAGGTGGAGGCGGGGGAGGTGGCGGAGGCGTCGAGGCCGCGGACGGCGAGGGAGGGCACGGAGAAGGACGGCGCGCGGGGGCGGAAGACGAGGAAGACGGCGCCCACGAAGGCGGCGGCGGCGAGGAGGATGACGAGGAGCGCGGCGCAGGCGAGGCAGCACGCGCGGCGGAGGCGGCGGCGCCGCGCGGGGCGGCCGGCCAGCTTCTTGTAGCGGCGCGCGCGGTCCGGGGGTGGCGAGCGGAGGACCTGGTCTTTCGGCACCTGGATGATGTACGTGCCTGGCGGCTGCGAGAGCGCGAGCGGGCTGTCGTGGAAGAAGGACGGGTGCAGCGGCGTCGTCTCCGTGGCCGGCGCCGCCGCGGGGTCGGCGTCGGCGTCGGCGGCGGAAAAGGCGGCATCGGATTGTTGTTGTTGATGGTCGTGGTCGGGTCGCCGTCGCCCTGGCGGAGGTGGAAGCGGGGAGGAGGAGGGAGATGGCTTGGGGTGGACGCGGTCGGCCATGGCGCCGCTGACTGACCCGAGGCAGGCAACGCGACGAAACCGAAATGGAGGACAGCTTGGGATCGGAGCAGCTTTAGCGTGGGAGTGAACGCCTGCCTGCGTTTATATGTACTATGTCGGAGTACGCGTGAGGGCGACGGAGCCGCGTTGATGGAGACAGGCGAGGGGGAGGGATGAGATGAGATCGAGCTGCAGCGCGTGAGGTGAGGTGACGACGACGGCGACGAAGAAAGAAAATATGGCGGGAGGGAGACGAAGGAAAGGGACAGGATCGGGCAAGGGAGGAAACGGTCATCTCTCGCGCGCGCGCTCGTCACATTTTATAGTGCTTCAGTATATGAAATGAAAGACGGTGGAATTGGTAATAATATTTCTTGAGACCGGATCAGGTGCCATGGTAGTGTTTGAAATGACGCAGGATCGAGATGTTACGTTTTGACAGAGGAGAGGAGGGAAGGCAGAGTCAGAGAAGCGCATGCATGCATCCTATCCTAGGACCTTTTCAGTCCAACATATGGCACGATAGCAAACTGTTTGAACTTGTCCATTCTGACTCTCTGAGGTGGAGTGTCTTAGACCCAACAGACACTTGATTTTTGAACCGTTAGATCCCTCTCTTTCTCCGTCCTTGAGCCCTCGATCTGCTAGCTGCTATATACTAACGGTATTGTTTATATGAAATATATATATATAATTTGCATGCGTACGTGTTTCCAGCTGCATTTCTTTTTTTTTAGACGAATTCCAGCTGCATTATATATATATTTCATTATTGGCTGGTATACGTGTACAATGCAGGAACAACATGAGGAATTGAATAGACAAGTCTTCCAAACAGTTCCGAATCTTCGTTGACACATTCTCTGGTTTATTTGCTGTCAGCTTATAATTAAATAAATATAATTAATAGCTAATACTATCTCGTGCGGTAGCGGTGAAATTTGTAGGCGGGCCGCACGAGCAACGAACTGGTCAGGTCGCAAGCTTCACCGCCACAAAAGCGTACCAAGGGAGATGCTATAGCACGCAATCGCGCGCGTGTGTAGACACGATCGACCTAGAGCCTGTTTAGATGCTAAAAAGAACTCAAAAAGTGCTATAGTACCTGTCACATCGAATTTTACGGCACATGTATGGAGTACTAAAAGTAGACGAAAGAAAAAACTAATTACATAGTTTAGTTGTAAATCATGAGATAAATCTTTTGAGTCTAATTAGTTCATGATTAGACACAAATTACCAAATAAAACAAAAAGTGCTACAGTAGCCAAACCCGAATATTTTCACCAACTAATCAAGCCACTAGTAGTTCATATTGGCACGCATCGCATGTGCATGTCCCTACTAGCTAGCTAGGTTTCAATACCAAAGCTGTCGACGATCACGCGTTGGCCAATAGACCAGACAATCACATGCACGACCGTTTGTTTTCGTTTGCTGAGCATGCACACATCACATGCATACTACAAACAAAAACTCCAAACATACAGAGAACACACTATCCCTTTCTATAACAAAAAGCAGAAGTTCCCAGCAATGCAAGGTGGGTGGTAACCACCACCAGACCAGACTACCAGAGCCATCTATGTTTAAGTTTGATAGGATCATGCCCGTGCGTTGCAACGGAAAAAAATAATATCACGATAATTTCATATTTAAACATGTGTTGCACCGGAAAAAATGATTATACCTGTGCGTTGCAACCAAATCAAGTAAACTATGATATCATATTTTCAAGTGTTGCTGCAATTGTTCAGCAATAATCCTCTTTGTATGGTGCAGTGTTGCCTTGGAGCCATGGAGAGCCACAGCCATGCTCACAAATTGAAATGAATCCTACAAATAACCTTAGATTAAATAAATTGTGCCTTGTACATTTACGTAAATTTTATAACTTCGGCTGATATCAGAATCGACAACGACACCAACAATACTGATGCAAAGTATCCAATAATATACTTCCTTTTAGTTAACCTTTTTCCAATGATTTCCTGCTCGACGAGTTGTTCATCAGAAGGGAGGCTATCCCCGTCAGTTCTGTCTTGTTGGACGACGCTGCTTGTTGATGCCGGCCTGTCCGTATATGTGAAAAACACTGTCCTGGAACGTGTGTAGGCTGTGACGAGGGACAACACAACCTGGTATATTAGCAAATATATTATTTATCCAATCTAACATTTTCTTTTAAAAATAAGAAGCATATGAATAGTGAGAAAAGAACGTAAAATTCTGCCAATTCACCATAGTACTCCAGATTCCGACAGCATGACCTGGTTTGTATATATGCTAAAACACCTTTATCCAAAGTCCACACAAGGAGAAGCATAAAATGAGAGAAATGAAGGCATATGTTTATTCACGTTATAATTTTCACAGTAAAAGGCATAATGAACAGTTGTATTTCTAATAATAAGATTAGAAGTTTTAGTATTTATCTTTTTGGCTCCTGTTTGATTATGGTTGATACATAATCCAGCTCTAAAATAAAAGTAGCATCCATCAAAACTGACTAACTGAGGTGACTAATAATATATAAGAGAATCAATGCTCTAAAAGGTCAATGGATAGTGCATCACTTGTTAAAAAGTAAGTGCTCTGAAGACACGAGGAGACACCTTGTTCCCCTTTTCAGATGGTAGGATAGGAATCTGAAACCACAAAAAAACATGATTTTAGTGAAACAATGCGGCATTGCCTTTCCTGATCCATGATTTATGGTTTCAGCAAATCAACGCCACTATGTAGACAAGCACATATATTTATTCTACTTCTGTAATCGTTCAACAATCCAGACAGGGTACTGGCCACACCATTCGAGCTTATTGTTTTTGCCAAACTTTATATTATAGGAATTATAATCAAGAAGAATGTGCCTTGCAATAAGAATGGTTGTTATTCATCTTACAAATATGTAGAAACCTGAAGGTTTTGTGGTGTCCAAATTGCAACCGTGCTCATACAACGCTCCAAGAAAACAGCCTATAAATGCAAGAGGGATGCAAAGGAATTAGAGAAATATCCTGCTGACCATTAGCACCATACGGCACCATACGACAAGGAGACTTCAACGCTAGACCTCAAGGTGCCACGGGCGCCATGAGCCTGCTAGCCTATAACTGGAGGGGCTCTGCAGCTCAAAGATGCTGCATTGATTGCAATTGGAAATCACATAGCCTTGTAAAGGCTAGTAAGGGCCTGCACCTCCGTGCTCTGGATGAAGTCGGGCTAGTTCGTGACGGACCTGACCCAAGCCCACTTGTAGTCCTTGGTGTCGACGTGGTTGCGCGCCTCGGCGACCTCCATCATGGGGATGTAGCCATTGCTGCCATTGTCCGTTGATCGGCCCCGGCACGAAACCCGTGTACCCGCCACGACACCGTGGATCGCCAAATGTGCCAGCAGCGTGCAGTACAGGTTGTCGGCCGCGTTGGCCGCCACGGCGCGGACCATGTACGTCGGGTCGCTATACTTCAACGTGAGCGGCTCCCCGGCATGCTCCTCCGCCTACCACGCCCCTAGCTCGGCCTTGAGCCACGCGCCCACGTCCAGGAACACCGGGTTGCCGGACTCGTCGTGCCGCTGCTGTGGGTCGTGTCTCGGAATGAGGCGCTGCCCAGCGCCCTCGGTGACGACGACCACGGCGTGGCCTTTCTCGAGGCCGTGCGGTCAAACAGCCCGCTAGCGCCACGGAGGTAGAAGTCCTCCTCGGGATGAGGCAGCAGTCGACACTGCGGTTGCTAAGCGTGGCGTGTAGCGCGATGTGGCCCGCGCTCCGGCCCATGAGCTTCACGAGCCCCACGCCGTTCACCACGCTCTCGGCCTCCACGTGCGCCGCAGCGCTGGTGGCCCGCTGCGCCGCCTCCACTATCTGCAGTCTGCGCGACGCCGGCAACGCTCATGGGGAGGTCGCGCCGCCGCACCTCCTCGAAGATCTTCACCAGTCCCCGCATCGTGTGATGTCGCCACCGATGGAGTACACCTGGTTGAACCCCTGCCCGTCGATGTCATCCACAATCCTAGTGAGGTCGAACCCCACGCAAACCCTAGGCATGGCCACTCATTCACGCACCGCCGCGGATGGGAGAGCTGCTCCTCTGCAGTGCCGGGAGGATCGATCCGCAATTGGTGATGACGGAGCCACGAAGGTGGTCTCGATCGTGGGCATGGTCATGGGTGTAGGCACGACCGCACGAGGTGGATATGATCGGGGCAATGGCAAATCTGGATCGTGGTTGGGGGCGGGGGCAAACCCATGGGAATCAGAGCGATGATTTGGGATAGCCTTCCTAATCGGCATGGCGCAGTGCTTGCGAGGGGGAGTGAGGGAAACGACGAGCGGGTGTCGGGCGTGCTAGCGCCGGTGGACGATTCCCTGGAGATTTTTTAGTGCGGTGATTGTGCGTCGCGAGGGGGGCGGGGCCACTGCATGCGCGGCCGATGGAAGGCACGCCGGGCGAGCGACGGAGTGAGTAATTTTTCGCACGACGGGTGAACGATTCCCTTCGGTAATTTTTAGTTGTAGAGATGTACTCCGTATTAGCAAATTATATTTCAGTATAAGCCAGAGGAGCACTAAATAAATCATGAAAAGGGCCATGACCAGAATTGGCATATCTAGCCGCCGTACCACCCAAAACTACACATCCAACAATCTAATGTAACAGCACAATTTGTGCTTCTAGTTCTTCGCATGAAAGAGAGAGGCCGGTCGACTTCAGTTCAGATGCGACCAAAGCTGTGCAGGCCGGTTCCACAGTTTATGCTGTAACGAGCAATTCGGCCCCCTCTTGCTATTTGGCCACGCTCCGCCGCTGCACAATTCCTCCATTCTGCTCCATCGTGCAGGGGGATCGGGGCTTTGTAAAAATATTGTCATAGTTGAACGCTACGAAAGAAAAAAAGCGAGCACATATATGTGTTGCACTATCATATCTACTACCACAAAATCGAATAGCTTTGAGGGCTAAAAAACCTCAGGGAGCAACCCTCAAATAAGGACCGCAAAGAGTAGGGAGCAAGAGAAATTCATTTACTTTGGAGGCCGGCCGCCATAAAAGATTTTCTTGAGAGGTATCGGCCCCGTTTGGTAGCGATTCTGGAGCTGCTCCACGTGTAGCTCCTCCGTGACAACGGGGTCGAGAGCCTCCACTCCTCGTAGCTCTGCCCACGATTCGTGCTCTCTGTAATTGGGAGAGTCCGTGGGAGCTAAAAAAGGAGAGCTTCCCTCGACTCCTTCATCTAGCTGCATGCATGGGCCAATGGTCACAGCTCCTCGTAGCTCTGCCCACGGCTCTATGTGAGTGCAAGGTAGACGACAATGGAGATGCGAGCGCTGCGGAGTCGGGGCGGATGACGCACGGGGCTCGAAGCTTGCCGGCGGATGAGAAGCAAGCATTGTTCGAATGGCTCAGCATTTGGAGACTCGGGATTTATATTCGTTTGAGCAAGTGCCCTATGTCCAGTGCGATCGAGATGATTGTGTTCCTAAGCTTGCTCAAAGTTCGGAGTGTGTGAATGTTTATATGGTTTTCTGTGTCACAGAAAGAGACCCTGACCTCCCCTCATAAAGCTAGGAGAGTTTACAAAAGATGGAAGGGTTCCATATAACGTTAGCTAGTCCTCATAGAGTCTTCGGTTGTCCTCACCGTCGTGCTTGTGGTGGAGGATGCACAGGGGTTTGTTTTCCCACGCTTGGCGTCCGTCACCAAATAGTAGGGACAATGTCCTCATAATGACAGGTGAGGCCCTGTGTCCACATCTCTGTGTTGTATGGGGATACAACTATTAGGGATGTGTCATGCCCTTTGTCGCATAAGCGCGGCAGAACTGCGTCTATCTCTTGTCACGTTATGATGACTATTTTATACGGTATGCTTTGACCATTCGGATGGAAGAAAATACAGTCGAGTCCTCCTTGCATCATTCAGATAGAGTTCTCAAGAGAGTCCCCGAATGGTGCGGTCTGAGTGCCCCAAGTCAGGAGACCTCCCCAACTGGCAGTCCTAGCCGTTTGGTGGACCCTGCAGCCCGAGTTGCCCATGTCTAGCCTCGTATGGGAGCTAATTGGGGCCCGAGTTCCTACAAAGATTATATGTAGAATTCGGGATTTAGTCCAGGTCAATGGTCACAGCTGAAGTCGTAATATCCGGGTGATGAGATGGTAATCATCACATAGTGTTCTGCGAAGGCGTTATTAATTTATGGTTTCCATTTTATATTGTTTAACAAAATTATATGTACTTTACAAATTTTTAGGTAATCGATGATGCAATCCATATATCAGACGCAGTTAGAATTGCATATAGTTTTGTGGGACGACCAACTAGCGATAAATAAATATGAAAACAGCCAATGTCTCAAAAGTCAAAACCAGGAGGTATAACCGCAAGAATCACCTACAGCAACTGTTTTCAGTGGAAAAATAAACTTGCATCTTATTTAGCTTTGAAACTTTTACATCCACTAGGATCGTGCCCGTGCGTTGCAACGGGAACAACATAATATCATGATAATTTAAGTTTGAGCTTGTATTGTAATATACTAAAAAAATATTTTGAGCGTGACGTTCGCAACAATCCGTTTTGTGGCCAATCATCACTGTTATATAAGTCTACATGAACCCTGCGGGACATCAACAAACAAGGAATAAGTACATAATTACATGCTCCATGAGAAAGCACTGGAGAACAAACATGTACATGGAGCGTTGACACCTTTTTTTCCATGCAGATAATAAATTGTCAAGAAGTTTGCAAGCATCTCCTTGTTTCAACAATCTTAGATGTTCAACAACCCATACATGTAAAATTCACTGATATCAAAAGTAAAATGCTACTGGATAACAACTTATAATAAGTACTGTGAATGTGAAAAGAACTGCTAATGTAAGTTCAACATACCCCCAGGCTACTGTGTTTTCTTTACTATGCTCAACAGAAAAAAAGAATAAATAGCTACCAATATATGTTTTTACCTCTTTTATAAATAGATCTTGTAGCGGTGAGATCACTATGAATCTCAGACTCAACATCACCACTGGATTTTTTTTTAGCCTCATCACCACTGGATTTTGTTACACCACTGGAGCTTTGAAGAAAAAGGATTGCATCTTTAGCATTTGCTCGGTCTATATTTGTCGACGGTAGTCCAGAAAGAGAAACACCGATAAGAGAAAGCTAGATATACTCAACAGATGACTGGCTGCTGTTGCTAACATATGCTCATGGCCGATCTTCACCCGTTGTAGGTGAATGGTGGTGACTTGCTAACTAAGCTGCAAGATGAACTGAAAGAGTTAAACCTCGAATTGAAAAATTCAACCGTAGGGTAAAGATCATGCAAAAAAAGCGCTAGAAAATATTCCAATGTTATTAAGTTGAGCCGAATAACCTTGCATTGAGGTATGGTGTATATCTGGTAGGTAAAATATGAGCATAGTCATAGTTTAGCATTTTAATTGGCTGTTGGCTGAAAAGCTAAAATAATCAAAGAATTGGAATATCCATCCTGTTGCCCCGATGGTTGATGTCCTTGACCCAATAAATAGTTATTAAATACATATATACAAACGCCTGTAATAGCATTAGACTTTGAGAGAAAAAACCGTGCAGAGAAACTGTCTACTTCTTTCACTCTGATAGTGATGGACACCTCATATTCTGCTCACCTCTCCTTTAGAACCGTTGCTAGAAACAATCAACAACGAGAACAGTAGGGCAACCCCTCCTGATCTTCTCTATAAAAAGACAATCGATGACGAGAACTTTGTAATTATGAACGTAGAAAAGGAATGTGGAGGTGCAGGAAAGATTACACACTAAAAATCCTGCAACACACCAATTAGATTTTTCACAGTTAATAAATGCGGAATTAATTAAAAGGTGCACCTGAGAAACCAATAGACCAAAGGAAGCTGGCGATGCGTGGTGCAACAATGCAGATGTCAAAGAGTATTTTGTTGCCAAGCAAATAGATGTTATTCTGGAGCACCTGAATAACCAAAACATGAATCAATTTGAGGGGGCATAGACTTATCGGTGCTGGGCTTGGAGTCTCTAGATGCGGCGCATCTGAACCAGACTTGACGAGCCGCTCCCATAGCATGTCCACCTGGGACTGCTGCCGCCGCAGCTCCTCCTGCCACTCGCACTTCCTGGCCGAGTTAGGGGCGGCAGGTTGCTCCATTGAGGAGCCTTGAAATTGGGGGGAAAGCAACGATGAGACTGAAATCAAATCGACTGTGAAACCAATCTACGCACCAACAACTTTAGCAGGGCAAGTGCAGATTTAATTGGGGGACACGGGGGTTCAAGGAGCCCTACCTGAACACGCGGTGGCGACTGGCGGCGGATCGGGTTGGCGCCGGCGCCGCTACGACAGAAGGCCCGAGCACGGCGCACCGTTCTCGAGCGAGATGAGCGTGACCCTGGTGCTGCGGGCGATGGTGTTTACTCCGGCGGTCGATGGAGATCCTCGCTGCCTCCCTCGTCCCTCTCCCCATGTACCCATAGTCGTAGACAGAAGTAGATGCAGATGGGGCGGTGGCAACGTGGATTGAGTCCCGAGTATCCAATTTTCTTCGGATTGGTCGAGTCTGAGAGAGATGCGGGGAGTCGGCATTCGAGAGACCGAGGGACGAGAGAGAGAGAGGGAGCCTGGCGGGATTATTGGGCATGATTTTGATCGAGCGTGATTGGCGTCGGGCGGGCCTCCGAGCGAGCGAGCGTCGAGGGAACCACCGGGCGGGCACGCGAGAGGGCGAGCGAGGGAGGAGAAGAAGAAGAGGCGCCGGGCGGAGCGCTCGCGCGGGGTAGGGAAGACGAAGATGGACGGGTGAACGCGGAGCGAGCGAAGCGAAGCCGGGGACGATTCCTCTACAAATGTTTTAGTTGTAGAGATATATTACGTACGTAGTCTCTTCAAACGCTGCCTCCGTTAGTTTCCGTGTTTTTTTAATTTTGAAAGAAGTTTGCGTGTTTATATTTACAAAAGTATGGAAACTAACTCGTGTGGTTCCAATTTGTAGCAGATACAACTTTGACCAGAAAAAATGGAATCCATAAAACTGAAAAATTATGCAAGGAATAGAATGTATAAATTATTACTATCATCGGACTACAAATCTATATCTATACCTAATAATAATACCTAATAATAAAGAGGCAAAATTTCAGGCTCTTTTTTTCGTCCATCCATTTTTTTAGTCCGTCTTCTTCTAACTACCGAACAATGGAGAGTTTCTTTTGTCCGGACTTATATATATAACCCCTGCTCATATGATTTAGAATAACTCACGTATAGACCAATATGGAATATGAATCCTTACCTAAATAGATTCCTCAGATCCTGAGTATTCTAAATAGAACTCTTAATAATAAATAGAAAATGATAAGAGTTAAGTATTGATAGATAGAATCATAATCCAATTAGATCTCTCAGATCCCAAGTTGTGTCCGGAGATACATTTGGTTTAGTTTTGTAGTTTTTTTCCTATACGAAACAGATGATCGAAAGCAATAATGAGAGTAATTTTGGATTGAGTCCGTGTGTTCCTCAGGCATGACCTTTTACTGTTTTTTCTATTTTCCAAATATCTCCTATTAAATAAATATAGAAATAGAAAAATGATAAATGAAGGTCCTTATTAAACCACCGTGCCCAACTGCGGATTGAGTCTGTGTGTTCCTCAGGCATGACCTTTTTCTGTTTTTTTATTTCCCAAATATCATATATTAAATAAATATTGAAATAGAAAAATAATAAATGTAGGTCCTTATTAAACCATCCATACTTGGCTTCGGTTAAAGAGGTAAAATTTCAGGCTCTTTTTTTCGTTCATCCATTTTTTTATCCGTCTTCCTCTAACCACCGAACAATGGAGAGTTTCTTTTGTCCGGACTTATATATATAACCCGTGCTCATAAGAGTTAGAATAGCTCATGTCTAGGCCAATATGTGTAACACCCCTGGTGTTACTAGCTTACTTAGCACACGATTAAGGCCTAAAAGAAACTAACAAAACGAGTTCTCGGGTTTTAAAATTTTAATCGCTCATGAAATGATACTCGACTCTTATGTGACTCACTTCTGTAGTTAGGAAAACTATACAAGTGTTCTAAGTTAGTATTTTAGGTGGAAATATGCCAATGTGATCCTAATAAGAAAAATAGAACAATGTAGCTTCTGAACCTAATTTAAATTCGAGCTTCTGGATTATGTGCCAGATTGTTTAATCGCTAGCTCGGCGGCTTTTGTGGTGTGTTGTTGTAGTCAATATTTTAGAAATAGTTGTATATACGTGTTTATATTTGTTAGTTGACTAATTTAGCAAACAAATAAAAAATATATAGAGAAAGTTATACACTCACGTATTTGTTTCGATAAGCATTCTTCCCATATAAATATATATAAAAGCATACAATGGATATATGCATACGAGTATGTAGATTAGTAGCAAAGAAATAATGACATGTTTCTAATTGCATAATTATCTATATGCTTTGATTAAAAGAAAGAAAGAAAATTGCAAAACACACGACACACACCAGAACTCACGCATGCCACAGCACACCCACACATGCACGGCAAATGGAAATTGCCCAGCACAATCAACTCTCTCTAGCTCGTCTTCCTTCGTTCCTATGCAGCGCATGCTCTGAATTATGCAAGTCAGTTTGAGAGAGTAAGAATGCAGTGCAAGTCCGGCCGCGTAGTTTGACCGAGAAAGAGAGCCGGCCGTGTGCAGAGGGAGAGGGTACATGCAGGCAGGCATACAGGTCTGACCGACTCAGCTGGTCGTCTTGTCCAAAAATTTCAATGAGGATCCATCAGGGCGATCGATCGATGGAGCTCACTTTCGATCAGTGATGCTTGCTAGTACTATGAGCAGTCGATCACCATTCACCGCAGCAACTATACTTCAGTTATTATACACACCCTGGACCGGCGTACGCACACGCCCTACAGCCAGTTTCAGTCATATACAGGTGCACATACGTATCATGATGGGCACTTGCTAGCTTCTTCCATTTACACGTCGAGGTGCATTTATGTGCATGCATGGCACTGTGCTATGTATAAGCCAATAAAAATGGTTGCTAGCTTCTTTGGTTGAACATATACATACCCTTTAGCTTGCTAGCTTCTTTGGTCGCACGTCGAGGTGTATACATGCATGCATGGGCCGGGCTGCAGCATGTTAGCTTCTCTCTTTCTCGTTACATGAAGAAGCCTGCTAGTTTCTTTGCCTGCATATACGTGACAATGCATATGTATCTTCATATGTATTTTTTATATGCTCGGTAGTACGCATGGACAAGGGTGTACATATGGATTTGATTCTTACAAAAATCCATCAAACACGCACATGGCTACGTACCTCTGCCGCTGCTGCACCGCTGCCGCCGTGTACGCCACGCCAGCGCCCTCCATGTTCCTTCAAGGCAAGGAGGGGGCTCAAGAACCTGCCCGCCAAGTCTGGTCAATGACACCGGTCATTACGTCGATGGTGACGTGTCTTTGCACGCTTGACTTCGCTAGTCGATGCCAGTGGATTCCGCTCGGTCTGGCCGCTCCATTCATTTGCGTCGCACCAAGCCTTCGCGTCCTGTCGTCTGGGCACGCGCGAATGCCGTGCCACCTTGAGCCGGAGCCGCTCTCCTTAAATGACCTGGCTGGCTCGTGTGCCCGCTCTCCCCAGCAGCGCGCCATCGCACCATTCTCCGCATTTCCAATCCACCAGCTCAAGGCTTTCCAGTTTGGTTCCTCGCGCAAGCATGTAGCTTAGGGAGATGTTTAGACATCCGGTTCCCCTCGAGGTCGTTCGTACACTGGCGACCGCGCTCCAGTTGCCTCCGCACGCCCGCGGCATAGTGACGTCCTCACGTGACTCCGTCTCTGCCGACCTGTTGCCCTGGCTAAGCTCCAACTTATCTCTTTCGTCTTTTAAATATCTTGTTTATGCATATTTCGCTTAGACAAGCATATTGCAACGATGTATACCATTTACGTGCGATCGTGGATTAACTGGAGTAACCAAAAGAAGGCGTGATGGTGACCACACTCCGCGGATGGAAGTTAGTTATAATGATATTTTACCCAGGCAAGCCCTGGTGCATAACCTCTATTATTCTACACTTTATTTATGCTTGTGCATTAAGTTTTAAGGAGTTGAATGAAACCCACTTGCATATATATATTCTGGTCCCATGAGTCTTACTAGTATGATAGGATCGTGTAGATTGCTATGCTACAGGACTTCGGTAGAAGTCGAGTGATTGCCTGTCACTCGCGAGAGATAGGAAATATATTATTGTTACTATTATCATGTTACGATCACATGGATTATATATGGAGACCGGGCGGGACTGTACTTGGAATTGGATATGGACTTGGTTGGGCAGTCTGAGCCAGGCTCTGGTTGCATTTGTCCCGCCTGTGTCGATTAAGGACCGTCCGTTGCATTGGACCCTGGTCAAGTCACAGATCTCCTTATCCTGAGCATATACTAGCAGATGGGGGCTAGGAAGACTTGTTACGCTCTTGTCATGGGCTCCGGCTCTTTCCGGACCGACTGATTGGAGGCGGGGATAGGTGGAGGTCTAAGCACCACTTTGAGGCCGGGCCTCAAGTGTGGGGGCTTGGAGTCCAAGTTTGGACGGGGACCTGGAACCTGTGAGAGGAGTGGAACGGGTTGGTCTCGCTCGTGCCTGGGGTACGAGAGAGACGTGTGTTTTTCGGGGTACCCAGCTGGGCACATTGATTCGCGAATCGCCGTTTCTACGTGACGGTACAGCTTGACAACGATCTGGCACCGTAGTAAGAAATGAAAGATGAAAGACGAAAGATGGAAAAATGGTTCTGATGGCTCAACCTTTGCTTGAAAGTAGAACATGTGCTTACCTAGAATGGTTGGTTAATGAACTACTGATGACTGCTAATAAAAATTAAATATAAGGATGCACCTTTAGTAATGGTTCCTGCAATTGCAATAACCCACAAGCCAGATAACCTTGCATATTCTTGGAGTCTTTTCTTTCCTTCTGACGGGTAAGTCTTGCGGAGTACAATTGAGTACTCAGGGTTTGTTCTACCCTGTTGCAGGTGACAGGTGTTCTTGAAGATGACATTTGTGTGTGGAAACCTCCTGGTGGGCTCAGTGAGGATTTCCTTTACGTTGCGAATGTAGAGTTGATTTATAACTCTCACCAAAAATGTTTTACAAGGGAAAGATTTACCACTTGTTATCATTTCCTGTATATAAATGTTCATCATAATAATATTTAACTCATCAGTAAATGGTTTCATTTCCGCTGAACTCTGATAACATTTTATTTTCCGCTGTTATAATTAAATAATGGATTACCCTGATGTTGTACTAAAAGTGATGTAAGAAATGGTAAAGATGTTGTAAGCTTTATCTCTCATTTATGATCCTGATGAAAAATGTGGATTTTCGAGTTCTCCCGTTGGGTGTGCTCGACGGAATCGCAGAGTTTAGTGCGCTCCCTTGGGTACTTAGTGTCTAATGGAAGACAAGTACACTTAGGAGGGCATTAGATTAGACGGTTTTGCCACAATATGGAATAGAAATCCTAGCCTAAATAGATTCCTTAGATCCTGAGTACTTTAAATAAAACTCTTAATAATAAATAGAAAATGATAAGAGTTAAGTATTGATAGATAGAATCCTAATCTAATTAAATCTCTCGTATCTCAAGTTGTGTTCGAAGATGCATTTGGTTTAGTTTTATAGTTTTTTCCTATATGAAACAGATGACCGAAAGCACTAATGAGAGTACTATTTTTCTCCGGTGTATACTTACTTACTTACGTACATGATTTCTGATTTGTTTAGCAATTTTTTGTCTTTATTTTTCTCCAACGTACTTACCTGGTTTCCAATTTGTTTAGCATTTTTTTTGCTTTTGTTTCTTCTCCGATATACTTACGTACATGATGATTTCCTAATAGTTCCCCTATTGGAGGACTAACATTTTTGGTAGCTTTTGCGTGAAACAGGTAAGCCGGAAGCAATGAAAAATTAATTTGGTATGCAACTATTTATTTTTAATGGAAACTAGAAATAATAATGGTTGTCCCTTCTCTTTTGAGTTTTTTGACGTCATTCATTTACTCCCTCTTTCTCTTTTTATATGTCGTTTTCACTTTTCGAGAAGTCAAACGTACTTAACTTTGACTAAATATATCAAATAAAATATTAATATTTATAATACATAATTAGTATTATTAGATAGATCATTGAATCTATTTTCATAATAAATTTATTTAGAAATACAAATATTGTTAATATTTTCTACAAACTTAGTTAAACTTGAGAAATTTTGACTAGCACAAATCCCACGACAACACTTAAATAGGGACAGATGGAGTATGTTATGTCCTGACGTCCAAACCCACACATGACGTGTGTGGACATGTGGTTGTGGCTCAAATTCAACCTTTAATTTGTCAAACTCACAATAGGTACACACAATAACACCTATTTTAGTTGAACTAATTTATTTTCAATTTCTCATAAGGATTAATCTTTTATTGCAGGCTTGATTTATTTGATTTATGGTTGGATAAAACTCATTTATCAAATTGTACAAAAATAACTAACTCGTTATCACTAGTGATATGGTACCACGTAATAAAATGTTTGTCCCGTTGTAACGCACGAGCATGTTTTGCTAGTGTAAATAAAGTTTTTATTTACTGGGCCATCAAACCGTGAGTTGTGCTTAGTGTCCGTTTGAGGAAGACCTGGCAGCGCCAGCGCCAGCGCCAGCCCACCACACCTGGGCGCCAAATCCGCTGTGAAACCAAAGAACAGGCCCCGGATCCGCGGATTCCCCCTGCCTTTTCTTCTCCCCTTCACCCCGCGTGCGCCGCTGTGTCTCTCCTCTCTCTCCTGTGGCGACGGGCCGACCGCTGCCGCCGCCCTACCCTGCGAGGTGACCAAGTCTTCTTCGGTTCGGTACCCTCGGCAGGTCTTGATCGGGGCCTTAGCCGGCGACGAGCACACACCAGGTATGCGCACCCGTTCTCTTGCCTTTCACGCTGTGCGAAACCGAGCAACCCGAACCCTAACTTAGCTATTTTGTGTTAGGACTTAACACTTAAGATCGGATCGAATTAAAAGCGTATACGTGCCTATTAACTTCAATTTTTTTTGTACGGAGTATATATATGTATACAACACCGATGTCCTTTAGGGTCCACCCAACCGGAGATAGTTTGTGGTGCATATATACAAATGTCCTTTACTTCTAATGCACACGCTCTTTACATCATTAATTTGTGTACAGGCATGCCAGACCTCGTGGATATATTTGTTGCCCAGCATGTTTTATTCCAACTAAATCACGAGGGACCAGCACATTGTTACGCTTACTGGTTATTTTTCATCATTTCATTATTATTAATTTCAGGGTCAACAGCACCAAAGCAAACAGCAAGTATGTCACACTTGGAGCACAGCAACTCTCCAGGAACCAAAGAGGTGGGGATTACAGGTGGAAACTACACCACTAAGAGAAGAAGATCAAAATCTAATTCTCGGAGGATAAGACAGCGGCAGCTTGATTTTCAGAGCATAATACCGTGCAAAGTTAATATCCAGAGTCTTCCTGAGGTATTTATACGATATCTTGGCATAAATATTCCTCTTGTATGTGCTAGATGGTAGACTAAATTTTGTTGCTGATTCAAACTGCACATTCAGGATATTGCTCTGAGGATAACATCAAAACTAACGTTGAAGGAAGCTGCTCAGATGTGCGTGCTGTCGAGCACGTGGAGACAAGCTTGTGTGTTCCATCCTAATCTCTACTTTGGTATTCAGACAGTGCTTGGAAGTCGTGCCAATGCAGAATTAATTTTCACTGATCCGAGGAAACGAATGCTGACCACTAACAAGTTCATTGAGAGGGTTGATGCCATCCTGAAAAACCATTGCACCACGCCGGTGAACAAGTTTGCCATTGAGTTTGGTTTGTCGACAGAGCATGCTAGTCATATCAACAGATGGGTTTCGTTTGCTATTGCATCAAAGGCAAGAGTTGTCGTTCTCGACCTCTCTCCTAATAAGAGCGCATTAGATCGAGACTGTTATGACTTCCCTTTTCAACTTTTCGATGGCCATAGTGGATCTCACCTTCAGGCTCTTCAGCTTCACTGGGTCACTTTGGGTCCACCTCCTGATTTTTGTGGCTTTGCAAATCTTAAAATGCTTGATCTTGTCTTTTTGATCCTATCGCAAGATTTACAGCACTTATTATCGAAATGCTGTGTACTTGAGTGGTTGAGAATCCGGTTGTGCTTCTTCCAGCTGCCAAGCCTGTCATTTCTGTGTGTTCAAGAGCCATTATACCGTCTGCAATATCTATGTATTGAAGATTGTGCTTTTCGTGAAATTGAGTTTCATGCACCTAATCTCATGACATTCGAGTACAAAGGTTCCCGAACTTTGATTAATCTTAATGAATGCTTGAAGCTTAAGACAGCAACTATCAGACTCTATCTGAACGATACTCTCGAATATGTGCTGACTTGGATTCCATGTATACTTCCTCAAGTTGACACTCTGTATGTCAAACTTAGGATCAGCAGCAAGGTCTGTTTTTGTCCTCTCTCTACCTTCTGCACTATTTTGTTTTTCCAATTTCATATCTTGTTGCCTCACTTCCACTAAACTTATTTCAGATGTCTGGATTTACACAGCCCCCTCTTAAGTTTATTCAGTTGAGGCATTTAACTATGGAAATAACCAGCTGCTGTGATCCAAATTCAGTTTTTCAACTGGCTTATCTTTTGGAAGCAGCTCCACTTTTAGAGGATCTTCATTTCGATGTAAGTACATGTTTTGTATGCCTGCGACTTTCTGTGGTTACACATGTTTGCCATTTCATTGTTACTGAGTTAATGTCATACAGCTCTACCTTATTTATTTTACCTTACAGATGTTTTGTATGCTCCATCTGTTCTAGAAACCCATATAGAGTGATCTTTCAGACCACCTCCAACTTCTCTCTTTATCAACTATAAACTACTTGTCTGGTATGCATTCTTAGTAAGCTGAGTTATGTCAGCCACTATCTTTCTCCTTTTAGAGAACAGAATCCAAGCATAATTCATTGACAAATAGATATTGTTTAGCATTGATCGACAATATCATGGTTTCCCTACGATAATAACCATTTGATCTTTATCTTTCTATCGTTCTTGGTCATTCCCATATGAGAAGCTTTATTCTAGGTCAATTACAGTGTTGATTTTGATGAGTACAATGTTCAGGATGTGATACTGTTAACAAGCTATGATTAATATTAATACTCCATCCGTCCCAAAAATATTGTCGTTTTTGCTATGGATTTGGATAAATGTTTGTCCAAATCCTAGTGAAAACAACACTCTTTTTAGGACGGACGGAGTACGCACTAAGTTGATAGTATGGTTGATAGTCTATTAATTGTTTGTTGACTTGTACTTATATATACATAAAAACATCTGTTTGGACATAGTTCCAAAGTTGATTCTCCATTTGTTTTAATAATAAGTTGTGTGCAGGCTATTCTTTTACCCTTTTTTGTTTGATGTATCATTTATCTTTTTATAAAAAAGGTAAAAAAGCAAATATTCATAGTAGTTTTTTGTCAGTAATAAAAGGTGGAAATTTTTATTGCAGATGTTTGGTTTTGATTTATGCCATGGTGATCTGGACGACATAATGGATCTTCCTCATTATCATCTCAAGAAAGTTTGCATAGATGGTTTTTTTGGAACTGCTGGACAGGTCGGACTAGCAAAATACATCTTTAAAAATGCATTAGCCTTGGAGCATTTGATTGTGAAACCAGGTTGGAAATTGAAGTTACCTACATCTACCTCAACTGCGTATGAACACTATGGGCGGCAGGAAGCCAATAAAAAACTTGTTCCACTAGATACCAACAGCGTACTCACAATTTTGTAACTATGATTTTTGTCGGAGAATATATATTTGGTATGAATAATTTGTGCTATAACAAAGGTTTAGTCAGCTTTAATTGTATCGGATTTTGCATGAAATGTATGTCTGCAAACTGTTTTTTTCCCTCTGAAAGAACTTGGGATCTGGTATTTGATAGCAGAATTATCTGCCTTTCTCCTCCGATTGTTTTCATTGTGTTGCTGACGTGGCATATTATGATTCGACAAACAGTTGCTGAGATGAAAAATACCTGAAAACCCTGGGTTGAGATGGCTGAGGTTCCATAAAGTCCCTGCTTGGGCTTTTTGGCTTGTTCATGCTGGGCTGCTGCCTAGGACTGGGCATTTGGGCTGGTGGGTGCAAAAGATTTTGGCCGAGGGCATAAACGCAAGGGTTAAATACTTACACTTTTTGTTATAATATTGGTCTGTCAGGGAAATTTTGAAGCTGTTTGGAAAAGAAAAGGAAACCACAAACAGAGAGGATCTAGATGCGAAAAAACAACAGATGGCGTTCTTAAAGGGAACTGTGATGGGGATTTTATGTGCTGCTAGGCAGGCTACCTGTCCATAGTTATTGCTTGTGCACATGAATTCTAGTTCTAGTTTCAAAGAATCTAGTGAGCTAGTTCCACAAAATGATTCTGATTCACCAGAAAAATATTTTTGAAGAGAATTTAGATCCAAAATATTTCTATGAGAATTTAGAAACCCATGCCAAATGTGCAAAGAACAATCACTTCTCTCATCGACATACTACCTATGTCGCTATGTATGGCAATGCTCCGGTAGGAGGGCCGATTACCTTGCTCAATTTCTTTTCAATCTAAGGCCTTGTTTGGTTCCTTATAGATAGTAACTATCTACTCATAATTATCTCTTTTGGATCTAAACAGGTATAGATGATAGATTAGTTAATTGTTAGCTGGAGCTATAGATAACAACTAAACCAAATAAGATAATCGGTGGACCAACAACCCAATCTTATCAATTAGTTTTGTATCCAAACGGCTTCCTAGATAATAGGTAGCTAGCCAATAGTTAGCTATCAGGGCCTAAAAGAAAACATAATTTCACCTAAACCTGCAAAGCACAGCCCATAAAACACCTCCTCAAACCACATAACTATTCCTGCAACCGTAAAATCTCATAGCACACATTACATAGTCACTCTTCCACCTTTGTAATTTCCATCTCCTCTCACATTTTTTGAGATATATAAATTCTCACAGTGGCCTCTCCCAACAAGCAGCAACGGAGCCCCCTGCCACCCTCTCCCCTCGCAACCACGACCTCTCCCACCTCCTTCCTACTACCCACATAGATGGCAGACCCAGCGGGCTTAGGGATGGCAACAAATACCATGATCCGAAATGGATGTGGTTTTATTACCCTACTAGAGTATGAGTTTGGGCTAATTTTCTTACCCATGGGTATGTTAATGGACAGAAATCCATACCCATTGGGTTCATGGGTATGAGTACGGTTATGCTCTACTCGAACCCATAAACCTATATATAGGTATGTATATACCTGATATGCAACTATAATTAAAATCTATCTCCCTACCTAATGTCCTCCAAAGCATGATCCAACTTGCACAACTAGTGCCGTATAAGAAGTAAAGAAGGGGGTGGGAGACAAAACATTATGATGGTATGAGACTATGAGTAAGCA
This sequence comes from Saccharum hybrid cultivar R570, assembly GCA_038087645.1. NCBI lineage: Eukaryota > Viridiplantae > Streptophyta > Magnoliopsida > Poales > Poaceae > Saccharum > Saccharum hybrid cultivar. The sequence continues at coordinate 4,610,506 of JAQSUU010000493.1, read as the reverse complement.
GTGGCGAAGCTGGTTGAACAAATAGGGAGGCTAATATATGTAATTGAGCTCTAAACATCAATAAACATTGGGTAGTGGGTACAAACCTATTGCCATCCCTAAGCCGATTGTAATCAACGGCTTCAGGACTTGCCCAATAAGCTTGGTGAGCAATAGGCTATATTGTTTTGTCTTTTTTTAGGTCATCTCTTTGGGGGGGAGGAGGGAACAATCCCCCACCTGCTTTATATTTCCACATATGCCGGAAACCGGTGGGTGGAAGGCATGGCCTTGATTACAAATGTAGTTCCAGGGAGATTGGGGGAGTGTAGAATTACCACTGTTCGCCTACACGGCCGTGTAGGCCATTTACACGGCATGTAAACGCTACTCGATGGGTAACCGTGTAGGTCGATTAGCCGTGTAAAGCCGTGCAAAACCGTTTTGACCGTTTAAAAGGCCGTTTAAACGGCCGTGTATACCGACTTTTTGCTAAACGATGGGTGACCGACCGTTCACCGTTTAACGTTTAGGCTAACACTGAGAATTACATAGACATTACATTACTCCATTGTCTAGCTAATGACTCATCCTTCCTAGGTATACGGCAGCACCAGGCTTTGATCGACTCTTTGCAAGCAGCTCTGAGCTGTGATATGTCCGGCGCCATCCCTCTGAATACCACCTCATTTCTATGCTTCTAGATTTCCCAACAGAACAGGAGGAGTAGGGTGTTGAGCACCGCTTTGGCGATCCTTGGTGGCGGTTGAGTGTTCCAGAGTTCGGAGACCTTGACAACCCCAGAAGAAGGCCAGCCAATGTTAGTACAGAAAGATTGGATGAAGGAACACTTAGAGAAGATATGATCTGCCGTCTCGTCGCCTAGGCTACACAGTTCACATCGAGCATCGTCGAGGATGTTCTTGTGCACCAGGGCCATCCGGCAGTGGATTCTGTTCTGGGTGAGGAGCCAGCCGAAAAACTTCACGCGTGGCGGGGCGAAGTTCACCAAACGAGGTTGTAGGAGGCACATTGGTGGTCACCGCGGGCTGAGGCCTTGTAGATGAGGCCAGCTAGCAGCCGATGGTCACCATATTCGAAGCCCTAGTTTGGTTTTGAATAATTAATAAAACCTAGGGACTAATCATTATGCTAAGTGTGTAGACATGAAATGGTAAGTCCCATGCCAAGTGATGGAGCTAGATGATGGTCATAGTGATGGAGGTTACCAAAAGATGATCAAGTGCTTCACATTTGGAAAAGAAGAAAGAGAAAAACAAAACCCGATGGAAATCAAGGCAAAGGTATTGCTAGGGTTTTGGTTTTGCTGATGAAGACACCATAGAGGGTGTGATCACGTTTAGGATCGATAGTCGTATTATAAAGGGGAATCCTTTGGCTATTTGGTCTCATAAGTGCCACTAGATGATGACTTACATGTATGTGTATTAGGATCTAGTGGAGAGCTAACATAACCCTTGAAAATGTTTGTGAAAATATGCTAACACACGTGCACAAGGTGATACACAAGGTGGTTGGCACATTTGCAAGGGTTTTGAGAGGAAGAGAAAAGTGGAGACTCCCTGGAAGTGACCGGACGCTGGCCTCTGGGGAAGCTGCGTGTCCGGTCAGTTCAGACGTAAGCGCGTGGCGAGGGCGAGTGATCACCGGATGCTGGGGTGTGTCCGATCGCCCCCAGCGGACGCCTCCGGTGCGCGTTTTCCCTCTCTGGTACCTTACTGGAGTCGACCGGACGCGGACCGTCTAGCGTCCGGTGCATCCCTCCTGCGCATCTGGTGCATCAGTGTACGCAAGCCCGGCATTAGTTGACCGTTGGTGATCGAACGGCGAGGATTCAAAAGTGACACGTGCGCAAATCCGCTCGGCTTTGCCATTTTGAGCAGACGTATAAGGGCAAGAGGTGCGAAGAAGAATGCCGCGACTACCAAGGAAGGTAGACGTGGCAATGTTGATGAACTCAGTGCCGTTATCCGCCTGAAAACACTTGACAGGCAAGCTGAACTGGGTGTGAGCATAATTAGCAAAATCGACAATATGTGCATGAACCTCAGATTTATGCCAAAGAGGAAACGTCCAGCAATAATGGCTATAATCATCGACAATCACAAGATAGTATTTAAAGCCAGACACGCTAAGGACCGGAGATGTCTAGACATCACAATGAACAAGTTCAAAAGGTGCTAAAGAGTGAGACAATGAACTAGTAAAAGGCAGCCGTGTATGTTTGCCAAGTTGACAGACGTGGCAAACAACACGGTCCGCATTATTACAAGAAATAGCTGAAATTTTATTGAGGGTAGCTATGGCGGCAGGTGCAGGATGACCAAGACGTGAGTGCCACAATGACGATGAGACGGCGGCGACATGACAGGCGGCGGCAGGTGGACTGGAGTGGGGAAGGGTGTAAAGCTCCCCGCCACTAATGCAGCGCAGAATCTCGGTCCTGGTCTGGAGGTCCTTGATAGAGAAGCCAAAAGCATCAAACTCAATGGAACAGTTATTGTCGCGAGTGAATTGACGAACATATAGCAAATTGCGAACAAGATGTGGAGCGACAAGAACATTATTGAGTTGAAAATTATGATCAGCTATGGGAATAACGGAAGTGCCATGACTGGAAACTGGAATGGATTCCCCATTGCCGACTGTGATGAAGGACGACGAATGAGGGAGACTGGAAAGAAGTATAACGTCATTGGAGGACATATGGGATGTCGCTCCTGTGTCGAGAACCCAGGGGCTCGCACCTCCCTACAGGGCCATCTGATTGAGGGAGGCGATGAGAGCACCCTGATCCCAGCCGCCGGACGTAGATGGTGGGGCGAACGCCGTATGCGCCTGCGGCAGAGGCGCCATCGGGGGGGCGCCACTGTGGCGGAGACTGCCACGGGAACGGACCAGTCCACGGGTTCATGCAAACCCACGGGCCAGTCGGTTGGACGCCGGTGCCGGGACGCCCTCCCGAGAAGTCCTGAGACGGCGCAGGTTGCTGCTGGTTGCGACCGCCGCCACCGTTGCGGCCACCCTTGCCTTTGCCTTTGCCCTTACCACCGTCCCCCACTGCGATTAGGGTTCGGGCCGGAGGACGACGAGCGGCAGGAGGGAGAGGTACAGGCGGCAGGCGCGGTGGTCGTAGAAGAGCCGACAGCAGCCAGGGTGGTGTCGGAGGAGACCTTGGCGTCGTTGGAGAGGCGAATCTCCTTGAGCCAAAGTGTGTTGAGCGCCGAGATGAATGACGGGAGGACCGCCGAATTGGTGATGATGTCCGCCGTGTTGGTGAATCGTGGATTGAGGCCGCGAAGAAGGTTGAGCACGAGCTGGGGCTGAGAGACGGTGTGGCCAACGTCGCGGAGAGCATCGACCGTCTGCTTCATCCGTTGGGCGTATGCGTCGATGGAGAGATCACCCTGGGTCATAGAGTTGAACTCTTGACCTAGGACGACGGCGCGGGTCTCCTGGTTCGCCTGAAACGGGTTAGTAATGGCGACATAGAGCTCACGAGCAGTCTGATTCGGCTCCATGGCGAGGTCGAGGACGCTGTCGTCGACGCAGCCATACATCCAACTCTGGACACAAGCATCGGGCTGCGACCAGGTGCTGTCTGTTGGACGGGACAGAGCCGTCGATGTGGCCGAGCAGACCGAACTTGCCACACATGGCGGTGAAGAAGGCCGACCACTTGGTGTAGTTCGGCAGCTTGAGGTCCAGGGTGATCGGAACGTGCGACTTCACGTTGATGGTGGCATAAGAGAAGATCGCTGGAGAAGGAGCGGTTCACATGGCCGGCATGGATGGGAATCCGGTGGAGCCGGAAGTCGCAGACGAAGCGGTTGTCATGGCGACGGCGGCACGACGAAGATGAAGGCACGGCCGGTGGTGCGGTGGCGTGCAGGTGCGAGAGGCAGCCTGGACGGGCAGGGACGGCGCGCCGGGCTAGGGCGGCGGCGGCGGCACCGGGAGCGGCAGCGGGAAAAAAAGAAAGCCCTAATCTGGCCCGGTCTGTGATACCATGTAGAAAGGCAGCAATAGGGGCAATGCACCGTACACCCAATGAGGGGGGTGGCCTTTCATCATATATAAAGCCAAGAAGGCTCGGAGTACAAGTACATCACGTACAATACAAGGCAATCTATACATATCTATATAATATCTATGTATATCTCTAATAAATATATTAACACCTACAAGTCCAAAAAGGTACACTATCAAAACATAAATTCATGGACAATTTAATTAAAAATAATTCCATGTTTTATAGATGCTAACGCAAATGTTTTATATACTTGATCAAGGTTAAATAAGTTTAACTTAGGATTAAAAAAAGTTAACTATAATTTAGAACAGTTTGAGTTCTGTTGCCCAGTATGTGCAATTGGCTGAGTAGGATTTAATCTGCAGCTGCAGGACCTTATCTCTCTTCTTGAGAGCGAGCCCCCCAAGCGGATGGAGTGAAAAGCACTCAGCGCTGGACCAAAGTGGCTGTGGAAGTGTGGAGAGGATTTTGAGGCGCTTGTGTCACAGGGACCTGTGACTCGGTGAGGCGGTGACGTCAGAGGCGTTAGGCAGGTAGAGGTAGGGACGTAGCGTAGGTACTCTTTGTGGTTTTGGTCCTGGACAGATATACACTGCCGCTGTGATGCAAAATATCTGCTAACTCGGCCACTCGGGTGGTTAACACGTTGCCTGTAAAACCCAAGCATTACACCTCATGGCAACGAATATGGGATGCCTGACAATGCCACACAAACACAGTTCGTACACGCCAAAAGAAAAAGGCACAGCAAGGTACCTAATTTCATCAGTCGTTGCATTGCATTCTCCATGACCATAAGGATAAGGGCCCCCACCAATGCCACTTACTACTGTTTCTTGATATAAACAAAGTTTATGACAGGGAAGAAAAATTGATGACTAAACTGATCACCTCATCATTTAACTAGATCATGCAGTTGAAGGTACAAGAAACATTGCTCGATCCTGCTTCAGACATGTGCAGTTGAACCAGGGGTGTGTCTCTCACCAACACTATCAACATCAAGAAACATGCTAAAACAACAGTAACTTTGGCATGAACAAGCACCTCTAGTTGCTGCATAGTACAGTAGTATCTCGTTTTCCTGTACACCTGGAAGCGACTCGATTTACTCATTTACAACGAGCGTATCGGCACGGTAATAGTGACCAACTCTTCTTCTGTGTCAAAAGGGGGTTAAAAAAAAGGGTGCCTGTTAAAAGCAGCACCAACCACATCTTCTGGACTAAACTCATAGCTCCAAAAACTGTATCAGGGTCAAACTAATCAACAGAAATGTATTCTTGTGACTGGATGATCCTTGTCAGCTGCCTCAGGTTTGCTAAGACATGTCTTGGCCCGAGACTTTCAGCGCCAATGTAATTCAGAAGTTGCTCGATATCCTGCAAAAAAAAAGGAATATGAAGTACATTCGTATGATTTCTGATAGCCACATGTTCCAGGTGGTTGCAGTAAACAAATGTTTCTTTTTTCCTGGAAGAGGGGGGGTGGGGGTGGCGCTGGGAATATAGATCTTTATGCATTTATCAATTGCCCTATGTGACACTATTTTCTTTGTTGGATTCTTTGTTCCTCTCCGCTTTATATGTTGTTCAGAAACATGGTAACATCTTTGTGAGCAGACACTTTTGGTACTTCCACATCATGCTATCAAATTCAGTTAACATTGATTTCTTATCCTAGACTCATTCACCCACACAAGATCCAAACCACAGGTAGATCCTGCCCAAATTAGTATTCGAGACCACCTATTTGTTTACTTGAGGCTGAATCAAGCTTCAAGGGGATTTGCAAAACAGAAATAGGCAGACCTTTCTTTCAGAAAACATCTTCCAAGGACCATTATCAATGTTATTAAATGCTCACTTCACATTAAAATATCAAATAAATATCCAAATAGCAAGAAGACCAACCTTGTTCAACAAGAATATCGCATATGCTGATCTTGTTGTCTCCTGGCTGTCAAGAAACAGAGGGAATTCCATTGTCCTCATGCTTGTGCTAGGAGGGACAGAAGTTGCTACTGAGGTTATAGATGATGGCTCAACTGAAGGCGCAGGATCAAGAACATATGACCGTGAACCTCCAAAGCGCAAAGGATATCGAAGAGGAACATTGAGATACGATGCAATGAGGGAGGCTGCCTATGATTCATAACAAACACAGTTAGGTCTATCACCATAAAATAGAGTACAAACTGAAGAACACTGTTCAGTTACAGTTGTAACCTAATCTGAATATATATTCTTTCTAAAACAGAACAAAAAGTATAAAAAATAATATTCTCTAGCAAAGAAATTAGAAATACTAGATGAATGTTGAATGGTGAATTCAGTTATCATTTGATAATAATTAATCAAACTATATTATACATACATGAGCAGCATATCCTAGAACAGTAGAAGATTTCTGAACCTCTGTCTTGTCACTGAAGTAGCCAGTCTTTTTCACAGAAAGCTTTGATAACTGTAGACCCAATATGACCAAAGGTCTGTTTTGGGAGCCATTTGGCAACACTGATTCAGCATTTCCTGAAAAAAAAATAGTATTTATTATTTAAGTTTGGAAACAACATTTAAGGACAAAGAGTCTTAGGGCAGGTAAACTGGCAACAATATTTTAGAGGACCAGTTCTCTATCCATTAAGTCTGACAAAAATATTAAAGTTTCATGCTCCAAATAACTCTTTCAGTATCTTAAAAAAAATTCAAGCAAGCCAGTTAACTATTGGCAATAGTTGTCTCCACAAATGAAATACTTGTTAGAATCAATTTCAGCAATTTGTATTATCAAATGTACTATCTGGCAACTAGGAAATTGTAGCTTAGTCAATAATTAACTGTAATCGTATGCTGATATGGCCATAATTATAACAATTATTTGCCTATCATCTGGCCGTCCCCTATTTTTCGGTTATTAAGGTCTGTTATTATTGAACAACAATGTTTACAATAATTTTATTGTCCAAACCATGGAATTTTATAGCAATTCTGAATATGAACTGAAACCCCATGGAAGTTGCAATGCAGAAAATGACATACTTGTTTTGGTTATGTTGGAGGTAAATCCAGGCTTGTGATCTGAAGATTGTTCATCCAAAGGCCTCACAGGATATATCTGAGAAACTTGAGCTATCATATATTGCTGCCTCATCCGTAACTTCTGTTCCAGATTTTTAAGGCGCCCACAACCATTTTCCCCTGACAGCAATTTATTAGCTTCCTATAACCAGAAAAATGAAATACTCTGGTAAGATTAGACTTTAGAGGAATAGAACAGCTCCATAGTATTCAGTTTGAATGTATAGGAAAATTTATCTGCCCTAGAATCAACATTTTGTGAACCCAAAAGCACCAAGCAACACATTTAAGAGTACATCCTACACAAGTTAGACAAGCCATCAAGGAAGCTACTTTGTACAACCACCCTGTGAATTTTTGCAGCACTTTGGTTTGGTGCTGACAGTATCCATAGAGCTCAAAAGAGAAAGAAAACACAACAATTGTACCTTCAGATTACTGTGCGCAGCGTCTAGAGCCTTGCTTGCCACTGACAACGTTCTGATCTTGACACAAAGCTGTTCCCTCTGATCCACAACACCCTCCGACAATTTCTTCGTGCGCATCTTCAGATCCCCCAGACGATCAGTATGCTCTTGAAGTCTCTGCCTCATTTCAACCAACTCATTGTCCTGCTCGAGAAACGTCTGGCGAGCCTGTCAATGAACACCACTACGTTACAAATCTGCAACATTCTCGTATACACACACGGGTAACATTGAGCAAAATACATGGAGAATGACCCCGTGGACGCTGTTCAATCAGTTCCAGGACACGCGTCCCCAAGATTTGGGAATGCGGGTTTCTGTCTTCTCTACATCCCAAGCACAACCAAAGGTTGGGAAAACGAATCCGATCTTCCCAATTAGGGACCGACAAGAGAAGCGCGAAGATCCGTGGAGAATCGAATGACAGACAGAGGGCACAACAGGGGATCCGAGCAATTCGCTAGGAAACAAGCAAGGAGCGCGCCACCTGAATCGACAGGGCCCACTAACAAATTACCTGTAGCGTGGACTCGAGGCGCGCGGCGAGGTGCGCCTTGCGGTCCCCGGCGGGCTGGAGCGCGGCGGAGAGGCTCCAGAGGCGCGCGAGCTCCTGCTGCAGGTCGTCCCAGTGGATGACCTTGGGCGCGTGGACCCCCTCGACCTCGCTGGCCGGCACGACCACCCAGCCGTCCCCCTCCTCCTCCGGCGATTGCGGGTGCGGGGGTGGGGAAGGGGGAGGGTCAGGTGCGGCGGACGCGGCGCCGGGTCCTCCATCGCCGCGGATCATGCCCGCGGGTGAGGGGTCGGGGGAAGGCGCGAGCTTGGCATGGGCGGGCGGAGGGGGCAAGGGGGCTCGTGGCCTTGTGGTAAGGTTTGGGGGCGCTCTGGGGAGCAGGAGCACGAGTGCGCCGTCGGTTCCTTCTCCGGCGAGCGGCGGCGACTGCTTTCGGTTGGGTTTGGTCTGGTTTGGTTTGGCTTGGCCTGGCCTTGTGGGAACCGTCGGCGTTGGTGTTGGTGGGGTCCATCTCGTGGGAAGCAGGCCCAACCCAACCTAAGGCTGTGTTTAGGCCGCGTTCGCTTGCCACGCGTACCTAAAATATTTCCTCTTTCACTCATCACATCGAATCTTTAAACATATGCATGAAACATTAAATGTAGGTAAAAAAAATAACTAATTGCATAGTTTGTCTGTAAAGTTCGAGACGAATCTTTTGAGTCTAATTAATCCATGGTTGGACAAATTTTATCAAATAACAACGAAAAGTGCTACAGTAACTTTTCACCCAAATTTTCTCAACTAAACACACCCTTAGTTCTAAAATTTAGTCCAAAGTTTGTCACGTCAAAGGTTTAGACACATGCATGGAGCATAAATATAGATGAAAAAATAAATAATTTCACAGTTAGATGGATAATCGCGAGACGAATCTTTTGAAATAAAGTAGTCCATGATTGATACTATTTACCAAATAAAACTAAAACATGCTACAGTGCATTTTTCAGTATTTTCACCCTCAACTTGCCAAATTTTTTTTGAGTTGGCCCATCACATCAAATGTTTGATACATGCACAAAGTACTAAATGTAGACGTAAAAAACTAATTGCACAATTTGGTTAGAAAATACGAGACGAATCTTTTAAGCCTAATTAGTCCATGATTAGCCTTAAGTGCTACAGTAACACACATGTGCTCATGATGACTTAATTAGACTTAATAAATCCGTCTCGCCGTTTCCAGCGAGTTATGTAATTAGTTTTTTAATTAGTATCCGAAAACCCCTTCTGACATCCCATGAAACATTCGATGTGACACCCAAAAATTTTTCTTTCACCAACTAAACACGCCCTAAACAATAAGGAGTAAAAAAACCCATGTATTTTGAGACGGAGGGATTTTTTTTTGGATCGGGAGGCACATGCCTGCCGGACACCCTGATTTGATTCGGTTTATCTTGTGTCCATCCATCTAAAGACAAGAGAACATCAAGCGCCGGCGTGGCCTCAGCGTGGACACATCGATGGATCCGATGCCGGCCGTCGGATTTGGCGATCGACGGTCCTGGAGTCTCCTCCCATACTGAATATATACAGCCTTCAACCCTAACCCTAGCTCCCTGTCGTGCATCCACATCCGTCTCTCCCTCTCCATCCTCTCTCGGCGGCGGCTAGGGCGGGCCTGTCGCGTGTGTCCGGACGAGGGCACTACGGCCCCGGCGAGGGAGGCCCCCGATGCGGTCGCCCGGCACGTGGGGCTCCCAGGCGCAGCGGCCGTGGCACGGGCGAGCCCCGGCGCGGCAACCATGCCCGGAGTGGCCTCCTGGCGAGGTGGCGGCGGTGCGGCGCCCCCGGCATGGGCATACTCCAGCGGCAGCTGTAGGCGCAGGGCGAGCGCGCCCACCTCTCCCAGCTCCCTCCTCCCCTCTCACTGAGTCCAGCATGAGCAGACCTAGGTGAAGGTGGCCTCTCTCCCTTGCTCCTCCTCTCCTTCCCTCGCCGGTGTCGGGGTCTAGCCTCTGACTGTGCTTATCGGCCTTCTTTGCTATGCCGGATCCAGGGCCGTGACCGGATCCGGTGCCTCCATGGCTGGATCCGGCCGTCTGCCATCTGATCTGTGCAGAGCACCGGGTACGAAGCCGACTGAGGCCAACCGAGTAAAGAGAACGGCCGGATCTAGGGCCTCCATGACCGGATCGGTGCCTCCATGGCCGGTTCCGGCCGTCCTGCCATTCGATCTGTGCATAGCACTAGGCACGAAGCCGTCGGAGGCCAAGGGAGTCGGTGGCAAGGTGGAGGACCGTGGTGAAGCCACGGCGCCGGCCACTGCCTCCTGCGCTTCTGCTCCAAGTGCTCCGCCTCCCTCCGCTCTGTAGGCACCGCCGACCGCTGCCATGCCGGACAGTAGGGACCGTGGTGAAGCCACAGCGCCGCCCACCGCCTCCCGCGTTTCTGCTCCAAGTGCTCCACCTCCTTCCGCACGAGGCCGCCGCCAGTCTGCAGCGGCACGTCTGCAGCATGGTGCGTCTTGCCTCCTTCCCTCCCAACTCTTCTCCCTGCGTACGCGTGCTGCAGTGGGAGCCATGTAGGGTTCTAATCTCCCCAATTTTACATATACATGGATCTCAATTCTATGATTCATGTTTCTGATTTTTCATGATTCCGATTTTTGCATATACATGGATCTGCAATATAGTGCCACTGCCATAGACAATACTGTGTCGTAGCTTCCTCCATCATACTGGTGGGTTTCCTATATAGCTTCAGAAGAATAGAAGTGTTTATTAGTTGGCTGGGAAATTGTTTATTAGTTGGCTTCTATGTGTTTTGCTAGGAGATGGGGTCTATGGCATTAAGTGATCTATGTTTTCCAAGGGTTTGCCCATACTGTTCAGGACTACTTAAAGCGGTAACTCTCTAACAATAGACCATAAATTTCCCCGCCATTACAATTAGTGTAAAGAATTGATAGCTCTGATTTCTGTACTTAAATTTTCTGTGTCCTCTATGCTGCAGGGTGGCCAGCGAAAGGGAGGTGTTGTTTCCAGTTCCAGGAAATTGAATTGAACAGATCAGCTAGATTCGGTAAGTTTCTTTCCCTCAGCTGCTTTGTTTTGCTTCCTGTCTTTTTAGGCCTGTAGTGTGGTGTGGTGTGTCTGATTTCATCGAGTTGCTTACGTTTTTTTGTTCTTAGCAGCTGCGCATCGAGTGCCTGATTTTGTTGTTCTTTACTCTATGTGTCTTTGGTTTGTAAAATTACTGAGGGTGGTCCTGTCATGTGCGGGGTGGAGATTGAGTTGCCGCTTCCAGGTTTCATTCAGGTTCTACGGAGCTTTTTCGTTTGGGTTCCTGTGCAATCGGATCATACCCGTGCATATGAGCTGGCTGCCCTACAGGCAGTATCAGTATCATACCTAGGAGTACAAAATATGTATGGGTTTCTTGTTGTGCACTATAGTTTCTAGGGGTTAGTTTTGTACAAAACGGTAGCTCGTGCGTCTGTTTCTCTGGCAGCCAGAGCTACTGAAGTGGCAAATGTTGCTGCCAATTAAGCAGTGTGATTCAGATAGGTGTGAAGATATAGCAAGCCAATGTCATTGCTTCCTTAAAGAGGTTTTAATTGCTCAATTGAATGAATGTTTCTACATTCCAAAAATATATATATACTTAATGTTCCGAAGCAAAACAAGCTATGCTTAGATGTTCAGAGGCAGATTATGAATACACACAGATAGTTTTTAGCTCTTCTGCAAGAATTTGAGCTGCAGATGGAACATCACCTCTGAAACTAATTTTGAGGAATATCTATTGATGCTTTGATTTTTATTTTTAAATTATGAAGCTGCAATATCTAAGGTTACCAACTACCCATGAATTTTGGCAAGAATATGTCATCTGGAGTCATTATGTTTTCTTCTCTAGAATCTTAAACATATAGCTCTGTTTGTATTCGAGGTGGCACCGTACTAAAATCTTGTTATTGAGGACCGTATCAGATATGCTCATCACTTATTGGCCTGTTTAGAACAACAGCAGAATATAGGAGGTTTGACTATTAAAATCTTGTTTTTGAGGACCTTATCTATAGATGTACTGTTAAGATTGTACTGTTTAGAACAGCAGCAGAATATAGGAGAGCATTTTAGTTTTATGTCAGTGATTTGGTGCTTCCAGTCATAGTGTAAGGTTTTATGTCAATTGGTTTTTTTAACTTTAGCTCAGAATCTAGAGCCAGTCTAGAATGGAGTGAAGTGTTCGTCAAAATAAACATGAACCTTTCCATCAGCAATGACCAAGGGAAGGTGAGAATTCGAAATATCTTCAATTTTGAGTCTTGATGCTGCTACATTCAGGGAACTCTGAGAAAGTTCATGTCAAGATGATTTGTATGGCTGTAGTCTGTCCTACTTTCGCAGAGTCGCGAACTTTATTACAGGGAGTACCACGTAGTATCTTTGTGATGCAACTTGATTGCTTTAGCAATGTTTTTATAGTGGGGCATCAAGCATGTAGTCTATTGAGGATACCATGAGACATCTCGAGCTGGGCAAGTGCCTCACTAAGTAGTTTACATATTAGATATGAGGTTTTCCCTCAGCTGTGCATTGTATTATTTGTACATTTTCATGAGACTATATATTTGCATAGCAGTCATCTACTGTAAACTACTTAGCTCCTGATAAACTTGAGTGTCAGAGCATAAAGGTACCAATTGATCCTTGCTGAAATATTTGAGAAACTCACTAAAGAAACTAGAGTTTTTAGTTGTTTATCTAAAGATCTGCAATGTTGTGAACACACCTCACTATCCTTGATCATGACACTTAATTTGTGCTTCAGCTGTGAAGCTATTATGTTCAGAATCCTAGAAGCTCACAGGTTTGAGATTAGATGGATGGTGAACCAGTTATTCCTGTATTAATATATTTTACTTTTTTCCCTAATGGTATGGTTCTCATTAGTTTAATGTTATTTTATAAAAAACACAGGAAAAGAACATATATCACATTTTGGTATGTGAGATTCAGACTAGCGTGGGTCCAGATCAAATTAGTTTGGTGGCTGCTAATGGCGCTGACCACTTGGATGAACGGCATAAGCACCTAATTAGCAGGTATTTGTTGCCTTGTTGGCCTGTTTGGTTATTCCAGTTTGCTAATTATCATGTGTAATGATCATTTGTTTTTTTATGTTCTGAGTAGGAACAAATATAATTACTTCAGTTGCTTTTAGCGGCTGGTGACCCAGCGTCCAGGTGGTGGGCGCATCCCAGTCAAACCTATTCTATACGTTCCAGGTGAGGAAAGCTGACTGGCTTGGTTTGCCTGTGTCTCTCATTGACTGCGTCATGACATTAGTAGAATTAAAGTGTGGGAACGGGAAAGTGTTGGTAGAATTGTTATGTTAGTTCACCTAGCATATTTCTACGTATTAACAAGTTATCGTTTATTATTTCTCCTGTTGCAGCATTGTGAATGATAAGCTTCTTGCTCCTGAAAAGAAGCGATCTCGTGGAGGTCGTTCTTTGGCTCAGGAGAGTGGCTAGATAAAGTAAATCCCGCCAGTGCTGCTTTCAGTTATACTTCTGCTGGGTATGTTCTAAGTTTTGATGATTTGCCTTGCTGCTTTACAGCTATCTCGTGCTGCTCCAGATCTTTTGATTGGATGGACCCTCTGCCTTTTGCCATCCAGAGGAGACTTTTGCCTGCTTTTGTTGGTGTCATTCTCCACGCTGAAAATTGGACCTCGTGATGTAGGTCCACGGTGGAGACGTGACACCCGGTAACGAAGGCTTGAGCCGTATATGGGCAATTAGGCATGAAGAGCTCCTTAGTTTAGTCAACCTTGTCATTAGGCCTATATATATTCTATGTGCATCTTAGTGCATCGATGTTGCCCGGTAGCGACAGCAACTCTGCGGCCACATCTCACTTGGCCAGATGATCCTGCGAGATAGACTCGCGGCTGATATCATGTGTGCTGGGAAAACTATGCCCCCTGTGATTCAGTTACTATGACAGGCTCCTAAGTGTAACTGTGGATGATCTGTTATGCATATTTGGTCATTAGTTTCCTTATTCTGTCCTATGTAAGATATAAGTACTATTTGGATAGCCTCTATATATATATAGCGTTTGAACATCTTGCAGCTGTTTTAGAAATCCAGCTTTTTATTCGGCGCTCGTGTTGCCATATTCATATTTTCACTATTTATCAACACTATCCATTTCCTAGATAGAACTGCGGCCGGCCATGACTCGCGCACATGGGCGCGCACAAATCACTAGTAAACATAAACATAAACATGCAGCGGTGCGTGCGTACGTGTTGCTGTTGCACGAGGAAGCCAAAGATACAACAATACAAGCAGCAGCAGCGTCATATATTCATAATTCAGTCATCCCTGTTTATTTAGTTCACAGTAGAAGTACATCAAAAGTAGCACACCACACCACAACACACCAAACTCAGGCAATCTCACGCTCTCGCGTGGATGATACATGTATACATGGATGACGGGAGACACCAAACTCAAGCAATCTCACATCAAAAGTAGCACACCACACTACAGCAGCACAGCACACCACAACACACAACACGAGACAGGAGAGCAGAGCCGCCCTCTCATCTCGCCCTTATTTATTTCGAGATCTCTACTGCTAATGTAAGAGCAGCAGGGGTCCATCTGTATGTAACACACCATTAAACAAGCTCACCGTAGCGTCGATGACAACCCAACGCAAAGAAGCAAGCAAAGCAAACAAACGGCACAGGATGTCCACCATGGCAAAGCTGTGCAGGTCGATGCAGACGCAGGCCACAAAGACACAAGCAGAGGGCCGGGCATGCATCCATCTGACGTCAAACCAAATCCATCAACCAGAATCATGGGTAGGGTAGAGAGTTGAAGCAGGCAATAAGCACAGCATAGAGTGTAGGCCTCGCTGTTTCCTCCTGGCTGTAGGAAAGACACAAGAGACAGAGAGATCCGTTTTACTCGTCCGTTGATTTACACGCAAACAGAAAAATCAAAAGTAACTGATGGGGATCACACACGTACCTCAACCTCATACGAGCACCGAGCCCCTGAGCATTCTCTTCTTGTAGTACCGTGGGTTGGTCGGCTGGTAAAGGGAAGGATGGTGCGACGCCAACCCATCCCACTCCAGCCTGTCCCACCATTCCTTCTCGCAGTCGCACTTCACCTTGCTCGTGTCGTAGCTGAGGGCTGGCAGGCGCCTGAGGCTCCAGCAGCCCCTGATCTTGATGGTCTCGAGGTTGGGCGCATACAACCGTCCACTCCCGCCGCAGATGCCGCGCAGCCTGGGCAACTCGTGCAAGTGGATGCGCTCCAGACTCCAGAATTCCACCACGTACATTGACTCATGTTGCATGTCACTGCTTTTGGCACCAGAATAATAAAAGGGAAAGATCTCCTTGAGGTCACTACACCACACGATCTCGAGGGTCACAATGTTACGCAGGCAGCGATCCATAATTGACATGGGCAGGGGGAGTACATGTATCAGTCTAGGGCACAAGTCCAGGTGCAAGAACCGCAGATTCCAAAATGACCTACTATGGAATAGGAATAAGGAGGATGTTCTGCCCCAGTTCCAAATGAAGTGCACCTTGGGGAGCTGGGACCCCCAGAATGTACGTAGGCACCAGAAGATTAGATCGTCTCCATCTGCCTGCTGTCCACCTTGAGCTACCTGCAGGGGAGTGGGAGTGGTGAAGACAGAGTCAATGTTGGGGCACCGCTCAACTCGGCACCAACGCAATCCATTCCATCTTCCGCCTACTACCCCAGGTGCAGGGCCAGGGATGCTGGCCATGGACAAGGCATCGTGCACGTGCAGGCTGGAAGCTCCATCACATATAAAATCCGGCATAGCAATACTGGTCATGGTTTCTTCGACACCCAGCAGTGATTTGGTCCTGATCTTCACGGCTGCACAACGGGGCTGTAGTCCAGGTCCAAAAGGACCTCTAGTCCCGGGCTGCGAGACGGGACTAAGGTTTCGGGACTAAATGTCCCACCTTTAGTCTCGGTTCTCAGGCCCGGGACTAAAGGGAGACCTTTAGTTCCGGTTGGTAATACCAATACCAACTGGGACTAAAGGTTCTGCCAGGCATCGACGTGGCGCAGCACCTTTTAGTCCCGGTTGGTATTACCAACCGGGACTAAAGATTCTTTTTTTTTCTTTTTCTTTCTAATTCATTATTGATTTTGGTTTTCAGTTATATTGTTTTCCAATTTATTCTTCGCTGCTATTATCCGTATACGTTGCACCTATACGAGAGCGTTATTATTGCACACAAATAAAGTATGAAACTATATATATATATATATATATATATATATTATAGAACTATACATATACGTACAACACATTACATTTACAATAATATACGAGTAATCAAGTGTTCGGCCGCCGGTTAATGAGTTACACAAATGTTTGCCCGCCACTCAAAGCTCGTACAAGTGTTCGTTCTTGTTTGGACTATTCAAATTCAACCTAAGGTTGTGGTGAAACTCGCCGTCTTCCGGGATGACATGATCGTTGATGAAACCTGCGATCGTCTCCTGGATTCCGACGAGTATTGTGTGCTTGAATACTTGTTCTTTCAATTCCCACTCCTTCCATTTGCATTAATTAAAGGAAAAGATATTAATATACATAAGATTTATTTAGTTTCAACAAATAAATAAGATATGAATTTACTGTATACACATGTTACTTACTTTTAGCATCTCTTTAGCAGGTGTAAATTTGCTACACCACATGTACTCGCAAACGTAGTATCACATAAATTGGTTCCGTACGGTTGTCTGGACACCCACTTATGTAGAATAGGAGGGGGAGTGGCACTTTCAGATCCGTACGATATCTTTGTTGTAGCCAAGCCCAAGCCCTGCCCAATAAGTCGGTCGTTGATTAGTTATAGCATAGTAAATTAAAGGAGCAGGCAACGATAATTAACGAATGATAGAACTTACCTCTGGATCATGTCTATCATGTCTTGGTATATTGCCAGCTCTTTTCTCATTGAGTCCCACACATTTATAGTTTGTTCCTTGATCTTAATCTCAACTAGTAGGAATCCCCGCGCGTTGCTGCGGGTCTGAAGTAGAAATATAAAGAAGTTAGACTAAGGATTAGAAGACGTATATGTATAGATGCATTAGCACAATTATGCAGATTGTATCAATTGACATATAGGTTTCATTAGAAGATTTTGTGTTACTTTTCAAAAAAAATACTTGTTTCTACTATAGCACATTGTTTTTCTCATTCTCTTAACTTTTTCTTAACTTGTCCTTGTAAGATTTGTGATTCTCTTGTTAGACTTTGGACCTGTCCACAAATCAAATATAGATCGTCCGAATCTCATCCACCCTCACCCCTCACCTCTACTATATCTGAGGGTCATCCCCCTATCCCAAAAGTTCTAAGAGTTTTCCTTCACAAAATCATATATGTTTCGGAGGACCACATGTAATCCATATGATTTGCAGTTTTGCTAGTTTTTTTTTGCTTAGAAACGATAGTTTTGCTAGGCTTGGCTTAGAAGCGGTTTAAATGTTTGCAAAAAAGTTATCGAAATATATCCATGTGGGATCTTGTTTTGAAGAGTTTATTGCGAGGAACACCATGGTGCAATTGGATTTTAATTACGATACTTGGTTTAGGTGCTATGACTTTTTTTCTATTTTAAAAGAAATAGTAAGTGGGGAGATAAATAGAGTTTAGTGGGCGCATGATGTCACTTAGTGGGCGTATGACATCACTTTTCAGGATTGGACCAATGAGAAGCTAGAGAATAGGCTAGTGGGTCTTTGCTTTATAGGAGGTATAGATGAGTATCCAGTGATCCCTGCATTTGTTTATAGAGTCAACTTATATATATATATATATATATATATATATATATATATATATATATATATATATATATTAATGTTGGATTGACTAAGACATGATATAACACAACACTTTACCCCATATTGTAAGGGAAGAGTATCAACTCCTTATGCCTTTGGTTATAAAAGAACCTTCGGAGGTTTTTCTCCATTTCCTTGATCTTCAGATTGAATGGATCTTTAGTCTTTGTGTTCTTGTACACGACATACGGATCGATAAAACCAATTCGATCGTCTTGTTTCAATCTGAGTTCTCTCATCATGTGTCTACACATCGTGAGCATAGTTATTACGAATACGTACATATGCTAGAGTGGGATTATTGATTAAAAGGAAGAATCACTTACAGACAGTAGCAGCTTATGAGAGATTTGTCAAGAGCATCCATATAGAGAAGCTGGTGTATTTCACTAAACTGTACCCAGATGACGTCATCTCCACGGAAGTAGTGACGGTCTCTGACTTGGACGCCTAAATATTGTTCGCTTTGATGTTGTGCACAGAATCTCAAGTAGTACTCGTGCAGCTTGTACATTTGTGTACCAAGATTTTTTTACCTTTGCAGGGTCGCATAGACTCCTGCCATATACGTACTTCCTCCGCCATTCATCAACAACTTCGGCTTCTTTAAGTTCCTCCCGACCGAGAAGTTGTTCTAATGAAAGCCCAGTCACATTCATCCACTCGGCGAGTTCATCTAAGTCCACATCATCAGGTACCGATATTTGCATCAAGTTCATGTTGGAACCATATTAATTCTCAACCACTAGTGGCGGCACTGATTGCTACGCTTGTTGGTCGAGCTGTGCAACATCTTTCCCGACCGCCTTCTATTTCCTTTTGTCCTCCTTGATTTTCTTTGTGATAGTACGCTCATAGTCTGATAGTGGCGGCGCTGATTTTTTACTAGCGGCACGCTTCTCGTCTTGCATAGCCTGCACCACTTGATGTAGCTTTACACGAGGATACATTAGGTATGACTTCTCTTGCTTTGCTCGTGCGTTAGCTTTGGTCTTTTCGAAGAACGCTTTCACTTCTGCCTTGACTGAAGCATTAAGTTCTTCATCAGTCTTCTCGTATGGAAGCTTGGTCATCTTTGGGATCTTTGTGACCACGACTTGTTTCTTCGGTGGAGGTGGTGGGACCGATCTCTGTGAGCCAACGGGCCTCTTGTTCCTCGATGGACCAGCCGGTGCGGCCGTTGTCGGCATTGGCGGAGGCGGCGGCGGCGTGGTTGAAGCTTGCTGTTGTGAAGGAGATTGGGCCGCTGGCGGCGTTGGAGTATGTCGTGGAGGAGATACGACCAGCGGTGGGGATGCAGCCTTGTCTGCTTGTATGAAATCGTCATCGTGTCCCACGGCACTGTGGTCATGTGGTGAATGGATAGACGGACTTGGGGAGGTCCTGGATTTGAAAAAAACGAACAAGGTATATACATGAGTGAACCGTAATTAGATACAGTACATAATTATTGAAAAGCAATTGCGTTCACAATCATCCACACCTAGGGTTCGGTTGTGGTGGCGGCGCCCCAGGAATAATGATGTACCGTTTCTTCCAACATATGAATGTCTCCTCCGCTTCACCTAGGGTCTTCTCCCCATCACCACCTTCGATATCTAGAGCCATATTTTCATGGCCTTTGACCACTCTATCCACTGAGACACTAGCATATCCGGATGGTATTGCGACCGAGTGGATCCTTGGTGTCTTGGTGGCGTCGATAGGAGATATAACACCGGTAGCCACCTTGACTGTGGCATTCTCCTCTGGAATATGCAGCTCACAGGACGTCAACGGAGCGGTGACGTCATCCACTGGGAAGCGCATCCCTGCGTCATCATCTTGCCTCACAGGCACCTCCGTAGAAGCACAACTGCTTTTCAACTGAGCTGAGCCGGGGCTGATGTTGGCGGCCGGCTGTGACAAGCTCTGGAGGCGGGAACTTACAACTTCCTCCACGGCCTTTCTGATTTGCTCATTCATAGTGGCCTTAAGCGTTTCCTCCCGCTCTAGTGCCTTACAAGCCACTTCATTGGTCTTCATAACAGCCTCCTCCAACTGGCGTAGCCGTTCCCTGTCCTCTTCCTTCTTTCTCTGGCGGCTTCTATAAGTTTCTCTGTCCTGAGGGAAGGCATGCTCCCACGACACGGAGCCATAGCCTCTCGTCCGTCCACCGTGCTCAGGGTTCCCCAGGGCGTATGTCAGCTCATCTTTATCTCTGTTCGGTTGCCACTCTCCACTTTGAGCGACAGAGCGGGCTTGATGAAATCTTTCTGCTACAGCTTGGATGCGTTCCCCATACACGACCGCTCCGGTCTCTAGGTCCAGGCGGCCTCCGTGAGCGAAAAACTAGTGCTTGGCGCGCTCAGGCCAGTCGAGGGATTCTGGCACCAACCCCCTGTCAATTAGCTCTTGCTCGGCTTTTTTCCACTTAGGAATGGCAGTAGGGTAGCCACCTGATCCCATCCTATGGTGGTAGGTCTTGTGTCGGGCATTCTCTTGGTTCCTTCTCGCCCGTTGCTGACCCTCTTCCGACGTCTTGAACTGTACAAACTCGTCCCAAAACGGCCGCAGCTTGACAAAGTGCTTACAGTTGAAATCCGGAGTCTTGTTCTTCTTGATATAGTCGTTATATAGATTCTTCTTATAGCACTGAAATTGTATGGCCAACTTCTTCATAGACCAATCCCGAACTCTTTCCTTCAACTGTTCATCGTTTGTGTCTAGCGTGAAATGTTGCAACACGTCACCCCAAACTAGTTTCTTGTCACGGTCGGAGACATAACTGATTTCTGGGCGTTGCTTATTTTTCTTCCATTCACGGACATTGATCGGGATCCTATCCGGGGCAAGGTACCCTAAGTGGTTGACAAAGGCCCTTGCATGGGGTCCACGTGGCTGGCCTGTTCTCTCGTCGAAATCCGTGATAACCAACCGGCCCTCCATCGGCTTTTTCGGGCCTCGTACTTTTCTGCTGGTCCCCGTGGTTGTTGTTGAGACAGAGGACTATGTAGGCAGAAACAAGACAATTAATAAAGGATTTTTTTTAATTTCATGTATATAAACATAGGAGGCTGCATATATTACAAACCTCGCCAACATTGTCTTGGTCATTCGGGTCGACCAAGTACTGAGAACCGTCATCGATGCCCTCAGGGTTCTCATTGCCTTCACGATCGTCATAACGACCTTCTTCAGCGCTACCTTCTTCAGCGCTACCGCGGATCATGTTCAACAATATTTCTTCGTCTTCTCTCGGGTCGGCCATTTCTGCAATAATAATTAGGATTTAGGGTTTACAGTTCAGGGTTTAGGGTTTAGGATTTACAGTTTAGGGTTTAAGCATTACTAAGCATAAGAGATCGACTTACACATATTAGTGGGATATCATCTGGATATAAGTGTAGATCAAGGTAATCATGCAGGAACGGTATCGACCAACTCCTACTAACTTAATACATCTAATAACAAGTAAGTCTATCACAATTTGTATTTCTTAATTAAAATAGATAGTTTTAACTCATGGAAAAACTATTCAAATTTCAGGTTTAATAGTCGATGAATAATCGTTCCAAAATAATCGATGCAAATATACAATATATATAGATATATACATATATATATATACATATATATACATATATATATATACATATATACATATATACATATAGATATATACATATATAGATATATACATATATATATACATATATATAGATAGATATATACATATATATATATATATATATGTATATATATGTCCAGATGATATATACGTATATATATATATATATATATATATATGTATATATATGTATATGTATATGTATATATAGATAGATATATACATATATATATATATATATATGTATATATATGTCCAGATGATATATACGTATATATATATATATATATGTATATATATATATGTATATATATATATATGTATATATATATATATATATATATATATATATATATATATATATATATATATATATATATATATATATATATATATATATATATATATATATTGCCGCAGGCGGCGCCGGCGTCGGAATTGAAGCAGCAGCGCGGCGGCGCCCGAAGAAGCAACAGCGCTCGCGGCTCCGGCAATGGGGCACAGCAGCGCGCGGCGGAGACCAACCTGGCGGCGCGCGGCGGTTCTCGGGGCGGCGCTCGGGGCGGCGGTGCTCGGGAGATCGGGCGGCGGTGCTCGGGAGATCGATGGAGATGAGGCGGCGGTTCGTGTCTGCGCGCTGGTGGAGAGGAGAAGGAAGAAGGCGGGCCTTTATAGGCCAGAGACCTTTAGTCCCGGGCCTGGCCACCGCCCGCGACTAAAGGGTGAGACCTTTAGTCCTGGTTCGTGGCTGCAACCGGGACTAAAGCCCCTTTTAGTCCCGGGCGGTGGCCAGGCCCGGGACTAAAGGTCCCTCCACCAAATTCTAGCGCCTGTTTAGGCGCCAGAATTTGGTGGATTTTATTTTTCACATTTTTTTCCTTTCATCTTTCTAAATGCATAGTAAATTAAATATTTATCATAAATTTTTTCAAAAATACACATTAGTTTAGTTTGACTCTATTGTGCATTACATAAATTGTAAACACTATTTTTTCAAATATTTCATATTATCCAAAATAAATGTTATTTATAATAAATATTGTGTTAATGCAAAAATATAATGGGCAATTAAAATATATAAAATTGTTGGCTTTCGACAGAAAATTTGTTTTTGGGTCATTTGGACGTTAAACTTTTGTTTCTTCAATAATAATTATCCAAATGCGTGACATTAATTGTCAAAATATTGGTTTTTAGAAACACACACTTTGACCGAACCCTAGATGGTCTCGAATGGAAAACTCATGAATACAAAGTTTATTCCACTCATCAAGACCTACATTTGGTCTAATGGTCAACTTTTCATTTGTAAAAGTTTGAACCACTTAATTTTGAATTTTGAAAGAATTCATAGCCAAACGCCGGTTTTCTTTACCCTGGATGGTCTCGAATGGAAAACTCATGAATACCAATATTGTTCCACTCATCAAGATCTACATTTCATACATAGACCATTTTTGCATTTGACAAAGTGTTGGCAAAGTGTAGTTGAAAATCCACAGTTCCCACATATAGTTTCATATAGTTTGTGTGAGATTCAAGATTTGGTGAGTATTTTTTATTTAAACTTTTTCAAATAGGAAAAATGGTCTACATATAAAGTTTGGATCTTGATGAACTCTAACAACTTGGTATTCCAAAGTTTTTCATTTCAAGTCATTTAGTCTGTCATTTGACCAAGTCTGACCAAAACCCGTCTTCGATTTTGAAAACATGTGCCTGGGACTTACTAAAATTTATCCAGATGAAAAAATGGTCCATGTATGAAATGTAGATCTTGATGAGCTCTAACAACTTGATATTCAAAAGTTTTTCATTTGAAGTCATCAAATAGGTCATTTGACCAAGTTTGACCAAAGTCAAAACATTGGTTTTTAGAAACACACACTTTGACCGAACCCTGGATGGTTTCGAATGGAAAACTCATGAATACAAAGTTTGTTCCACTCATCAAGACCTACATTTATTCTAATGGTCAACTTTTCATTTGTAAAAGTTTGAACCACTTAATTTTGAATTTTGAAAGAATTCATAGCCAAACGCCGATTTTCTTTACCCTGGATGATCTCGAATGGAAAACTCATGAATACCAATATTGTTCCACTCATTAAGATCTACATTTTATACATAGACCATTTTTGCATTTGACAAAGTGTTGGCAAAGTGTAGTTGAAAATCCACAATTCCCACATATAGCAAAGTTTGAACCACTCAAATTTGAATTTTCAACACATAATGTTACAATTATATTACACAAGATGTCAAATACACATTATTAATTTGAGTTCACTACCTATATCAAGCGGGCACAGTGGTAAACTTTTTCTTGACGTAATGCCCTTGGTTATGATCATTCCGTAACCATGGGTGTCCTCAGCAGCGAGCAGGATGCTTTGGTCTTTGGCCACACAGAAGGGTGGGATTCGTTCATCCTTTTCATAATCCTCTGACACGTCTGACTTGTCTTCAATTCCCACGATGTTTCTTTTCCCTGTAAGAACTATGTGGCGCTTTGGCTCGTTGGTTTTTTTCTCGTCGTGTTTCCCTCTCTTGGGTTTTGTAGACATGTCTTTGACATAGAACACCTGATTCACATCAGCAGCAAGGACGAATGGATCATTTCTATACCCAATATTGTTGAGGTCCACTATTGTCATTCTGTACTCCTTATCGACTGATACCCCTCCGTTCATCTTCACCCATTGGCATCGGAATAGAGGGACTTTAAAATTATGTGCATAGTCTAGTTCCCAAATCTCCTCTATGTGACCATAATATGTTTTTATGTTCCCATTCGGTTCCGTAGCATCCACACGGACACCACTATTTTGGTTGGTACTCTTTTTATCTTGGGATATGGTGTAAAATGTATTTCCATTTATCTCGTACCCTTTGTACGTGAGGACGTGCCACGCTAGTTGCCAAGCCAACAAATACAGTTCATCTCCAATAGTTTTATCACCCTGACATTTTTTGTGCAACCAATCACCGAATGTCTTCATGTGATGACGCGTAATCCAAGCCTCATTCTTCCCAGGATTCTCGGATCGTACAAAATTTATGTGTTTCTCAATATACGGTTCCACCACAGTGGAGTTTCGAAGAACTGTGTAGTACGCTTTATTGAAAGAATCATCACCCTGGCTGATATATGTTTTCTTTCCTAGTGTATCATTTCCACCAAGTCTCCCCTCATACCGTGATTCAGGAAGACCAATCGGGTCAAGGTCAGGAATGAAGTCCACACAGAACTCAATGACCTCCTCTGTCCTGTATCTCTTGGCAATGCTTCCTTCTGGCCAACCCCACTAGTGAACATATTTTTTCAGTACACCCATAAATCTCTCTAAGGGAAACATGTTGTGTAGAAACACAGGACCCAGGATATTAATCTCTTTGACCAGATGAATTAGGATATGTGTCATGATATCAAAGAAGGATGGAGGGAACACCAACTCAAAGCTGACAAGACATTGAACCACATCATTCTGTAGAGTAGCTAGATCAAAAGGATTGATTGCCTTCTGAGAAATTGCATTGAGGAATGCACACAGCTTCACGGTGGCCAGACGTACATGTAGAGGTAGAATTCCTCTTAAGGCAACCGGAAGTAGTTGCGTCATAATCACGTGGCAGTCGTGCGATTTTAAGTTGATAAATTTCTTCTCCGGCACATTTATTATACGCTTTATATTGGAGGAGAATCCAGATGGGACTTTGATACTGCTTAGGCACTCAAACATGCTTTCCTTCTCCTCATTGCTAAGAGTGTAGCTAGCAGGTCTTAAGTAATGACGTCCATCATCTGTCTTCTCTGGATGCAGGTTGTCTCGTTCTTTCATGCGCTTCAAGTCCTCTCGTGCCTCAAGGGTATCCTTAGGCTTTCCAAACACACCCATGAACCCTAGGAGATTGACACAAAGACTCTTTATCAGGTACACCAACCGGGACTAAACCCAGTCCTATAGTCCCGGTAGGTGCCACGGACTGGGACAAAAGCTGTAGTCCCGGTCCATGGAACTGACCGGGACTAAAGCCTTTGACAGAATAGAGCACAAAGTAATTTTGGATGTCTTAACACATAAGGGCTTTGGTATGAAATAGATTTCCTGGATTGAAGCAATACTTAAGTCTGGTACTTTTGCTGTGTTGCTAAATGGAGTACCTGGCAAAACTTTTCACTGTAAAAGAGGTGTAAGGCAAGGGGATCCTCTCTCACCATTACTCTTTGTTTTGGCTGCTGATCTGCTACAGTCAATATTAAATAAAGCCACAGATCTTGGTCTTCTCAATTTGCCAATCCCTGCTCCAAGCCTTGACTTTCCAGTCATCCAATATGCAGATGACACACTAATTATACTTGAAGCCTCTGCCTCACAGCTTTATTTTCTCAAAAGTGTTCTTCAGTCTTTTAGTGACTCAACTGGATTGAAAATCAATTTCTCCAAATCAATGATGGTTCCTATCAACCTGAGCAATGAGAAGCTAAGTCATTTAGCTAGAACCTTTGGCTGCCAAACTGGTTCCTTCCCATTCACATACTTGGGGCTTCCTTTGGGTCTAACCAGACCAAAAGTGGATGACTTCCTCCCTCTCATAAGTAAATGTGAAAGAAGATTGAACTACATCTCTCCATTTCTCAGTCAAGCTGGTAGGCTGGAACTCGCCAACTCAGTCCTGTCAGCATTACCAACCTTCACTATGTGCTCAATTGTACTGCCTAAAACTGTGATAAAACAAATTGATAAGTACAGAAGGCATTGTCTTTGGAGAGGTGCAGAAGCAAATGTGAAGAAAGTGGCAAAGGCAGCATGGCCAATAGTTTGCATCCCTAAAGAAGAAGGTGGTCTTGGAATTCTTAATATTCAAACTCACAATGAAGCCCTGATCCTCAAGCATCTCCACAAATTTTTCAACAAATGCAATTTGCCTTGGGTGGATCTGATTTGGGATAAACACTACAGGAATGGGAAATTGCCAAGTTTTACTACTCCAAAAGGGTCTTTTTGGTGGCGTGATGCCTTAAAACTCTTAGACAAGTATAAAGGTTTGGCAACTGTGTTGGTGGCCAGTGGACAGACTTGCCTTCTATGGGATGATCTCTGGAATGGTCAAGTGAGAAAACTGCAATTCCCAGAATTATATTCCTTTGCAAAAAACAAGGCAACCAGTCTAAGCAAAGCTCATAACGCCTCTGATATACATGATCTCTTTAATCTGCCAGTGTCAGTTGAAGCTTACACACAATTACAGGAACTCCAATTGGAATTGTTGAATCTAGAATTCAGTGATCTGAATGACACTTGGTTTTATATCTGGGGTTCTTCACAATACTCATCTTCCAAAGCTTATAGAAGTTTAACAGGGCACTCCCAAGTTGAACCAATATTCAAGTTGCTCTGGAAAACCTCTTGCCAAGGAAAACATAAAATTTTCTTCTGGCTTGCCCTCAGAGACAGATTGAGTACTAGAAATATGATTAGAAGAAGAGGAATGTTCCTAGAAGACTATCAATGCGTTCTATGTCAACATCCCCCAGAGGAAACTGTCATGCATTTGCTCTTTTATTGTCCTTTTGCTAAAGATTGCTGGGGCATGATAAACTTTGATTTTGCTGATCATCTCTCAATTTCACAAATCTTTCAAGCTTGGAAATCAAAGTTAATGGTTGAATTCTCACTAGATATCTTTATTATCTGGTGCTGGGCAATTTGGATGGTGAGAAATGATGTTATATTCAGAAACAGAGCTCCCTCAGTGGAAGATTGCAAGAGATATGTGACTGTTGAAGCCACTCTGCTGCTTCATAGAACAAAGACTACAATCACTCCTTTGCTAGAATCATGGATCAATTCAAATTTGTAATTCACTTGGCTTTTTTCTCTCCTTCGCTGTACCCTGATATTCTCCCTCCCCTCTTTTGCTCTACTTTGTTTTTTCCCTGTTTTGCCCTGTTTGTATTGTACTCTTTTTGTTCTTATATTAATTTATTTGCAGTAGGAGCCCCTGGCTCCTCCTGATTCCTCAAAAAAAACATATAAATTGAGAGGCCCCTCAGAATCTAGCCCTATAAGGCAAATTAAATCAAGAGCCCAAGACGGAGGTCATAAAAAAAAGAAAATAAAAATAGAGGTGACACATGCTAAACTGGTTTCGTTTTTACCTCAGTACGCATGATGGATTGGATTAACCAGCAGGCCCGTCAGGCTACGGATTCCGTTTCGATAATGGAGATCTAGCCCGTCGCTAGATTATTGTTCTCTCAGCTAGTCTGGTCAAACATACAAGAATTCTTTTATAACAAAACAAAAGCATGAAACTCGGACAATTCTATATTACTTTGTCATATATTTACAATCATTGTAGATACTAGTAGGAATAAAGCCGTTACAGATATGACTAGGTCTACATGCACTTACATCATTTCTGGTAAAAAATGGTCAAGCTAATTGAAGAATCTAATAAAAAACTGAGAATATTAGATTGAGTTATAAGGCCAGTCTCAGTGGGGATTTCATGTCACTGTTTCCAACACATCCAGATTTTGGCAAACAGTGCAGAAGAGTTTCATTCCCATGAAACTCTCTCTGCTCCCATGAAACTCTTATTATCTCTCTTCATTAATATGATGTCACATCAGCATAATTAATGCACATGAAACTCTGATGAAACCCCATTGAAACTGACCTAAGTTTGTTGGAACCGAAAAACAAATAACATAAAGTGGATAGCATGTATTTTCATAGATTGAAAATAGTAATTTGGGCCATCAGGACAAGGCTCCGGAACTCGACCACGCCGTCGCACCCCTCTCTCCCTGCGCCCCTCAACCTCGCCGCCACCAGAGCACTTCGGCGGTTGCCCGTGAGGTCGCGGTGAAGGTGGCGGCGGGGCTCTCCTGTCTCTTCCCCGTCTGTTTTGTGGGCAGCATCGGCTATGGCGGACGCGGCGACAGCGGCGACCTTGTCCGCGCGGAGGGCAGATATGGCGCCGCAGAGGTTGGATCCAGCAGCCCCCTCACCGGATCTTCGCTGGTGGGCCTCGTGGCTGTGCCTCCGGCAAGCTGCGCGCCATCGTGGTGCTCCTACTGCTTGCCGGCCTCCTCGTCATCGCTGGCCTGAGGTTGCGGCGTGTCGGGTGGCTGGCTCCGGCGCTGGTGGCCTGCATTCGGCGTCCCCCTGGTGAGCGGCGGTGGCGTATGCGGGCCCAATGGCACGGCGGTAGCGGCGGCGACGGCTCCGTCGCGTCGTCTACCTCCTCCTCCTCGTGCTTTGGCCAAGGCAGGTGTGGCTGGGCTCGCGCTCGAAGACCGCAGCCACGGAGCCTGAGGACTCAGCCGTCTACGCCCTTGGCCCCAGTTCAAGTGCTGGGATGCGCGTGTTGGCAAGGTGGATGGGCGGTGGTCTCAGGTGCTTGCTGCTACGGCTTGTTCAGCGGCGGTCCGATCTGGAGATGGTGGTGATGCTGCTTTGCGGCAGCTTCCCTCCCCTATTCACGCTGCGTCGGTCGGCTATCGGTGGGTAGTGCGCAGACATTGGTGGGGCTGCTGGGCTGGGGATGCCTCGTCATGCCTAGGGCATTCTGTGTGGTGGCCGGCGTTCGTCACGTTGACAGCAGTCCTCAACGACTGGCGCTGCATCAGATTGGTGTGGCAGCGACAGCTTGTCTACGATGGCTCACTGCGGTCATGGCCACGGCGACTGGTCTCGCATAGCGGCAGTCAGTTTCGGCAAAGTCACGGTGGCTCCTTTGGCTGATGAGGCAGAGCGGATATGCTGGCGGCAACAGTGCAAGTCTACTACCAACTTTGGAGTTAGGCAGAAGGTTTAGGTTGCGACGTTCAATGCAAGTGGTGTAGCAAGCTTTCTCTTGGGGCGATCTTCAGTGGTTCGGCATCTGTTGAGTTGGTTGCGGTCCTTGTTGACCGGCGCGGTTGTGACTGGGCACGCACGTCAGTGGCCGGCTCTCTACCGCTGCGACAACCAGCGGGTGGTGGCTAGTTGCGGATGATGGCTTCTACGGGGACGCTTGTGGCCATTTGTTAGAAAGATGTGCAGCGAAGTCCGCGACACCCTTTGCATGGTGCACAAACCGGATGTGACTTCCCGCGGTGGTTGGTGCTATGTAGGATAGAGGCGGCCTTTGCAGGCTGGTGTGGCAACGACAGGTCATGCATGCCAGTGACCTCGTCGGTGCTACAGCGATCTCCTACTAGCAGCAGCTTGCTATGGTTCTTGGCTACGCCAAGTCACAGTGTGGCTAGTTTGGGGCTTGGGCATGGGGTTGTCGGGCGAAGGCCCTGCCAAGCCCTTGGCCATGGCTGACAATGGTGCCGCCTTTGGCGTCACGTCCCTCGTTGGAGGCATTGTTGTGAGGCCCTGTACCCTCTAGGAGTTTGGTTGAAAAACCGTGGTTCTCCTGTCAGCGTTGATGGCATCTTTGGATGTCGTTTCCCTCCTTGGAGGCATCGCTGTGGAAAATCTACTCCCCACTACTAGTTCGCTTGTTCTCTGCAGCGTGCAAAGTGGCGGTTGTTGCTTCTAAGGCTCGCTGGTGTTGTACTTTCATGTGGTGGTTGTCTTGTTGTTGCCTCCTACGTGAGGGTTTTGTTTTGTTTTTTCTTTAATATTTTTGTAAAACTTCTTCTGTGTTAATACATACCCGGCATGCTTGTGCCGCTGGTTCTTTGGAAAATAGTAATTTCACTTAGTGGGGATGACATGGATAGCTTTTATACTTAATAGGTAGGTGATGATGTGGATAGTTTTAGCATTTTGTAAGGGGTGTTGTGGATAGCTTGCACAGAGATTGAAAGTTTGTGGAGGGATAATTGCAAATTGTTGGCGTTTTTGTCACCGGCAAATGATTACAGGTTTGCAGCGGGCAGATCTAGATAAGAGCATATGGAACACAAAGTTTATACTGGTTCATGCCCTCGAGAAGAGGTAATACCCTACGTCTAGTGTTTGCAGTTGTATTGCTTGTGCACCATATGCATATGCATGATGATCAAGTTACCGATCAGGAGGTCCCTTACAGCCTGGTACGGTTACAGATACCCAGCATACTGATTGGTTTACATGTAAGTTTCCAAGTCGGTCAAAACTAATCCCAACAAACTGAGGTATATTTATGTGTATGCCTTTGACTACATGTTGGTGAAGATACTATTGGTAGATGTCGGACTCCGAATAGTCAGCCCGGCCCATCCTATGTCTAGTAGACTGAGCTGTCCTCCAAGATCATAGGGGTCATGTCACTGTCACATTTAGTCCGAGATGACGTTGATAGGTTGAATGTTGATATTGGAATCTGGTGAAGGAATTAAGTGGGAAATGGTGTGGATAATTTGCATGTTAAGGGCATGACGCGGCATTAAGTGGGGAAGGGCATGGATAATTTGCATGTTGAAATTGAAAACTAGTGGTGTTTTATGAGGTACTAGATGATACCCTGCGCATTATAGCGGAACTTTCTTTAGAAATAACGGTTGCATGTATGAGCCGAACATGCATGCGCTTGCGTAACTGAGCACAAGATAGTGGAAGAGTCAAAAAAAAACTAATAGAATATTAGATCAAATTATACGATGATAGAATGGTGAAAAGTTAGCATCATGTGGCTGCCTTGTATTTTGATAGATTAAAAAAGTAGTAATTACACTTATTGGGGATGATGTGCTCTGCTACCTGCTCATATTATCCCACTATCTTCTAAATTAATTAATTTATCTATATACTATTACCCGAGTGAAGCCTTCATGTTGATTCTTACGAGACATGCTAGAAAAAAGAGAAATCCTGACAATTATCCAAAAAATCAATATCATCTAACCGTCAATTATATAGACCCCAATCTTTGACAAATAACAAATGAATCTATATTTTTCAAAATAATATCCACCTCTATACTACTAGAAACAACATTAAGCAATTCCTAAATGTGTTTCTAGATTCCACCTATGCCATTCTAATTAAAATATAATCTGAAGATCAAATATATTCTAAAATGCTTGCCTCTATAAATATATAAAAAACTAACTCAAAACATATTTATTGTGTACTATTAGAAGATCAAATATATATATACACACATAATGTATATAATGTATATTTCTATAGCATAGCAATCATACACACTACTGGAAATATACATTATATACATTATGTGTGTATATATATTTGATACTGACAATTTCTATAGCATAGGTGGAATGTATATAATGTATATTTCTATAGCATAGGTGGAATTGTCAGTATCATTAATATTTGAAATACTAACTTACAAATTCATTATTATGGGAAAGTGTGCCCCTATTAATTCATATATTAATGATACTGACAATTTATTTTAAATTATATCAATACTCCATAATAATGAATTTGTAAGTTGTTATTTCAAATAAATTTGTGCAGCTTGACTAAACATCGCAGCATATAACGTTCGTTCATAAAGTTGTTATTTTAAATAAATTTATTAGTTTAACTGTAACAACTCTTTTTTCTTTAAAAAAAATACTACAACACATACAGTTCTTTGATAAAATAAATCCAACATCTTGAGCATTGTTGTGTAGAATAAAATGACTATTAATGTCACTGTAGTGACTAAGAGTGAAGTCAAGGACCTAAGATCAATATTTTTAATAAAAATAGAAAAAAATGAAGGTTCTGAATAAAAGATACAATTTATTTATAAGCTCTAGAATTTCTTTTTTTTTGCGAAAGATAAGCTCTAGAATTTCAACTTAACATGTGGATCAAAAGATTGCAGCAACTAGCAAGATCAAAATTTGAAAGCCAAATCAAGATTCACAACACATAAGCTGGAATACTTAAGCTAAAGTTTCGACTAAACAAATATTCAAGACACATGGAGGTGTAATGCAAAGGGTAAAACTATTAGTTCGGATGTGGAAAATTATTTATCATAATCAGATAAAGATTGTAAAGTACTATATACTGTGTTAGAAAACAAATAAAGAGACAAACTACACAAAGATAAGTAATTTTGAGTAGTCATTATAGTACTGAATTTATCCACGAACTTCTAATACTTAATTACCTCAGGACACATGATGCATCTGATTAACCAGCAGCTCGGTCGACTTGTAAAGTTTATGTAGCACTAGCTAGATAAATCTTGTGCAATAATGCTTCAACTGACTGCCTTCATTTCATTTGGAAGCCAATGAAGTGCCATGATATAGTGACTGCAGATATATGGCTATAGCTGCATGCAGCAGATGAGTTGTTCCGGCCTTACGTTTGGATTACAGGTCGATCTAACCCATCGCTTAGGCTGGTGCCTGGTCCAGATCAAGACACAAACATGGAATTTAAGAACAATTATTCCTGCTAGTACCATCACACTGCATGCATGCATCAAAATTTTGTGCTATCATATCTATTCTGCTAGCTTCAGAAAGATGACGTATAATATTTGCAATTGTAAGGGAGTAGACATTTGACAAACCTCAGTTCGAGCTGAATTATTGGCACTAGCGGCGAGTAGGAGAACTCGAAGAATTCTCCTGGAAGACTGAACCGACGATGGATGGAAGTTTGTGTGTGTGAGAGAGAGAGGCGATGCCTGAGGATCCTAATACAAGATGAATGCTTGCAAAGTAAATGGCCGGCTGTCCAAATGAACCAACTTTGCCCCTTTGTGGCAAAAATAAGATATGCATGCATGCAGTGTAGGATGTTTGTTTTGTGGCCATCCATATATCAGATGATTCTTTGCTTGCATCGGCAGCATGCAGGATTCGATCATTTTTCTAAAGGTAAAGAAAGGTTAAAGAGAGGAAGCATACGGTTACCATAGCCACCAGTATTAAGTAAAGTCGACGATGTACGAAGGCTATCCGCACTCGTGGTACTTTAAATTCATCATTTATACATCCTAGTCATCAAGATTCTCTCCTCTATTCCTAATTCTTCCGCACTCATCCATCCTCTATATCATCTTCTGTAGGGTCCACTTGTCACTTTATCTAAATATATCCACGTGAGATCTAGTTTTGAAACATTTATTGAAACAAATTTAATGGTGCAATCGGAATTTAATTTGGTTTTTTTGGTTTGTGAGTTATAACATTTTTTCGTACGGAAAAAAAGTTGGCACGCTCTCCCACGCACTCTCTTTCTTCTGCTGTCTCTCGCGCGCGGCCGTCCTCCCCGAGCGGTCCTGTAGCATATGAACTGTTCTACGGTAAATATATAGGAGAGGATAGCCTCCGATCCTGTAGGATAGAGTAGGATATAGAGTATACCGCTGCAGCTGTTTTCTCCTCTATGTCGTACTGCAGGGAGCTTTTCCGGACGCCAGTGCGGTCGGTCTAAAGCACAAGGCTGTCTGGTGTGCAGCTGCATAATAAAGTCCGGCGGCACTAACTTTAATTTAGTTTTTGTGGTCCTATAGTTTCTGTCCTTTATTTGGATGACACGCAAACTAAAGCACAAAGTAAATAAAGGCAAAACAGAATGCAAAAAAGAACGCAACAAAAAAGATGCAATGAAGAACGCAAGCAAGCACGGTGCGCAACCGTTTGGCTTGGTGGATGGCAGGCACCGCTAGCTCCTGCGCCATCACAGTTCCTTATTGACAGTGGATTGCTCAATTTCTCTACGGTAATCTATATCTATATCTATATAAGTCTTTAAACGTGGTGACTTAGCTACAGTTTCTACAGTGTTAGCTACAGTGCCGGGTCTCCGTGAACAGTGCTACCCGTTAACTACAGTACCGGATCCAGAACAGTACCGACCATGTGAACAGTACTTAACCCGGTAGATACAGTACCGGGTCTCTGTGAACAGTACCACCCGTTAGCTACAGTACCGGATCCAGAACAGTACCAACCATGTGAACAGTACTTAACCCGGTATGAACAGTCTTAACCCCGGTATGAACAGTTCACCCCGCTTGCAACAGTCTTACCCGCGCGAAGCGCGGGGGACCTGGCTAGTGAATCTATAAACGTGGTGAATTAGCTACAGTATCTACAGTGTTAGCTACAGTACCGGGTCTCCGTGAACAGTGCCACCCGTTAGCTACAGTACCTTCGTGAACAGTACCACCCGTTAGCTACAGTACCGGATCCGGTGAACAGTTCCCCCTTATAAATAGTACCCCATATAAACAGTACCGACTATGTGAACAGTATTTAACCCCCGGTATGAACAGTACTTAACCCGGTATGAACAGTCGCCCCGCTTGCAACAGTCCTACCCGCGCGAAGCGCGGGGGACCTGGCTAGTAAGACTTTAAACGTGGTGAGTTAGCTACAGTATCTACAGTGTTAAACGCGGTGAGTTAGCTACAGTATCTACAGTGTTAGCTACAGTATCTACCGTGTCTCTGTGAACAGTGCCACCCGTTAGCTACAGTACCGGATCCATGCTGCTATACTACGGTACCGGATCCCGGTGAGCAGTACCCCCGTATGAACAGTACAGACACACGTGAACAGCTCGACCCGGTATGAACAGTCAGCCCGTTTGCAACAAAATCCTACCCGTGCGAAGCGCGGGGGCCTGGCTAGTTATTATACAATTTGTTGTGTAAGCAAAGCAAATGATTGCAAAATTGTAGCCATTTTCACTCACAACATGATCGGTTGCGCGTGGGGCAGAGTTGCCTCTCGGTACAGGAACCAACCGTATCGGATACAGAGTTGTATTCTGCTGCGGATTCTGTTTTCTTTTTGGGTACGGAACTGATCCTTCCATGGCATGCCGACGAGCTAGAACGCCGCCGCTAGTTCTTGCTGAGCATGGTGCACTTGCACATCTAGTAGGCCTAGCTGAGTGGGCTGATCTTGTTGCTTCCTTGGGCTGGAATGTGTTGTGTTTTAATTGGGCGGCTTGGCCCAATTCTATTCAATTAAATCTACTAAATTCTAAGGCCTGGACTAAGGGCTTGTTTTGTTCGAAAGTACATCACTGGCTCTCTGCCCTCTGCTGCGGTGCCCCAGCGACGCTCGAGGAGCTGCGACTATGAAAACGAGTCCGATCTTCCCAATTGAAGGCCAACAAGAGAAGCGCCAAGATCCGTGGAGAATCGAATGACAGAGGGCACAAGAGGTGGTCCGAGCAAGTAGCGCGCCACCTGAATCGAGAGGGTCCACTAACAATTACCTGTAGAGAGGAGTCGAGGTGGACCTTGCGGTTTCCGGCGGGCTGGAGCGCGGCGGAGAGGCTCCAGAGGCGCGCGAGCTCCTGCTGCAGGTCGTCGAGAAATTTATATAGTTAGGACTCCGAACAATTCGCTTCGCAGATATATAGGACTCCAAACATCGACTTTATAGAAATAACCCTCGAAACATTGCTTCTTGATTTTCATGACATTTGTTGTATTTCATCTCTTTTTAAATCCTAATACATGTATTTTCTACCTATACTTACCTTTTGCCGGGGGTCGAAGCATCCATCGCTGTTAATACGCGTCCGGCTCCTCGCCGCTGATCCCCATCCTGTCACCTTCCTCCCGGCCGATCGATCCGAAGACCCCAACGCCCACATGCATCTCCTCCTCGTCCTGCCGCGCTGCCGGTGCCGCGCGCGGTCGCCAAGTGTGGAGCCCCCGAGCCTGAATTTCATCGTCAGATGCTTCAAGTATGGAGCCTGAATTTCATCAGAAACGAAAAAGCAATCCTCAATCTTCATATCCTGCAGTGCTGAACAGCCTGAAAGGTCAAGGTTATCATGATATGCGACACCAGCGAGCTCTAACTTGGTTAAATGCTCCGAGAGAAGAGTCAGGCAAGGTCCAACGGCGGGACCCCATGGCGCAGGAAGCTGAACCGTAGCACACGAACTTGGCAGCAAACAGCGCGCTGGATCCAGTCATTCATCAGCGTCTCTATCTCGTTAGCGACAATGTTTCTTTCATCATGGAAATCCAATGGGGACAAATCGAACACACAGGAATCAAGAGGCATCGGTGCAGCGCATGGCTCGCCGTTGCGGTGGCGCCTGGACGCCGGGGCACTGAGGTGGAGGCGCAGCAAGCGTTCGACGAACTGGGTGAACTTGGCGACGCTCCCCCACCCGACGATGCGGAGCGCGAGGGATCTCATCCAGAGGTCGCACCAGGAGTGGGCAAGCACGGTCGTCCGCACGGCCTCGTGGGCCGGCAGGAAGGACAGCACGTGCTCGCGGACACGTCGCCGCTGCCCAGGAGCCTCTGGACCACGCCGCCGGACACCACCGTCGTCTGGGACGCATACGCGTGCAAGAACTACTCGTGCCTCGCGCCCCCCCGCGGCGGCGCCATCAGCGGCTGCGATGATGCTTCGACCCCCGGCAAAAGGGTAAGTGGGTAAGTTTAGGTAGGAAATACACGTATTAGGAACTAAAAAGAGATGAAATACATCAAATGTCACGGAAATCAAGAAGCTTTTCGAGGGTTATTTCTACGAAGTCGATGTTTGGAGTCCTATATCTACGAAGCGCATTGTTTGGAGACCTAAATATACAACTTTCTCCAGGTCGTCCCAGTGGATAACCTTGGGCGCGTGGGCCCCCTTGACCTCACTGGCCGGCATGAGCACCCAGCCGTCCCCCTCCTCCTCTGGCGGCTGTGGGGGCGGGGAAGGGGAAGGGGGGAGGGGAGGGTCAGGAGCGGTTGACGATGTGGCCGGGTCCTCCATCGCCACAGATCATGCCTAGGGGTGAGGAGTCGGGGGAAAGTGCGGGCGTGGCAGGGGGCTCGTGGCCTTGTCGCAGGGTTTGGGGGCGCTCCGGTGGGGTTGGGGAGCAGGAGCCGGAGATGCGCCATCGCTTCCTTCTCCGGCGAGCGGCGGCGACTGCTTTCGTTTTGGTTTGGTTTGGCTCGGCCTGAGGGAATCGACGTCGTTGCTGGGTTGGTGGGGGCATGGGCCCATGTCCACCTCGTTCCCGTAGGAAGCGGGCTTAGGGCCCATTGCTTTATTTGGGCCAGAGTCTTTGCTTAACTTGGGCTAGGTATGACTCAGGCACACAGGCATCGGAGGCCTAGCCTTTTCTCATGGTTTTAAAGAGAAAGTTTATTTTGCTCTGCAGGGCATGTGCTCTGTCGCATGCAGCCGTCAGATGAACTTTCTCGTGATTCGTGCTACCTTTATTTCAACTGGAATGTAAACGAATACAACTGGAATACACTGTCACATACTCCCTCCGTCCCTTTATACATGTCGTTCTGCGGTTCAAAAAATGTCCCACGAAGGAAGTCGTTTTAGGTTGTATAGGCTGGGTCCCACTCTATGTTCAGTACACCACCAGTCAATCCATCTCGTCGTTGTCTTCCACTATCACGAATAAACAAAAAATGGAAAAAGAACAGACGGTGGGAGCCTGAGAAGCCTTATCCTTTCACTCTGTCACGGTGGAGCTTCCGACCTCCGCTGGAGGAGGCGGCCGCATGCGGCGAGCGGGCCGGTAGGGCCAGCGAAGCGCACGCAGTAGAGCGCGCCGCGACAGGAGGGAACTCGCGATTCTGGCCTCCGCGCCTGAAAGGTCTAGATGGCTAGAGGGGGGTGAATAGCCTTTTAAAATTTTCTACAAAGACAAGCTAAACAAGTTTATCAATACAACAAATAGCGAGATGCAAGTTTTGCTTATCCTACGGGGTGTTTGCAAGCCACCTATCCAATTCACAATTCTAGTACATTGGCACTCAACCGCACAAGTCAAACCGAGAAGGTAACTACAACTACAACTAGCAAGCTACACAAAAGAGCTACTCTAGCAAAGCTAACTAGCTAGCAAAGATAACTAAGAAAGTAATGCGGAGTTGAGTTAGGAGAGTTTCACCAAGAGGCGAAGTATTGAGCCAACCAATATGATCAACAATGAATACCAAGACAACCGAACACCGGGATCAATCAATCACAATATGAAAGTGATGACACGAAGATTTATCCCGAGGTTCACGTGCTTGCCGGTACGCTAGTCCCCGTTGTGTCCCTTTTCACCACGTGGTTCGGTGGCTAATCGGTCTCACACCGAGCCTCTCAAAAGGCGCCACAAGAACCTACCAAATGGCAAAAGGTTGCAAATGACACGAGCAATCCACTAATGTTGCCTTTGGCGCTTCGCCGAGGTAGGCACAAACCCCTCACAATCACCGAAGGTGGCCAAGAACAATCACCAACTCTTGCCAACGCCTCTAAGCTGCTCCAAACCGTCTAGGTGGCGGCAACCACCAAGAGAAACAAGAATCCCGCAGCAAATCAACCACTAAGTGCCAACTAGATGCAATCTCACAATGCAAATGCACTTGGATCACTCAATCTCACTTCGAATATGCAAAGAAGCAAGAGAGATGAGTGGGAGGGGAGTTGCTTAGCTCAAAGTGCTCACAAGTATGTCAAAATGTCCAAGAGTAAGAGCCTTGAGCCGGCCAACGAGTATTTATAGACGTACCCCTTCGAATATAGCCGTTACTCACTTGAAACAACCGAAGTCGTGCTGACCGGACGCGCTGGTCAAACTGACCGGACGCACCGGTCACACAACGGCTATTTCGCGAAGCACCGACCGGACGCGCTGGTCGCAACGACCGGACGCGCTGGTCACGACCGGACGCGCTGGTCCCGTGACCGACCGGACGCGCTGGTCAAGTCTGAGCAGCGCTCCAACGAAACAGTGACCGGACGCGCTGAAGAACTGACCGGATGCCACAGTGCCCGCGTCCGGTTGGAGTCCAGTAAGCTCCCTGAATGACCGGACGCGTCCGGTCGACAGTGACCGGACGCGCTGCGCGTCCGATCGACAAACTAAAACTCGCGCAGACGCTGAACGCTGACCGGACGCGTCCGGTCAAACAGAGACCGCGTCCGGTCCAGCGTCCGGTCACCACTGTGACATCCGTTCGCTTCCGTTTGATTTTCGTTTGATTTCCGACTTCCGGCGTAGTAGAAAATAGTCGTTTCAACTCCTCGAAAACGCCTGAATCCCGCCGAGCTTGCGAGGCGGGAGGGAGAGAGGACCCCAAACCCTCTCTACCGCTCAAACTCCAACGCCATCGCAAACGTGCTAACATCACCAAGTGATCATCACCATGTGCATGTGTGTTAGCATTTTCACAATCATTTATCGAGGCGTTATTAGTTCTATCCAAATGCATATGATTATGAAATGCACACCTAGAGGCACTTAGGAGTTCAATAGCCGCGTCATTCCCCTCTTTATAGTACGGCTATCTATCCTATAATGTAACCACACCCACTAGGTGTCTTGGTTACTAAAACACAACCCTTAAGCATATACCTTTGCCTTGATCACGTAGGGTTGCGTCCAAATCCAAGTGTGGTCATCATGATCACCATGTCCATCTTGCCACTAACCTTGGAATGTACTAATCCTCATATGCTACATACAACTTAGGCATAGGATTAGTACTTAGGCATTGTCACTAATTACCAACACCAAACATAGGACTTTCAGCGCCCCTGCCCCCGCCTCCCCACCGGCCACTGCGGTATCGCCCGCCAGTCGCACGGCTTCCCCTGCAGGCCGCGGACTCGTCCCCGGTCGCGCGGCTTCCCCTGCCGGTCGCGCGGCTTCCCCTGCCAGCCGAGGACTCGCCCACCACCGCCGGTGACCCGGCCAGGCATCTAGGCCGCGGTCTGCCGTCCTCCTCCGGTTCGACGAGACGAGCGCACGGCGTACAGCGGCGACGGCGGCGGCCAGACCTAGCCACGGTGCACGACAGTGCCCAAGGGCCAAGGTCAGGTTTATCGGCTCTCAACTGTCCATTTTTTTATTGATTTTTTTTATTCAGTTTCTAGGGCCGGTAAGAATCTGGTAATTTTAGGTCTAAATTGAAACCCAACAAGTGACCAAGATCAATTATTTTTCTTCAATTTTTGTTATACTAAGTCCTTCATATAAACTAAATTACACTCGGTGGATGGCAGGTGGGGGCGCCCTTTCTCGATGGCAGGCAGTGGTGGTAGGGGAGTGCACCGGAGTCGCCAGTTTCTCCAGAGATTGCGGATGTGGCATGCCTTGGGGATACAATCGAAAGGTGTGTTGCGGTCCTTCAGACCGATGCGTGGCCGGGATCGTCGCTCCGGAACTTGGTGGGACAAGAAGCGCAACTGCATCGCCATAGAAGGCCAGGATTTTGCTCAGGATACGCAGGAAGGGGGAGCAGATCAATTCGAGTTGATCCCTGATTCGGATGAGGAAGGCTCCCAACAGGTTTCATCCTTTGTTGCCGAGGACGATGAGTTTGTGCCTGAAACAGAACCACAGGATATGCCTGTGGTGAAGCACATCGGCAAGCAGGGTGCCACAAAAACTCATGGTCGTTTGCGGTAAGGCGAAGGCATCAAAGTGCTAGCATTGATATTTTTGGATTTTCACTGTAACTTGATCATTTTTGTTTACCTCCTGTGCAGTACCATGTTCCATGAATGGCGCCAGATTCTGTTGGAGAATGATAAGGCATGCACAAGCCAAATTGGAACCAGCAAGGAACAGGATCATAAGGATGACGCCAAGGACGATAACGAGCATAAGGGTAGCTTCTCTGATGTAGAGACAGACGATGAGGCTACACCAATCAATGTGTGGGAGGCA
Source organism: Saccharum hybrid cultivar R570 (assembly GCA_038087645.1). Taxonomy (NCBI): domain Eukaryota; kingdom Viridiplantae; phylum Streptophyta; class Magnoliopsida; order Poales; family Poaceae; genus Saccharum; species Saccharum hybrid cultivar. The sequence continues at coordinate 4,569,300 of JAQSUU010000493.1, read as the reverse complement.
AGAGGTAAGGACAACTAAGACCATGGATAACCATGATAACTAAACAACTGCTTATATGTTGAGCATGTACTGCTCGCTTCTTTTGGCCATGCCCTTCCTTGTATATGTGTATGGGATAGGTGCATACTGTAGTTGTGGATACCGTAGTTGTTCTCACTAGTGTTTCATCAAATGGGTCTGCTGTTGAGCATGTAGTGCTCTCTTCTTTTGTCCATGCCCTTCCTTGTATATGTAGGGGATAGAGCATGTTGTAGTTGTGGATAATGTAGTAGTGTTGACTACTGTAAATGGTACTGTTGTTTCACTAAGTATAAATGGGAAGATGGTGCTAGTTCAATTAATTTATTACAGTACCTAGACAAACATATATATATATATATAGCTATTGTTCCATGGCAAAAGCGTTGTTTATATTTACAACTGTTACATAAACATATATACAACTGCTAGGTAAACATATCCCTTAGTTGCGACATAACTCAAAAGCTAGACAACGAACTCCATTAGTTGTTCAACAACTCAATTGCCTTCTCAACTATCTCCCTGTCACAACTAAGAGATTTGGGAAGCATGCCTGCTGCCTCCAGGCTCTCCTTATTCATGTGGGGGATCTTGTACTTATTCCCTCCATTATCTTTCATAACTTCAATCATGCATCCTTGTAGCGTGAGGAATATCCTATTCAGAATGACAGGGTCGTAGTTTTCATATTCATTGATCACATTCGCAATGAGCTCATCCATGTTTCTAGATGTCGTTCTATCCGTCAATGACTGAAGAGAAGCAAAGAAACCAAGGTCTAGGCAATTCATATCAGGTGAATTAGGAGGTTGATTCATTATGCGTATATCAAGGCCGGTTTGGGCAACTGCTGCAGCAAACTCTGGATCATCGGCGCGGACATGTGATGGAGCATTGTCCTGCTGTATCCAAATTATCTCGTTGGCATCTTCTCGAGGCCAACGAATGCGTATAGCTTCAAGAAGTTTTGAGATCATATAAGATCTCATTGTTTGTCTGTCAACCTTCATTGTCTTCGTGATAGGAGTGCCCCTGGGCCTGTTGCCACTTCTTCTTTGGGCCGGTTCCTGAAAGTACAAAGATTCTTATGAGAAATAATAGAATACAGATTCTTATGTAGGGAAACTGTTACATAAACATGGTCAGATTTCTACCTCACGGACAAAAGGCCATAAGCCTAACTTGCCGTCAAAATAACATCTCCCTTCAGCATCAAACCTAGGTTCCGTAATACCAGAATAAAACATGACTTTGTGAATGGCATTCTTATTTTGCACTGTCCTGTGTGGGTCTTCTTCATCTGGATGCATGTATACAGTCTTAATCTTCCTTGTCCCATTGAACCACTTCTCATCTGTGTGGATAATATTTTTCATGATTCTGAACTTGGGATTATTTGGCAGTGTACTTGGGTCAAGCATAGAGAGACACCACTTCAGCCTAGCCATTTTATTTGCTTCCTTCAAATAGGGCTTCAGTGAGTTCGAGTGTCGGCGTAGCAATCCCTCTTTGAAAGATCTATGTAGAGTGCTTTTATTGACACCTAGAGCACATGCTAGTGACCTTATAGTACCCCTTCTGTTTAAGGGAATAGCTGGAACTGTAGAGAGGTCCACTTCAATTTTTTTACGGCCGCAATTTTTAGGTTTCAAACCATTGACATTTATTGGTATGCCCTGTGCCCAACATCTTTTTGCTCTCTGCCATACACGTTGTACTATACGTATATGGACATTGTACGCTGCTGCAATAATAGTTGTACTATTTCTTTTCAATCTGCCATTGTTACTACTCCGAAGCAAATCTTCAAATATGGCTTGTCTTTGTCTATCTGTTAATTCCTTGGCCCTATATGGAGCCTCATCATGATGTGCTTGGTCATCATGTTCATCGTTATGTGGTTGCTCATCATCTTCATCATCATGTGCTTGCTCATCCTCTTCCTCACCATGTGTTTGCTGATCTTCTCCACCATCTGAGTCCGACAACTCCTCTTCATCAAAGGCGACATCAACAACATTGGAGTATATGCCAAACTCCTCTATGAGATCCTCCAAGGCATCTTGTTGATCATGGAAGGCAATGCCACCATCTACAGAAAAATGTATATGTTTCTTCTATATTGTCAATGCATACAGTAAAAGCTTTTTCATGCATGGTTACTGATAAAATTATTCACCTGAATGTAGGTTTTGTTGTTGTCGTTCATGACAATGATCATTTAAATCAAATGGATGGGCAACTTCTCGTTCATGTTGATGATCATTTAAATCAAATGGCCTATATTTACCTGTAATAAAATATAACTGATCAGTGACAACTTGGGACTAATCTAGATGATCTACATCAGTAACTTATTAGTTGATGTATATATTTCTTGGGAGAAGTTTAAATTTATAAATCTTTTCATGTAGAAATTTTATTTGTAACAAGGTTTTGTATTAATTGAAGTAATCACCTCTCAGCAGGCTTTCTTGTTCTCTATACTGATGATGATCATTGGAATCAATGGGAGGACAACGATTCTGATCTGCTACACAAGAGTTTTAGGTGAGATACATAAACACTTTATAATGTTGAATGGTACAATCAGGCAACTGTGCTCAGATTATTACTTGTAGAAAATGACATTTGTTACTTGATTCAGCAATCAGAGATTTAGAGGAAACATGAAAGTAGCACACAATAATTTTAGGTGAGAGGAGAGAGAGAGATTTAGAACTATGGCACTGTTTTTTTGGAGACAATAAAAGTAGCACACAGATCTTAGGAGACAGTAGAGAGAGAAATAGAACCAGTACAATAATCTTTTGAATACAGATGGTGTGCTTACCTTGATGAAATACTTCTTCATTAGTTTCATGAAGATTGAGGCCATGATGTCCTGTACTGGTGGCCCCTCCATGGACTTGGACATCCTGATCCGCTGCTTGGTGAAAGAGGCAAGGTAAAGCATATGGTCCCCCACCTGTACCTGCAGTCACTACATCTTGTAAAGGACCATCATCTTCTTCTTGTTCCTTGTTGAGATCAGGCAACTCCTCTTCTCCCTCTGGTGGCAAGTTCAAGTCTGGTATGGCCATGGATGGAGAATGGTTCAAGTGGTGCTAGCAAAGCTGTGGCTGTTAGCCTTTATCGACTCCTGGATAAGAAAAATGGCGCCTGGAGCTGTTGTTTGAATTTTTTTGTTGTGGAAGGTGTATGAAACGGTGTTTTTGGCGCGCTGTAGTTTATGCCATCCGTGAAAATTGCAAGAGCATGTGGAACCGTGAAAAGTTGGTGTATTGGATCCTTTGTTTATGCAAAAATTCTGCAGGTGGTGTGAGTGGAAAGGAGTAGAAAGAAGATCATTTAATGGGCGTGTCATCTCAATTAAACAGTACTTTCATGATTGCTTGTAGGGCTAATGCAGTCTTTAGCCACCATGGTCTCTGCTCCTCCTCCCAGAACGACATGTATTCTGGGACGGAGGGAGTACTGTACTTTTGTATACCCAAGTACAGTACCACACACATTATTTTATTAGTGTCTGAACGGTGCGACCTAGCGCTCTCCCGGATTCGAACCGCAATCTTGCCGACGCTCTCCTCTCCAATTTTTTATTTCCTTTTTGTTTCTCTCACTTCCTTCTATTCCCAGCGAGGAAACAGAGGGTCGCCGTCGCCGTCGCCGGCTCCGACGCCACACCGGCCTCCTCCAACTCGCTAGCACGCCGTAGCAGCCACCTCCAGCTCGCAGCCAAGCCGCATTCATCCCTCTACTTCACTACGCCGCAGCATTAGCACACGGCGGCGTCTCCGACGGCGACCTAGAGGAGTCGCTGCGCCGCATGGCGCCTGGACAAGCAAGCGCCATGGAGCCAACGCGCCGCACCGCCGACATTTGCTCCGGCCGCACCGGCGCTGAATCTGCTTGTTTTTAATCTCCTGGCCTGAATACTTTTCCAGTTTTGGGAAGATCTTGATAGCATGGTTAGTACCGTGCCTATCGGCGAGAAACTCTTCATAGGAGGAGACCTCAACGGCCATGTGGGTGCGACTAATGTAGGTTTCGAGCGGGTGCACGGGGGGTTCGGGTATGGTAGTAGGAATCAAGAGGGGGAAGATGTTTTGAACTTCGCGTTGGCCTATGACTTGTTGATAGCGAACACCCTCTTTAGGAAGAGGGAATTCCATCTAGTGACCTTTCATAGTGGACAACACTCGAGCCAGATCGACTTTATCCTTGCAAGGAGGGAAGATAGACGTGCTTGCTTTGATTGTAAGGTGTTACCTGGGGAGTGTGTTGTCCCTCAACACAAGCTTGTGGTGGCGGACTTTCGCTTTCGGGTACATGTCCACCGGGACAAACGGGTCAAGATGGCGAGAACGAAGTGGTGGAAGCTTAGAGGGGAAGCAGCGCAAACGTTTAAGGAGAGGATGCTAGGCGAGGGGCCTTGGGAAGAAGGAGAAGATGCCAACGACATGTGGCTAAAGATGGCAACATGTGTCCGGAAGGTGGCTTCAGAAGTGTTTGGCGTGAGTAGGGGAGGCAAACGGGAAGCGAAAGACACATGGTGGTGGAATGACGAGGTGCAAAGGGCTATTAGGGAGAAGAAGGAGTGTTTCAAGCGCCTCCACCATGACAAGAGTGCAGCCAACATCGAGGGCTATAAAATAGCTAAGAGGGTTACAAAGCGAGCTGTGAGTGTAGCAAAAGGTCAGGCGTATGATGGCCTTTATCAGCGGCTAGGCACGAAGGAAGGGGAGAAGGACATTTATAGGATGGCTAGGATCTGCGAGAGGAAGACAAGGGACATCAACCAAATAAAATGCATCAAGGATGGGACAGATCGACTTCTGGTGAAGGATGAGGAGATCAAGAACAGATGGAGAGGGTACTTCGACAAGTTGTTTAATGGGGAGAATGAGGGTCCTACCCTTGAGTTGGACGACTCATTTGACGATACCAACAGACGCTTTGTGAGGAGAATTCAGGAGTCAGAGATCGGGGAGGCTTTGAAGAGGATGAAGGAAGGTAAAGCGATGGGCCCTGATGGTATCCCCATTGAGGTGTGGAGATGCCTAGGCGTCAGAGCAATAGTATGGTTAACTAAGCTTTTTAACCTTATTTTTCGGTCTAACAAGATGCCTGAAGAATGGAGGAGAAGTATATTAGTACCTATCTTCAAGAACAAGGGACATGTCCAAAGTTGTACTAACTACCGTGGGATTAAGTTGATGAGCCATACGATGAAGCTCTGGGAGAGGGTTATCGAGCATCGCCTAAGAAGAGTGACACGTGTGACCCAAAATCAGTTTGGGTTCATGCCTGGTAGGTCGACCATGGAGGCGATTTTCTTATTACGACAATTGATGGAGAGATATAGGGAGCAGAAGAAGGACTTGCACATGGTCTTTATTGACCTCGAGAAGGCATATGACAAAGTACCGAGAAATGTCATGTGGTGGGCCTTGGAAAAGCACAAAGTCCCAACTAAGTACGTTACCCTCATCAAGGATATGTACAGGGATGTGGTGACGTTTGTCCGAACATGTGATGGCGACACCAGTGACTTTCCAATTAAAATAGGACTGCATCAGGGGTCAGCTTTGAGCCCTTATTTATTTGCTTTGGTAATGGATGAGGTCACAAGGGACATACAAGGTGATATCCCTTGGTGTATGCTCTTTGCTGATGATGTGGTGCTAGTTGACGACAGTAGGACAGGGGTTAATAGGAAGTTAGAACTATGGAGGCACACGTTAGAGTCGAAAGGGTTCAGACTTAGTAGAACCAAGACCGAGTACATGAGGTGCGATTTCAACGCGACTAGGCATGAGGAGGGAGACGTTAGCATCGATGGGCAAATGGTGGCCAAGAAGGATACTTTTCGGTATTTAGGATCGATGTTACAAAAGGATGGCGACATTGATGAAGATGTTAGGCATAGAATTTCAGCCGGCTGGTTGAAATGGCGTCAAGCTTCTGGCGTCCTCTGTGACAAAAGGGTGCCTCAGAAGTTGAAAGGTAAGTTCTATAGGACGACGATTCGCCCGGCGATGTTATACGGTGCTGAGTGTTGGCCTACAAAAAGACGACATGTCCAGCAATTAAATGTAGCAGAGATGCGTATGTTGCGTTGGTGTTGTGGGCACACAAGGAGGGATAGAGTCCGGAACGACGATATTCGGGATAGGGTTGGGGTGGCACCAATTGAGGAGAAATTAATTCAACATCGGTTGAGATGGTTTGGACATGTTCAACGGAGGCCTCCTGAGGCGCCGGTGCGTAGTGGGGTTCTAAAGCGGGCCGATAATGTAAAGAGCGGTAGAGGTCGACCTAAACTAACTTGGGACGAGTCCGTTAAGAGAGACCTTAAGGAGTGGAATATCTCTAAGGATTTAGCTATGGACAGGAGCGCTTGGAGACTGGCAATCAACGTGCCTGAACCGTGACCTCTTTCTGTCTTGTGTCATTTATGTCCCTTTATGTGTCTCCCTGTTTATCGTCTCTTTTGGGTTTCATCTCTAGCCTACCCCAACTCGCTTGGGACAAAAGACTATGTTGTTGTTGTACCGCTCTCGCCCAGATCTGCCTATAGGCGGTACAGGTTTGTTCAAAATTTGATTTCTATTAATACTGATATCTATGATACAAATCAGGTTTGGGATCTTGCTTCCTTGGTCCTCATAGCTTGCTACAGCTTTTCTTTCAAAATAAACTTGGCACAGTGCATTTGTGTCTGTTGGTGTCAATGCTATCATGTTGAACTTGTCATTTTTTAATCTCCTGCCGCCTGATCTGAATCTCCCGGTTTGTACCACTAGTATTTTTCAATTTTCTACATGTCAATGTTAGATCCCCTTCGAGCAAGGTAATAAACTAATAATGTTTCGCCCTCCATTATCCGTAATACTACAATCGCTGTGTGCCTGTGTCACTGTGGCCATGCTGTGTTTATTTTATATTTTGTCTGGATGAGGTCTAAAGTTTGTTGTACATAGCATGCGTCGTGATTTAAAATTTGGCTTTACAAATCTATTCTGGATGATATTTTTGTCTCTCTTGTAGCTACAGTGCTCGATATTTATGGGAGTTCTATTCTCTTTTCTTCAACAGGTCATGACTGAATAAGCTAATATTTGCCAATCATTACTTTGAACAGCCTGTCTAATGGTTGGAGTGAAACTAGATTTATAAATTGTAAAAGAAAACATTGTAGATATGTTTATGTAACTTTTTAGTGTATTGTTCCACTAATGTACCTAAGACTTAATTGTTATGTTGGATTGAAGGTTTTTTCCGTAATTGTATCTTTTTTTATTCATCATATGGCTGGGCCTTGTTTCATCTTCTTTAGGCTGCAGGTAGACTATGACTGTATGAGATATGAAATTATGAACACTTCTGTTCAGGTCTTCACATATAATTTTCATATTTCGATGAAGTGAAATTCACTACAAATTTTATTCTTCTTGGTCGTCTGAATTTTTGCAGTGGGCTGCTAGATTTTGGACTTTAGGTGCCTTGGAGGATCAAGAAGCGAAGAGAAGTTTGCTCCAAATCTGTGGACTGCTGAATTTTGCTCCAAATATGTTGAGCAGCCCTGTTGCCCTTGTTATTGTCATGCTAGGTGGTCTAAACCCAGCAAGATTGACACATACTGAGGTTCTTTTGGGTAAAAAATTTATACATGTACCTAGAATCGTAGTAAATTTGCAGATTAGGCTGACAAAAAAATTACAGCCAGGATTTTTTTTTGCTGCTCATTTTATTACATTAATTTTCCCTTGATAATATACATTTTCTTTTGCCAAAACCATCGCACGAATGAACAAAAAGAAGTGGCCATGAATTTATTCTACAAGTTTTGCAGAGTGAAAGTGCAGCCACTGGGGTCACGTGAAATTTCATGTGTTCAGCTTTCGAAAGTAGTGGCACAATGGTACTATCCTTTTGGTAAATATTGTGGAGAATAGTAACCCTTTGGCTGAAAGGCTTGCACCATTTGGTAAATTAATCACATTGTGAAAGTGCACTCAGGCAGACAAACTTAAATTAAACGCTCACACACCAATGGTCCTTTTTGGCAGACAACACTTTAATTCATTCAAACTTCAGTTAAATGATCAGATCATGATACACATTACTAACTTGCCATATCAATGTACCATATGTTGGAAGACTAGGACATATAATAAATCAACATTCAAACTTTTACGCTGCAATGTGTCCAAAATTTTGCTTACTTAGACTACAAGGTGCTTCAGATCATGAAGCTAAAGCAACATGTGAAAGCACAAAAGAAATAACTACATAACTAATCCACTGGTACATTTCAAAATGTCATAACTACTAAGTATATTAACTTAATAGAAAGGAACATTATAAGTCTACCTACTAACTAAATATGCATATCAGTAATAGTGAAAGTGTAATAGTGCTATATAACAAAACAAAGATGTCCATTATCATATTCCTACAAGTTTTTTTTGGAACAAAACATGACTAAATAAATCCTATAAATATACTGTGATTTCTAGATGAAATACTGTAAAATGAAAACATACTGTAGCTTACTGGTTGTGTGATTGAATGTATATAAGCAGTAGATCCGATGGCAATGAAAATAAACGAAAGTGAATTAAAGGCTTATTAAACACGGGGAGATCTGTAAATAAAGAATATATCAGAAAGATGTTACTTGCACTATGCTTAAAAGTGAAAGCTTCAATAACACTGAAAAATTGTAAACTAGACTATATGCTAACTGTGATTAAAGAATGTCGGAAACACTGAAAAATGGAAAGAAGTGTTTAAAAGTAAAAGCTTCTATAACACTGTAAAATGACAAGCTAGACCAAATGCTTACATGGAGCAGGTTAATCTGTATATAAAAATAAAAATAAAGATATACAGGATAATATGATAAAAAAAACAAATCTAACGGCAGATAAGAACAAAAGCTCCTAGCATTGGTTGAAAACAGTGGCCTCATTAACATGCGCACTGTGGACATGTAATTAATTAATCGATCATAACATTCGGCAAATGTAATACCTAAAAAATATATTAGAAAGACAAAAAGGAAAGAAAAAAAGGCTATACAGATCTAACATCAAAAAGTAACGAAAAAGAAAATGGCTGTAGATTTCCATCTGAATTTTCAAAAGGGTCTCTCAAGACAAAGTAGTAGCTTACCTGCTCTTTGATCAAACGTACAAGCAGTAGATCCGAGGGACAATAATAAAAAATTAAAGTGGATTAAATGCTTAAGCACATTGGGGATATCTGTAAACAAAAAAAACATATCAGAAAGGTAAAAAGGAAAAAAAAACCGAAATAAAAAAGATAAATACAGATCTAACAGCATAAAGGATAGGTACATCCAGATCGAGCGGCAAAAAAAAGTTGCAGCGTAGCGAGGTGGAGGATGGCTCGGCGAGGTAGAGCAGAGGCGCGGCGAGGTGGACCAGCGACAAGGCGAGGTGGAGCGGCGGCACGGCGAAGTGGAGCGACGTTGGAGCGGCCGCGCGGCAAGGTGGACCGGCGATGTGGATCGACGGCGCGGCTAGGTGGAGCGGCGGCGTGGCGAGGTTGAGTTGCGGCGGCGGCGTGTCTCTGGAGAAGAAGCAGCGGAGAAAAAAGTGGAAAGATGCGTGGGTCGCGTGGTGAGGGGCTACGAGCAAAGGAAAAAGTTGTCAGATGCTGTACTGCTGTCAGACAAATATACGGTGTGAGAAAAATGTCCCAAGAAAAATACGAAGCGTATACCAGCTGATGGCACACATCCCAAAACTGGATCCGACGGTTGCATGTGTGAGGGCACATGCCCTGCAGAGCAAAATTTCCGCGTCCTGGTTTTAAAGGCTTGTATTGTGCTCTCTCACAACGTTGATTTTCACGAGTTATTAAGGCAAGTTTCGTGCAACACCGCTCCTAATTTGTTAGGAGCTGATTGTAAGAAGTCCTACCAAATAGATGAAATGTAATTGAATTCTATGGAGAGTTGACAAGAATCACTTCTTTATTTACACTATAAGTTGGGAGATAAAAAAAACGCTCTATGCAGCTTCGTGTCCAATTAGCACTAGAATCACTTCTCTCCTGCTCTCCACTAGAATCACTCTATACACAATCAAAGAAGTAAAGCTCAAGAATTAGAAAGAGAAGCTCTACCAAACTGGCCAGCTAGCCCTAACGTTGCTTCCACCTCGCTCGCTCCTACTACAGGAAAGTGTTTTGCTTTCTTTTTCTCAGGCTACTGAGATGTTTCAATCAGTCACGTCGTCACTACTTGCCTCGTTATAGATTCAACAACCAGTTTTAAAAGCTGATCTATTTTTTCTTTTGAAAATCTCCAAATCTATGCTTATTTTCAACTACCGAAGCATCCCATTGCTTGATATATATATATATATATATATATATATATATATATATATATATATATATATATATATATATATATATATATATATATATATATATATATATCGAGAGAAGTAGTAATTCTCTTTTATTCTTTAGCATAAAATTCTTAAAAATCACAATGAAAAATCTGCTTCTCTAAAATCACGAGGTGGCTTGAACCACCGGCCATGAGTGTTTGTCAGCTCCCAGTCTCTTAGTTCATTTTGAACAATCACTTTACAAAATTAGCAGAGAATCACGTCTCCCTGAAAACTATTTGGCAGAGCTCTTGCTGGATTCAGCAAAGCATCTGCTCTGAACAATCTGCCAAAACAGGGCCTAAGATAAATAGTTCCACACTCCACAGTGCTCTGAACAATCTGCCAAAACAGGGCCTAAGATAAATAGTTCCACACTCCACAGCTCAATATAGCTTCTCGATACTTTCATAGAGACTGGGACCGGGTGCTCGATCGCCTCAAACGGAAAGTCACCTCAAGTAATACCTAGATAAGGAGCATGTGTTTTGAAATGTCACATGGCAAACATGACTACTCGATCATTTCTTATCTTATCTTGAACTGTTTTTAACTTAGCCCTACTGCACTTGCAACCAGCAGATTCAAGCAAAGTCAATCAATATATAATTAATCAATGCAACAAATGATGAGACGAGATGACGCACATGTTCTCTATGCGTGTCATGTTTAGAATACGTTTTTGACCATGGCATGCAGTGTCCACAACGTTACCATTATTTCCTAGATAGCCCATGTTTAGATTCCAAAATTTGGAACCCAAAATTGCATAGTAAGTGTCACGTCACACTGTAGCAATTTTGTTTTTATTTGGTAATAATTGTCCAAACATTGATTAATTAGGTTTAAAATGTTCGTCTCGCAAAGTACAACAAAACTGTGTAATTAATTTTTTATTTCATCTATATTTAGTACTCCATATATGTGCCGACATTTTGATGTGACGGGGAATAGGAATTCTGCATAGCGAATTTGGTGAGCAAGTATCTAAACATGGCCATACTGTAGATGTCAAGCAGGCAGGCAGACACTACTGTAGCTGCCAGCCTGCTACTCGGTCATTAGTCAATGCAAAAGTCAGGTCACCAGTGCGTGTTAGTACGGTCCGACATGTAGAGCACGTCAAAGGTCAAGCAAGCCGCAAAAGCTGTTGACCCCGGCCAAAAGGTCCAACTTGTTCCAAACCATTTCACACACGTAGAGCATGAATGCATACATAAAATCTCGTTGCATATATACCTTGGCCTTGTTTAGTTCCCGGGATGGCCAAATTACTGTAGCATTTTGTTTTTATTTAGTAATAATTGTTCAAACATTGGTTAATTAGATTTAAAATGTTCGTCTCCCAAAGTATAACAAAACTGTGTAATTAGTTTTTATTTCATCTACATTTAGTACTCTATGCATGTGCCGGTATTTTGATGTGACGAAAAATCTTCTTTTTTACATAGTGAAATTTGGCCCTGAGCACTAAACAAGGCCCTTATTGTTTTTTTCTGTGTTGTGTTGTTGCGTGGCCGGATCACCGATTGTCACGATTGTTATGGTTGTGGCCGGTGCTGCCCACTGATCTTGTAGCTCTCGAACTCCAAGGTCAAGTCACCGCCCCGGGCCGAGAGGCCCGAGCTAGTACTCCTGTGTCAGTGTCAAGCCATATAAGACGAGCTGCACCGGACCTGTAAGAGCACACGGTAAAAGACATATCAGCGTATAGCGTCAATAAAGTGCCGCATCGGGTATGCAAAATGGAACGCTAAACGCACGAGGTACGCCATTTCTGGCGTCGTAGCGGACGCGGCAAGCTTCGGCAGGCACGGCATGAAAGATACTGTGTATCCTAGGAAAGCGTGTCCAAACTTTTTTCATATATAAAAAATGTTATAACTCACAAACTAAAACACCAAATTAAATTCCGATTACACCATTAAATTCGTGACAATAAATTCTTCATAACAAGATGTCACATGGATATATTTAGATAAAGTGACAAGTGGACCCCATAGTGGATAGAGGATGATATAGAGGATAGATGGATACGAGAAAACTGTATATTTTATGATGACTAGGATAGAATATTTCTTTTAGAGGATGAATATAGAGGTCCATGAGTGCGGATAGTCTAAGACTATTCGCACTCATGGACCTCTATATTCATCCTCTAAAAGGAATATTTCATCCTAGTCACCACAAAATATACAGTTTTCCCGCATCCATTCATCATCTATATCATCATCTATCCACTATGGGGCCCACTTATCACTTTGTCTAAATATATCTATGTGACATCTTGTTTTGAAGTATTTATTGCAACGAATTTAATGGTGCAATCAGAATTTAATTTGGTTTTATGGTTTGTGAGTTATAACATTTTTTAGCTAGTTGAGCGAGTGGGACCCACCACTTTATACTCTCTGTCCTCACTCTCCCGCACGCTGCTGCCTTTGCGCTGCCGTCCGGTAAAACGTACTGTAGCCGCTGGATTTGGCGTTCACGGAACGATAGCGTGGCTGATAGAGTAAGCCGCTGCAGCAGACTTTCGTATGCCAAACGCATTTGGCGTTCACCGGTGCGGGTAGTCTAAGCACCGGCCCTCCTCCTCGGCTCCCGCGTGCCTGCTCTGCTTCGGCTCATCCTGCAGGCCGGATGCTGATGGCCGCCGCCACGCACATGGTCGGATCCGCCCACTCCTCCTCCCTCTCGCCGCCGCCCTGGCACCCAGTCGTACTCGTACCCAACCACCACCAGCAGCAGGTCCTGCACGACCTCGACCTCGCCACGCCGTCCCCGTCCCCGTCCCCGTCCCTAACGACGCCTGCCGCGACCGCTTCCCCGCCGCGCCAGAACCACTCGGGCAAGCAGCGCCGTCCCCAGCCGTCGCGGAAGCTGCCGACCACGTACATCAGCGCCGACGCCGCCAGCTTCCGGCGCATGGTGCACCAGGTCACGGGCGCCGACGACGTGCTGCTGCCCGGCCCCGGTCCCGCCGCGCCAGAGCCGGAGCTCCTCTTCCGCCCAGCCCCGCCCTCCCGCGGCGCTCTGACGACGACAATGCTGACGTTGCTGCCGACGCTGGACACGTCGGCGTTCCTGCTCGGCGCCGCCCGGCGGGGAGGGGACGACAGTGGCAGAGCGCCGCCGCCCGCGCGGCCGCCTGCCGCGTCCAGCTGCCACGGCTCCTCGGTGGTGGTGGTGGTGGATCCCGGTGCTGCGTTGAAGGCGGAGGCCCGTGCTGGCAGCGGCGGGTTCCCGAGCTTGGAGTCGTGGGATGAGGATTACACTCTCTTCTAGGACTATGACTTTTCGTTGTTATTTGGTAATTAGTGTCCAATCATGGCTTAATTAGGTTTAAAAGATTCGTCTCGTCCATTTCGTCTAAACTGTGTAATTAGTTTTATTTTTTATCTATATTTAATGCTCCATGCATGTGTTCAAATATTTGATGTGACGAGAAATCTACTGTTTTTCGCGAAATATTTTAGAACTAAACAAGACCCAGTGTGGGTCGGCAGCTAGGTTTCCAAACAAAATTAATTAATTAAAAGCGGGATACTACAAGTAGTAAACGCCGTTGTTCTGTCAGATGACCGAGGAGGGGTCGTTAATTATTTCCGCTCATGTGCGTGACTTTTTTTGTTTTCCACGTGTACGAGTAGCAGTACTAGGCTAGGGTACCGTTTAGATGCCAAAAATTTTACCAAATTTTTCAAATTCCTCGTCACATCGAATCTTTGGACGCATGCATAAAGCATTAAATATAGATAAAAAATAAAACTAATTACACAATTTAGACGAAATGGACGAGACAAATCTTTTAAGCCTAATTAGACCATGATTGGACACTAATTACTAAATAACAACGAAACTGTTAAAGTTACATTTCACCAAAAATTTTGCCAACTAAACCAGACCTAGGCTAGTAGCAGCACCAAGGACAGCATGCGATGGACTTTCCGAACGGCACCTCGGCAAGAAAAATGGTGAGCCGTCGGCCCAATGCAAGGCAATGCAAGTCGCAAGGCGTGTGCCGGGGTCCAAGTCCAAAGTCGTCGCAGTGGAGTCTCGGTCGGAGTTGGTACCGACAGCCGATGAAGTCAAGTCTGCAGCCTGAGCCTGCTCCTTGTTCCACGATGGGCAGGCTCACGGGCGGCAGCCGACCGATGGCCGCAGCAGCAGGGAACACGCACGCCATTGGTACCTACTATCGGAATCCTAGGGTGTGTTCACTTCCTTCGAAATTTCAAAAATTTTACAAGATTTCTCATCACATCAAATCTTTAGATGTATGCATGGAGCATTAAATATAGGTTAAAAAATAACTAATTATACAGTTTGGTTGTAAATTACGAGACAAATCTTTAGAACCTAATTAGTCTATGATTGGACACTAATTACCAAATACAAACAAAAGAGTTACTATACTTCTAAAAATTTTACAAAGGCCTCTACAGTGCGCATTAAACGTGCACTGTAGCAACTTGTTTGTATTTGGTAAAAATTGTCCAAATTTTGACTAATTAGGCTCAAAATGTTCGTCTCGCAAAGTACAATAAAACTGTGCAATTAGTTTTAAATTTTATCTACATTTAGTACTCCATGTATGTGCCGGTATTTTGATGTGATAGAAATCTTCTTTTTGCATAGTGGAATTTGAGGTTGAATTTGGAAACTAAACGAGGGCAAAGCCATCTAAACACACCATATTGGCGGATGCCACCCACGCCCAGCGGCTGACGTCATCATCGCGCCATGCTCCTGTCATCATCACCCATTCAATCCTGTACGTACGTTCTAGTACTCCGTTAATACTCCATTTCTTTTTCCCTTGGAATGAAAAAAAACTAGCAAGGTGTGTTTAGTTGTGTAAAAAGGTGTAAAAAAAGTACTGTGGCACGTTTTGGCTTTATTTAACAAATAGTGTCCAAACGTTGACTAATTAGGTTCAAAACATTCGTCTCGCAAAGTAGAACCAAGTTGTACAATTAGTTTTTTATTTCATCTACATTTAGTACTCCATGCATGTATCGCAAGTTTGATGTGACAGGAAATCTTTTTTTCGCACAGTGTTTTTTTTTTGAGGAACTGAACACAGCCTTGGTAGTTCTGGGAACACCGTGCCAGCTAGTACTCAGCTACGGGTAACAGGAATCGCACCAACGCGCGCGTCTCCTAAGCTAGGACTAGGGCGGCGGCGGATTCCTGAGCTTGGAGTTGTGGGAACGTAGGATGAGGATGACGCTCTCTTCTTAGACGTGTTCGTTTCGCTGAAAAACCAGGCTAAAAAGTACTGTTCGTTGATTTGTTGTGAGAGAAAAATATTGTACCTAACTTTTCAGCGAGAGGCCATCCATGCATCTTCCTCTTAGCCTCTCCTGCTATAGTGGATGTGGCCATCTCGTTTGCTAGGAGACAAGAATCGATGGAGCTTGCTGTTGCTGGGAATGGAATTTTATTTTCCACATTATAGTCGATTTGGTTTGCTGGACTCTGGAGTAAGGCCGGACGATCACTAGTTTGTTTTGTGCAGGTGAAAAGAACGAGATCGATTTGTTACCAGCCAGTAGTAGTATACATATAACAGGGTTAGGTTAATCGGAACTTAGTTGCAAAGCCATGTCTTAATAAGGGCGCGTTTGGTTCAATGCCTAAGCATGCCGCGCCGAGGATGCGGTCGTGCCAGAAATGCGGCGATCAAATCGGCCGCCTGAACTGCGGCGTGTGTTGGCATCCAAAATGAACTGGAGAGCAGTTGGGCAGTTGCGGCATGCCGCAAGTTCGGCGCGGGTTCGGCACGAACCAAACACGAGCGAAACTCAGGCGCGGCAAGCTGTGGCGAGGTGACGGCATGAACCAAACGCGCCCTAAATCTTTAACCCTCCATTCCATCCAACCATGTTCCCTTCCTGGCGTCGCTGAGGACGACTCTGAGTCTGAGGTGGTGCATTGGCATTCAGCTTGACAAACAGGCTATGTTTATTTGAAAAAGGATAAAAAAAGAAACAAAAGCATTGTTGGTGGAGAATGGTGTGACGTTATTAGTACTGAGGGTGTTTGGTTTGGGTTTTTCGGCCTGTAATCCATTTACAGTGCCAGGGGTTGCCGTAGCTAACTGTTTGGTTGGCCCTGTTCGGCAGACTGTTTTTTTGGCTTATAAGCCGACTGTGGCTGATTTGCTGTGAGAGAAAAATACTGTTCCACGGCTGATAAGTCGTGCTGATAAGTTCAGCCGAACAGGGGTTATCTTGGACAGTAATCATTCACGGTGGCACCTGATACTTAGTATAATGCTGCTCCCCGCCGGGTATCTGATACCGCTCCCCGCCGGTATGGGATTACGTTACCGTTCCCGCCCAGATTAGTGAACCAAACATCACCTATACTTTAGTAGCAGATAATCATAGCTGCTTAGACCCTACGATAACTTGGTAAGGTTAAGCCAGACTGAAACTATTAGCTGCTAATGGGACAGCGACGGAGCACACACACAAGTCGTGTGTGCCACTGACAGAGTGAACAAACCCCGTTTCCAAACCAAACTTACAAAATAAAATAAAATACAATTCTCACCATCTAAGAAGTCAATGATTCTAAATTTCACTAAATTTATAATACCAAACTATCATTAGATTAATGTACTGTACGAAGCAACGGATCTGAGCAGCCTGAGTCACGACACGACACTGAGAGCAGGCCACGTACTCACGACACGAAAAATGGTGGCTACAGAACAGAGCATCGCAATCAAAAATAGCGGCCGGCGGCCCAATGCAAAGCGTGCCGTGCCGTGCCGTTCGGGGTGAAGTCGTCGCAGTTACGGAGAGTGACGACTGACGAGAGGGCCCACGGATGAGCACGGGGAGCCAGTCGAGACGACGCATCGAGACACTATTGGCGTCTGGTTCTGGATCGGTGGGAGTTCGTACCGACAGCCAGACAGTCCCCAGTGATGAAAGTCCTGCTCCTTCTTCAACGACGCCGACGGGCGGCGGGCGGCAGCCATACAGAGCAGCAAGGAACACGGACGCCACGCCATTGGTGTGCACCGGAGGAGTAGTGGTATCCTATTACTCCGTTGACTTGATCGCCGTTTTAGAATTGACGGCCTCGTCGGATTAGAATTCCGGCCGGGACCCGTCCAGGTCGGACAGAACTCCAGGCCTTATGTCATGCCTTCCTCGTGGCCATGCAACCTGCCGACTGCCCCGCCGCCCCAGCGGCTGACGCCATCGTCGCGCCATGCTCCTGCCATGTAGAGTACGTACCTTTTCTATCTTTTATGGCCTCGTTCAGTTCCCGAATTGGGACACCCGAATTCGCTACAGTGTGCATTAAGCAATTTGTTTGTATTTGGTAAAAATTGTTTAAACTTTGACTAATTAGGCTCAAAATGTTCGTCTCGTAAAGTACAATAAAACTGTGTAATTAGTTTTTAATTTCATCTACATTTAGTACTTCATACATGTGCCGACATTTCGATGTGACGGGGAATCTTCTTTTTGCATAGTGGAATTTGGAGGGAGAAGTTGGGAACTACACAAGGGCTATGTCAAAAAGAGTTGCTCTTATTAATCACATCAATATTTGTACCAAAAATTAGAATATCATGGACGTACAAATATCTGCCTATTTCTTTGGGAGGGGAGAGCAAACAGCCTAGTTCCTTTAGGCTGTGTTTAGATCACTTGAAAAGTGCACTATGTAAAAAAAAAGATTCTCCGTCACATTAAACTTGCGATACATGCATGGAGTACTAAATGTGGATAAAATCAAAAACTAATTGTACAGTTTGGTTGTACTTTGCGAGACGAATGTTTTGAGCCTAATTAGTCAACGATTGGACAATTATTACCAAATACAAACGAAATGCTACAGTGTATTTTGGCACTCTAAAATTTGGATCTAAACACAGCCTTAGCCCTATTCTACCGGAATCATTCCATATGATCAAAGATAGTACAAATTAAGTAAAAAAAAAGATAGTACAAATTAGCACAACAATCCACGTAGGAATTGTTCCAGGGGTCCATTCCCTAGAAACTGAACAGGCCCTAAACAAACCATACATGAGGGCGGTGAGGGCGTGAGGCTGTTGTATTCCTTGAGCCCTGACCAGCTGCGCCCTTCTCCATCGGTTTTGGGTGTCAAAGCGCCCATTTGAATACGTTGAAGATTTTAAGATTCTGATTAAAAAAATTGGTACATCATCCAAACAGGAGTGATGGTAGGTTACATTCTCAAAGTCACATCTCTCAAAGTTTGAAAATCTCATCATCCCTTTCATGGTAGATAATATGGATTTTTAGAAACCCCCCCCCCCCCAAAAAAAAATTGGGTGAAGCGCTTACGTCCGCAATTGGTTTCGGCACCCGCACTGGTGCGTCGGCGCCGCTCCGACCCTGCTCAGCCAAACGTCCACTCTGCGTGTCACTAGTCCCGGTTGGAGCCATCAACCAGGACTAAAGGTCCCCTATGCACCCTACCTGTTGTACCCGAAACTAATGGTGACATTAGTCTCAGGACCTAAGACTACCAAGACTAAAGCCAAAATCCGAAGGTCCGTTCTCTACTAGTGTGTCAATCCTGACCCTAGAATGCTTTATTAGAATACACAAAGGGTGCGTTGAATGTAACATGATGCCCGTCATGTCTAGTAGAAGGATCGGTGCATGTAGCTTATCTGATCGTCCAACGCCTCACTGAGATCAGGAAGCTTGAACGCAGTGCTACATCCGACGGCCGTGACATTCTTCACTGATCCTCTAGCAGCTTCCACCTGTGATGAGAATGAGGAATGCGGTGAGTCGGCTCTAGGGTGGCTCCATGGGATCAACGGCGGTAGCAAGCCCCCCTCCCCCACTGCTAGATCCGCTCTTGGCGGTCGCAGTCGCGCAGGGACTGCACTTTCACGTCTACAAAATTTCAAACCCTGAGCATCAACGAACGACGGCTGCGAGCGATCGACCTGCAACTCCCACACTTGGATTCTATATAATGGCCGACCGCCGGCTGACCGGGTGTGTGACCAATGATACCTAAGTCTGACGACCAAGAGAACTGCCCCGCCAGCGCCAATGCCAGGCTGGCTGCGATGGTGACGAGATGGACACCAAGCTGCTTCACATCTCGACCGGTAGGCCTCTCACGCCTTTAATTTCCCTGCATATATAGCACTGTTCGCAAAGTGTAATCTGTTCATTGGTCACGCATCAGCACCACTAGGGCTCGCGGGAGGCCTAGAGTTAGCGCCGGCCGAGCGCCTCCGCGATCGACAGGTCGACACGTACTTGCTGCTGGCACAGTGTACGCGATGAATATGTTGGTGAAACTTTGTATTTCTTAGCATCTTAACAAGCTCTGAGTTTTTTTCTTCATTTGAGCTTGTTAAAATACTCAAAAAATAATAATAATAACACATTCAGACCTAAGGGTAATCTGGACTTTCCTACCGCAGTTTGACACAATTACAACCAAATTTGACGAAAATAGCATGGAGAGCAAAAACGTTCAAACCAATGGCGCATATAACCACTCAACTTTTTTTAGCAACTTATATAGAATTACAAACTTTTATAATGGCACACGGAAGACTCACAGTTTCTCGCAGAACTGGAGCAGAAAAAGCTCGGCGCTCTCTGTGTGATGGCACGTCCACGCCCATGCATGCTGCATGCGTGCGCGAGAATTGCAGGGGCATGCATGAGCGGTGATCCTGTCACAGTACTAGCTATTTTTTTAATTTAATTTGGTTTCAGTTGTACTGGTGGTATTACTATTTGCAATGTTATCGATTTAACAGTAAGAAAGAAAATACACAATAGTAGTTTTATTTATTAAAAAAATTGCTCCTGTTAGTGTGGAATTTTATTTCATGGAATGTCCAACATCGTCCTCGCTCTCATAACAGGGTAGCTCATGAGTTGGCTAGTATTGGTAGTGTGTGTGATCTGGGAGAGGAACCGGTGTTAGTCTCCATTCCGGCATATATTCAATCTGTAATTGCTGAAGATTCAGCCTTGTGAGTAATGGAAATTCATATTTCCCCTAAAAAAATTGCTCTTGTGTTGGCCTGATTATTATGGTTGTAGCCGAGGTACGTGTCATTGTCATTGTCATTGTCATGTCAGTGTCAGGAGCTGGAGCATGGGCTCGCCTATAAACCACAACCACCGGCCGTCCCTCCTCTTCCCCTGCGCGCCTGCTCTGCTCGGCCTCGGCTCATCCTCCAGTGCACCCCGGATGCCCATGGCCGCCGCCACGCACATGGGCGGTGGATCCGCCCACTCCTCATCGCCCTCCTCCATCTCGCCGCCGCCGCCCTGCCACCCGGTCGTACTCGTACCCAACCACCAGCACCAGCAGGCCCTCTATGACCTCGACCTCATCATCACGCCGTCCCTGTCCCCGTCGCCAACAACGCCGATGACCCCGCAGCGCCTCCGCCCCACGGCCCAGCGCGCCGGCAAGCGGCGGCGGCCGCGGCCGTCGCGGAAGCTGCCGACCACGTACATCAGCGCCGACGCCGCCAGCTTCCGGCGCATGGTGCACCAGGTCACGGGCGCCGACGACGTCGGGCTCGTGCACCAGGCCACGGAGCTCCTCTGCCGCCCGACAACACCGCCCTCCCGCGCTGCCCTGACGACGACGACGACGCTGCTGCCGACGTTGGACACGTCGGCGTTCCTGCTCGGCGCGGCGCGCGGGGGCGGAGCGACGCCCGCGCGGCCTGGTTCGTCCTACCGCCGCGGCTCTGCGGTGGCGGTGGGGGATCTTCCGGGTGCCGCGTTGCAGGCGGAGGTGGCCTGTGGTGGCGGCGGCGTACGAGGAGGAGGAGGAGGAGGAGGAGGGGAGTACAGTTGCAGCAACAGTAGCGCCGGCGGCGGCGGCGTGGGGTTCCCGAGCTTGGAGATGGAGTCGTGGGATGACGACGACGCTCTCTTCCAGGACCAGGAGTAGGTGGCGTCTCCATGCACGCATCTTCCATGCATCCATCCATGGACCGATTGATCGACAAGCAACGTGATTGATCGATTGATTGCAATAATCATTCTGGTTTGCTACTAGCTTGATATGCATGTAATCGGTCGATGTGGTTAGATGGAGTCAGGATCATCAGTACCTTGTCTTTGTGCATATGAATGAAAAGACGAGGAAACAAAACGAAGGTGGTTTCATTTGCCTTGGTTTGGTTGCTTCCCATTCTCACCCTCTTTCCTTGCTTGGTTCCATTATTCTCGTCGTGTCTCGTGCAAACTCTCTGACTCCGACTCTGAGGTGTTCAGTTCGCAATCAGCTTAATTGATCGATTGATGACAGGCTATATTTGTAATTGATAATTGAAAAAGGACAAAAAAAACAAAGCACAGTTGCCTTGTTGGTAGAGAAAATTAGAGCTGATTAGTTTTAGTGTACTGTAGTAGCAGATAGTGATAGCTGCGTAGACCCGACGGTACGTTGAGATGAAGCTGGACTGATACAATATTAGTGCTAATAATAAATGATACTATGATATGATACTCCTAATTGGACAGGGACGGAGCACACATGTCAATCCACGCCGTCAGTCGGTGGGTCGGCAGGTTTAGAAGCCTCGTCGTCACAACACGACACTGACAGCAGGTCTCTGCTAGCGGTAATTCTAAAACCAGAGCCTCCGATATACTCCGTCCAAAACATGCGATTCCCGTTCTCCGCTAAATTAAATATATATTTAAGTTAACAAAATCTATAAAATAAAGATCATACGGGGGAGAGGAGCGCAGAGAGCTCATGCTCAGCTCACAGCCTCACAATCACACTGACAGTTACTCGGGGAGACTTGACCTTCCACTCTTCCTTCCAGAGCTACAAGAATACAAGATCGAAAATTGCCATGGGCAGTCAACTAGGTGTATTGGATTGGTTTGGCGGTGCAGCTTATTAGTGTTTAGGAAGGTGTGTATGGATCAGTTAAAGCTAGTTATCAGCTAGACTAAAATTAGTCTAAATTAGCTAGAGCTAGTTAGCTATTTGACATGAGTAGTTAGCTGGATGGATCCGAACGTACGGGACGTTAATTACTTCAGCGATTATTAGTATAAGTAGCTTGGTTATGTGCTTTGACAGCTTAGTATAATTACCTGGCTAACAATTAGTCATATGCATGAAACAATTAGTCACGAATTGACAAGAAAAATGGTGGCTGCAGAGCAAAGCAGTCAAAAACAGCGGCCCTGCAGTGCAACGCAAGGTGTGTGCCGGGATGCAAGTCCAGGTCGTCGCAGTCACAGAGAGGGACGCATCGGTGTCTCGGTCGGAGTTCGTACCGACAGCCACACACTCCCCACCGATGAAATTGGAGTAGAAGCACTGCTCCTAGAACGGACGCAAGTTTCAACGATGGGCGGCGGCACGCAGCCAGACAGATCGAGCAGGGAGAACACGCCATTGCTGTTACCATGCCGCCGTTGACTGCCGCTCCGATCAGTCCGGTCCGCCGACTCTCTAGGCTGCCTACTCAGCGGCTCGTCAGATTTTAGAGAATTCCGGCCGGGGCCCATGCGTGCGTCCAGCTCGCTCGCTCGCTCTACAGTCGACGG
Source organism: Saccharum hybrid cultivar R570 (assembly GCA_038087645.1). Classification (NCBI taxonomy): domain Eukaryota; kingdom Viridiplantae; phylum Streptophyta; class Magnoliopsida; order Poales; family Poaceae; genus Saccharum; species Saccharum hybrid cultivar. The sequence continues at coordinate 4,546,274 of JAQSUU010000493.1, read as the reverse complement.
AGACGACGATAGAAGAAGACGACGAGGGTGAGGACGACGCTGCCGCCGCCTCTTTTGTCCGGAGTGGACGTCTGGACGTACTCCTAAGTACGCCCTCATGCAGTCGCTGTCATGCAGACCTCGTGGCCATGCAACCGGGGTCCGCGCTCACGTGTTTCCTCGTGGCCATGCAACCTGCCGGCCGGCCGCCCCGCCGCCCAATTACTGGACTGCTGCCGCCAGACGCCATCGTCGCGCCATGCTGCTGTCATCATCATCCATTCAATCATCTTTTTCTTTTGTTCTGTACTACGTGATGGCTTCATCGTCACGCACATCCATCAATTACTGGACGCCATCGTCGTGCCAGGTTCTGTTCATCTGGCTTATAATCCGTATTTTTCAACTAATTTTTTAGTTGGAATAGTGTTTTTCTCTCACAACAAATCAGCCTACAGTGTTTTTCAGTCGGCTTATCAGCACAGCTGAATGGGGCCTAAGGCTATGTTTATCGGAATAGTGTTTTTCTCTCACAACAAATCAGCCAACAGTGTTTTTCAGTCGGCTTATCAGCACAGCCGAATGGGGCCTAAGGCTATGTTTAGTTCTAAAAATTTTCAAGATTCCCCGTCACATCGAATGTTTGGACACACGTATGGAACATTAAATGTGGACGAAAAAAAACTAATTACACAGTTTGGTAGAAAACCACGAAACGAATCTTTTGAGCCTAATTAGTTCATGATTGGACACTAATTGACAAATACAAACGAAAATGCTACAGTAGCCGAAGCAAAAAAAAATTGCGAACTAAACACACCCTAAGCTTGTTCGTTCCAAATTAAAAAAAGGTAGACCTCCCTCTCCATCCAATGGAATACTAGAACTCTGCAACCTCTGCATACGACGATAGAGGCCGGAACCTCCGGAAGCCCTATCTTCAGAGAAATAATGATCACGGCATGTTGGACCATTTGAAGAACTCGAAATGGCCTGATCTTTGAAAATGCATCGCTCAATCTTAGGAACTGGAAATGTAACTTCAAAGGGAACTTGGGTTGGTGTGTATCGAGGCCAAGCGTCAACATAGATTAGCTCTAGAACAGTGGTGCAAGAAGAACAATTTTTTGATTCGTTTGGCTTTTTTTCCTTTTGAGCTTTACGATGAGCCCGTTCGCTTTACTGAAAAGTCATAGCTGAAAGTACTGTTCGCTGATTTGTTATGAGAAAAAATACTGTTCCGGCTAAAAAAACAAGCTGAAAATTACGGATTATAAAACGAGCGAACACTATATATGAAAAAGATAGGTAGGGGCCTCCCCTGCCGTTGCCTCACCAGAAAAAAAAGGTAGACCTTAATTGTGTGGGTGCATTCGGCCTGGGGCTGACGAGTCCCTTTGCTTCAACTCTAAAAGCAAAAAATGCTTTTTAAGTTACAACAAGGCTCAAGAAAATCCTTTGAGATGGTTTGCATATTGTAAAAATAATGGTCCATTACTCTCTTAAATTTGTATTTCATGAAATGCAAATACTTGAGCTACTAACCTCTGAGGCTAGATATTTTTAATATTTATTTGCAAATAATAGATTTAAGCTGTGGCAATTTTGACTGTTGTTTTCGTATTTCAGACCATTGTTGGAATGACATGAATCCGGGCTTATGAAGCTGTTGAATCAGTACAAGGCCAAAGTGATTATTTTTTATAAGCATGGTACTTATAATGTATGCAGAGTCTAAAATGAGAGGAACAACCAGTACAAACAGTATGGAGACATCAGAGATGAATACAATTCATACAGGTGTCTCTTTTATTTTTTTTTAATTGAACCAACTCCAGCTTGTTTCCCAACAGTGATTACAGCAGATTTCTTTTCATCCTGGATATACATTGAAACCTTTTTTTTCCTTCCTGTTCAATATTATATTGTTCATCAACCAAAGAAAAGAAATAAGCTGTATTGAATTGAATCATGATATATAGCTCTTGCTCTAATTACCTTGTCACCAATATTGTACGCTAATTTTTTTTTTGGCATGAGGCATAACATTAAAGACCATTTTGTGCAGTCATATATGGTATCCCTGAAAAAAGTAGGAAATAATACCAATGAGTTAGTGGAGACATAAGAAATAAAGAACGATTATAGATGATGTTAATATTTGTTTTGAAGATTACATCACCTAATTAATTGATGAGCACCTCTTTGTAGACAATATTTTTCATGTATGACTCGCTCTGACTGATCTCATTTTTCTCCTTCTCATCATGTGTACCTATTAGTATCTTTATGTTCTTTGCCGTGGTCGCTCTAGAAAGTGCGACATATAGTTGACCATGAGAGAAAACTGGTTCAGGTAGGTAGACGCCGACATTTGATATTGTCTGACCTTGTGACTTGTTTATTGTCATTGCGAAGCTGAGTTTGACCGGAAATTGTCTTCTCTTAAAATGAAATGGGAACTTCTCATCCTTAGAGGGACATAATAGGATCCGAGGCAAGAAGACTCGCATTCCAGAATGGTGTCCTAGCACAATCTCTGCATCGATTGTATTTTTCTGAAACCCACGTACCACCAACCTAGTACCATTACAAAGGCCATTAGCAGGATCGATATTCCTGAGTAGCATGATCGGACAATTAATTTTGAGCTTCAGCATATGTGGAGGAAGTCCGTTTGGTGTAAGGGTGTTTAGGAATTCTTCATGATAGTAGTTATGAGGGTCATCTTCTATAGAATCAAAGTTATGATATACCATCTCCTCTCCTTGTAAACACTCAATCATTTTTAGGTTGATGGTGTCTACACAGTCATTCCTCGTGGATAAAATTACTCTTGATGTGACGTATGTTGAATCTTGTAGAAAAGCATTGTCTGTTTGATAGACATTGTCGATTAGTCTATCAAGGCCGTTGTCATTTGGCATATGTTGCACACATATATTTTTGGGTAGACGTATTTGTCCATTATCATTGGTCTCCTCGGTTCCATTTCCAATACGTAGTAGGTATTCTGCGAACCATGGATCATTCTGAACCCTCATATTGCGCACAAGCTTTAATTGATGCATGTAGTTCCAAAGTTCAGACCTGCGTAGTGAAGCATCTACTATCTAGGCTCTTGTACCCTTTAGAACAATTGGGAGGATTTGCCTGAAATCTCCTCCAAATATGACAGTTTTTCCACCAAATGGAAGATTTGGTATGTCCATTATGTCACGCATACTTTTGTCTAAGGCTTCAACTGCCTGCCTCTTAGTCATAGATGCTTCATCCCAAATAATTATTGATGCTGCCTAGATTAGCTTGGCTATCCCACTTTGTTTTGTGAACGCACATATAGCTCCATCATCTAATATTAGTGGTATCTTGAACCGCGAGTGCGCGGTCCTCCCTCTAGGCATTATGGAAGCAGCAACACTAGAAATTGCCGTGGCTAGAGCAATCTTTCCCACGGACTGCTGCTAGGAGGTCCCTATATAGAAAAGTTTTTCCCGCGCCTCCTGGACCATCAATGAAGAATATGCCTCCTTTATCATGTTCAACCGCGACTAGAATTGTGTCATAGGCAGCTCTTTGCTCATTGTTTAGGCATTTATGCAAAATTGTGTCCTCATGGTCCACCTTGATTGTGGATTCTTCGACAATCTCCCTAGGTACATTGTCTCTCATGTCATGTTGTTCATCGATCCCTGGAAGAGGAAACGACCGTATGTCCTTGCCCATTAATTACAACATATCCTTGATATTTTTCAATACCATTTGTCGTATAGTCTGTGTGCATTTGCAATTTTTGCTATAGTCTTCTGACATTGCCTCTAGGTGATTGTTCCAAACGCTATAGACGTTACTAGGCTCACAAAACACCAGAATTGTGGCAAAGACCCTCCGTAGTGATGATGACATTTGAAATAACTTAGCTTCTGCCATGCATTCAACTAGTGTGTTGTCTTCCTCAATAAGTCCCCTTTTTCTGCAGCTTCTTGGAAAGTTGGCATTATTTGGCCATCAACTATTCGTAGATCTCCATAGCAGGTTGCACCTGTCACATGGATTAGGAGAACTCGAAGATAGTATCATTCTCCCTCAGCAGGATGTGCTGAGACAATTCTGCCAACCTGGCAAGCAACAGCTTGTTTCCTGTCATGCCAAAACTTCCCTTGTTTCTGCCAAGTGAAATATTCTGGAAAATTGTTATATAGTATGCCTCTAGCTTTGTCATGTAACATACTAGCCTCAAAGTATGCTGTCAACATCGACCTATCTACACCACCACAGTTTATAGCATCCTTGATTTTCTCTTTCCTATTATATGAAACCATGTGCATATTTGGGAGGTGAAGTTGTAGTTGCACGACAAATGGATATATCTTGCTTAGTTCAAATCCATATATTCTCCATAGTGCTTCAGGAGGTGTCACCCATCGTGCATCAATGTATTGTCTAATCTCATCAATTTCATTTTCATTGTCTGGCCCGGTAACAAATGATGCCAGGCCATGTCGCATGTAGATATGTTTGAACAAGTACTTAATGGATTTAATGCTTGAGCATACCTCAACATTTATGTGACAATTGAACTTCCGCAATAGATATGGGTTATATGGAATGACCCACCTGTTGTCTAGTTCGCAGTTTCGAAGCATTTGAGTTCGGCCTTCATTGCGCCTCCTAAAAAATGGATAGGAGTCCTTGACTTGAATGGTGGCTTCGTTAAATGGCTTTGGATACTGGTTCTTGCAAGACGAGCGATTCTTTGTGCATGGGCAGTTTTTATTCAATATACCACAAGGACCATGCATCATATATTTGATGACCATTTTGTAGAGCTCTAGGTACTTGTGCTTGTCGGGGAGCTCGGCAGATATGATTCTATCATATTGTTTTGTACATGTGTACTTGTATTTTTCTGTCATGATCAGTAAGAAGTGTGCATGTGGTAGACCCCTCTTTTTGGAACTCCACAACATAGGTATATACCTTGACCTTTCCAAGAATGTTGTTAGTAAACAATTGATACTTCATTTCTTCTAACTTCGCCCTGAAAACACGAATGATAAGATCTGGGCGATCTTGTGGTGTCTGTCCAAATTCTAGTTCGCTTATGATCTCTTCCCATTTGGGGTTACAGGTCATCGTGAGGAATATGTCTGGCTTTCCATATTTTTGAATTAAAGCCATGGCATCTAGATACCGACGTTGTTTTTCTCGTGGCCCTCCAATAAATGATGAGGCAAGAACTATTTGTTTCCCTACTGCATTTCCTCGTTGCTCTCTGACTTGAAAGCTATCCAGAAGGCGTTGGTATAGATCTGCCCTTATTCCTTTCTGATGATGCCATATGTAGTCTAGTCAGGAGGTTTCAATCTTGATGTATGTATCTACAACGAATTGCTAGAAAAGCCGATCACCCTGCAATGTCGGGTTGAATATTTTAGGTCGCATATGGAATTTATAGCAATAATATTCTCTCATGGTTACCCATGACCTACTGCTTGACTCTGTGTAAGAGTTGCAGCGTCAAAAGTTAGCGGCTTATGTAGGAATGTATCATATATTAATTAACTGAATTTTGAGGATACTAATATATGAAATGCAAACCTAGGTTAGCATGATCAATACGATTAGCACGAGCCTTTATCACATCTTCCATTTCTATATTGGCCTTTGGGATATTTGAATGCCAACCCAGTTCGGCTCTTGGAAAGAATATAGGATATGACAATGGATCATAGCACCCATGATACGGTCGAATGCCTTGTATTTCATTGTTCTTCCCATCTAGTATCACATAATTGCCAAAAGTATTTATTCTTTCATTTTCTTTGACCCACACTGCAGCTACCTCCAAAGTGATTGGTGCATTGTATGACCTCTGGTCCAACCTTTGGTCAAGGTTCAAGATTAGCTTATAGTCCTTATGATTTTTGACTTGTCCCAAACTCCTAAACTATTTAGAATATGGCTTGTCACATAGAATGTCAGTTATTATACCAATTATATGTCTATCTTGCTCGTACACTTCCTTGCGACAATGGCGGTACCAGTGCTCTAGTCTTGGATCATCATCATAGAAGTACAATTCTAAATTCTTTGGATCTGAGCGGCTATTACCAGATGACCGCATATTGTGATACATCCCTCCATGAGCTCGAAAGGTGTAAATACCAGTTTTTCGCATGTCAGTTGTCTCTCTATCGAGGTGGCAATAAAGAGAAGTAAATGAGAAGTGTCCGTTGAAAAATCTTATATTATTCCGAAAATGTCTTGCATCAGAGTCATTGCTCGTCCAAAGTCTAGTCAGTTTAGGTGGTGTCTCTACATTGATTAGTTTTATCTGTCCATTTCTACAGCATAGCCCCTTAGATTCATACTCAAATTTCTTTGCATTGCAGAACCTACAATTTTCTACACTTTTTAGCATGTGTGTGTTTTGCGGTATGTTGCTATAGATGAGCTCATAAGGATCAAGGTTGTTAGAATCCTCTGCATCACTTTTCTCGTTTTCGCTGATTTCGATTTCCACATCTGTCCCATTTGGGTGTGATATGTAGCATAAAAAATTAGGAAAGGAATAACATACTGATGGAAATATATTTGAAGTGTATCGAATATACCTTGAATAGTGAACATGTAGTCATTTTTGTTGGTGTCTTGTTTAAATAAGACTCCCTCATCACCTGTATAGTATAATTTGTAAATATATGTGGGTTTCTTTTTTATGGTGTGAGAACATATATAAGTTGTTAGCCTTACCACGGTCATCATCGCAAAATGATTGTGTTGGTGTCTCCATGTCTTTGGTGGTTGGATAAACTGAGGGGATGTCTGCCAGCAAATCATGGTTAGTTGTACATAGTGGGTGTATAATGTATTGGAATATGAGAGTATTGTATAGTATTACCATTATTCTTGACTTCTAGTTGTTTTAGAGGTTCTATGACATCATTGTCCTTTTTCATCATGGATGTGTCTTCTTCTAATGATGCAAAAATCATTGTCATCCGTCTTTCAATGACTTTTTTGTTGTGGGCTAGCAATGCTTGTGTGTCTCCCGACGTCACATGTTTTCTATATGTTACATTATGGGTAGATGGAGTAACTTTTGGTGACATATCTATTTCGATAAATCCAGGGTTCTCCTTCACGATCGAATGTTTGGTTTGTGCGCTGCGCTTCATTTCACGTTTAGCTGTAACTTGTTTTATTCTAGCTTTCTTTTCTTAATTGGTCATCCTTGCATACCGCTCTCTCTCTCTCTCTCTCTTTTCCTTTTTGGTTCCTTGGCATCCATGACTGGAGATTGTGACCGAAATGGCTTGCCTGCACGTTAATTTTTAGCATCAAACTATTGAGATGGAGATTTAACTTTATTAACTAACCGGATATGACTATGACAATCATGAAGGCAAACAAATTTCAGGATCATGTAAGTGCTTTGTCTGACTAACTATGCACTCAAGTACAACATCTGATTGGTTTGAACTGATGGTGGAAGGGGGAGAAAGATAGTCTATTGCATGAGTCTAGAACTTAGAAGATTAAAATAATGTTTGTACAAATTATAGGGTTTTCGCCCATTCCTTTCTTTCTGTTACATCAAATTTTGAGAGAGAACACTCTTTACTTGGTAACATACATTATAAATTTAGCAGTTTGTTGGGTTCCTAAAATACAATTACTTGCAATAAAACTAGGATAGATCAGTCAAAACTATTAGCCAGTGCTATAGTAGAGCTAAGAAATGAGATTATTTGTGTTCGTTTTTAAGCTCCTTGCTGTACTAGAAATTCAAAGTTGGTGTTTCATTTTTTTAGTTTCCCTTTGTTAAAGTTGATTTTGGATCTCATAGTAAAGCTTGTGTTAGGTCAAGACTCAATATCCATCGTCCTTGATATAAAATCTGCCTTAAGGCACTTTAATTAATGGGTTTGATGGTTTTGCATTGTTGATTTACTGGTTTTGGTTGACATTTTTTTCTGTGCAAACAGAGGAAAATCTGATCTTGTTTCATATGGTTTCCTGTGTTGAACATCTGATTTTGCTCAAGTGGAACTTGCAATATGGATGAAAATTTTAAGAATCCTTGTAGAGATCAATAATGTAGATAACATGAAAACATAATTTGACCGTTATGATCTAGATGAATCCATTTACTAAATAGTGAGATTGAGAGCATTATGATGCATTTGACTATTTGTTAATGAACTTGCAAGTAAATGCAAGATTAATGTACTAACCTGGATTCATGTCTTGTTCTTCTTCGGTACCATGTACATTGTCATCTATTGGATGCACATCGTTATCAACCTCTACACAAATAAATTACTAGTGAGTTCTGAAACTAGGGCCTGTGCATGTGTTCTTGGATGCAATAGAGGTAAACAGCAAGATGCATGCAGTTGAAATAAATTAACCTGGATACAATTGGCAGTTAGCTATAACTTGTTCTCTTCTGGTTTTCTTTTGTTTTGGCTGCATGTTTGCATATTGTTGCCTCTTTCGCGCGCATCTTTTTTGGAACTGTGTTGAATTTTTTTTGTGTTGATAGACTTCACGGCGTTTCTTTAGTGTTTCCTGCTTTTTTTCATAAGTCATCCGTGCATACCGCTCTCTCTCCCTTTTCCTCTCTTTTTCCTTGGCATCCATGACTAGGGATTGCAACCCTGGCTTGCCTGCATGAGAACTTTTAGCATCAAACTACTGAGACAGAGGTTTAACTTTATTAACCAACCAGAGGTGACCATGGCAAACCATGAAGGCAAACAAATTTTAGTGTCATGTAAATGTTATGTCTGACTACTGGTTTGAATTGACGGTAGAAGGGAGAGAAACAGTCTATTGCATATGAGTCTAGAACTATGAAGCGTGATTTAATGTGCACAAATAAAACGGTTTGTGCCGCTGCCGCTCCTTGCTGCGTCCAATTTTGAGAGGGAACACTCTTTACTTGGTGAAAGACATTATAAATTAACAACTTGTCATGTTCCTAAATACAGTTACTTGCAACAAAACTATAATAGATAAGGCAAAACCATTATTAGCCAGTTCTATAGTAGAGCAAAAAAAAAAGAGCTTATTGGCCCTTCAATTTTAAGCCCCTGGCCCTACTAAAAATCAAAAACTAAAATAGATCAGCCCAAACCATTAACCAGTGCTATAGTAGAGCAAACAGTAAGAACATTATGATGCATTTGACCATTTGTTAATGAACTGCAAGTAAGTGTAAGATTAGTGTACTAACCTAGATCCTTGTATTGTTCTTCCTCAGTACCATGCACATTGCCATCTAATGGATGAACATCAGTGTCAACCTCTACAAAAATAAATTGCGGGTAGTGAGTTCTGAAACTAAGGCACGTGCATGTGTTGCTGGATGCAATAGAGGTGACCAGCAATATATGCATGCAGTTGAGATGAATTAACTTGGATACAATCGTTCAACTAATCCCTATGCATGTGTTGCATGCTATAGTGGCATGTTTTTTCTGGATGCAATAGAGGAAACAAGATCAATGAACTTGAAGTAATTTTACCTCGATGCAATAATTGATCTTGTTCCTCTGCAGCGTTGATGTTGAGGCGGAAAGGATGCGTAAGCTGGTTACCACCTTCCTCGATACCACCCCTAGCATGTTCATCTTCATGGATGTTCATCTCTTCCCCTAGTGTTGCTGCTCAGAATGGTCCTAGCTAGCCCTTTCGATATTCATCCTGTCCACCGCCGTAGCGTTGACATGGGCAGTGTAAGTGGAAATTGGATATTGGATATTGAGATGAGATAAAATTCAGGGCAACCAATGAATGGAATGCTGATGAGCAATAATGGAGGCAGCCCGGGCCGGCTCCTCTTCTCTGCCTCTGCATGCACACAGCACACTCTCACTTGGGTTCACGCTCCTCGGACGACCTCACCATCCCTGAATTCAGAGAGTGTGCTGTGTACTGATAGCAAAAATGAAACTCTAGCTTAAACCGAGGGAGAAATTCGGTGCTTGTAGAGATGCTCACCATCCCTGATGGACAAGAAACGGCTAGCATCGGTCACCGGCATCCACACTAGACAGCTCTGCCATCGCCACCTCCAAAATGAGAGCTTGGAAATAATCTGCATATATACAGACGCACAACCTCTGCCACGCCTCTGTTGCGGTGGCAGACACGTAGGCACACGTGTAGCACATGCTTGCACGCCTTGTGTGCTGGCGTCGAAGTGGCCTTTGGTTTGTGTGGTAGGTCCGAGACAAATTTAGCATGGAACGGTTCACAGCCCTTCGATGTCCTGCACTTTAGACTGAACAGATATGGAGGTGGCAAACTGCCAATGCGTTTGCTGGCGTTCAGAGGGAATACCACGCCAACAAACTAATCAAGTAGACTGCAAAAATGCCATGCCAACAAAGTACCCTGATGTTTTTACTGGGAAAAGTCAGAATTTACAACCAACAGTTATTCAAACTATATATAAACTTAGAATATAAAACTTGTATAAATAGATTTGTATCCAAAGCACACATGTGGCGATATTAATTCTTTAGCAAAAAATCTATAATGTATGATTTTTTTCCTGAACAAAACATGCTTATCATTTTGGGATGAAAGGGAGTACTAAAAAAGGGTAGTTCATGATCCTCCTTCAGCTTGTGAAATAAGCTGGAAGGATAAATACAGAACAGTATACATGCAAACGCACAACTCCTGCCACGCCTCTGTTGCGGTGGCAGACACGTAGGCACACGTGCCGCATATGCATGCACACGTCGCGTGCTTGTGTTGCAGGTATGAGGTATCCAAGAGAAAAATTTAACAAGGAGCAGCTCACAGCTCTTCGATGTCCTCCTGCACTTCACTTTGAACAGATATATGGAAGTGGCAAACTGACAATGCGTCTGTTGGCGCTCAGAGGAAATGCATGCCACGCCAACAGACTAATCTGTGTGACATGTCAGAGAAAAGCCAAGCTTCCGTTTCTTGGCGTTTAGAGAAAATGCCACGCCAAACAAACTAATCTGTGACATGTCAGAGAAAAGCCAATCTTGCGTTTGTTGGCGTTCAGAGGAAATGCCACGGCAACAAACTGATCTGTGACATGTCAGAGAAAGGCCAAGCTTTATAAACTTTGGGGTGTTTAGGCCCTGTTTAGTTCCCAGAAAATTTTGCAAAATTTTTCAGATTCCTCGTCACATCGAATCTTTGGACACATGCATGAAGTATTAAATATAGATAAAAAATAAAACTAATTACACAGTTTAGACGAAATGGACGAGACGAATCTTTTAAGCCTAATTAGACCATGATTGGACAATATTTGCCAAATAACAACGAAAAGAGCTACAGTGCCGTTTTGCAAAAAAATTTGCATCTATACGCAGCCTTAGTTGCTTCAAAGTTCCAAAAATTTTATAAGATTCTCCGTCACTTCGAATCTTTGGACACATGCATGGAGCATTAAATATAGGTAAAAAAATAACTAATTACACAGTTTGGTTATAAATCACGAGACGAATCTTTCGAACCTAATTAGCCCATGATTGGATACTAATTGCCAAATAAAAACAAAAGAGTTACTGTGCTTCCAAAAATTTTACACCACCATCTAAACACAGCCTTGATAAACAACTATGCGAAGTGAGAAGTGGAGCTAACACCCTGTTCTGGAAGGACAAATGGCTGGACGGTCAAGGAGTCCAGGAGATTGCTCCTCTTGTTTTTGCTCTGGTTCCTAAAAGGCGAGTGAGTAAACGCACTGTTAGTGAGGCCCTTCCTGATAATAGGTGGATAGAGGACTTGCAGGGGAGAAGCTGGTGCTGCTGCTCTATCTCAGTATTTCCATCTCTGGGATCTCTTATCTAGGGTGGAGCTGAATGAGAGCATCCCTGACAAACATGTCTGGAGGCTTTCCTCTTCAGGCCAGTACACAGCAAAGAGCGCCTACACTGCCCTGTTTTATAGAGCCATCTCTATTGAACCCTTTGAGAGAATTTGGAAAACTTGGGCGCCCCCAAAATGCAGATTTTTTATGTGGTTAGTGGCCCATAACAGGTGTTGGACTGCAGACAGGCTAGCAAAGAGGAGCCTCCCTCATCCAGAAATGTGCGTCCTGTGTGACCAGCTTGAGGAAGATCTTCATCACCTTCTCGTGGGCTGTGTTTTTTCAAGAATATTTTGGTTCTCCTTCCTTTTCTCATTTTGGTGCTGCAACCCTTGCTCCAACACCCGCTGATCAGAATTTTGATAATTGGTGGAGAAAGATTGTTGGTGCTGCTCAAGGTGATCTAAGAAGGGGTCTCAATTCTCTGGTCATCCTAGGAGCCTGGAGCATTTGGCGGCACAGAAATGACTGTGTTTTCAATGGAGCTATCCCAAATGTTGACTCAATCCTGTACCTGGCCAAGGAGGAGGCTGGTTGGTGGAGTGCGGCAGGGGCTAAGGGGATTTTCCTAATTTCTGCCCAAACTGCAACTTAGGACTCTGCAGCGGGGGGTTTCTCTTGGTTGTCCTCGTAATTCTTACCCGGTGACTTAGCTTCTTTGCTCAAGGGGGGGCGTGTGTGTGTTTGGGGTTCTTTGTCCTTGTAAGACTATTTATTTCCTTTTATTAATATAATGATACGCAGCTCTCCTGCGTGTTCGAGAAAAAAAAACAACTATGCAAATTATATACAAGTCGAGGGCATAAACTTGCACTAATAGATTTTGTACTCATAGTGCCTCCAAGATAATATTGATTCTTTACCAAACGGGCAACATATTGTATGGAAAATTAAGGTTCAAAATCTATCTTACATGACCTTTTTTCAGATTGAAATACATTTATGATTTATCATTCTGGAATGGAGTACTACAAGGAGGATACTTCATGATTCTCCTGCAGAATATGCAAACGTGACATCACGATGATACATTTTGGTTCCTGAACTTTGATCCTAGCCATGCGCTTCTGAGTTCTGAGTGACAATTCACAGCCTCGGCCTCGGGTAACAATTTCTACACTCGACTGCCCTGCAAGGCTGCAAGCAGAAGCTGCTACAACATGGATATCCTGGCCCTTACTTTCCCTCTTCAAGGAACAATTGCTCCAGGCCGCCACCACATTCCTCATTGTCAGCAAAATTTTCTGAAACATAAGACAGTAACAAGGAGCAAGAGATCAGTGAACAATCAACTAATGATAACATGAATCCTTCACACAGAAAAAAAGATAACATGAATCAACTGGGAACAGTGAGTTACTAATTCTGAAAATGTTTAGAAATTTTAAACGCTGCCAGAAGATCAACTTCAAAACCACTCACACTCTGACAGTGACTTTATAGTGCTAGGAGTCATGCAACAATGTAAATTTCAGAAAGGCAATATTTTTACCAGATCCACCAGAGATCTTGTAAAGAACAAAAGGGTATCTCTGGGATCAATCAGGATCACATTAAATTGGAAAAGGTGATAGTTGACAGGTCTGACTTTTGGGAGGTACCAAGTTACAACCAGTCACAGTCCATCCACAATGATGCTTTCGGGGGAGGCAGGAAAATAGGAATGAATGCTCAGTAGCTCACTGTCATGGAGTAAACGAAGCATGAAAAAGATATATCGAAGTGACTCGCTTGGTTGGTCACAAAGAAAAAAGGCAGGGTAGTTTTCAGCATCACTCAAAGACAGAAACAATGCCTAATTATGTGCATATAATAAAAATGAGTGAAGATAAAGAAGAGTTCAATGAAACCTTCACTTAGGCATAAAGTTGCATTGGGAAGGAGTCAGTGACAGTGGGACAATCATTTCAATGTACTAACCTAAGAGACTGAAATCCAAGCTGTTGACATCGCCTATTTTGCTACAATCTCCTTGTGGGCTTTAAAGGACAAAATCACATTCCATGCAAGAGCTACGAAATTAGCAGCAAGAACCTGAGAAAAAATGGAGTGATTTAGGTGAGATCCAAACATACATACATAATACAAAAACAAAAGACATACTTTCCATAACACTAAATACTATATACTATATTCTAAAAATATCTGAGTGTGCATTTTCAAGGACCTGAAGCTTTTGTGGGACAAAGTAAAAGTTCAGAAACTGAAAGGGTATCCATAATTGCCAATTCGCCAATACTGATGATAACCATTCCTGTGAATATTATTAAAAACATTAGACAGCAGAACATGAGAGCATACCCAATTGCCAAGTATTGTAAAAAACATGAGATAGTGTACAAAAAGGGTTCACCTCACCTGCTTAAGTTTTGGCACTACAAGTGATGGATTTCCCTCCAATGTGACCAGTAAGCTCATAAAAACTCCAATAAAAATGGGAGAGAAAATAAACTGCACAGAAGGAGCAGTTAGAAGATATGTTAAAAAAAACAGATGATGGAAATGTGGAAACTAGGAAGAGCAGCACATGATATCTATCCTTGTGGTTTGGAGAGAGAGACAGATATGACGCATAGTCACAAACCTGGTCAAGTAAAAGGCGAGCTATAGCACCTGATGCTCCAGTGATTGCCACTAATTTACTCAAATACAAGTACCTGCAAATGGAAACTTATTATCTACTACTGGAGGGAGGTGTGAGAACACTGACCTTTTTTTTTTTTGAAACAAAGAGAACACTGACTACTAGTAGCCATTACTTCTGCAGGTGGTAGCATAGATAAGATTACCAGACATGTAAAGTTGGTCCAACAAGGGCAAGCCCCAAAAGTGTGAATACAAATGTTCTCTTCAAATCAAGCTCTGGCACTCGATCAACAACAAGCTGAAAGATTAACGAATTTGGTTGTAGGATTATACATTAGGTAAGTAATAAACAGTAGCAAAATAGCAGTATCTTCAAACCAAAACAGTTGAGTGAGCCAATGGCCGATATATGAAGAAATCCAGTTTACCATTAACATGCTGAACTATATACAAAAGAGTATGACTGCACAAATTTATTGTCAACTAGATGTTCAGACGATACATAGTGCCTAGCAAATACAAACAGTAATGAACTAACGGTCACTATGAAATTCAGTTTAATTTTTGCAAATGGTCCTAACAAGGTCCGATAGCACTGTCAGAAAATTGCAATACCAATCATACTTAAGTGATCTCTGCAGCTCTAAGCTCCTGTCTGACGTCAGCAGGGCATGGCAGTGGGTCCGGTTAACTGTTCAGTGAGCACAACTAGGAGCATCTTGAAAAGGAGTATGTAAACAAGCCGAGCATGCCTCAAAACCATGGTTTCACTAACTTACTAATACACGTTATGAATTCCGTCCCGCATAGAATAGTATATATCGATGCCATGTGCCACAAATTCAGAGTAGAGTTTTAAGTGAGAAAATAAGTGAGGCACCTGACAGATGAGGTCTCCGGCTAGAGTGAGGACAGCAGAAGTGACGGCCTTAGTTGCAATCGGGTTCTTATCGAGGGCCAACAAGTACCTGTTGTTACAATGCACAAGCGCGATTCGAACGGTGTGAGGTACACTTGGATCGGATTCTCAATTTCACGCGAAAAGTACTGAAGCGTGGTTGAGTCACCATGCCAAGAAGACCCGCCAGCCTTTGGCGACGCCACCGCTTCCTGCCGCCGCAGTGGAGCCGTTGCAGCAGGTGACGGCGGCACGGAGCAGGTGCAGGCTACCGCGTTTGCGCGGGCGGGTGGCGGCGGCTGGGGTGGTGGAGAGGGCGGCCGCGCGGGGAGGACGAAGCGCGAGGTGGCGGGAGTGGAAATGAGGCGGCGTGAGGTGGGCCCTCGCGGAGATTGGGATAGGCGGGGGCGCCGGGAGCAGCATCCGGAGGGCGGAGGCCATCGCCATGGATGCCGGCGAGCTCTGCTGCTGCAATGGAAGAGGACGGTGGTAGAGGAGTTTTGGGCTTCCCACGCTGGGTTTCTCCGATGGGCTCTCAAGCCCCGTGCCAGCAATGGGCTCCATTGGGCCTTTTTCTTCCGCGGCCCATTTACATGCACACATCTACACCCAGCAAGTGAGACTTGCCGTCCATTCCATTTTGTCGCGGTTCTTCTCAGCGGCGACGGCGGCGGTGGCGGCGAGGCCTCTGCGAGACTTCCAGATCTCTCGGACGGGGAGGGAGCCTCCGCAGCGGAGCGGGTCGGCGGAGAGGAGGGAGATGTCGTACATGCGGGGTGACCTGCTGACGAAGATGCGGAAGCTGGTCAAGGGCCTCGCCAGGCCCGAGCCCAGGTGGCTCAAGGCCATGGAAGAGTCAGTGCACCTCTCTCTTTCCCCGTCCCTAGCTGTGCATTTACACTTCATTTCTCGAGTAACCGATCCATCCGTGATGCCGTTAGGTTCAGGACAATTGATCATTTGGTTGCTGTTTAGGGTTGTTTGGATTCTGTGAATAAATGACTCCTCTACAAGCAATCGCATAGGCGCCATTTGATTGCTCATCCGTGGACACTGGATCTATAATTTGTAGTGATGTAGTAATAAAGGACATGATTTTGTGCTGAAACCGCTGTGCTGGTTCCTAACTGTTCTCTGAATAAAACCCTGAGCCCCCCATGGTATTGCATATAGATGTGATTCTTGACTGTAGTTTCTGTTGCCGTCAGCTGGTTCGTGTTATGGTATTTCATTTGGTTCAGTTGTGTGACATTTTGTGTATTTGAATAAACCGAAGATGGCTGGTGAGTCTATGTATGCTTAGTGACTTGTTTAAAAGTGTCTTTATCATTTGTCTCATGTAACATTTTCGTACTTTTTCATCATGCTGCTTTCTGGTTTATTGAAACAAGTCGTGCTTGTTCATTAGGGCACCACCAGTGACATTTCCTCGCCCGGATGGGAAGATCAAGAAGATCGAGTTTCCTGAGGATGTGTATGTTAGGAAGTTCAACAAAAAGCATCCAGATTCGCTCTACCATGATGCAATCAAGTAAGATCCTTCTCTTTTCTTATGCGATTTCCTTATAAAAACGTCATTATGCAACGCTGTATGTTTAAAATAGTATCCGAGTTTCCAATTTTCCATTGTTTTGGAGGGCCGGATGATTTTCTATTACTGTTTTTCCTGTTTTTATTCCACTTTTCTGTTTAGAGATTTACTTGGGTTCCATTTGTATTGTACATGGTTATATGGGACTTGCATGGCCTTCTCATCGAAGCCTGATTGTATCGCTCAACTTATGAACGCTGTTATATAATTGTTGGGTTAGTGAAAACAGATGCTTATTATGAAGGATGCACAGTTGCAAAAAGATTAATGAATTTGTTGAGTAGAGTGGTCCTTTTGAACAAGTGACTCTTTTTCGGTCCTACTACTGATGGTATTACTGTTTTGATCCTATTCTCTGGAATTTCCTCTCTATTTCTTGGACTTGATTTATTTGAGTCTCTCGCTTTGAACACAAGATGTATTGTTTATCCATCCTTTCCAGGATAAGTGGATTTGATCCACCACCAGCTCGAGTTTTTGCTTGGCGTGTCCTGGAGCTGAAAGAGCAAGGAGTCAATGAAGATGACGCAATGGCTGTAGCAGATGTATTTTTTCTCCTCTATAATCCTTTTGTTTATTTTTATCAAACACCATTAAACAGAAAATTCAATTCTGGGCCTCACTGTACTTAAATTTGAAATTACGCTACCAGTTTTATTACAAATATCTATTGTATAACCACCATCCTTTTTCTAGATGGAGTATCAGACACAGAAGAAAGCAAAGAAGAAAGCATACAAGGAACTGAAAGAAATCGCCCGCAGTGAAGGAAAGAAGCCACCTCCAAATCCATACCCAAGTGCCATAAAAGAAATACAAGCAGAGGAAAAGAAATATGTTATGGATCGTCTATATAACCCGAAGGTAATTGAGATTGCGAACAAGATGAAAGAGGAGAGAGACAAGTTGCGTCAAGATAGAGCAGCAGGTCAATGGTAGTAGCAGGTATTATTTGGACTGGTCGACTAGGCATGTTTATGACATTGGTCAACTGTCAACATACATAATAATTGTTGCTTACTTGAAATTAGTATGCCAAACATGAAACTCACGTGTTTTTTATTTGTATTTTTGTGATTGTAGCTGGCCTCTGAAATGCAGTATTTGTCCATAGTACCTCATTCCTCTTTGGCACTTGTATCTTGTTTTTCAAACATCATTTTTCAGTATTTTCTTAGAAGTTTGTGAGTTTCGTCCTCCATTTTGCTACAATGTAATGGTCTGATGCTATTTGGATGGTTCTTGTGCACTTAGCATGACTGCTAGAGAAATACTTTGATGTTGTGGAGGCTTAATCCGATCATAATCCAATGGGACCAAGATTTGGCATCTTTTTTCTACAGTAGCAACTATAGAGCATATATACTCCTGGCTTATCATTTGGAAATTCTCTATTTGCAGACTTGGAAAAGGTTTCTCAGCAAGCTGATAATTTGAGATGTATTTTGCTTGCTTGGGAAAGTTTTGCTTATAGCTGATATAAGAATAAGACTAGATCAAATCAGCAGTTGCATTGTGACATGTTGGCAGAATGTCAGTTTCCCTTTTTCTTGGCTCTTGTATATTGTGCATGTAGTTTCTGCATATCCCTGTGATGAACATTTTAGTAATCCGAGTGCTCATTCAGTTGGTGCTCCCTCCTCATCACTGTGATGGGAGGTTGAAGGAACCAATATCTCTGTATACACTGTTGAGATTTGGCATTCTGAGGGATATGATTGAGTTGTTGATTGCTCTTAACATTCAAGATATGTTTTTCAATTTTTTTTTACTTTAAGAATTTCTTGTGATCTTTTTTTGTTGTTTTGCCTAGTTTAGTTTTGTGTTGCTCTTAACATTCAAGATTTTTTTTCATTTTTTTTACTTCATGAATTTCTTGTGATTTTTTTTGCCTTATAGTTTAGTTTTGTACAATTTTCTTGCTGTCCTTAAAATATGTCACAAAGTTTGCTCATGTATCGTGCCTCGAAGATGCTTTTCTTGATTCTGGTGTGACCTCCGTATATCTGTATGCTTAATTGCTTATACTTGTATACAGCTCTATGTGATCCATGCAGCCCAACAAACTCGACAACTTCTATCTTGCTGTAATAATGCTGACATGCAATGGATTCTGATGACCTTCTATTTAAACGACTGACTTGCAGCGCCAAACAGATGGTCACCTATTGTTTAGCTATTTTTTGAACATAAATAAACGGCTGATTAAATAAAAATGACTTAACCCCACGTAACGTTTAAATTAGTGAAAAAGCTGCTTAGGCAAACAGTGCTGTAACTGAATAGTCCAGCTTGGCAGAGCTCACTATTCCAACCGGCTTTAGTATTCAGCTAGTTAACTGCATCAATTTGTAAACAAGATTGCGGTAAACATGCGTATACCAAGGGCAATGTTTAATGTTTTGCAAACAATTGCACTACCTGATTAAAGATTAAACAATTACAGTATATATTTGATAAAACAGTCTTCAAATCTTGTAACATCTGTCATTCCCCCTCGCCACAAATGACTCAGATTCAGAGAGCCAAAAAATGAAGCCACACCGTATATCTGTAACTATAACAATGCTATGTTTCTAAATGGGAAGAGTTCAGCTGTTTCCATTTTTGTCCGTCACTAAAAATTTAGTTTCTCATCTGTCACAGTGAGATTAGAAAGATTATTTCTCCACACTGTCCTTTTCTTCTGAACTTCCCTTGAGACTCGCAGACCTCACCGGCAGCACGCTGCGCCGCTCTTTGCCACCTGGTTTAGCAGATGCATTTCCATACCATATCATTCCAAGAACAGCGAGGACCATCCCAATGACGACCTGAATATTCAGGCCTTCCTTGCCAAAGAAAAGAAACCCTAGGGACAGAACAAGCACAGTCTTCATGTGGCCCAGGACTTGGAAGGATACCGCAGAAAACCGTCCGATGCAGATGAATTGGCTCAGATTGACACCAATGGCGATGAAGCATGATAGTGTGAGGAAAAACTGCAGAAAAACCATATGGTAAGGATGCCATTCAAATTCAAAATTCTGGTCCACCAAAGCTTGGCACCAAGTGAAGCTATATATAGTCAGCTGGAAGCTATTGCTAGCAGCAGTGAAATGGAGGAATTTCAGTCACAATTACAAATTAAATCGTTGAGCTAGTGTTAAAGTTAATTGGATAGCTTATAAATTATCACTGTATTGAAAATTCTCAGCCAGCTAAATGCAGCTTAATCACCATCTCATCTCTGAGCAAACAGATAAACACATAAGGAGAAGGATCAATCAGATTTTGTCCATACCAGAGCAAGAGATGAAAAACCGAAGTGATCCACCCTTTGCCCCGTCAACAAATAATCTACAAACGGCCCTACCAGCAGGAGGGACCCTGCTTGGGCTGGAGCTGTGTGGCCCAGAAGGTTGAACGAGTTCAGAGAGTACTTGCGTTGGAGGAAATGAACATACTGCAAAAGAGCAGAAATTACAAAAGAATCAAAACCATGCCCCTTTTAATCGGATACATGATAGGACCAAAGTATGTATGCAGTGCAAATAGAACAACTACTAAAAATTTGGAGTAAGGGCACTCAAATATTGAAAAATGCCAAAGTAGGGAAAATAAATGAATTATGCGTTGCACGTGTGGCAAATGGAGTGTTCTTTATAGATTAAGCACTAATATAATGAGTAAACTGAATCAAGCCTAACAGTTCATAGAAATGGGGATGAATGCCCATACCACCCAGGTTCAAGTTCTTTTCAAGGAGAATTTTGGTGCCCATTTTCTTCTTAATAAAATATCACCTAGTTTCTCCTAGGTTGGTCTAGTTTTTTTTAGTTCATAGAAATGGGAAATACTGGTGTCATGGTGAGTAGCTATATCCTAATGTCTAAACGGCAATGTTCAAAAAAGCGTTAAGCGCTAAGCGAGCGGTGACCCGCCGCTTAGCGCTTAAGCGGGCTTAAGCGTTCTAAGCGTCGCTTAAGCGTTTACACACTAACTACAAATTAGGAGATTTAGTTGCATAAATGTGAGAGTTAATAGAAAAGAAAGAGCAGTACCATCCCACTCGGCCCATCAAGAGAGAAGCCCACTAGCCCATCTAACACGAGCCCATCTAAACATTATAACACCCAACGATGCCCTAACAGGCAGCCACGATCCTCGCTCGCTCTCACGATGCCGCGCCGCCGCTCCTCTGCTCTCCTCCGCATGCGCGCCCCGGAGATGGGGGCGGCTCGAGCTCGACCTTGGGGAAGAGACGTCGGACTTGGGAAAGGCACCGACGAGCTCGAGCTCGACCTCCTCCAGCGGCGGCTCGAATCCAGTTCCCGCGCGGGAAGTCCTCTCCGCGTCGGACTTGGGGAAGAGACCGGTCGGTCGGCAGGCGTCGGCAGGTGCGCGGGACTTCACAGGTCTGCTTTTATTCCGTCCTCCTCTCCCGCACGCCCTAATCGAGTTCCCACGTGCCCGATTGGAAGTTCTGTGCGGCGCGCGCATCCATCTCCCGCGCTGCTTTCTCGCGTGGCCTTTCCCGCACGGCGCCTCGCCGCTGGCTCGCTGAGCGGCCGCGGAGCGGGGCTTCCGCGGCGCTTTTCTCCGCCTCAGCGGCTTCCGCGCGCGTCCGCGTCCGCTTTAGCGCCGGCGCCGCTTAGGGAGCGCTTTTGGCCCGAAGCGAAGCGGAGACCCCCCGCGTAGCGCTTCAGCGCGCTTAAGCGACCGCTTAATGCCGCTTTTTTGAACACTGCTAAACGGGCAGACCCAGTGCCAGAGGCTCCCACGCGAGTGGGGTCTGGGAAAGGGAATAACCGAAACAAAGTCTTACCCCGCAGAAATTCTGCAGAGAGATGGCTTCGAACCCAGGACCTGGTGACTCGGCGAGCTAGCACTCACCAACTGCACCAAGCCTGCCCTTCTATATCCTAATGTCTAAACAAAGGAGCAATATCCTAAAGAAGCAGCAACACCAATGGATGATTAAGTAATTGCCAATTGTTCATAACTTTACTGAATGAAAGTCATTGTAGTGCCATATTCGAATACTTAAACCTTTGAGACAGTTAGAAGCATGCAAAAGAACTTGCAGCTAATTGTAAACAGAAGCAGACAATCAGTTTTAGAAGCAATCTTAATCATGAGCTGACATATAACAAACCAGCAGACTAAGGTGGCCGGACTTACATATTGTTGCAAAGCCGTGCTCCAAACAGCTATAACAGCTGCAATTAGACCTCTTGTATTCACACTGACATCAGTAACAGTGCAGACTGCCACTCCTATAAGCACAACCATTATGCTCAGCTTTGTGTCCCGAGAATAGTGCACATGATCAAAGACAACCTCCAGAAGACATGATGCAGGTATCATGCACAGCTTTGCTATCTGAGCAAGGGAATAGAATGAATTTAGTTGTTAACAAATTGAAGTCACGTAGTAGTAGGTACAGAAAAAATCACTAACCTGATAAAAGCCAACAGAGTTCCACATCAAGCTCACATTCATCCCAACGATTGACAAATTTGAAAATATCACAAATTTAATTAGATCTGCTACTGGTAACTGAGAAGGCTGGCTCAGGCCTAACCACCGAAATACGATGGTCATCAAGGTGGTAGTCGCAAAATGAAGCCCGGTTAATGTCGTGGCTGCAAAAAAAAATGTAATTAATGACAGGTCACGAGATATATCCAAGCTCCATCCATGTACAGTTTGTTGACAAGGTGCAGAAATATGGCGAGCCTGCAACTAACTACCAAACATACAGTAAGAAATCAGACAATGCTAATGTTAGCGCTAGGGTTGCGGGAGCTTAAGCTTCGAAGATTGTAGCGGTGGAGGATGGGGGGACGGGGCTTGAAGGTTCGCTTGCGCACAGGAGGCGCCGTGGCCGGCGCTAGGGCTGTAGATTAGATGGAGGCGGCAATAGGGTGACGTGAACAGTAAAGGGCTGGGCGCCCAAGGGAGATATAATATCTCAATCCCAGGCTGACCTTCTCATTAACAAGAGTCCAATACTTATACAAGCAGTCCTAACCAACTCATAACTAACTTAAGTAAATAACAAATTAAATAGATAACTATCCTAGATACTAGGACATGATAACCACTGGATAGCTCAGCGCCCAACCGACCCTACATGGTCTGGTTCAGCCACGACGCTGAGTCCTCCTCTCATAAACCTTGCCGAACATAACATCTCTCCCCCCCTCGACGAACAGCTCGTCCTCGAGCTGAAAGGAGGGAAAACGAGCACGGAAATCATCAAGCGGCTCCCAAGTAGCGTCAGCTTCCGGTAGATGCAGCCACTGAATGAGGACATGCCACTCGCCACGCCGTCGCTGGGCACGAAGAGCACGAGCAGGCTCCAATAGCAGGCGGCCATGACGCATAGGCGGCAGGAGCGGTGGAGACGTCGGTGGCGAATCACCCCGGAACGGCTTGAGGACGCCGACGTGAAAGACATCATGAATCCGAGCGCCGTCAGGCAGCTCCAAACGGTAGGCCACCTGACCAATCCGCTCCAGCACACGGAAAGGTCCTGCGAACCGGGGCCGGAGCTTCCCAATCGGACCAGCCACCAAAGACTGAGCCGGACGATGAAGAAGACGGAGCCAAACCCAATCACCAACTGCAAATTCCAGCGCGCGGTGACGAGCATCATACTGTTTCTTGGAGTAGACCTGAGCTTGAAGAAGACGTTCGCGTACATCAGCTAGGAACTCATCACGATCCTGGAGCAAGACATCCACAGCATCCGTACGGGAAGAACCAGCAGTGTAGGGCACCAGAGCCGGCGGGGGCCGACCATAAACCACCTGGAACGGAGTCGTGCGCAGCGATGAATGATAGGCAGTATTGTAACAGTACTCCACCCAAGGAAGCCAGTCGAGCCATGCCCGAGGACGATCACCGGTCAGGCAGCGTAGGTACATGGCAATCATCTTGTTGACGGCCTCCGACTGCCCATCCGTCTGGGGATGGAAGGCAGTGCTCATCTTGAGCTGAACTCCCGCGAGCCGAAATAAATCGCGCCACACATGACCCGTGAACACCGGATCACGGTCACTAACAATGGAGCTGGGGAACCCATGAAGCCGCACAATAGCCTCGAAGAATGCACAGGCCACCGAGATGGCAGTGTAGGGATGACTCAAGGCGATGAAGTGTGCATACTTGGAAAATCGGTCCACCACCGTGAGGATAACACTCTTGCCGTGAACCTTAGGCAGGCCTTCAACAAAATCCATCGAGATGTCCTCCCAGACCCGAAAAGGCACCTCCAGCGGTTGCAACAAGCCAGCCGGGTGAAGAGCATCGGTCTTATTGCGCTGGCATGTCACACATGAACGCACAAAATCCTGTACCAGCCGGCGATCGTTGTCAACGAAGAAATCTGCTCGCAGACGCTGGAGGGTGCGTTGCATCCCTTCATGTCCCGTCGTGTGCGCCAACTGGAGCGCCGTCTGAAGGGCAGCGGACGTGGCAGGCAAGTAGATGCGGCGGCCATGCAGAATGAGACCATCCACCAGACGCCACGGATGACCACGCTCCTCGACAATGGAATCACGAAGAGCACGGAGCTGGTCATCCTCCTGCAGCTCCCGGCGCAAATCGCTGTAGATGTCGAAGACAGGCGTCGAAAGCGTGTGGAGGGACAGGTCATCCTCCAAGCGACGAGACACCAGCGCCTGGACACGGCTGAAACTGCAGGCCAGCACGGCGAGCAACAGACCCGCTGACAAAATTGTGTGTAGAACCAGAATCTAACAGCGCCAGGCACTGTACGCCGCCGAGCTGTACATAGACTTGCATGGTGTCCTCCGTGCGAACGCCGGCAATGGCTGCTAGAGAAATAGATAGTTTTGGCTGCCGCATCAGCTTCGGGGTCCTCATCATCCGACTCCGGTGGTTCTTGGACAGTGTAGTCGGCAGCTTCCAGGAAGAACAGACGAGCGCACTTGTGACCTTGGACATACGGCTCATCACAATTGTAGCACAGACCCTGTTTACGGCGCTCCGCCATCTCAGCTGGCGTCAAGTACTTGAAAGGCCGGCTCGACGACGGTACTGATGACGCGGTGGCTGAGGATGCCCCGCTGGCCTGCCCCGAGGATATACGACGCGGAGGGCGTTGGGACGGGCCCGGGAGGGCAAGAACCTTGGAAGAGTTCCGGCGCTCATAAGCACGGGCCAGGCGCATAGCACGGTGCAGGTCCTGCGGGTCGTGTAGCTCGACGTCAACCCGAATGTGCTCTGGTAAGCCACCCGTGAATAACTGTGCCTGTTGCAGCGGTACTAGATTGCCCGCGTGCGCCAACCGTGCCTGAAAAGCGTCCATGTAGGCATCCACGGAAGCGCCGAACGGAAGACGAGCGAGATCGGCCAAGTGATTAGTTGATAGGGCCGGTCCAAAACGCTGGTGACAGAGCAGCCGAAAGTTCTCCCACGACGGCTGTCCTGCGTCGCGCTCCAACACGTAGTACCACTGCTGTGCACTCCCGGTCATGTGGAAGGAGGCGAGCCAGACCTTGTCCTCCTCACGAGTAAGCTGTCCCCGGAAGAAAGACTCGCAGCGGTTCAGCCAACCGAGCGGGTCCTCCTTACCATCATATGTTGGAAAAGAAAGCTTGTGAAATTTGGGGACGCCATGACTCTCCCCGTGATCTTCGGGATGGAGACGCCCGCGGTGCGGTGGATCATGATGCACAATCGTCGACGAAGACATGACGGGGCCGTGCAAGATAGAAGACATTGACGGCAATGGCGACGGGGAGTGCGGGAAGGGGATGGACTGGATGGGCAGGCCGGGCAGGGGCTGTTGTGACGCCACCACTCCCAAGGCCGCCGAGGTCGCCCCCAGTGACGGCGGCCCCGCCGTAATGTTTGCTGTTGAAGGTGTGGGCAGTAACTCGGAGACGACTGGCGCGCTCGCCGGGAGGCCTCCATACCCGGGCATGCCGAGCAGCAGGGGCTGCGAATAGGTCAAAGCCGGGGCCGCAGAGGGGCCAGGCCGGTTTTCGACGGCGGCCAGACGAAGGCAAACTTCACCCATCTGGCGTTGCATGCCCTGGAACGCTGTTGTCAGGGCAGCCAGACTCTCTTCGATGGTGGGTGCCGACGGCGGTGGTGCTGAGATGCTGGAGGTGGCCACGGCCGCCGATGGAGCGATGGGGCTGGCGGAAACAGCGGTGGTGACGGCAGAGGACGACATGGTCTCTGATACCAGATTGTTAGCGCTAGGGTTGCGGGAGCTTAAGCTTCGAAGATTGTAGCGGTGGAGGATGGGGGGACGGGGCTTGAAGGTTCGCTTGCGCACAGGAGGCGCCGTGGCCGGCGCTAGGGCTGTAGATTAGATGGAGGCGGCAATAGGGTGACGTGAACAGTAAAGGGCTGGGCGCCCAAGGGAGATATAATATCTCAATCCCAGGCTGACCTTCTCATTAACAAGAGTCCAATACTTATACAAGCAGTCCTAACCAACTCATAACTAACTTAAGTAAATAACAAATTAAATAGATAACTATCCTAGATACTAGGACATGATAACCACTGGATAGCTCAGCGCCCAACCGACCCTACATGGTCTGGTTCAGCCACGACGCTGAGTCCTCCTCTCATAAACCTTGCCGAACATAACAGCTAACATGTCTGTATTGTTTGTATTAACACCATTAAAGGTTCAACAGACACATTAGCAAATTATGCCAAAGAAGTCTTGAAGAGGGTAGGTTTCAGGTTCAGCAGATACCACAATTTTGTAGCACTTTATAAGTTTGTGTTACATTTATTCTCTGATTGTTAACAAAGGAAATGTGTCAAATATTTTGGTATACATTGGTATCTAGTATCTACAATCAAAATTTTATCCACAGAATGCAACATAATTCGAATTTAGGCAGGAACCCCTTTCCTTTAAACAAAAATTAGGTAGGAAATTTGCATTAGCACTGTTAAAACTACTCGATGTTTACAAGATGTCTGTCAGTTCTCCAAATGTGAGCTTTCTAAGGAAAATGCACATGAATTCTACAATCAAGTATGAACCAGAACCACCGCCATCATTGTTTTGTCCAAAAAAACCCATCACGGTAACACATATTTGTTATTCAAACTTAAATAGGAATTGACTACAATATTCAGTTCGATGTCTGACAAACACATAACAAGATGCAACATAAGATTATACCACTCTATAGCCACAAATACAATCAAAATGTGAGAGTAAGATATGTGATAAATAAAAGGCACAGACGTACCAAAAGTGAATCCATGCGTAGCCATTAAAGCTTTGTTGACCATGATGATTCCAACAGATGTAGAAACATTGAAACTCCATGCTGCGAAATCCAGCGCGGCTTTCTTGTCAGATTTCTTCAGAGAACTCATGTCTGATTTCATGGTTCCAGGCTTTCAGCTCAACGATCGCTCGCTGAATTACAATCTCAAAGAGACTGCTGCCATCAGACACAGGAATCCAAGCTTTGGCCTGCAGAAGGCGAAGTGGTTGGTTAATCACAAGCACTGCCTTCCTAGGCATTTTATTTTATCGAACAAAACCAGCAGCCAGCAGGCACACCCCCACAGCAACACTTGAACGAGGCGAAGGAGCGCGCACTGCACTGCTTATGGGCTGGGCCGTTTGTCTTGAAGAGCTAATGTCACTGGGCCGGCCCAATTCCATGGCCCGACCCACCCATAACGGCCGTACCCGTCGTCGACTGTCGTTCGTTCCCCCAAATCACCCGAACGAATGACAGACACAAGGGGAGCGACGAGTTTCTTCTCCAACGCCGGCCGCGTGGTGGCCGTGGGAGCGGAATGGAATCCCGTCCTCCCGGTTCCCGGCTAGAGAGTTCCACTCCTCCCCCTAGTTAGATTCGAGCCGCGCAGCAACCGAGCACGCGCGCGCGCACCCGTGGGCCGTGGGAAACCAGCGCCGCATGCTCCACACCCCCAGTAACAACAGACTCCACCCCCCGCCCCCAGATCGAGCCCGTTCCACCGGCAGGGGAGGGGGAAAGAGGGAACGAAAAGGCAGAGGAGGAAGTCGCGACGGGGAAGGGGAGGACGGACCACCCACCTGGCTGCGACCGCGGAAGCGCGGACCTCGCTCCCCGCCGCGCCGCGCTCGATTCGGTTGCTCAGCTGCTCCTGCTCCGGAACAGACAACACAATGGAGACGGAGATGGAGATGGAGGCCGCCTGCCTGCCTGCCTCGATCTTGTCTTCTCGCGGTCGCGGGGAGGGAAGTGGTGGTTTTTGCTGCGACGCCGATGCGTGCGACGGCCGGCCGGCCACAGAACAAAACTCGCCGCCAGATCCATCCGCCCCTCCGGCGCGGGGCTATTTATACGCGCAGCGCACTCCGCTCTGTTTTGTTTTGTTTTCTTCCATTTAATTTAATTTAATTTATTTATTACTGGATTGATTGCTTCTCTTGGTTTTTGCACTTGGAGCAGGCAAATTCAATTCATACGGAGGAGTCCAGTAGTATTTAAAAATCGACCTGGTTTGCTTCTCAAGTAAAGCGACAGGAAATAAGTCGTCTTTGTACATAGGAATACACTACTCTACTCCCTGCTGTATTTTGTTTTTTTGGAGCAAGACGATGGACAAAGGCGTTTCTAATTTTTGCACAAGTGCTGATGATGAAAAAATGGTGGCCGTCGTTTCTTCTGCCACGTGAACGAATGGTAGAGAAAACGAATTGGACACCGTCCGAGAGTTGGGCCACCTTTTGGTGTGTCGCTGGGGCAAAAAATAGTTGAGTACGTTCATTGGAGAATTTATATATTGTGTAGCAACTCCTTCGTATGTGTCTACACCATTTATATATGGGAATACGAGCGCACAGATGCTCCGGAGCAGATGAACACGTCGGGACGCCCCGCGTATGCTGTTAACCTAGCCTGCCCGACCACGCCTGCCGTTGCACCGCATCGCTGCTGAACGCGCACGTTCATCCCTTGTCTACCTCGCCCCACACGCGTACCCCGCTCCCGTCCGCCTCTCCTCGCCCCACATGCGCCCGCCACACCTTACCCCTGACCCCCTTCTCTCTCCGCGCGGACGGGACCCGGGAGCCCAGACGAGGACGAGCACGCCCCGTCCGCAGGACCCCAGGCGCGCCGTGCACCCCATCTGCCAGCCCCCGGCTCGCCGCGCCCCCTTCCCCCAGCGCCCGAGCCGTGCTCCGTGACTCTACGAACATACCTTTGAAACACGAAACACTTATTAGACACATGAAACACTTGAATGCAACATAAGTCTGAAGCAGACGAAGCATTTAGAACATACACTTGTAACATATGTGTGAAATAAATACAACATCTAGATAAAACACTTGCAACTTGCAACATGAAAACACTTATTGCAACATAAGATGAAACAGCTGAAATATTTTGAACATACTCTTGCAACATATGTATGAAACATGTGCAACATCTAGATAAAAAATGCTTGCAACATACGTCTGAAACATATGAAACATTTCGAACAAACGCTACAACATGCCTCTAAACACTTGCAACATGCCTCTAAAACACTTGCAACATATGCAACATCCCGGTCTACTTTTGCAACATCCATTTGAAACACTTGCAACATACCTCCAATAACATTTGGAACACTTGAAACATACATTTGCAATATAGGAAGAGGGAGAGACCAAGGCCGGTTGATTTCGGCCTCGGAGTGGGAGCCGGTAGCGCGCGAGCACCACCAGCGTGGGCCGCGCTTCGCAGGTGCCCTTGGCTCGGTGGGGACCGACCTGATGGCGCGTGACGACAGCACCAGCGCCAGTAGAGGCGGGCGGTGCTGCCCTTGCCCGATCTCGTCTGCATCAGTGGATGTCGTCACCAAGGGGAGGATGCGAACCGAGCTCTATGGAGAGGAAGAGAGGCAAAGGCTGATTAGTCGCTGCTCCTGGCCCAAGGTGTCGTTTGAGAGGGACAGAAGCAATCGGGCTAGCGCGATGAATTGAAGCCGCGCGATGGTCAGTGAACTGCGGTGGAGAGGGAGGAAGATGGCCGGCGGCGCTCAGGTGAGGTGGAGATGGAGGATGGCGGCCGGCCAGCCATGGTCGAGAGCATTGCGAGAGCGTGGAATTGGAATTCGGCGGTGAATGGGGATTGGGGAATGACGTTTTTGGAGATCCATGAGTGAAGAAGACACCCGAACGTTAGCATCCGGGATAGATGGGCCATTCTTACCGTCGCGGCCCACGGCAATGGGGGCGTCCGGACGCCCTGGCCCCAGCATTTTCGTTTATATATTGGACGAAAAACAAAAATGTTTGTCCAAGGTAAACGGAAAAACGTTACAAAAAATCATATAAATGAAGATATGCTTCAAAAACATTTGAAAAGTTTTGTAGGTCAAGAACAATTTAAATATAACTTATTTCACCTTGTTGCACTTAAAGAGGGTAATATAACCCCCAAAAAATATGATCACTAGTGCATAACTGAATGAATGAGTCGAAGCTAGGGCCGAGCCATTTCACGTGCTCAGTGTAAAAAGGAGGATTGTGTTTTCCTGGATTTTGGAACAGGAACTCAAAACGAAACACGCAGCCTACATTAGTTTGGCAACGATTCTTGCGTTCCAGGGAAAAATCAGAACCGTTTCACCTTACCAAACGACCCCTTGCTGTGCTCCGTTTGGCAGGGATTCGGTTTCTTAAATTAACAAACATTTCTACACAAACAATTGAGGTAATGACTTCTTTCAGGCCGGCCGTGCCATTGTCCCCTCACATGCATGCATCAACCCGACGCGTAGCGTTCTGCGTTCGGCGAGCCAGCGAGCCGACGCGTCGTGGACTTGGCGCACACCCTCAGCCCGCACCCGCTCCCAGCTCGCACACCCACCCGACGCACGCTCGACGTCTCCACTCGACCGCTCCTCTTCTACCTCCCTCCCTCTCGCGCTCTCTCTCTCGTCCTCGGCGCCCGGCGAGGTCCTCCCCACTGGCGACCGCCTCCCTGCGCCCGTGCCGTGCCCACGCCCGTGCCCCACCTCCTCCGACGCGGCTCCTTCCTCTCTCCGGCAAGCATAGGGTTCCGGCGTGGCGGCCATGGCAGATCCGGCGGTGAAGGCGGCGGATCCATGCCAGGTAGGCCTCCTCCTCCTCCCCCTCCTCTCGAATTGAGACATGGCTACAGTTAGGGTTAGGGTCAGCTGTGGAGTTTTTTTTTGGCGCAATGGGGGAGGGCATGGCTGCCGCTAATCAGGGCGGCGGCATCTGATGCGCGCGCATAAGGGCGGCTTCGGCTGCACGCGCATTAGGGGCGTTGGCGGCGGCGCGTGCGCATCAGAGCGGTGGCTGCTGCTGCTCTACACCGGCAACCCACCCCTACCTTGCCGGGCGTTGATGTGTCGCCCCGTCCCCATAGCTCTGTGCAGCTGCAAATGATTTTATTGCGCAGGCGGCCTCGTGCTCTCCCCGCGCCTCCTGCATCCTCCTGCATAAGGGCGGCTTCCTGATGCTTTCTGCAATTTAGATGTTCATTTCTGTGGTGCCACCTGCTGCATATTTTCTCTTGGTCATGCTATAATATCTACAGAGAGACTTGAGAGCCATTGAGGAAATATATCCACTTGGGAAATGGATAATACAGAGATTGCTGATTGATATTTAAATGCAGAAGCACTTACGTGTGTCTTGTTTCGGTCCACTATAGGTCTGCAGTATGCGTTGTGAAAAGTTTGGAAAGCATGGTCTGGTGAAACCCAAACAAGTTATGCGCAGCCTTGTTACACCGTTACGAATGAATGCGGGGATGGACGATGATGTCGCACCAAAAAAGCCACAACCAGAAGTATTCGACGGACCGCTGCTGTCTTCACGCGATAAAGCCAAGATTGAACGGAGGAAAAGAAAAGAGGAGAGGCAAAGAGAGGTAATCTATTTTGCAGACAACTCCTCTTAGATCGCCACATGATGCAATTCTTGGTAGTATACATCTGATGTTCAGCATCTTCCCCATTCTGTTCTTATTTTATTTGCAGACGCAAGTTTTTGTTCCTGACTATGCTCTTCTTTCTTCTATGGACTGTCCTGCTTGCTGGTACAGGTTCAATATCAAATGCATGTCGTGGAGATGGGGGCACTTAGGGCTGGAATGCCTCCTGTTTATGTAAACCACAGTAATGATGGTGGGCCAGCTGTTAGGGATATACATATGGAGAACTTCAGCGTCACTGTTGGTGGTCTTGATCTAATTCAAGAAACCACTATAACACTTGCTTTTGGAAGGCACTATGGTGAGTACTTTATAGTGTTTGGTAGCTTTCAGTAGATAATAAAACTGTGGCCAGGGCCCGGGAAGCATGCATGTGCAGTTCTTTATACATATCAGTAAAAGTTATCATTGAAATGATACCCTGCAAGTTTCAGAGTCAATTTGCTGATGGGCTCTGATTATGTATGCGTATTGTTTTGAGTCTGTATTTACTAATTACTAATTTAAGGTTCATCAAGCATTGGATGGTCTTGGAAAATAGGTTGTGAAGATTGCAGCCTTTGGAGTCTGAAGGAATCCGTCTCAAGAGGGAGACATGACTGCTGAAACTGGTACCTACAGATGGATGCCACCTGAGGTGTGTAGATTTCTTCGAGTCATCTAATGTGCTCATAAGAAGCTCGTCTTACCAGACACAAAAACATGGCTGTATGCACGTGTACACAGTTATGTTTTACCTTGCTATGTATTTTTTTAATGCAACTTACCTTGCTATATTTCATCTGTCAAGACGTACAAGATATAGGAAGATTAGTTTTACTTGTCGCACTTGTCTCAGAAGAGAGTTCTTTCTGTGCAAGTAGAGATTTTTTATATGTGCACCATGCTTATTAGAGTTGCGTGTCTTACCAGGTAATAAACCATAAGCCGTATGATCACAGGGCAGACATCTTCACTTTGCTGTCGTTCTATGGGAGCTGGTCACTTCAAAAGTAAACCATGGTGCCAGAGTCGAGCTTTTTGACTTGTTTTGAGTTATATGAGCATCTTATAATTGGGTTGTAGGCAACACTTAGCCTTAAATGGTAAATGGCTGTAGATTTTGTATGATTTTTTAGTGTCAAATCTACATACTTGGGTGCAGATAAGGCATGGGATACTGAATTGGGTTGCATTTATTAGTTTTTCATGCCTACAGCTCTGTGTATAATCATGCTTGTTTATCACGTTGTGATGGTCTTTTTGACTAGTAAGAATGGGCTAAATTGCCCATTTAGGAAGACATTGTTGCCTAATAGATGACACTTAAATTGCCTAAGCAAATGCAATCCACTACAACATTACTTGCTCATCACCAATAGAGGCTCCAGGAACATCCCCTAGCACTTTTAGGTACTTCTTTTTCAGTTACTACATCTTTCTATTGCACATGTATTTTAAACAGTTCAATGCACTGTTTACATCTTACTATCCCCATGACCTTGGATCCAGCTGGTGTGGACCGAGCGGCGCCACATATGCACTCGCCGATCTCGCCTTTATAGCTAACCTTGCTCGCCTAAATTTTAGAACTACGTGCACCCATTTCTCCTCATGCCTGAGCTATCGGCCTTAATTTCTGGTTGTCTCACTATTATTGTTTTATCAGCCACACTGTGTTGCCTAATTTATAACAATATTATTGCTTAATGCCTAACACCATTTTGCCTAACACAATGCACATTTTGTTGTGAAACATTCAATACTGAAACTGGCAAAATATTTCAGGGCTTCCAAAAGTAACTGAAACATTGAAACAAAATGCATGGTAAAAATTACCATGTATTCACTTTTCTTTTGCATGTCAGCTGGGTGCCTAGACTCTAATAAAAGTGACAGGCACTGAGCTTCTGAAAGTAGTTTTCTAGATCATAGGCCTAAGCCTCGGCCCTCGGTTAGATTCTTGTACATTTGTTAATGTTGATGTCCACATAGAAATGTAACTGGATGGTTGCATCTGGTGGGCAGTAGCAATAGCATTTTAGGGTGAGAGAGCAGCAACTTGGGTGGTGGGAGCAGCACTTGAAAGTTGCTTGTTATCTTCAAATTTAGACTCCTCAGGAGATAGTCTTATCTCAGAAATTGTAGGGCCTAGTTGAATACAAAAGAAAGTGTTTGCTTGAGATGCTTCTCGGTATGCTTTGTCCAGGAAATCAAAATCAGGGGGAATTCAAATCTATGAGCCCTTAGGCAAATTAATGCAAGATTCTAGGTAGTTTTTCCACCCCTATTGGGCAAATATATTCATTCAACGAAGCAAAAAAATAAGGTAGCATTTTTCTTCATATAATCACGCTTTTTTATGCACGCTGTCCTAAATCACACTGTTTCATTTGTCTATGTTTCTGCAGGGAGGAGGGGGGCACAACAGCAGTGCAGTTGAAGCAGATCTAGTGAATAAGCAGGCAAAGTCTGCACTCATCTTGGTAGTACAAGTCAAGAACATCAAAAATCGAGCTGGCACTTGTGCAAACCAGCATGTGAATTCATAATTGTTAGATGTGAATCTAGGGCAAAGAATTTTAGCCTGTTCGCTTGAGATTATTAGCCAGCCAGCCAGCAGTGTTTTTCTCACAAAAAGTCAGATCAGCCCAAGCGAACAGGCTTTTGTGCGATGCTTTTATGTTTGGGGGGGGGTCCAGATCTTGTTTCGTGGGGGAAAACCCAATCAGAAAATTGTGGATCTTGATTGTAAATTTGTAGGGGCAAAACAACTCATACATACATGGCCTTACTGTTTCTGCATTATTGCCGTTAAATTTGGTTGCTTGTAGCCGTTGTGTAGACTGGTGACGGGCAGAATTAAGAAGATTTGCCTCTTTTTTTTTCTCCTCTGAGGCGGCGGCAGTGGAACCAGATGTTTGGTGCCTGTGCAAATTAACAGAGGGGAGGGACTGGGAGTTCCGCGGGGGCCAATCTTGCAGCGGGTTGGTTGGTTGGCGCCAGAGGGGAGGGAATAATAATAGACGTTGCCTGATGCGGAAAGTTTTTGGACTGATGCACTGAGGGTTGCCGTTGGTTTCCAAAAACGGCAATGCCGTGCGACAGGCTTATATTACGGCCGGCCGTAATTTAGCCGTGTCCAACAATTGATTGTAATTCTTCTAATAATACAATGTGATAGTAAGGTCCAACCTTAATACGATGTGACATTAAGATCGAACATCATCATGGTACTCAGCACTAGCAATTAGGCTGCCTAATATTTAGGAGTAGTGTGCTAGTACTAGTTGAATATATAAGCCGATCGAGCTGCAACGAACTACTACTAGTACAATAATTAATAGTGCATCCAAAGATTCAAATTAATGTATTTGATGAACTGCTATCGTAGGACAGAAAATGACAAATTATTCCGGCCGTAGAATCATCAAGGAACATGTATCACCAATCTGAAAATGGGAAAAGGATTGTGATGTCTGCTTAATTATTAGTCCAATCTGGATCTCAA
Source organism: Saccharum hybrid cultivar R570 (assembly GCA_038087645.1). Classification (NCBI taxonomy): domain Eukaryota; kingdom Viridiplantae; phylum Streptophyta; class Magnoliopsida; order Poales; family Poaceae; genus Saccharum; species Saccharum hybrid cultivar. Next base: position 4,510,910 of record JAQSUU010000493.1, on the reverse strand, counting down.
ATTAATTACATATATATACTGTCATATTATACCGCACGCCAAGTTGATGCAAGAGTGCCAGACCCATATACACACACATGCATCAAGCATGGCCCTCTTACCAATAATGTGACCTTGATGCAGACGACCTTTTTCCAGATCACAAGCTACCCCATCTCAATCAAATCAACGTAGCTGATATGCACCGCAAGGTAAGAGGGCAATTGAACCGGATCTTGTTGCATATATTAACAATATATTATCTACATCGAGAGAAACAAAGTGGTGGCTTGCATTGTCCTTTGTCTAATAAAAAAGAGTGTGAAATAGTACACTTTACTCCATGTGTACTGTTATACACTGCTGTATACGTACACAGTAAAAAGACGATTGCATATATCCGGCCGGCTAGCTAAGCTTGTCGTCTTTGTGCTCAAAATGAGCTTACTAGTTGACTAACTTTACTTATGATGAATGCTTTCTTACTCTTCATTTCTTTTCTTTTTTTCAAAACACAACACAATATAGATGCGCACACTCTACACTACTGAGATAGACCATCCATTAGTTCTTGAGATTGATGAAGAAAATTATTAAAAGAGAAGTTGTCATCGTTGTTAACGTACGTGATTGTCGCGTATCACTGTTCACTGCTAGAATAATTTGATTAAGAGAAAATACGAACACTCTGGGCCGGCCCGGGCCGGTGAATTATTCCACGTACGAATTGACGCTGACCAAGTTGAGCTCACAACTCAGACGCAAAGCGTTTGATTTAGCATGCCGCTGAAGCAAATAACCAGAGGACTACTCCACCTCCACGCGACGGAAAGCCATAATATGAGCGCGCGCGAACCCCCTGTTTTTTTTTAACGTATGTACACGTACAACGACCAGAGTTCATATCTTAATTTGCTATTTAGAGCAACTCCGTGTGTTTTATACAATTAACTTGCTAAACCAATAAGTTTAGTGAGTTAATAAAATAAGTAGCAACTTTAATTTATTCCTCTCTTCAATAGTTTCCTATATTAACTTTCTAAAAAATTTTGCATCGAGAAGCATGAACTATTTCTTACTAACCAAACCTCTAGTCTCTTTTACCATTTTCTCACCAGAAACCCATTATTTTCTTAATTTACTTATGTGTCCAATCTACTTCGATCCCCTATTCTCCTGAGAAAAATGTCAGATGCGGAGCGGATACGGAGTTCCTCTCAACTGCGGAAATAAACATACGAGTTAAAGAGGATATTTAACACCTTTTTTTATTTTTAAGGAGCTCTTTAATTTACCAAACTGTTCGAGTGTATTTTTTTTTACTTTTTGCTAAAAAATCAAAATAGGGAATTGCTTTACAAAACCCCTGGAGATGCTCTTAGAACATCAAATAAAACTTCACTCTTTCAAAAAATTCAGTTCAAATATGTTGCCATCTTTATTAGTACGCATACATGAATATTCGGGCTCTGCTTATTTGTTTATATATAACCACAGTTAGTCTTACCAAAGGTTTTGGCAAGTAAAACTTATGAAAAGTTGGATAAAAAAGTTTGCCAAAGGTTTGGCTAGCCAAATGTGAGATGTAGCAAACCTTTGGTAGCATGCCAAATGCATGGCTCCTGTAAAAGATTTGGCTTGCGCTGCCCACATTTTGATAACGTCCAAAATTTTGCCATCTACCAATCAGGTCCTCGGTCTCCCTGATAGAGATATATAAGTCGAGAGTGATTTTGTTGCGTCCATGTATTTGAGAATCCTGATGAGTGATATATATACAGTAGTAGTACTTCACAGTTTTAGCTTCTTGTGACCGTACGTCTAACTACGTGGCGTCTGAGTTGTTGTGCAACTGAAAAATTAACAGCTCAATTGCTAATTAGTCCTGATTTTGACCCATCGTCTGAATTAGCTCCAACACAACCTGCGTGCCGTGTCCTCTCCCTGATTCGATGCTGCTTTAATTTTATTTATATTATATTATGAGCAACGATCAGAGAATCTTGTTGCATGGGCATCTCTAATTTAGATATTTATTTTTATATCATATTTTAGTGTGTGTGTGTGTGTGTGTCGGTGTAGGTACGTACCTTGTTCATTCATCGGTTGATGGTGGCTTGCTTACTTAAAAGTCGTACATACAATATCTTACACATGGATTTATAATTGCTGTTCATAGCTCTAAATCTCTCAAGAAGCAATTAATATACTCCCTCCAATGTGCAAATACTTTGCGTTTTGAACAACCACACAGTCTCAAAAACATAATTTTGACCACTTTATTATCAGAATATGATCAGTATATTAACAATTTTACATTTTTAATAAATTACTTTTCATGAATAGTTTGTAAATAGATCCAAACAAAATACTTTAAAGTTAACTGTAACCAGAGCTTTATAAGTTTGACTTCAACCTTGTGCATAGGATCTGTCAACTATCTACAAATCAGAGATAGTATAATGGAGTGGGAATTCATGGTCCAGGGAAACTTCTTTTGGGGAAAGCAACTAGATTAATAGGGAGGAGAATCCAGAGATATACTAGTCCTTTTACCAAAATACATAAGATGGACTGCAAGTGGCAAGAAAAAAATGAAAGAGATTCAAGAAAAAGGAAGGAAAGTTAAGTGCTCACGTGGTGGTTTTTTAGAAAATTGCATGGGAAACTTTTGAATGTGCTTAGTATATGCTACTAATACTACTATATTTTAAGTTATTTTTTTGCGAGACCTAATTAATCTTGAGGTGCACAGGTTGCACATGTCGAGGGACAGGCCCATACACAGTGGTATGCCATTTTCATTTAATTGGTTGTAAACATCTGTTTTCCTCGAATAATGGTTAAAGGACAAGTGACCGACTATTTACCATTTATTGTTCAGGATAACACTGTATCTACCTTGTTTGACAATTGACAAACTACAAAAGCAAATAGCTCCTGAATGCTCTCAGCATATATACCACGGTTTCATGTAAACCTGCGAGATCATATCCTATATGTGTAGTTGGTTCTTCATTCTGACGCAAACGATTCGGATTCACGTTGTATACATTAGTGGTTGAATTTGCAGAATGTAGGTTCCACGGATAAGTAAAGGGTTTGATCATGCATTGTCACGTAGTCTGGGTGGTGTAGTTGGTTATCACGTTAGTCTCACACACTAAAGGTCCCCAGTTCGAACCTGGGCCCAGACAGTTTATGTTTTTTTTTATGTTTTTGTTTCACTACTAAAGGCTCAGATATCTGTTTTTTTCCCTCTTTTTTGGCTAGAGGACCAATATAACACCTCACACATTTTGTGTTCTTTTTTGGCCTTTTGTTTCCCTGCTTTTGGCTCAAACATTTGATGTGTTTTTTGGGCCGGAAGACCAATAACAAAGTTATTATGGAGTTCTTTTTCCACTTTTTGTTCCCTCTTTTTTTTTGGCCGGAAGACCAATAACAGTGTTCCTGTTAATGCTGGTAGATAAAAAGAGGAAGCAACTTGGTACTTCTTCTGAAAGACATGAAAGAAATGAATGGATGAGCATGAGCTCAGTAATTGAGTGGTGAAAGGCCAACTCATACTCATCATGCCTATAGTTTCTGAAACAAAAGCATAATTTATTGTATTGTATTATACTAAACAGACACCATAAGACTTGATGGTACAACAAAGGCATATGGCATGCATCTCGCATATGGGTAGTTAGTAAACATGCATGCTTGCGTCCGTCCAGCACTCAATTTCTATTTCTCTTCGACCAGTGGTGTGTGCTGAAGCTGTGGAATCAACAATCTGAAAACCGTGTGCCGCTACTTTGATAAAAACAATGAAAAAACGATATTAAAAGTGTGCTAAAATGGGGAGGTTGATAACTTATATCAAGCTCTGTATACTAAAAACATGGAGTCACAGCATCGTGCAACAAATATGCATGGTGGAAATCTGAAAAAGAAACAAAAACGCACTGTCATTCGCCACAAAGAAAGTCAGCGTGTGAGAGCATTGCTGAGCGTTATCAGCTCGCCGCCGTGCGAAATGGCCTCCGCATGCGCTTCCAAGTTCTCCGACGGAGCGATGTACAGGACCATCTCCACCCAGAATCGGGCCAGCGCCGCCCACCGGATTCTCGCATCGATCCTCCACGAGTTCCTTCCCAATCCTTGCACCGTACCATCCCTTAGGGCCTCATGGCTGGAGTCTGCATCCAGCACCTGGACCAGCTGATCATATGCGACACTTGAACATATGCGACACTTGAACATCAGGGCCCAAATACATTTCTGCACCACACGTACGGGGTCGCTGCCAACAAGCTTGATTGACATGGTGGTAGATGAGGGCTGCTTTAGTCCAGTTGAAACCGCTGGACGGGCCTGTCGGCCTTCCCAAAGCCTATAGGACCTGTCGGCTCTCCAGCTACCGACAGGCCTGAGCTACTGCACCTACTTGGTGAGCAGCCGCCCTGAGCTACTCCCTGACGATGCTGAATGGTGCCGTGGCCTATATATGGCAAGGTCAAGAAGGATGCCGACCGGGCCCTCGCCAAGGTGCAAGGAGGAGAGCATGATCAGCTGGTCCAGGTGCTGGATGCAGACTCCAGCCATGAGGCCCTAAGGGATGGTACGGTGCAAGGATTGGGAAGGAACTCGTGGAGGATCGATGCGAGCATCCGGTGGGAGGCGCTGGCCCGATTCTGTGGAGATGGTCCTGTACATCGCTCCTCGGAGAACTTGGCGTCGGCTGCCACGTCAACATGAGTGTCAACATGAGACCTGTCGGCCGTCCAAAGGCCGACAAGATCCCTGTCGGCTTCCCAGTTGTCGGCAGGATGCTATATCTACACTTTTTTTTATATCTACACTTTTGTATAATAGCTTCTAAATTTGCAATTAATCATAAAAAAATATTATTTAAAAAAACCTCGTCTCTACAAGCACAAGCACTGCAATGACTATATATAGCAGTGTCGTGAAGGAGTACAAAGTTCCGACGTGTAGCAATACCAGGGGTATGATTGCATCTGCAGGGACTATAGTTGTAAGTTATAAGTTAATACACATAAATTGCTACTAGAAAAATTCTTTGAAACATGTGCAATTGGGCTCTAGTTTTGTTCACCTCATTGCGTAGAACAAATCGGTGCAAATGGAATTAAAAATGGATACACCGTTCATAAGTTATAGCATTTTAAAATAAATGGCTTGTTTTTTTAGATGACATCATCAGTAGGGAAAGGGAGTGGGGCAGGAGGGTAGGCGAGGCCAGCATGCCAGCAGGCAGGCACGTCTGACTCACGCTGTCTGATCATTCGCTAAGGAAAACGATCACTAAATTGGAATTGGGGAGCAGAGCATCAAACTGCGCAGGCGCTCGCTGCCCAAGCTCGTTTGGGTAAAATTCGTGGATTGGAGCTATTTTTGTTAAATCTGTAGTTGATGGAGCTCTACCAAATATATAGGCCCTAAATGCTCAATATACTGCTACATGGTGTTGTGCACTAATTTGTATATTTATTTAAGTTTCATATATAATTTGTGGAATTTTTTTAGTTTCATATATAGTTTAGACATTAGAGCGGACTAGCAAACGTGTCCGTGCGTTGCTACGGTTGAATGTCAAATTATTTGATTCAATATGTATATTTTTGTGCAACTTTTTATATAACAATTAACATTGTAATAGTTTGTTGTGTGGTTATCTAGACGATTTATATCTCGGAAGATTTATCCAATGATCGCATCATCTGTTCAGATATGTCTTTGACATGTGTTGTTCTAGCCTCGTGTGCGCATAGGTCGTAAGTCCAAATTATATATGGGACAAGAAGAGGTGTATGTAAAAAAGATAATAGAAAATACCATTTAACTCGTGCGTTGCAACGGGAGCTGGTTGCATGGTCACTTAGACCACCTATGGCTAGAAGATTTTTTTCAACCATCACGTCATGTGTTTGAATTCAGTTCGAAATCGGACTTGTACTATGTCTGGTCGCATGCTATCCTAACTTGAATGGTACATGATAGAGTGATAGACTATGAAAACGCTTTGATTTTGGAATGGAACTCTGTACTATGTTTGAACTTGTCACTCTAACTCGCATAGTCATAAGAGAGATTTGGTTTGTCAGATCCCTATAGATGGTTGTGAGCAATGCCAGACAAGAAATATCCTCCTTTAATATTAAAGTAAATGTATTCATATGTTGCAACATAATCATTCTACTTATGTTATAATTTGTACCTCAAACACGCCATCGATTTATGAAATTGCACCAAAGTACTCACCTCCTCCCAAAAAGAATTCACATCTATTTGTATTTGTTGCATTGCTGCCATGTTTAGTGACGATCTTATTTTTGAGGTAGAAATCAAATTTATGGCATATCTATCCCAAACAAATTAATTTGTAAAAATTATTGCAAATGTAAAATTTGTTGTAGATATAATCACATGACATGATAGTCGGTTTGTATTTTTGATATTAAATTATATTTGTGATCTATTGCCTTGAGGGAATGTTGGTTTTTTCTATCAATAGGAGCGAAGATAAGTTCGATTGCTATTTTTAAACATCTGATTTTAGGAACTACTTTCAGCGTTAAAGAGCTCCGGTGTTTTAAGCAATTCTGATTAAAGTATAGTCTGGAATTGAGAATAGGGCAGAAAAATCTTGTGTTCTTTTTTTATTTGATTTCCAGCTCCTCTTCGATTGGTTTTGGAGCTTAGGCTAATTTTTTCTTCTCTTCTTTTCTAGATACTTCATCAGTAGGGCCATTGAATACTCCTAAGGTTTAAGCATCAGTTGCATCTGAATACAAACTCCTCGCACACCTCTAAACCCAGGATTCAGGGGCATTCCGCGTGATAAGAGATTCCCTTGGTTCTATTATTATCCTAGAAATTGTAGAATAGGACACTGAGGAATAATAAGGCTAAACAATGTGAAAGGGGTCCCATCATGACATTCACTAGTACACAAATTTACATAGGGGCTGATTGGTTGCCTGAACCGGGCCGTCATAAGGCCCATCCCGCATCCTTGGGTACCAGGAGGCCATGTTTGGTTGCCCTACCCGGACCTTTCTCCTGCCTCCTCTCGTGCAAATTCCCTCCTCCGTCCTGGATGGCGCCGTCTCTCCGAATCTCACTTCGCTCTCGATGCAGGCTCGCGTGGTGCTTGGCGGGAAGGGTTTTGGAGAGCGCGGGAGATGGTGCGGTGCTGGCGATAAAAGCACGCGCTACGCTCGCGGTTAGGGTTACCACCCTCACTTGCTCCCTCTCCTTCCGCCATAGCCCCGGTCTGGAAGGGAACATTTGCTGCCTGAAAAAGGTTGTGGCTATTTTTTGTATAGCATAGGACCCATGGTGGTGGATGTGAGGCTGTGTTGACATATCTGGTGTAGACATGAACACCTAATGATGGATTAGCTTCTAAATGTGATGAGACACTTAATGTGCTTTTAAGATTATCATTGCTGCTTTGTTAGGCCAATGATGGTATGATTGCAAGGTCTTGTATTTTTTAAACTATTTAACTGAGGCCTGGATTTTATGCCTATGATGAATTTTGATATGGTGCATACACAATGATGATAGTCGACCTTGAGTTGTTGTATGATTTGGTTTTGGTACTGTTTTTTTGTTCCTATTAAGGCCAATGATGCCAAAAATAACTAGATTGAGGTGGCTGTCATGTTTTAGTTTAACTGTGCTGTTGTTTTTTCATGTCACTCATCAAACCTGCTGGAATCATCCACTGTTTAGCAACACTTGGGTCATACCAAGTTGATGGCAAACAGTGGAATTTCTAGCAGATTTCATGGTTGCCATGTGCTTGCTGTTTAACAAAGTTTCCTATCTTAGCAATTGTTTTCATCTGGATGGTAGCCACCAATGATATTTGTGCTTGAATGAAATCACCAAATCCAATGTCTGAGGCCTAATTCTTTGTATTTACCTATAATGTTCAACAATGTTGCTACACTGAGGCAACTACAGTAGTGCTTATGATTCAATTCTTGGTATGCAACCATCTGACACTTATTTTTCTTGCTGGTTTTAAGGGTGCAATGACTTAGTATGTTGTTTACCATGGTAGGAAGCCTGGGGTGTATGCAACCTGGGCTACCTGTCATGACCAAGTAAATGGTTTTCCAAGCAGCTGCTACAAGAGGTTCCCAACCAAAGAAGAAGCAGTTGCAGTTTTGCTTGAGTTCCAGGGTTGTGAAGATGAGAAAATTGTGGCTCAGCCTCCCTCAAAGGGAGGCAGGAAGGCCAAGCCGCTGTTATTCCTTGTTGCTATGGTGCAGTCTGTTGTCTTGTTGGTTCTAGCTTGGTTTTTATTTTATCGTTGTTGCAATTGCCTGTGATGGTTCAAAGGTCCTCATGAAACCTTTTAAGTGCAATGACCCTGTGAGGTACTGTAACCGTACTGTGGTTAGTCGCTGGGAAAGTTGTTGTCATATTTTATTTTGTCATTAGATGCTCCAAGGTCATTGCAGTGCAAAAATCAAACTGAACTGAGGCAAAAAAAAACTTTGAAAATGCTGATTTGTTGTCTTGAGAAGGGTGGTAACATCACCAAGCTCATACACTGGTGAGCGCACCGTTTTAGTCCTCTCAAACCAAACAGAACTGGTTGCACCGTCCGGTTCCAGGAAACGATCCATGCGGGCAACCAAACACAATCAACATAGTCCTGTACGCAACACCAAAATGAAACCAAAACGGTGGAATCAGGGCTATGAATGTCCAGGATCACCCCTTTGTCCTGGATCAAAGACGCTTGGGCAACCAATCAGCCCCATAGACCCTCTATTGACGCAGGACATGGACAATACTGGTCTCTGATAGTGTTGTGGAGGTTCACGCATGCAAAGCTGGCCTCGGCTGGTGGCCGGAGGATGATCCGACAGCCAGCTCCAGCTGAGCGAACTGGTGCCAGACTACACCCTAGAATAAAGTGAGAGAATAATAAGCTTCCAGGTTTGTCTGGGTGGTGTAGTTGGTTATCACGTTAGTCTCACACACTAAAGGTCCCCAGTTCGAACCTGGGCTCAGACATTTTCTTTTTGTCTTTTTGCTTTAATCCCTGCAGTAACAGCTCTAGCATTTTGTTTTTGCCTTTTTTGTTTTAATCCCTGCAGGAACAGCTCTAGCAATATTCTCTCTCTTTTTTTTTTGCCTTTTTTGTTTTAATCCCTGCAGGAACAGCTCTAGCAATATTCTCTCTTTTTTTTTTTGCCTTTTTTGTTTTAATCCCTGCAGGAACAGCTCTAGCATAAGCATTTACTAGAACACATTTAGGGGGTGTTTGGTTCACACCTCCTAAATTTAGTCCCTCCTAAATGGTTAGTCGGTTTAGTCACTTTTAATAACTCTAGAGTTGCTAATGAGGACTAAAACTCTTTTAGTCACATTTAGTCATAGTATTTGACAACAAAGTAACTGAAAGCGACTAGATTTAGAAGCTCCTAGGTGAACCAAACACCCCTTTAATCACAACACAGTCATTCTCTATCCCATCCAAAGATTGTTGTTTTTTTATTTGCCTTTTCCGTTTTTTTTTATCCCTGCAGGAACAGCTCTGGCAACAATCATCTAGTAGAACACATTTTATCACAACACAGCCAACCAAAGATTTACATGTCACATTTCACACTGGCATTACATAGTCTGGGAGAAGAGAACACATTGTTCGTAAACTACTACAGGTCCACGCCATGCATAGTAATAATAATTTAATATACAAAACACCCATCCACTACCACAAAAGACTGAGGACTTCATTCTACTACCTTCCTCCCCCATTGCCGGTAACCATCCAAAATAGACCGGTGACTCCCTTACCGCATCCGTCATGCTGCTTATGGCAAGCCCAGCCCAAAGGAACACTACAACCTGAAAACCAAGATAGCAGCATCAGGCAACCAGGGCCAAAATGATCTCGTCAAAACTACAGATCAAATTGACACAATCTCATACGTTGACACATATAGCAAGGGCACAATCTCATACGTTGACACGTATAGCAAGGGCAACAAAAACATGTTAACTCCAAATTATCAATGACTAGTCCAGGTTTTGGCAAAGCATAGAGGTCAATCGCCTTATCTTTATGTGCGGTGTGGAACTGACCTACAGGCTACAGTCTGATGAAAAGAGTAGTGCTGCCTTGTGTATGCTACAAAGATTACATCCACTAGTGATTTTTCTAGGAGGGCAGAGTTTCAAATGCACATGCATCGTTTAAATGCTCATCAAGTAAAAAAAAAAAGAATTGTTAAGCATGATGAGGAAGTAGAATCTACTGTCCACTGACAAACCATGCAAGATTTATTCAGGTTCAGAGTTACCGTACTTATGACAGATACATTCTCTTAAAAAGAAACTAACTGATACAAAGATGGACAGACAATAACGAGTCAATCAGAATGTTTCCATCCATAGTTATCAGAGATGATGATGTTTCTTACCTGCTTTTAGTACATTAGTCCACGCATGCCCAGCACAGTCTTTTATCAGAAAGAACCTCGGCAATTGGTGGAGCCACAGAAGCATGGCTTGAGTTTGCAAATACTTGGAAACTTTCCCTTAATGCCAGGAGGAGCTCCTCTTGTACCATAATCATAGGTCAGTTCGGTCATGGGAGGAATATGCTTCATCGCAAAAAACATGATATGTGGGTAACTGTCATCGCCATGGTCATACTGCACAGGCTGCCAAAGGAGGTTTGGCGAACAGCTATGATTCAGAAAACGAGCCACATTGCCTGAACGTTTTGCACTTATGACAATAGGCAGCTTCTTCAGATTCTCTGTTGTGGTATTATCACTTTTTTCTTCAAGTAATTCTGCTCCCAGGTTCCATCTTGAAACCTTGTCACTGTGCCATGATGTGCAAAAGGTATATTCATCTTCCTCATCACCCATGTTCATATTTTTTTCATCAATGACTTGACCAGCATACTCACAGATGAATGTGCCAGCACGGATGGGATCCCAGGACCGGACACCCCATCCACAGTCCCCAGTCCAGAAGACCTCAAAGTTAAGATTGACACCTTTCTGTGTGACCCTGTTTCGACAATTTTGACAACACTGGCACGTGGAGGAGCACTCAAAAAGCATTGGAATGTGCTTCACAAGCACTCCATTAGCGCTGTAAGGCAGATAACCACCATTCAGTTGTGCACATGAACAATTAGTATCACTAGGCAAGCACACACTAGGACACTTGCAGCTTTGTAAAGGTTTTGTCTTGCTGAGTGGCCTTGAATACTCCACTCCAGTAACATAGTTGAAGTAGCTTGGCCCTTTCTGGTCATCTACATCATTAACGAGGCATACAGGTAGCTTCTCAGTTTTTGATGATATATCTGCCCTTATAACATTGTTTCTTGTCACAGGATTTGCTTTCCACTTCTCAGTCATCTTCCAAACTGAAATTCCATCTCGCTGTCCTGGCTCCCTTCTCAGCTTGTACTTGAAAACACTAAAACCATTCTTTGCTTTGTCCATCCAGGAATCTTCGACCCGGTAAAGTCCATCATAGATGTAAATTTTGCTCGAGTTGTACAAAGGGTCCTGTGCGCTGCGCACAACCCTGATCAGGTTTTTCGTTTTCATGCTGTTCATGAGAGCGAGGTTACCTTTTTCAAGCTTCTGGTCATGCTTATCCTTGTGCCGACTATTGCCTCCCTGACCTGTGTACACCAAAATGTCCGTGTCGTTGTCGTCATTCTCATAACCACCAGATGAGATGATGCTGACCGCCAGAATCTCATCTTTTCCAGCATGCTTAGCAGAAATGTAATCGATGCCAGCCATGGCAGGTGCATGTAAACCAACAATGCAGATTTCAATCCTGAAGAAGAAAATGTCTCCAATTTCAACACCAGGTACTGGTCCTATGATCTTCGAACTGTTGATCCTCAGGCCATTCTGCATCATGAGACTTCCAGCCTTCAAGTCGGCCCGCTTGCCTGCGTCCTCCTTTTCATCCAATTGCAGTATGCGGCGCCGAAGTGAATCAAACATCATCATCGCCTCTTCGACAGATTCATTTGGGTCACTTGACAAGGATGAACTGAAGGCAAGCTCTTTGTTGAGGCTTCTCTGTATTGACCTGCGCTTGGTGTTAGCTGCATTGGAGCATTCAGCCTGCTGAGTCCTCTTGGCTGTCTTCAGCGGGGTTGGTTTTTTCTGACCAGAAAAGGGCTTGTAGTCTTCGTCTGATGATTCATCTTCATGTCGTGGTATTGGAAATGACCTTGACATTGGAGTAGCCTTGAGAGGATCATCTGATGATTTGTCTTTGTGTCGTAGCATGCGAAATGCCGCTGAGACTGGAGTAGCCTTGAGAGGATCATCTGAGGATTCATCTTTGTGTCGTGGCATGGGAAATGCAGCTGAGATTGGAGTAGTCTTGAGAGGATCATCTGATGGTTCATCTTTGTGTCGTGGCATGGGAAATGCCTCTGACATTGGAGTATCCTTCAGAGGATCCTGTGACGATCCACCTTTGTGCTGTGGCATGGGAAATGTAGCTGAGATTGGAGTAGCCTTGAGAGGAATTGGTGACTTTGGTAAGGGTTGACCAAATGAAGCTGGAGACTGTTCCGGCGATGTGCAGGGCCTGAATGGTGTGACAAAAACTAGCATTGGATCAGTTGATTGAGTTGCCACATCATATCCCATAGGAAGCGGGAACATTGGTGCTAATGACCGCAATGGCTTCATTTCCAAGAATTGTTCTTGCTCGTCACTTTCTGATTCATCTTGCGAGTTCTCCATGGCAAGCTCCTAGTAGTGGAAATGAACAATAGTCAATAAAAGTCAGTGAAGGTATTTGTGATGGTGGCAGTGTGAAACTGGCCAGGAAATTACTATTGCTGTGTAGACAATGTCTGTAATTTTGTATGCTATAAACAAGTGAGATGGATATATTAGACTAGAAATGACAAACATAGAGCAGAATATAAGAGAGCACAGACTTCTGAAAAAAAAAACGGCAACTTCTGAAAGAAAATACAGAAGCATAATTTGTTGTCAAGTCCAAGAAGGAAACAATGAACAAATCTGGAAAAAAAAAGAAGCATATTTATTAGTCATCACTACATATGTACTGTGTTGCTGAGCACAGAGAAGCCACACACTCACACTCACATCTAGCTCTTGCTCGTCATTTTCTGATTCATCTTGCGAGTTGTCCATGGCAAACTCCTAGTAGTGGAACTGAACAATGGTCAATAAAAGTCAGTGAGCAGGCTGTATTTGTGATGGTCGTAGCAGTGTGAAAATGGCCGGCAAACTACAATAACCGTGTAGAAAATGTCTGTAATTTTGTATACTATAAACAAGTGAGCTAGATGGATGTATGGGAAGAGAAATGACAAACGTAAAGCAGAACATAAGAGAGAACAGAGTTCTGAAAAAACAACAGACGGCAACTTCTGAAAGAAAATAACAGAAGTATAATTTGTTGTCAAGTCCAATAAGGAAACCATAACATATCTGGAAAAAAAGAAGAAGCATATTTATTTGACACTACTCACTACATGTTTTGCTGAGCAGTGAGCACAGAGAAGCCACACAGTCGCACTAGATATATGTATGTATCATCTAAATTTACACAACTAAATTTACAGATGGGACAGGAGGGATCCACCAAAAAAAAGTAGAAATGTTTCATCAAGCTACACTGCTGCACTTTCACCTTAGATATCAACTAAAAAAGGGCAGGTACCAATAAAGAAAAGATTGGGAGAAAGAAAATACATAGCGACATTGAAGAGTACGTCCAAGCAACCAGTCAAACCTTAATCCTAGTTTATTCGAGGCAACAATTTAAACTAATACTAGCCGAATCGCAAGAGATTGTCACAGAGATGATGAGAAACGGAAAGTCATCGCAGATTAGCTGAGAAAGAGAAGATGAGAGGTGTCACCTTGAGGGTGTCGTCGGAGCAAGCAACAGTGTAGAGCCTGAGAGTGGAGAGGTCACAGCTGGAGAGGAAAAGGAAGGCACTAGTGCTACTAGCAGTGTTAAAGAGTACCTCCTCGATAAGGTCGCTTGAACATATACTTCCTCCGTATCAGAAAAAGTGTCGTTTTAGGTTTTTCAGACATCGTGTTTGACCGTTCGTCTTATTTAAAAATTTTGTACAAATTATAAAATAAATAAATCATTATTAAAGTACCTCTAATAATAAAATAAGTCATAACAAAATAAATAATATTTATTAAAATTTTTTAAATAAGACAAACGGTCAAACACGATGTCTGAAAAACCTAAAACGACACTTTTTGTGGGACGGAGGAAGTATGCACCTATACGGGACGAAGCACATACACTGGACTGACGGGAAGTCGTGTCACCGCTCATTAATCTCTGGCTCTCACCAAACAACACAACAGCTGTTTCCACTCTCCACCGTTGGAGCCGGATGAACCTTGAGACATGTGCCCAGTAACAGTAGCTGCTAAACTGATCAAATGTGCAGTGTAGTTGATGCGGCCAGGATACATTGGTAAATTTGCCAGCCATCTTGCATCAGCATCTCAGAATCATTTCAATTCAACACCCACCTTAGCAAAATGCATAGATTTCTTGGTCTCTGCTAGTACCAGAACATTTTTTGAACACTGACATGTCTCTCTACCATCTCACGAACGAGGCAACGATAATATAAAGATAACAAATAACAAAACTCGCGCTGCATCAGAAGTTCAGAACTTCAGAATTCAGAAGACAGGTACACCATTTGGACATTCCTGAGGATACTACATATTGTTCCGTTGATGCAGAGAAATGCCTATGTGTATATGTGTGTGACTTCAGCTGCGGCCGGTGAAGCGTTGCATGGTCATCATCTTCACTTCAGCGAAGCGTTTTGCGCAGTTGGACAGGCACGAGGTCTCGCTCCTGCTGAAGCTGCTCCCGACGCTGCCCGTGACGCATTTGTCCCAGCAAAGAAAAGTCAGCTTTGCCACCAGCTCGTTTGCCATGGCCTTTGTTCTCTCCTCCTGCAAAGCACAAAACAGTAACCATCAATCCCACAGATATATTGCATTTACAAGGTTTCTTTTTCTGAAAAAAGCTGGCTGCAATTCACATTTAAGAAATCAGGGTTGCCACCATCCTCCCTACTTGCATTTGATTCCTTAAGTCTGAACACGCTGAGTTTAATGATATTAAACACCAAGCAACTTCACACATTTCTCACTAATTCTATGGAAAGATATCTGCATAATTCGCACACTGAATTTTTACTGTACAAACCACAAATCATCCATATCATTCACTGAAATAATATGTAACATCGTACAGACTCAGAACAGGTGTGAGCTTGAGTTAAATTCATAGGAACAGGATGTAGCAAGGCAGCTCCCTTGTATAGTATATCATAGATGCACTTGAGGGTTAGAATAGTTTAAACTTGAACAACTAGCTTACTATACAAATCAGTTCTCTGGTAACATTTTTGGTCTGTGAGAGCAATTTATTATTCAATGAGTCCATGAGGTTCATATTAACTTGCGCTATTAATTAAAAGTTATAACATAACGAAACAAGTCAGGAGTCTGCTTGTTTCAGGTATAAACTTTGCTATGCGAAAAAATAATGATTGAACAGTGCCTTTCAGGATAAGCGAGAATCTTCAGACAGTAGGCGGTTTATCAGTATAGGGTCAGGGGTAGTTATTGTTTGTACACAGAACAGAACAGGTAATCCAGTATGCACAGGTTGGCTAACATCCAAATTTTTTCATTGTAGAATGGATTGAAGACCCTTTTAACAATTGAACCAGCTTTGGAATGATGGAAACCCCCCATTATCAAGAATCAAGATACATCACTTACATTGCACATCCATGCAATGCAAAGCAGTGATACTGGATACTTCATCAGTATACTGGATACTTCATCAGTAGAGCCATTGGATACTCCTAGGGTTTTAGCATCAGTTACATCTGAATACAAACTCCTGGCACACCTCTAAACCCAAGATTCAGGGGCATTCCAGCTGATAAGAGATTCCCTTGGTTCTATTATTATCCTAGAAATTGTAGAACAGGACACTAAGGAATAATAAGGCGTAAAGGCGAATACCGTGAGGGGAGTACTGGTTCGCACAGACAAAGGAATAATAAGGCTAAACAATGGAAAAGTGGTCAAGGCAGATACCATGAGGGGACTACTGGTTCGCACAGACAAACAAACTAGTACCAAGCTCAAATCAATCACAAATATGTAGCATTTACAAAGTCTTTCTAAAAATAGGCTGGCCAGAACTCGCATTTAAGAAATCAGGGGTGCTAAGCAACCTTGCCCCCTATCTGTAATGCATGTTTATGAAGCAACCCCTTCGAACATGTCCACACTTGTATTGGATTCCTTAAGTGTGAACATACTGAGTTTGATGCTAACAAACAACAAGAAACTTCGCACATGTCTAACACGCAGTCTGAATTTCTACTCTACCACTAACACATATCCAAACTACAAATCATCCATATCATTCATTGAAATAATATGCAGTAATAACATGGGATAGACCTAGAACACGTTTGTGCTTGAGTTAAATTCACAGGAACAGGATGTAACGAGTCGGCTCCCTTGTATACATCATAGGTGCACTTGAGGATTTAGGATTGTTTAAATTTGAACAGCTAGCTTACTATATAAATCATTTATTTCTCTTATAACATGAGTCTAAAGTCTTGTTACGGCCCATGACCATGAGAGCAATTTTTATTATTCTATCAATGGGTCCATGAGGTTGGTTTTAATTTTTAACTTGTGTTTTGGAAGAACCATAGTCATTTAACAAAGGTTACAACAAAACCAGTCAGGAGAATCCTTAGTTTAGGTGATAGAAACCTTTTGTTTTTGACGAAAAACAATAATGAGTCAAGCAGTGCCATCCAGGGAATTCAGAAAGGGAGGCGGTGTATGAGTACAAGGGTCAGTGCTAATTATTGTTTGTACACAAAGAATTAGTAAAATCGAGTGTGCAAAGGTTGGCCAATATCCAAAGTTTTCATTGCAGAATGGATCCAAGACCCTTTTAACAATCAAAGCAGCTTTGGAAGCATTGAAACCCCCCAATATGAAGAATCCAAGAAACAACGCTTGCATGGCGTGCAAAGCAGGGGTACTGGATACGCCACAAGTACAGTCACTGAATCCTACTAGGGTTTTAGCACCAGTTGCATATGAATACAGCTCCCCGTACCGTACACCTCGAAACCCAGCACTGACGGGGGCACTCCCGCTGTTATCGCAGGAACTGCAGAACAGCTAGCTTAAGACGCCGAAATCAAACACAGCAAGAAGAAACTGATACTAGGTTTAAGACGCCGAAATCAAACACAAATCTTTCCAGTTACCACTAAGGGTGCCGCGGGCATGTATATACATCGAGAGCAACATCATCGTCGGCTAGATCAATCAAAGAATCCGGGAGGGAAAGAAAAATGAAAAACGTGTGGGGGTGGGGATAACAGATGCGCCGCCGATGGGTGTGGGATATTGGGATGCGGAGCAAGAAATCATCCATAGGTGAAGCAGAGCGGAGTAGGTACCTCGATCATCGCCTTGAGGCGCGGGTTGTTGAGGGCCGAAGCATCCATGGGTCGATGTCGATCTACTGCTCTGCTCTCTGCCGGCGTGTGCTTCCGGGAGGTGGAGAGGCAAGACTGTTTTTTATTCTTTCTTTTTTTTTCTCTTCTTTTTAGAATGAATGATATCTTGGCAAGAAAGAAAGAAAGGAGAAAGTTGGCTAGTTGGACCTGCTTATTTGGACTGGGCTGGATCTGGCCCACTAGATTCCTTGACCTCTTTAAGAAAGGAAAAAGCCCACGTTACCTTCTTCAATTTTTACGAAAGTCTGTTTTTCCTCCCTGAACTCTAAAACCGGATAAACCACCTCTCTAAACTTTTAAAACTGTTTGTTTTACCTCTCTGGCCAGTTATAAGCGGTTTTCAAAGGCGGTTTTGTCTTTTTCTTTTTAATTTATTTCAGCTGAATCTTTGAAAAATCATATTAAATCACAGAAAAATCATAAAATGATAAATCCAATTTTATTGGACTTCATGTGAGTATATTACATAGTGATCATATAATATGGTATGCTTTAGTACAAATTTTTTGTTGTACCTTTAGATCTATGCTTTTCTCTAATTAATTCATAGTTGTAGTTTGTATGGTCCAATTATGGTGAAATTTTTATGGTGGGATAATTATTGTATGCTTGAATTGTAGTAAAAATTTCATACCCATTGGATCATGTATAACTTAGTTATAGATTTATTTAGGTGTATGCTTGTTAAAAAGTATTTATAAATATATAACTAGGTTATATCTGATCCAATTAGTATGAAATTTTTACTACAGTTCAAGCATACAATAAGTAGTCTAACATAAAAATTTCACCATAATTGGACTATAAAAACTGTAGTTATGAATTAATTATAGAAAAACATAGATTTAAAGCTGCAACAAACAATTTGTACTAAAGCATACCATATTATATGTTCACTGTGTAGATCTACTCATGTAGAGTCCAACAAATTGAATTTTCTATTTTATGATTTTTCTGTGATTTACTATGATTTTTCAAAGATTCAACCGAAATAAATAAAAAAGAAAAAGATAAAACCGTCTTTGAAAACCGCTTATAACCAAACAGGGAGGTAAAATGAACGGTTTTATAAGTTCAGGGAGGTGGTTTACCCGGTTTTAGAGTTCAGGGAGGAAAAACAGACTTTCGCAAAAATTGAGGGAGGTAATATGAACTTTACCTTCTCGAAAAGGGATCAGCCCTGCCTGCTCCTTTTATAGTCAAGCGTGAGCCTAGCCCGGGATTGGAAGGAAATCAATGGAAAGAGGAAAAAGTCTATTTTACATTCATGAACTATCTCCCCAATATTTTTCTCCTTGAACTCTTTCAAATTACCCCTCCTATCATGGTTTGACTTGTAGCGATTCAATAGATAGTCTGGAGTCCCAAACACGTTATACGGTGCACTTCTCTCTTGATCTTGGCCACGGAAGAATCATGCACACACAATTGCTCCTGCCCCGTGTAATGCGCGTGACTTTCAAACTCATGTTGCTGGCTCCAAAGTTGGAGTTCTACAGTCCAGCTGCCATGCTCTCTACTCTCTAGTCCCAAATTTGCAATCGGACTTACCCTGGCGAGTGGTGGTTTGGTGTACTACTACACTGGTTCTAAAGTATGTTAAGTTTAACCAAATTGATATAAAAAATACTAATATTTATTATACTAAATAGGTACCATTAGATTTGTCATGCAACATATTTTCATAACAAACCTATCCTGCATCCCATTCACAAGATGTTTTGTCTTTTTAAATACATTACTTTTGCTATGTATTTAAATATACACTAGGTCTAGATGCATAGCAAAAATAATGTATCTAAGAAAATTTAAAATGTCTTATTATTTGGAATGGATGGAGTATAAATTTAGTCAAACCTAAGATAGTGTGATTTCGACCAAACCTAAAATTGCATTTTTTGGGGACGAAACATAAGTATACATATTAGATTCATAATTAGCAAAATGGCCCCCTATGTTTTGTTGCGAGCTCCGCCACCGGATGGTTTTGTCCTTTTAAGTTAAAAATCCAATAAATGATTGATAAGATTTTAAAACCATAAACAATGCCTCTAAGTTTCTAAAAAAATATAAGAAAATCCTAAATATATATTGGGATACGACTAATCCAAATAAAATGTTTAGAGCTCATGAAAATATCTTCTAAATGTTTTGAAACAATATATTTAATTCTAAAAATGTCTAAAAAACTTAAAAAATTTCGTAACATTCTAATTGATGTAAACACATTTCAAATACTTTTCATGATACAAAAAACAATAAACAACTAGCATGAGTGCATTCAACATTTATGTACGTTGCACTCATGCTAGTCATGTCTCATATTTTTTATGTGCAAAGTTTTAAAAATATGTTTATACATCAATTAGAATGATTTGAGAATTGTTTTACATAATCTGGATAGTTTTCCATTTTACTAGAGATAAGTCTAGTTCTTTAAGCTTCTAAAGATATTTTCATGAGCTCCAAATATTTTTACTAGATTTCCCGTATCCCAAAATATCTCTAGGATATTTTTCAAAACTTTTACTACAGACATTTTTCATGGTTTAAAAACTTTATCAAGTATTTACCAGAATTTTTAACTTAAAAAAATATAAAACCAGCTTCAAAATCACGAGAGGTAATAATTTGAACGGTTTTGAGAGTTCAGACACTAAAAATGTGTGATTTTAAAGTTCGAGGGGAAAAATTCGACTAGAATCAAGAAGGTAGAACGAACATTTTCCATGAAAAGAAAGACCAAAGGTAGACTTTGGTGCAGTGCAGCGAAATCAGTAGCTGGTCAGAATTTTGCGGTTTTGCCAATTGAAACATTGGGCTTCTCCCATTTGCCAACAATAGCCACTTCGATTTTGTTGCCGGTTCCCCATTTTTAATTCATTCTTTTGCCTTATTACCCTTCTGCCATTGTATGGCCATGTGAATTGACAATCTTACCCCTTATTCTTTCACAAGCTGCTTTCTGTTTCACGCTGAAATAATGAGCAGAGCCTAGACAGCAAGCTTGCCTTCTATCAGTTCTCTCCTCCAATAAAAAAATAGTTCGCTCCTCCATGATGGTGCTTAACAGCTAAAGTCAATGCTGACAACTATTGGGCCTCCACTTCACTTCTAGAACCAAAATGAGCTTCGCTTCACCTCGCAAGCGCCAAGTGCATTGAAGTTCCTTCAGGCTCTCTAGAACCAAAATGCTACGGGCTGGACTCTCTTAACCATTGAAGTTCGGCGAAAGCATTAGAGCAGTCTATTCTTGAACTCAGGTTTCTTTTTCTTGCATCCATTTACATAATCACTTCTTGTTTGCAAATTCAAGTTGGCAAATGTAACACAAGATACCAGCCATGCATCGCCCCTCATATGTTCCGCATTACCATTTCCATGAAACACAACACTGAGGAGACAAGAATCAGAAAAAATGTCTAATATAAGAAGCAGAAAAATGTCTAATAATAACCCATCTGCAATACATGGGAAAGGATTGGATTGTAACTAAGAGAAACTTAACTAGAGGTCAAGGAACATCTCGCCAGTAAGGTGACTCCAACATCACAAATGTGAGCAACAGTTCTTTTTTTTGGCAACACATATATGCGTCGCGCTTTTAGCGGAGGGTGGACGCGAGGACGGCGTCGTGGATGCCGAGGTGACACCAGAGGTGGGCGTGGAGCGGGTGGAGCTTGGCGACCCAGTCTTCCCAGTGGCGCGGGATGCCGAGCCAGCCGCGGAAGGAGAGGTAGTGCTCGGCGGATGCGGCGGCCGCGGCGAGCGGAAGGGGGGAGGCGGAGGCGGGGGAGGCGCGCGGTGGAGCCGGGGGAGGAGGTGCGCCAGGCGGGGCGCTGGACCCTCCTCCGTGTCGAGGGGGACCTGGTGGACGAGGAGGAGGACGTCCTTGTCGCCGTCGTCGGAGGCCATGGCGGCGGCGGCGGCCTTGGCTGCGTTACGGGAGTGTCGGATCACATAACCAGACGAGACCACCTGCTCGCTCTCTTCGTGGGAATACGCTTTTCCTCATTTTTCTCCTGCCAAAATAATAAAAGTCAATAATAAATTTATCAGAGTCGCCGATTTCAATTTCTAATACCAGTAGACACGTGTCTATAAAAAACTTACCTCTCAGAGAAATAACATTTTTTATAACGAATCATTTTTATTATAATAATATAGTAATAGCACTAAGCATGCCTCAAAGATTCCTTACTTAGCTCTAAATGTTATAGCATCTCTAAAAATATACAATATAAGGGATTGTGATGCTCCAACAGAATAATGGTGCATTTGGTAGGGATACAGGATTCTCGCGTTTTAGATCTCAGATTCTTTTAAAAAATGTTTCAGATGATGAATCAAAATCACTTCTTGAGATTGTTTGGATGGTAAGCTAGATTTGGATTCTCAAATAAGTATTATTCTTATTAAAAATCATATAAACAAAAAAATGCTTCAAAAAAAATTAGAAGACAAAGACCACCTTAAATATAATTTATTTTAACTTGCCCCACTTAAAAAGGATTAACTGAAAAATACAGTTATTAGTATACAGGGGATTGGAGAAATGAATCGGGCGAAAATGGGTTTCCGGCGTTTCACGTTCGCAAGCAAAACTCACGAACCGTTTCTACCTTGAAACGGATTGGCAGGGAGGCGTTTGGCGTGGATCTGGACGTTTCACGTGAGAATCGGAAACGATTCTGTTGTCCAAACACAGCCTAATTATCCTATCCCAGTACATAAAAGGGTTAAGTAGTTACTTAGAATCATCCACCCCCTCTAGTGGCGGAGCTAGAGAAAATCCAAAGGGGTGTACTTGGCTTGTGGATGCGTAGACTTTTATTTTGAGTATGCGAATATGATGAAAAATGAGCTATAATTGCTGTTTTTCTATTTTTGCGTGGGTGCGGCCGCACCCACTAATGACTATATACATCCGCCCATAACCCCCTCTCCCCCTCAGACCACAACTTTATTTTTTATGACTCTCCTATCAGTTTTTTTGTAGTGTTGAAGAGAGAAGAAATAATCGCTTCTGGACAGGTCCTACTAATTCTACTCAATGTGTTTTTTTAACGTACTCTACTCTTTAAATTAAACAATACAAGTAATGCAAGAGCAGAATGGACAATCAAAACCATGAATAGATAACATAAGATATATCACCATGGTTCGATGGCTTGTTGGTCACCTAGGTTCGAATTGAGGCAAGCCCTTGGATCATTGCTTCTCTGCTAGACTTGACAACCTCACAATGGTTGAGTCCAACGTGAGATTAGTCTTGAGCTAGCTCGATCACAAGGTGCTCGTCAAGCCTCGATTCCACTAATATAAGTTGCTCTTATTTGCCAATCTCAACGGGGATGAGAACAAGAGAATCGATCCCACCCAGAGCACCTCACAATCTCTAATTGAGTGCTTCAGAGTCACGATGCTTCATACTGTCTAGGTGGCAACAGCCACACCAAGAGCAACAAAAAACCATAGCAAACACGATCACCAGTGCTAGCGGTGAGCACCGGAGAGTTCCGAGATGAGCTCTCTCAAGCCTTGCTCGCGCAAAACATGCTCTATGGAGTTAAGCTTTGATGGACACTCAGGTACGGTGCTACCACCGGAGAGTCCTGGTGCCCATTTTAAAAACTTCCCGCGCACCTTGTCGCCATTGTTCCCTTGATCAACACCTAAACTTCGGTGCTCACCTAGTCACCTCCTTGGTGGCACCGAAAGTTGGGGGGTTGTTCCTACGGTTAAAAATCAACAATGCTCTGTCGTTCCCTGATCAACCTACGGGAGTAGACGCAAAGGCAAGAAAAATAAAGCGCTGTTCCATCGATTTGTGGAGAAGCAAGCACAAAACAAACACATGATGATGTGTGCTTAATTGGAACGAACTTGGGAGCCATTGCCCATGCCTGCCGCAGTGCCGCTTGCTTGTGCATGCGTGTCGATCGTCTGCTTTGTCGACGATCAGTAGCATGGCCAACTCAATGCATATGCACCATCAGCACGGGACAAGTAGGCAAGTAGCAAACTAGCTTGTAAGTGGGCCGGCTATTATTCGTTCGATTTGTAGCATCAGGAATGCTGCTCGCTGATCTACACGCGACGGCCTGCTAGCTAAGCTAGTAGCTAGTGGTACACTACACGATCGCTTTCGCGAGACGCGTAGGCGTGCCGTTTTGTAAAAGGGTCATCACGTACGTAGGTTTCTTGCATTGCTTGTGCAGCGATGGATGGATATATCTCGCTCGTGGATATGTATATGTGATGACGCATCTTTATCTCGCTCACGCACATCGTCAGATATATCATCATATCACAGCTAGCTTTCTGTTTTATTGCCGGTGGTTCCGTCCATTTTGACGCGATCAGATCAAGCTAGCCCGCGCGCAATCGACGCAACACTACGCATGCGCATCGGTAGTGCACCGTACGTGTGTCAATGGCCGCAATGCGAGGTTGCGTGCGTAGTGCATGCACGAGGAAATGATCGATCCACGTTCAGAGCATAGAGCGATCGAGATCCATCATCAGCTAGCATAGCTGTCATGCGATTTTTTTTAGAGAAATTAAGGGCATGTTTAGATCAATTAGAGCTAATTACTAGTTAGGGGACTAAAATTTAGTCTAAATTAGCTGAAGTTGATTAACAAATAGTTGAAAACTTGGCTACAAACTTAATTGGCTCACCTATTAGCCCTTGCTCAAATACGTTATGGCTAATTTTGGCAAACTTTTACATACCTAATACTCCCTCCTGGTTGGTAAAAAAATAGTTTTGAACAAGATTTAGGTTAAACATTGGGAATATAAATTATGAATAATTTTTAAGTTGTTGGGTTTGGAAATATAAAAACCATATGAATAGATTTGTCTTAAAAAATATTTTCATAAAAATATACATATATTACTTTTTAATAAATATTTTTATAGAAATAAGAAGTCAAAGTTATGTTTTGGAGGCCATGTCGCTGTCCAAAACGACTTTTTTTACTAACATGGAGGGAGTAACAATTAGCACCTAATACCCAAATAGGGCCTAAACCTCGACCAATGCGTACGTGAGCCTATGTATTTTCAAGGAGAACACTTGAAACATGTGTGTAGCTATTGCAATATATGTAACACCAAGATCTAATTTTGAAACATCCAGAATGAAACATTTGCAACATAAAGTTTGAAACAGATGAAACACTCGAAACATACTCTTGAAACATGCAGTGTAGCCATTGTAACATATGGAACACCAAGATCTACTTTTGAAGCATCAATATAAATATATTTGAAACAAACGTCTGGAACACCTGAAACACTGGAAACATAGACTTACAACATACGTATATTGCCTTTGCATCATATACAACATCCCAGATCGACTTTTGCAACATTAAGATGAAACAGAAACATAAGTCTGAAACGCCTGAAACACTTAAAAACATAGCGTTTGCCCGCGCGGGCACGGTCTAATGGGTGGGGAACTGCAGTTGCGCAAGCCTCCCCTTCCTGCCGACGGCGCGAGGTGGATAGGGGCGCAAGCGCAGGTGTAGGCCTCCCCAGCCTCCCCTGCCACGACGGGCGAGGTGGATGGGGGCGTGGCGCGGGCACGTGAAGTAGTGCGGAGAGGGGCTAGGTGTCTCGCGAGAAGGAGCAGCGCGGGGAAGGGCTGGCCTTGCAAGAGAGATGCCGAAGCAAGTGCTTAATGCTGGGGAGGGAGTGGGGAAGAGAGAGCGTCCTGCTGCGGGACCTTGCGACGGCAGGGTCGTCCAAAGGTGCGGTGCGATGAGAGGCAGTGCCTGGAGTGGATAGGAACGACTGAACGAGTGAATAAGAGAATAGGACTAGACGAGAGGATTTTTTTTGAGAAACTCCCGAGCGGATGGGAGGGGATAGTTGGGCTAACGTCGTGGCCCACCAAGAAGTGTTCGGGCGGACAGACACCCGCACCGCAGCATTGGCAAACGGACCCCGCACCACAACATTACCGTATATGTCTGCATCCAACAGTTGACAACAAACTTAACCTCCACACCGTTAAAACTACAGTGATAACAGTTTGCGGTTCCATTTCCATAGGTTATGCTAAACAGAGCGGAATGACACACTTAACCTTGAAGGAAGCCACTCCTTACATCTTAGAACCAAGTCATGATTCCTTGCTTCCTGCACATTCGTGAAACGCCACAGAAGATCTTCAGCTTGTATGTGTCACCTAACAACCAAGTCATCAACATTAATACAGCAACACCATCATCAACTTCGCCGCCACTGATGCCATCCAGAGCAATAAGCCCAATATATTTTGGAGAACGACGTGTCACCTTAAGACCTTAAGATTATCACTTGGGAATTTGCCTATCCTCCTAGGCTCTCTGTCTCTACTAGGATTTTTTTATATAAATAAAAACATATAATCATTAGTAGAGCTGCAGTTACATAAAGCCCCTCAACAGATTATCAAAATACGTGAAGAGTCTTGAAGGGCATCCAGAATAGTAATCCCCACATAGCAGCAGAGGTAATACAATTATTATGAATCATAAACTTGTTACTAGTCCACGGTCTACCAATCAACTCAATATATGCGTACCTAGCTCAATCTCTAAGAACTCACTTAAGATAGACCAAATTAAATGTTGTGCAACCACACAATCAAAGAATATGTGTTGAATAGAGCTTCACGGACAGAATAAACAACACTAGGATCCTCAACCTTTCTTCTCTTATTCAAAATATCTCTAGTAAGAACCTTATTTTCAAAGCAATCATAAAAACAAATGTACTCTAGGGGGATTTTCAAACTCCAAACAGCAGGACTATGAAATTGAGAAAAGAGAAGGCCGTACACCTACCAAACTAGAGAATTCTCAGCATCAGTAAAACAAACTGTACAAGCTAAATTATTGCACCAACTTCTATCCATAAAATCAATAGACTATCATTCACAGTTCTCCTAAAGGTGCATTTCAAATTTGCCCATCCCACAACTCGATCAGCAACAGTCGCGAGGACGATTTAAATGAAAAATTTAAAGAAACGTCTAGCTGGTAATTAATAATAATGGAGTTGCTCCCAATGCAATCCAATCTAAGCATATCAATAAATATTCAGCAGTCCCATCTATTTAAAGACAGAACCAAGATCGCCTCTGCTGTTGAGCGCTTCACTAGTGCAATGCAAGATCGATGGGCATCTCGTGCGCCACATCAAATGGTGAGTGAAGTAGTTTATAGTACTAATTAGTTTCTAATCACTACGTTTGTTCTTGGTATAGTTATAAACTGGATTTTGTGAACGGATACTAGCATCACTTGTTTGCTAGTTGTTGAGTGCTTGATTAAGTCTGATATGGTGACACGTACAGCATCACGTGCGTCTCGTCAAATAATGATCAATTAGCTAGATGATTGAGGTATATATTTTTCTCCTAATCGATCGGTTGTTATTATTGAGAATCTTAGTTAATTAAGTAGCCTGATTAATTCTTTGTGCGAACACTGCTTCTTGAAGGAACCGATTTTTTTTATTCTGCCCGTGCAAAACTAAACTTTTAGAAAATAGTTCTTTTGTTATGCTAAATAGCTTGGCCTCAAACCTCAATTTGGCTCCAAATTCCATCTGCTGAACGTTTACATTAAAAAAAATCTCGCTTTTTGCATTATTACTTCTAGATTTTGTTTTTATCATGTCATGTGGGCGTTTTAGGAGCTGTTTGGACCGACTAAAATAAGTCACTAACTGATAAAATAAGCTCTAGCTAATCCAAACAACTCATCTTATAATGTTTATTTGGTTCAGCTACTGTGGAAAAGCTACCTTGAGCTGTGGAAATTTTTTTGCTATGACCTATGTGCTGTGAAAAAAGATGCAAGGTGTTTAGTTGAAACTATGAAACCTATCTCCACTCATTTTATCTCTCTTGAAACAACAATAAAATATCTCTCTACACCTATTTAGAAAGGCAAAAAGCCAAAAGCGGTGTTCACTGTGCTGCGAAAATCATACCACACAATTCCACCTGTTTGATTGGCGTTCTGTTTTTTTGACAGAAGAAATGCTTTCCAAAACTAAAACGAACACAACTATAGTCTAGCTTTTAGCTCTTTTGAACTATTCAATCAGCCAATTTATAAAAAAAAACTATTAGCTCATTCTCTCTAGCTATTATAACTTATAAAAACTTTAGATGATTCAAACAGGCCTTAGTTCAAGTTCTCATAATTAGCAAACATGCATATAAGAGACAACAAAGATACAGCCACAACCAAACTCAAGGCTCCAAAGTCGTTCCACAACGCCCTTCGTCCGTTCCCGTTTCCACGATTAATACGCCGGCAGTCCTTATCAGAAAAAAAAACGCCGGCAGAAATAAAATCCGAACCCAAATGCTTTGTTTGAACCAAAAAAAAAGAAAAAAATGCTTTTTGTGGATTTTTTTTAAAAGCTTTGTTGGACACACAAAAAAAAATTAAAATCCAATGATGATGGGTGCGGATAAGGCGACAGCGCCGCTGACAGCCAGAGGGCCCCACGCGTCGGCGGGCGCGCGCAGCCAACCGCCGCCGAACGAAGCCGACCCCGGCAAGGCAAGCAA
The DNA here is from genome assembly GCA_038087645.1 of Saccharum hybrid cultivar R570. Taxonomy (NCBI): domain Eukaryota; kingdom Viridiplantae; phylum Streptophyta; class Magnoliopsida; order Poales; family Poaceae; genus Saccharum; species Saccharum hybrid cultivar. The sequence continues at coordinate 4,482,711 of JAQSUU010000493.1, read as the reverse complement.
CTATGGCCACGCCGCGGCGCGACCCGACCCTGACGTCCGCCGTCTCCGGCACCCGATAGGTCTCCCTCCCCCACACCCCTCGCGTGGCTTCCGTAGTCCGTGGCGTAGGCACGCTTCCCTTCAAAGCCACTGCTTCGCCTCCTGCTTCTTCTACTTAAGCGCAGCTGCGCAGGGGACCCCGGGCCGGGCACTCGCATCCGGTAGCTCGATCACTTCTTCCTTTGGAATTTGGAGAGGAGGTATCGGATGGTGGATGCATGGTGAGACCCTCGACGACGACAGACTCCAATTCTGCTTCGGAATTTTGTCTTCAGTTGCCGATTTTGGGTGGAGTTTGGGTTGGTGGTTGCCTGGTTGGTGCAGGCGAGTGGTTTGATGGAATGCCCAAGAGGGCCTCCGTTTCTTTCTTTTGCGAAACAAAACAAGCACCCTGCTTTAACTGGAACACAATCCCATGTGCTTCTGTCTGATGAGATAATCTCAAAAGGCCTTCTTTGCGTATTTGTAATGCTTTATTACCAAATCAATTTCATTCTTTATTTCCTATGCACAGCTGAATGTAAAGTAGCTAGCTTATGTTCATTGTTTTTATCGATGTTTATCCTTTTTTTTGGGGGGGGGGGGGGGGGGGGGGGGGGGGGGGGGGGGGGTCCATATGCACCAGTACTATGCGTTTGCCTTTTGATTGTTCTGATCTGATGCCTCTCCAGTTCTCTCTAAGTGGAGATGCCATGCTGTAGTAGCTTCTGTTTCCATCTAACTCAACTGACCTGCCAATTATACTCTATTTCTCCAACAGACACACTCATTGCATTAGTGCTTACCACAAGTGGAAGCCTATGGATCTCAAGCACGCCTCCTCTACTGCAATCTTCTGCCTTCTGCTTCTATTCTGCGTGGGCTGCAGATGTCGGCCTTTAGAAATAGAGGCCACCCAGACAGCAACCCTCAAGGTTGATGCCACGCCACAGCTTGCCCGGAAGATCCCTGAAACTCTATTTGGTATATTTTTTGAGGTGAGGCAGTAGTTCATTGGTAGATGCTAGTTCCGCCGGCTTTTTATGTTTGACCACATATAATCAGAAAGAATAATCCAAATATACTACATGACCTACTGTAGGAGATCAACCATGCAGGAGCTGGTGGCATATGGGCAGAGCTTGTCAATAACAGAGGTACCTCAGCTATTCTTGATTTTTGTGTGCCTTTTCAAATGTTACTAGATGCACTTATTTTGAAAGCTGCTGCCGATGTTGATGTTCAAGGTTTTGGAGCTGGATTTTTACTTCAGGTTTCGAAGCTGGAGGCTCTCATACTCCATCAAACATTGCCCCATGGTCCATCATTGGAGATGACTCCTCCATATTCGTGGCGACTGATCGTACATCATGTTTCAGTCGAAACATTGTTGCTCTGAGGATGGAGGTCCTCTGTAATGACTGCCCAGCTGGTGGTGTTGGTGTTTACAACCCGGGTTTTTGGGGCATGGTACGATTTCATCATGTATTTCTTATTCACATAAGTATTAGAAATGGATAGTTTCATAAAGAAGTATTTTGTTAATATCAACAATTTTGGTTATTTAGTTAACTAGGATGCCAATTTTCAAAAACAGTAACAGTAGCAATAGCTGTAGGAGTAGCATTTGGAATTACAAGCATCAGAGCTCCATGCATTTTTTTTTTCTTTTGTACCATTCTGGTAGTTTTTACCTTTCATGTTCTGATGTTAGGCAGATATTCAGTACATGTTCTGTTTTCCTACCTTTGCTACTTTTTTCTTTTCTGTAATGTTACCATTTCAACTTACAGAACATAGAAGATGGGAAGGCTTACAATCTCGTTATGTATGTTAAGTCTCCGGAAACAACGGATTTAACAGTTTCATTAACAAGCTCTGATGGGTTGCAAAACTTGGCTTCAGCTACGATAACGTTAGTATTTTTTCTCACAATTTTAGAAAGGAGGAGAATATTTCCTTATTCACAATAGCTGAAGGGATTGCACTGCTGCAGGGTTTCTGGCACATCAAATTGGACAAAAGTGGAGCAGAAGCTGGTGGCTAAAGGAACCTATAGAACCTCAAGGCTTCAAATAACAACCAACAAAAAAGGAGTTGTATGGCTTGATCAAGTATCACTCATGCCTGAAGACACATACAAGGTATGTTATATTATTTTATTAATCTTTATAATGAAAAACACAATTAAAGCCTAGAAAAAAACATGTATAAAATATGAATAATAAATAAAGATAGTACTGAACCTCTGAGTATAAAGCACTGGTTAATTAATTCTGCATGGTGACAACGAACTAGGTCAGTAGGTGGAAGATCTACTTTTCAGCAATCCTTAGTGACTACATTCCACTTCCAATTAATAATGGAATATCGGCTACGATCATGTGCAAGTGTGCTTCATGGTACCCACTTGACTGCAAAAATTGTTAATATGGTCTGCACTAGTGCACTCTACCAGTCTACCATGCTGCAAACCAATGAACTATTGGCCTCTTATAATCCATAACAAGAATAGTATGACACCCAGTTCACTGCTTTGGTTTGTTTGATGAACGTAACCACCAATTAAATGTTTCTGATGGATACCCTGTGTGGCTGAATTTTAGTTATCTATTTAGTGTACGTAATGTATTAGATTCATTTATCTTGCCAGAAACCTAGAAACAAAAACGATCTCTTTCTAGTGTATGGTTATTCTCATTGTGCAAAAGTTTATTTGAGTATTTACAACCGGTTCTCTCTGCACACACAGGGACATGGTTTCCGCACAGAACTTATATCCATGCTTTTGGATCTAAAACCACGATTCTTGAGATTTCCTGGTATGCACTGTGTTTTCACATTTAAAATCAGGTTCTTCATGTTTGGACATATATTATATATGTTCATAGATGTTTCAGATATTTGATAGATTGAATGGGACTATTGTAGGAGGTTGTTTTGTAGAAGGTGAGTGGCTAAGAAATGCATTCAGATGGAGAGAATCTATTGGTCCATGGGAAGAGAGGCCTGGACACTTTGGGGATGTTTGGCATTACTGGACTGATGATGGGCTTGGATATTATGAGTTTCTTCAGGTACCAGTTTACACTGCTTCAATTTAATTTTTTTCTTTCCTATGATCACCCCCTAACTATTACATTGAAATCTACATCAAAGCTTGCAGAGGACTTGGGTGCTGCCCCAATCTGGGTATTCAACAATGGTAATTGTTTTCAGATTTGTTAAATCTTTTATCACTGTGGGGCTTCTTAACTGACGGAATTTCTCAACTCAGGAATCAGCCACAATGACGAAGTTGACACTGTAGCTATTGCTCCTTTTGTAAAGGTATCTTTTTGGCTCCCTGATTATACCTCGAGTAGACTAAACATTTGTTGATAATGCCTTCAAAATTTGTTGATATAATGATATAAGAGCCTTCAATTTTTTAATGCATTGTACTTTCTCAGCCACGGGTGCAAATTATCATTATATATCATAACTGTAGATGTTATAATAACTTTTTTTGAACATAACTGTAGATGTTATAATAACATTTCATTTTTTGTGAGCTAGAAAGCATATCCCAGATTCAAACTTTATTTCGTATTACAAATCCTGCGTATCTGAGAAAATAAGATTAAAATTTATTGCTCAGATCACAGTGAGAGCCATCACATATTATCAGTTTTGAATAATGCTGAAGTTTTATTCTCTTCTAGCTGTCTTCATGATTTTTATTCAGGTAGTTTACATGTAGAGATGACGCTTAGCTTGAGTTGTACACTCACATTTACCAAGATTGTCCATGAACTAATTAATTCCATTTATATGAATAGTAACAAACTCTATAAGATACCATATATCATATCTCCTGTAGACTTAGGTAGTTCTTATAATTGTTCTAGCTTCATTGTTATTGAACTGTTTGTTTTTCTACAGGATGTATTGGACAGTCTAGAATTTGCAAGGGGGAGTGCAGATTCAACATGGGGCTCTGTTAGGGCTGCAATGGGGCACCCTGAACCTTTCCCGGTGAAACATGTCGCGATTGGAAATGAAGATTGCGGGAAAAAGTTTTACCGTGGTAAACTTATCAACTATATTTTTATTTGCATCCTTTAAATAAGTTGAAAGGTCTTCTGCACAAGTTTTGTTTAAAAAAAAGGTCTTCTGCACAAGAGCAGGAGCGCTTGGAGACTGGCAATCAACGTGCCTGAACCGTGACCTCTTTCTGTCTTGTGTCATTTATGTCCCTTTATGTGTCTCTCTGTTTATCGTCTCTTTTGGGTTTCATCTCTAGTCTACCCCAACTTGCTTAGGACAAAAGGCTATGATGTTGTTGATGTTGTTTGTCTTCTGCACAAGGGCAATTATGCACTCACTGTCCCTATTCTAGCAAAGAGACTTAAACTGAACATAACTCCCAGTGGTAGTTGGCAAAGGATATACTTCACCTACAGTTTTTTTTGTACATATGAAGCCTGCTTTTAGTTGCATGGAATGATAGTCTTTATGTTTGTTAAACAGGTAATTACCTCAAATTCTACAATGCTATAAGAGAGGCCTATCCAGACATTCAAATGATTTCAAACTGTGATGGTTCATCTAGACCACTTGACCATCCTGCGGATTTGTATGACTTCCATGTAAAGTTCTTACTGCCAAGTCTGTTTGTTTCATTTTTCTCTGTCTTGATTCTGTGGTTCTGTCTAATTATTCATTGTTAAGGTCAGCTTGCCTTCTCTTAAATTTAAACACTGCTTCTTTCTTCTAGGTCTATACTGATTCCAAGACTTTGTTTAACATGAGGAGCACATTTGACAGAACATCTCGTAGTGGACCCAAGGTAAGTCTCATTTTCACAAGGATCCTTATGAGACAGCCCTCTTTCACGACCTATCATTTACATTGATTCGGGATTCCTGACATTCACTTGGGATGTTCTTTGGATAGTATATAAAATGGGTCCTTTGATGCTTTGCAAAATCCTTAAGAGATGGAGGGTACAATTCTTTGAGGTGTTGTGATTCTGAAGAACAATGAAGAATATTTATATGGAGCTTATGTGTGATTTTATTTGCATGTTCTGAAGACTCTCTGAAACTCCAATGATTTTCTTGCCTATTTACAAAATCACCATACCCTGTCTGTACAAAAAAATGTTACTGAAATGATTCAAACTCAGGCTTTTGTGAGTGAGTACGCTGTCTGGAGAAGTGATGCAGGCAGAGGGAGTCTTCTTGCTTCATTGGCTGAAGCTGCTTTCCTTACTGGTCTGGAGAAAAACAGGTGATCTCTCCTTTTGATTGCAAGTTGGTTGATGATCAATCTGTTGGTAAATTTTGTATATCGGCTTTCCTCATTGAGGCACCATGGCGGACTTCGGCCTGCTCCAGTTCTACTACCAAGATAGTCTTTACTGTGAGTTAGATGACCTTTTGTTGGTTCGTTGCAGTGATATTGTTCAGATGGCAAGTTACGCTCCACTCTTCGTGAACAACAATGATCAAACGTTAGTATTCATGGTTTTATCCTCTAAACTTGTTTCTTGTGTGCTTGTTGATCTAACGCCGCGATAACTGTGTTCGAACAAAACAATCAGGTGGAATCCGGATGCTATTGTCTTCAACTCCTGGCAACACTATGGAACTCCTAGTTACTGGATGCAGACACTTTTCCGTGAGTCCAGTGGTGCCATGATCCATCCAATTAATATCAGTTCCCCGTACTCAAGCTCGCTAGCTGCATCTGCAATTACGTGGCAGGATTCAGAAAATAGCTTCCTTAGAGTGAAGGCAAGTAAAATCTGTCGAGCATCCATCCTAGCCTGCGTGTAAAGGATTACAAACCTGTAGTGATCTAAAGAAGCTTCTGTGCAGGTTGTGAACTTTGGGTCGGACACTGTTAGCCTCACGATCTCCACAAGTGGACTTCAGGCCAGTGTCAATTCGCTGGGATCAACCGCCACTGTTCTCACATCTGGCAACGTTATGGATGAGAACTCTTTCAGTAACCCAAACAAGGTCTGTGTACCGATGATCATATACCAAACTTGTTGGAATGTGTTCATTTCTGAATGAAAGAAGTGTCGCGATGCGTAAGCTTGTTCTGAACACAAAGCTTGCTTGCTTGTGAACGATCTTGCAGGTTGCGCCGGTGACAAGCCAGCTGAGCAACGCTGCGGAGCAGATGCAGGTCACGCTGGCTCCTCACTCCTTCACCACGTTCGATCTGGCGCTGGCTCAGTCCAAGCTTGTGGCGGAGATGTGATGTGTTAGCATCTTAATAAGAGCTTTGTGCTAGTGTACCACGATACAGATATATACTTACTGTACTTAATGAATAAAAATCACATAAGGTTTGCTTGGTGTTGATTGATTTGCTTTCTCCGTACTCAGACCTTGTTTGGGTTACTTTACTTATTTTGTTTGTGTCATTTTACTTGTTTTTTATTTTATTATAAAACTAGCAAATATGTCCGTGCGTTGCTTAGACCACTTATGGCTAGACGTTTTTTTTTCAACGATCGCATTATGTGTTTCAATTCACTTCGGAATTGAACGTTTTACTATGTCTGGTCGCATGCTAGCCTAACTTGGATGATGATAGACCATGAAAACACTCTGTGATCCAATTCGTTTTGGAATGGGACTCAGTACTATGTTTGAACATGTCAGTCTAATTCATATACTGTCAGATCCTATAGATGGTTGTGAGCAATGTCAGACAAGAAATTTCCTCCTTTAATATAAAAAAGTAAATGCATGTATTCATACGTTGCAATATAATCATTCAGCTTTTGTTTTAATTTCTACCTCAAACACACCATCGATTTATTAAATTGCACCAAAGTACTCGCTTCCTCCGAAGAAGAATACACTTCTATGTGTATTTGTTGCATTGCTGCCATGTTTAGTACGATCCAGTTTTTGAGGCAAAAATCAAATTTATTGCATATCTAATCCCGTAACAAATTAATTTGTTAAATTTATGGCAAATCTATTCACCTGATAAATTGATTTATAAATTTGTTGTAGATCTTATCATATGACATGATAGTCAGTTTGTATTTTTTCTATTAAATTATATTTGTGATCTATTGCCTGAGGGAATGTTGATTTTTTCTATTGATAAGAGCGAAGATAAGTTCGATTGCTATTTTCAAATGTCTGTTTCTATGAACTCCTTTGAGCGTAAAAGAGCTCCGATGCTTTAAACAATTTTGATCGGAGTATAGTCTGAAATTGAAAATAGGGCAGAAAAATCTTGTGTTCTTTTTTATTTGATTTCTCGCTTCTCTTGGATTGGATTTGGAACTTAGATCGATTTTTTCCTTCTCATATTTTCTTTCCTCTCTTATGATTTTAAAGGAGGAATTTGAATTGATTTGTAGAATTTGCTGCAGATCTAATCACCTGACATGTTAATTGGTTTGTATTTTTTTCTATTAAATTATATTTGTGATCTTTTACATGAGGGAATGTTGGTTTTTTTTTTCTATCGATAGGAGTGAAGATAATTTTGATTGCTATTTTCAAACGTCTGTTTCTAGGGACCCCTTTCAGTGTAAAAGAGCTTTGGTACATTAAACAACTTTGATTGGAGTATGGTTTGAAATTGAGAACAGGGCACAAAAATCTTGCATTCTTTTTTTATTTGATTTCTAGCTCCTCTTCGATTGGATTTGGAACTTAGGCCAAATTTTCCTTCTCTTCTTTTCTTTCTCTCAAGGTGGAATTTGATTCTGACGTTAACACAACTCATTGCAAGTAGCGTGCAACGCCAAGACTTAGGAGCTTGAACATATGTCCTGTAGTCTGTTGCATCATATCTAGAGTAAACTGGCTAGTAGCAGACAAATTTTAACATTATTACATATTATATATGCAAGATTATTCTAATATATGTAATACCATATTTTCATAGTTTGTTTATTCAATGTTTTTTGTCTTGCCAACCATAAGAGTATTTTTATTCTAATATATGCAATACCATATTTTTATAATTTTATTTATTTTTTTTTGTCTGCTAAACCATAAGAGTGTTTTCATGTAAAATGTCTGAAGAAGTGAAGATGTCCAGATAAATATAAAAGTCTTCATCAAACGTTACGTGAGGTTGTATGGTGTGGTGGTAAGCCTCAATATTATTGGCAATGGAGACCATGGTACGAACTTCTGCTGTGGTGGCATAGTATTTTTGGATTTTTTCAGCGCCTGCGTAGGTGGGTGGCTAGAGTGGGCTGGGCGCGAGTGGCTGGAGTGGGCTGAAGTAGAGAGCAAGTGGACCGAACAGTTAGGCCAAATTAGAATGGGCTGGACAAAAAAAAAGATATGAAATTTTGCCTCTTTATTATTAGGTATAGATAAAACAAGTAACGGTTTGCCAATAGGCTGTCTTGGCCAGGGTCTGTTATAAAATGATTCTGATAATAAGTTGGAAAAAGGTCTCTTACATCCAGACAGGGATTTCTCTTGTGTCACTCTAGTCATAACGATTTTTTTTTCATACAGATACAGCTACAGGTTTTGCTATGATTAGTTTGGAGGTCAAATTTGAGAAATCGTGGAGCTCATGTTTTCAGTTCATGAAACACGATTATATTTTTTAATTTTTTGAGGAAAATTATATTTTTAATGTTTTAGACTCAATTATATTTTTAATTAGGTACGGAAAATGTTTTTTTTGAGCAAATCAGGAATGGTAAATGTGTGCATTATAAATCAATTTGGGCTCAGCCCAGAGCTACCAGGCCAGGCCTTCCCCATCAGCCCATGCGCTCCACCTCCTTCACTACTCGGGCCCACTTACACTCTGGCCTCCCAGCGCCCAAGTGCCTCGCTCCTCCCTCCAGGCCAACCCTCCCTCGCCGCCTCGCCGGCCGCCGCCTCCCTCGCCGCTCCGAGGAAGATGGGATGGAAGGCAGCGGAGAAGCTCATCAGGCACTGGAAGATCCTCCGCGGCGACAACGTAACCTCTCTCTCGTGCTGCACCCCATCCCCCACTTCAGTTACTCCTGTTAGTTGTTAGTCCTACTACTCTCTTCTCATCGCAAGATCTCCCATTCTCCTTTTTTGTTTTATTACTGCCAGGTGACGATCATCAGAGGCAAGGACAAAGGGGAGACTGGGCTCATCAAGCGTGTCATTCGGTCGCAGAATCGCGTCATCGTCGAGGGCAAGAACTTGGTAATTTACTGCACTTATATGTTCTTCCCCAGTTGCTTAGCCTGAGTGTGGACCCGCAGATAACAGTTTGTGGCTACATAGGATTGATACCATTTGCATAATCGGCAGTTTAGTTCGTTGTGACTGGCTGTATCAGATTTAAGTAAACCTGCCCCTCATTGACATCGTGCTCCAGGTGCTCGTTGAAATTACCAGACCAGACTAGTGCAACTGAAAGCTGCCCTCATGTTGAAATTCCCAGACCAATGCAATCGGAAGGTGGCCTATCATAAATTGATGTGAATTTTTTGGAGCTCAGACTTCAAAGCTGCAATCATGTTTCCAATATTGTGTTGTTAGCGAATAGTGATTAGATGGTGCCCAGGCTTTATCCTCGTTACCCTGCTTTGAGGTTGAGCATATGAGTACCAATTGATAGAAGATAGCTATAGCCTTTCCCCCAAAAGCACTGCACATCCATCATGGCACAGAGATACTAAAGTAGGAAGAGAACACATGTTAATCGTCAGTGAGAACTGAATAGTTGTGCACATTCTGTACCTATAAGTAGACGTAGGCCTTCAGCTTTATGAATTGGTTAGAGATCAAAGAATAGCAATGGCACTCAAGGGGAACAGACCCGCCAATATCCATTGTTCGTATAGCTTGTTTCATTGCGGAGCATAGGAAAAGTATAATTTCTTGCTGTGTAACAAACCGGTATTCTGTTGTTCATACTGCATTGTTCTTTTACATGGTTTACTGATTCTCTTTGGGGAACACCTGCGTACTGCATCAATTGTTGCATATTGACATCATCACATAAGCAGTAAGCCTATGACCTATATGCTCAATAGCTCAATAAAATTATAACATCATAGCCAATTGATTTGTCTTGTGGAACAGCTGTGGTGAATACCAAACAAGAACAACAAAACTGTACTTTTCTCATCTTTCTAATATCATTATATCTCTACTAAAATTGCATTGCATATTTGCTTGTCTATTCTGGGTACTTTTAACTGCAACCAGCAAAGGGAAAAACATCATTTTCATTTATTATGTGTCTTGTTATCTCCTATTGCATGCAAGGAACTCCGTAAATATCTGAGCCATTGTCATTTCAGGTTAAGAAACACATTAAGCAAGGGGAGGGGCACACAGGTGGTATTTTCTCGATTGAAGCTCCACTTCATGTTTCAAATATCCAAGTAGTTGATCCTGTCACAGGGTATGTATATGATACTTGGCCATGTTTCACTACCTATAGAGATATTGCTTTTATTGATATCTAAGTTTATAAAATCATTTGTCAACAAAATGTCTACCATAGGAAACCATGTAAGGTTGGATATAAGTATTTGGAAGATGGGACCAAAGTCAGGTTCGCTAGAGGGATGAATGCATCTGGTGCTGTGATACCCCGGTCAGAAATTCTGAAGGAGAGAAGAAAACCGAGGCCCACATCACGTATGTCTCATGAAAACTTCTTTAAGCTCAATAATGGTGATCCACATCATGCATGTCTTGTAAACACATCTTACATGCTCATAGTCACTATACAGTGTTTTTCAACTTTCAAGGTGCATTAATTCCCTAAAAGGGGTGTAACTAAACTAAGTGGAACTTCTTGTGCCGTAAAATTGAAACAAGCATATGGTAGCTATATTTGGTTTCCTTTATTTTTCCTTCCTGACGCTCAGAGTTTGCTTTACTAATTCTCAGCATTGAAACGAGCAGAGTTTTCTTGTTGCATGCAAGCAAATGCATTCTGTTCCTGTTTGAGTATTGCCACAGCATGCCCATTTGGTTACAGGATGTGTTCTGTTCTTGATCTGACTGTCTGCTTCCAATCATGCAGCTGGCCCAAAGGATACACCGATTGAGCTTGTACTGGAGAAAACCTACGATGATAAAGCTGGAATTGGCATGCCCGATCTGTAGCTGCTACTTGGTTGTGCTGAATTCAGTATTTGTGACCATGTCCTAGTTAAGGTTTTAGGGGGTCAGTGATTATGTTAGTGGTATAATGTGCATTCCTCATAATAATCATGTAATGATTGTTATTACTGTTCACAGACTAGGAACTTGGCAAGAGAAACAATCATAAAGTAGGACTTAGAATTTTCACGTCATATATTAAGGTTTACCAGGAGAGTTCTTCCCCATTTTCCGCAACATAAAAGTGTACAAGGGTTGCGACCTACTACAACTCTAAAAGATATGACTATGAATGTCTTCTTCTGGAGCTCTTGGGCAGCTGTTGGATGCTCTACGTGTCTAAACAGGCATTACGAGGCATACTCGCAGCAGTCGCTTCCTAATCGCTTCGGCAGTCACCACGACGTCTTCATTCTTCAATTCCCAATTCCTTGGCCAAATCGTCCCAGTCATCTTCGTCGTCTTCGTCCTGAAGCGCAGCAGCCACCGTTTGTTCCTCTGTTTCAGCTGTCGACATGGCGTCCTCCAAGGCCTTGACCAAGTCGTCGTCGTCGTCATCGTCTTGAAGCACAGGCGCAACAGCAGGGAACTGCTTGGACGGCGGCGGATCTGGTGCTGCAGCCACCGTTTGCTCCTCTGCTTGTTCTCTCAGTATGGCAGCTTCAAATGGATCAAGTATCCTCCTGTTCTTCGACTGGACATTGGCGGAGGAGAGAGCAGGTGCCAGTGCTTGCAGAGGCATGTGGCAGGCGCGTACCACCGGTGGAGTCGGCAACGGCACCCGTGGCGCTGGCATTGGCGAGCGACGCGGCTCCACCACAGGACGGGTCGGGGCTGGCGGCGCCGGAGCCTGAATTGGAGCCGGAGATGGCAGTGTCTGTGTCACCCAGGGGGCCGGCGAACCACGGAGAGGCGCACACGGCTGTGGTGGTGCGAAGCTCAACTCCCGAACAGCAGTCAGCGATGATCTGGTCGGAGCGGGCGGCGCCGGAGGCTGCACAACAGGACCCGCTGGCATTGGCGAGTGACGCGGCTCCACCACAGGACGGGTCAGGACTGGCGGCGCCGGAGCCTGAATTGGAGCCGGAGATGGCTGTGTCTGTGTCATCGAGGGAGCCGGCGTACCACGGATGGGCGCACACGGCTGTGGTGGTGCGATTCGTGCGAAGTACAACTTCCGAACAGCGGTGACGGGCGTTCTGGTCGGAGCTGGTGGCGCCGGCTGCAGAGGACCCCGCATTCTCTTGGCGCACGGCGGCATTGCAGGGTGCGGTGGCGGCGCTGTTCTCTTGGCGCACGGCGGCATGGCAGCCTGCGGCCGAGGCGGCGGTGGCGTTGTCCTCTTGGCCGCCGCCTGCGCGATGACGGCGGCGGGCGTGGCAGGCGGCAGCGGCGGCAGGGCGAAGAAAGCAGCGGACTCGTGGCGCGCGGCGGAGCTCGGAGCAGCCCTGGGAGACACGTACACCTTGCAGAACACGAACTGCTGCTGCTTGTCGTTGTCGCCGCCGCACGACGAGTACTCGTCCATGAGCCAGTCCGTGAGGACACCACGTTTCTTGTACCGCAACTTCCTGAGCTCACCGACCTGGACGTCGTTCTCCTTGATTTCCGCCGTGGTCTGCGCGGCCCAGGAGCTGGGGCAGCTGGCGGCGCGCACGGCATTCTTCTTGCAGGGCGCGAAGAAGAAGCGGTCGTCGGTCCTCGGCATGGGCCGGAACCGGCGGGCGAGCTCGGCGGGCTCGCACGCGTAGACGTCGGCGTGGTGGATGACGGAGCGGACAACCTCGTGCAGCGGCTCGCCGGAGATGAGGCGGGGCAGGTAGTACGTGACCGCCTCCTGCGGAGTCGGGCTGAAGCGGAAGCCGCGGCTGTAGATCTCCTGGCCCAGGGCCGGCGGCGTCATCTCTGCGACGAGGGAACGAGACGGGGACTGCGGGATATGGCCTATGGGGGCGGCGGTGGATATTTATGGGGGAGAGCTGAGCTGTGTTCGACGAGAACGCGACGAGTCGGTGTTGGCTTGTGTGTGTTCGAATTTGGACTTTCACCGTGTCGGATTCGTGCCGTACTGTTTTGGTTTCCGTGAGGCGGTGAGGGCACCACGCCACCGCCTTTCCGATTTTACAGAAGGCAACCGATTTCGATTCTTCATAGTAATATAATAACGTGTTTTTCCACTTCACAGATAAAACATGGAGTACAAAATAATTATGAAAAACAAAAGTAAAAAAAAAGACAACAATATCTACCACTAATAATACACCAGGGAACTTTCCTACGTGCACTAAAAAATTACACACGCAACCGGCCAACCTTTGAAATGAACGTACAAGATTCACTCTAGCGTCTTCTTTCTCTTGCTCAGTCAAATCCAAGGCCCTAGGTTATTTGCACCAAACCTCATCACTCATCTCATCCCGCTTTCACCCTGCGCGTGACTCCTCCCTCTCCCCCGACGGCCACGGTTCAACTCTCGGGTGCCTCTTTTTTCACATCAACGCTACGCTCAGGGTAGGGGGAGAACCATCTGAACCCATAACACTGGTGCCCACGGCGCTCTTGGTGGCCTCGAGCGCGCTGCTCATCTATTGCGACACTGTGTCCGTGCGTGCACCGACCGGTTCGATCGCGAACGCGCGCGGGCTCCGTCAGTCAGGTGCTTGATCACCGCGCTTCCCGTACGGCGGCGCAGCCCTGGTGCGTTGGCCACCATGGCGCCGCCAGGCCGCGGCACGCTCCGCTGCTGGGCTCGCAGTGCTGTTCGATCCTGGATGTCGCGGACGACGGAGCCGGAGACGGGCACGAGCCGGCCTGAGCTGTGTTGCAATTGCAGGCTTCCATCATCTTGAGCATGTGGCGGATGACGCCGCCCGCAGCATCATCGCCTTGCATTGCATGCATTTCGGCGGTAACGGCTCTCGCCGCTCGGGCGACTCTCCTCCTTTGGCCTCGCTGGTCCTCGCCGTTGTGGGGGCGGTCGCACCCCGAGACAGCAGTGCTGCTGCTTGCGGCCTCGCCGTCGACGTCGTGGCGAACGGAGACGGCGGCGGGTCGTCAACCCAAGACAAGGCGTTCGTTAGCGTCCAGCCCCGCCGCATACAGTCGCAGGTCATGCTTCTTGCTTCCCGTCTCATTCTATTCTTATTCAATGCACAGAGCTACTGTGTGTTGGCACTGAGGTTGAGGCAGTGATGAAGACGACGTGGCATAGATAGCTACATATGGTGCACGTGCGGACGCGTGTTGGTGCCACTGCCACGTGCCACCAAGAACAATGCGGGAGCGCTTCACGTGGTTGTTGACCTGTTCAAGTTCAATCGCCAAAATGCCTACTCTAGCTGAGTCCTTGGACATTTTTTTAAGTTAAATGCATGGCTGACCTCACTTAAAGTGTCACTATGGTCATCAATCTTTTATAAATTTAACTATATTTATAGTAAAAAATATTAGCCACATCTGTATCTCCAAACTTATATTAGGTCCAAAAACTTCGAAACATATTTCTGGATCTCTAAACTTTGAAGACGGAGGCAGGGTTGCGGTGGAGGAGCAGCTACGAGGTCCGAGACCGACCGCCGAGCTACGACGAGCCTGGAGGGAATGGGCGGTGCTCGGATGCGGGCCGAGGAAGAGGAGCGGTTTGTGCGGATTGTGGTGTGGAGAAGATAAGGAAAGAAGATAAAGAAAGAAAAGGGGACAAGGGAAAAAGGAAAAGGAAAATGGTGGTATACCCCCTCCGTCACAAAGCAAGTGTCGCTATGGTATTCGTGTCAGCAAAATTTTTGCAAGTTTTACTAGGCTTGTAGTAAAATATTAACAATATTAGTGTCTCCAAATAAGTTTATTATGAAAGTAGATTTAAAAATCTATTTAACGGTACTGATTATTATGTACTATAAATATTAATATTTTATAGTAAAAATATTAGCCACATCTGTATCTCCAAACTTATAGTAGGTCCAAAAACTTTGAAAACATATTTCTAGATCCCTAAACTTTGAAGAGGGAGGCAGGGTTGCAGTGGAGGAGCAGCTACGAGGTCCGAGACCGACCGCCGAGCTGCGACGAGCCTGGAGGGACTGGGCGGTGCTCGGATGCGG